>CAWUFW010000372.1:2400000-3600000 GCA_963921515.1 Calotriton arnoldi | reverse complement strand
CTATAACGGGGAATTTCACGGGTTTTGTACGAGTGAAATGTCCAACTAACTATAACTGTCCCTAAAACCTATGGTTTTTTCAGTGAATTTCAAAGGTTTTTTAAATGCTAATTTCTAACTATAACGTGTCTGAAACCTATGGTTTTTTCAGTGAATTTCAAAGGTTTTTAAATGCTAATTTCTAACTATAACGTGCCTGAAACCTATGGTTTTTCAGTGAATTTCAAAGGTTTTTTAAATGCTAATTTCTAACTACAACGCCCCTAAAACCTATGGTTTTTTCAGTGAATTTCAAAGGTTTTGTAAATGACAATTTTTAAATGTATTAATTGTTATATTTATTTTTTGATACTGATTTACTACATTTTTTAAAACTATTTATTTTTAGATATTTTATTTATTAAATTACATTGTAATTACATTATACATTACATTACAAAATATACTTTCTCAGAATGAATTACTTTAGTTTAAATTCTTTGCAAATAGGCAATAGACTTTTAAGTACAGTAGTTACAGTTGTTGCAATGGGCAACACAATTTCAAACACAATGCAACATTGAGCTCAATGTGAATTTCTAGTTAAATGCAATTAGTTACTTTATGGATTACTTTTCTAACCACAGGACTGGATCCTAGATTCAGTCCTGGGACATCTCCTGTAAACAGTTTAGTAAAAGCGTTTTGGTTACAGTAGTGATTTTTAAGGAATATTATTGTATTTTAAAAGTTGACACTTGGAAACTTTTTCACATAGAATCACCAATGTTATCCTATGGGAGGAAATTCACTTAGCAGGTAAGTAGTGTTATCGTGACTTTTTCTCACTTAGTGGTGGATCCTGGATCCAGCACTGGTGCATCTCCTGTAAACAGTTGAAAGAATGCGTTTAAGTCATACAGGCGATTTTTAAGGAATATTTGTAGTTTGTGAAAATCGACACTTTGAAACTTTTCTGCTGAAAACCAGACAATGGATTCCTATGGAAGGAAATACAAGTTACTGGTAAGTACGGTTAAAATTATTTTTCAGGGTCAGTGCTGGGCTAAAAGATGCAGCACTGGGTTCTCTCCTGATAACAGGTGAGTAAATCGGAATTCGTATTTCGGCTGATTTTAGAGGAATATTTGTATGTTTCAAAAATCGACACTTAGAAACTTTTTCAGCAAAAAGCAGGCAATGATATCCTATGGAAGGAAATTCAAGTTACTGGTAAGTACGGTTAAAATTACTTTTCAGGATCAGTACTGGGCTGAAAGATGCAGCACTGAGGTCCCTCCTGATAACAGGTGAGTAAATCGGAATTCGTATTTCGGCTGATTTTAGAGGAATATTTGCACAATGGTGAAGGGAGGGCGGGGCCTGAGGTGACATCTGTGCAAACGCGCCCCGTGGCGCGTTTTAAGTTGGGGGATTAAGTCCCCTTTAATCATGAGGGTCCCTGGGGGCCAACTAGCCCACCAGGAACCTCCAGTATGCGCCAGGGGGCTGCGTTGCAGAGACGTGTACAGAGGCCACACCCCTTTTTACACCTCTCTGCAAGGCAGCTCTGTGGCGCTTTTTGGAAGTACATGGTGGGCTAGTTGGACTCCAGGGACCCTCAGGATTCAAGGGGACTTAATCCCCCATCTTAAAACACGCCACGGGGCCTGTTTGCACATATGTCACCTGAAGCCCCGCCCCCTCCCTTCACCACTGTGCAAACGCGCCCGTGGCGCGTTTTAAGTCGGGGATTAACTCCCCTTGAATCCTCAGGGTCCCTGGGGGCCAACTAGCCCAACAGGTATATCAAAAGCGCCACAGAGCTGCGTTGCAGAGAGGTGTATAAAGGGGCGTGGCCTCTGTACACCTCTCTGCAACGCAGCCCTAGCGCATACTGGAGGTTCCTGGTGGGCTAGTTGGCCCCAAGGACCCCATATTGAAGTGGAATTACTTCCCCATCTGCAAACGCGCCAGGGGCGCGTTTGCTGAGTGGTGAAGGAAGGGGCGGGGCCTGCGGCCCGATCGTCTTTTTTTTTCCCCTGAAGGGGGGCTGTGTGGCCCCCTTCCTTTTCCTAATTTTGGGCCCTGGGGACCCCATCCCCCAGGGCCTTACCCCCTTTTTTTTTTTCAATTAAACGGGAAGGGGGCCCCCCTCCCCTGGCCGAATCCTGCCCCGGGGACCCCATCCCCCGGGCATGGCCACACTTTTTCTTTAATTTCTAAGGAGGGGGGCTGCGTGGCCCCCCTCCTCAGGCCTCCTTTTGCCCCGGGGACCCCATCCCCCGGGGCAGGCCTTTTTTATTATGTTTTTATTTTTTATTTCTGGGGTGGCCCCCCTCCCGGGTCACTTATGGCCCCGGGGACCCCATCCCCCGGGGCCTGGCCTCTCGTTGGGGACTGTGGGGGGGTCCCCAAACCCCCCACAGTCCCGCCGGCTCCCAGTGTCCTACGGGAGCCGGCATTGCTTTTCCACATGGGGAGCAGCTAACATGCTGCTCCCCATGTGGAAAAGCAATTGTCTTTGGATATTGGAAGCGAGAGCAGGTTTCCCTGCTCTCTCTTCCAATATCCAAAGCAGTTTGCAATGACAGGACGGGAGCTCCCGTTCTGTCATTGCAAACAGCAGTGTCCCGGGGTAGGCACCCCGGGGCATTGCATGAGCCGGCCCTGGGGGTGGCGGTCCCCAGGGCCACCACAGGCTCCAGGAGGGGGCCGCGCGGCCCCCTCCCCACATCAGCAAAGCCCCGGGAGGTGGTGGTCCCCGGGGCTTCGAGGAGTCCAAAACGGACCCCCATTTTAATTTGTTAGTGCCCCGGGAGGTGGCGGTCCCCGGGGCGTGTGGGGGGCTCGAGCCCCCACACATTAATGTAAAAAAAAAAAGAAGCCCGGGGAGGTGGTGGTCCCCGGGGCTGCGGGAGGCTCAGAGCCCTCCCGCACCATTTTAAAAGAAAGCCCCGGGGGTGGCGGTCCCCGGGTCTTGGGGGGCCCTTTGAGGCCCCCCATACATAAATTTAACCCCACCCCACCATGCCCCCGGGACTTGGGCCACCCGGGGGCAAAATACAATCGAAGCGCGGGAGACCGCGCTTCGATTTGTTTTTTTATCGGCAGGATCCGCTCACCCTGAGCGCATCCTGCCGATTAAAAAAAAAAAAAAGCTTTTTCTGCCCAGATGGTCCTTGTGGGACCCCTGAGCAGACCTAGGGGTCAGGGTGTTTCTACCCTGCTCCCTTTGTGCGCTTTGCGCACTTGTTTCTGTCCCTCGGTTCTACCGAGGGACAAAATGACTGCCAACATTTCCTGAATCGGAATGTTGACAGCCAGCTGACAACCAATTAGCATGCAGCTCGTGATCGGGACGGTGCGCGCAGGGTGCGCTCAGGGTGCGCGGATCCTCCGTACCCATAGATATATATGTACTTTTACTTTTGATTTTCTCAGCAACTACTGAACGGATTTACACCATTTAACAAAAGGGTTCTTTCTGAACCAAGAACTACCTCTTTGCCAAATTTGGTGTAATTCCGTTCAACAGTTCGGGCTGTAGCCGTGTCTAAAGTTTCCTATGGAAAAATGAATGGGGAAAACGCGTTTTGGGACCCCCTTTTTCTCGGCCACCGCTTAACGAATCACCCCGAGACTTTCAGGGTAGGAGCGGACCGGAGCGCCCCACAAAGTTTGAAAATTTCGCGAAGATACGTCAACCGGCAAGAGAGTTATTTCAAATAGAATGTCGCGGATTTCCTATGGAAAATAGGTCCTAACTATAACTATCTACTGGCGACCGCCAGTAGATAATATACAGCTCTATATATATAAAAACATATATCATTTTTTCTAGTATCAATGCAGCTCTCATATAGGAGGCTAAACAATGTAATAAAAACACGAAATTGCTTTTGCAAATATACATAATACATGTATAAAAACAAATGAGGGCAAGATGCACTTGAACTCTGTTTTTAATGAGTAAATCTCATGAGCAAACTGCAAAAGAAAACACAGGCATTGTTAGCCTACTGGCTGCATTGTAAACCAACATAGAAAATGAAAGCAATCTTTCATAAAAACTGGCACCGTGCCTTTAAGGCAGCCATGACCCCTAGCTTCCCATCATGCCTCAGGGGTGACAGTTAGGTCAGTTGTTCTTTCCGACTCCTTCTGTCAGGACCCTGGAATCTCAGCTCTCTCTTTTTTTACTTTTCTGTCAAAAATACCTAGTTTTTTTGTGTTTTTTTCTACTTCACTTGACGTCTTTTGATACTAGTGTGAGGATTAAACCATTTTTTTGTGGCAGAAAGTGATTTTTTCAGTCAAAAAATGCTTTCTTTGTTCGATCCTTGCCCTGCCTGTGGCAAAAAGAAGGCCAAGTCAGACACACATGATGTGTGCATCCTCTGCCTTCCGGACTCTCACTCTCCTGCCTCCTGTCAACACTGCAGGAAGCTGTCCAATAGAACCATCAAGGACAGAGAGAGAATCCGTCTTTATGGCCTCTCAGAAAGAGGTAGGTCTCCTGTTAGAACTAAGAAGAGGGCGCGTTCGACGTCGAGCAAGGTCCCGTTATGTTCCCCCTCGGCGTCGGGCTCAACGTCGAAGGGACAGGCGGCGGCGGAGTCGTCGTCGAGGACCTTGGTGCAGGAGCGCCATTCTTCAGAACAGCGTCCGGCGTCGAGACAAGATCCTCCGCCGACGACTCAACGATCGACGTCAAGACACAGACCATCGACACCGAAACGTAAGTCAGCTTCTACATTGAGGCCGATGTCGCTGTTGCCGTCTCAGCGCAGATCAGCGTCGAAGCAGAGGTCGTTGGATGTCCAGTCGTCGAGGCCGAGGCCTCCGTCGATGCCAGCAACACTCTCGACGTCGAGACAGCAGTCTCCGTCGCCTTCACAGCCGACATCGAGGCGCAGTCCTCCGTCGAGGGAAAGGCGCTCAACGTCGAGGTGTAGCCCTTCGTTGAAGCGAGGAAGATCGACGTCGAGATGCAGATCTCCGTCGGCGAGGCGCTCGGCGTCGAGGCGTAGCCCTCCGTCGAAGCGAAGAAGATAGACGTCGAGACGCAGTTCTCCGTCGGCGAGGCGCTCGGCGTCTCAACAGCGTACTCCGAAGCAAAGAAGTTCGACGTCGAGACAGTCGGCGTCGAGGCGCATGTCTTCGCTGGGATCAAGAAGATCGACGTCGAGATAGAGATCTCCGTCGGTGTCACTCCCTGTAAGTCTCTCTCCGTCCCCTTCATCGATGTCGAGAGCAGGCTCCCACCATTCTATCGCCAGGTCTGGTTCTCCAGAGGTGATTATTTCATCTTCAAGTAGCCAGGACTCTCCCTCTGGTCATCAACGTCCAGTGGAAAAGGCTCAGCAGGAAGGACGGAAGTCTCCAGGTCGTTCTCCTCTGACAGCGAAGTCTCCATCTATTCACCTCTCGCCCAGATGGAGACGTCCATTACACCACTGGGCGGAGCATACACAGGCAGGTGTTAGACGGGATCCCAGTCCTGCTCACAGGTCCCCTCTGGCTCGCCTGGCACAAGATGCGGATCTTTCTCCACCAAGAGGAAGAGCTCGTACTCGCTCTCCTGCACCAACATCCAGAAGGAGATCAAGATCACGCAGCAGGAGGAGAAGACGCAGGTCTCCAACACCTTCCACCTCCTCAACATACTCCTCAAAAAGAGACTACTCATCCACCATTACTGACAGTCCACCGTCGAGGATCTCTCCGGTGGACGATGTAAGCACATTTCAGGAGGTACTTTCCAGAGGGGCGGCTAAACTGAACATTCCTATGCCTGTTCAGCAAAGTACTTCTTCGGTTATTTTCGAAACCCTGAACCAGAAGGCTTCCTCTCGCCCGTTACTCCCACTGGTACCGGGGCTTCTGAAACCGGTTATGGACATTTTTCTTACGCCGGCCACTCTCAAAACGGCACCGGCGAGAATTCTAAAAAAGTATCGTCCTCCGGAGGAAGATCCATCTTTCTTGAAGTCAGATCCTAAACTGGACTCTGTAATAGTGGCTGCTGCCAGAAAAACCCATTCGGTGGCCTCCTCGTCCACAGTCCCACCGGACAAGGAGAGCAAGACACAAGACTCATGGGGGAGAAAAGTATGTGGCACTTCTGCATCCATGCTTAAAGTCTCCAGTGCGTCAGCTCTATTAGGGCGTTATGATAGAGCTTTATGGGATTCGCTACAGCGTTTTACAGACAAACTGCCCAAAGAAGACCGTAAGGACTTCGAAGAAATTGTACAGGAGGGCAGCCTGGTAGCGAACCAGGTAATTAGTGCTGCGGCTGATGGAGCTACACTTTCAGCACACTCCTACGCCCACGGAATTTGTGCCAGAAGATCTTCATGGCTTCGCCTAACAACATTGAAGCCAGAGGCACAGTCACGTATCCTTAATCTGCCATTTTCCGGGTCGTTATTTGGCTCGCATACCGATGAGGAGATGGCACGGATGAAAACCGAGCTGGATACCCTGAAGGCGGTGGGGCTGGAAAAGAAAAAAGAGTTTCGTCGCCGCTACCGCAATACTGATCGCCGTTCCTTCCAACAGAGGGTTCAAACCCCTCATTGGCAAAAGAACCAAAGCCAACAGAGTCAGCAAAAATCGCAGTTTCAAAGCCGGCGATCCAACAGGGGAAGAGGAGGGAACCGTTAGTCCTCTCACCCCTCATTGGCAAAAGAACCAAAGCCAACAGAGTCAGCAAAAATCGCAGTTTCAAAGCCGGCGATCCAACAGGGGAAGAGGAGGGAACCGTCAGTCCTCTACTTCAACCAAAACTCCAGCCAAGCAATGAGTACCCGCTTCCTCCAGTACCGTTCACCGCTCCAGTAGGAGGAAGTGTTGCGAATCATCTGCAAGAGTGGCGAGACATCACCAAAGATCAGTGGGTGTTGGCTACGCTGCAGAATGGATACTCTCTACGTTTCCGACGTCGTCCTCCCTCGATCCCTCCACTACCATCATCGTGCGGCCAGATCAACATGCTGCAGAGGGAAGTGGAAATACTTCTCCAAAAATCAGCCATAGAGAAGGTTCCACGGTCACAAAGAGGTTGAGGAGTTTATTCCAGATACTTCCTGGTAAAGAAAAGAGGTCAAAAGTCGGAATACAGGCCCATTCTGGATCTGCGAACACTCAACAAGTCCATCAAACGAGAAAAATTTCGCATGTTGGCTCTCCACCAAATATATCCTCACCTCCACAAAGGGGATTGGATGTGTTCGATGGATCTACAAGATGCTTATTTTCATATACCGATGAATCAACATCACCGGCAATATCTACGATTCATAGTCGGAACATCCCACTATCAGTTCAAAGTGCTGCCCTTCGGACTGAAGTCAGCTCCTCGGGTCTTCACGAAATGCATGGCAGTAGTGGCAGCTGCTCTGCGACGCAGAGGCATCTTTGTCTACCCTTATCTGGACGATTGGTTGCTAAAAGGTCCCTCTCCACAAAGTGTGATGAACCTTTTCCAGCAGTGCCTAGGTTTTTGTCAAAAACTGGGCCTACATGTGAACTTCGAAAAATCGACACAGCAAACCACTCAAGCAATCCACTACCTGGGGGCGCTGATAGACTCCGAGTGAGGAAAAGTGTTTCCTTCGGAGGAGAGACAATTATCCATCATTCAGAAAGGCAGACAGATTTTACACAACAGACTGTCTTCAGTGCGTCAGATCGCCTCCCTGCTAGGATCGATGGCATCCTGCATTTTTCTGGTGCCCAATGCCAGATTAAAAATGCGTCCTCTACAACAAGATCTAGAAGACAAATGGGATCAGCGGTCTTCTCGCTGGGAAGACAACATTTGTCTATCATGCACAGCCAGAGCATCCTCCCTCTCAAACTCTGATCACAGACGCCTCCCTACAAGGATGGGGAGCCCACATGGGGTCTCTCCAGACGCAAGGCCTATGGTCCTCAAAAGAGCAGTTGTACCACATAAACATGCTAGAACTAAGGGCTGTTCATCTGGGTCTCAAGGCTTTCCTCCCTTCGATTCAGGCGAGTTCCATCCTAGTACAGACGGACAATACCACCACCATGTACTACCTGAACAAACAGGGAGGAACTCACTCGAGGACCCTCTCTTTGGAGGCACAGACACTTTGGCACTGGCTTCTGGCGAGGAATCTATCCATCACAGCGGTTCACCTGCCGGGAGAGCAGAATTCTCAGGCAGATGCCCTCAGCCGTCACTTCGAGGAACAGCAGGACTGGGTCCTCAACGACGACGTGGTCGACGACATCTTCCGAGCTTGGGGCCGTTCGAGCATAGACCTGTTCGCGGACAAAGAAAACACAAAATGCCGAGACTTCGCCTCCAGGTACTACCGACCAGGATTGAAGGGGAATGCCCTTTTGATCAGCTGGTCAGGGGCATTTGTGTACGCCTTTCCACCCCTGCCTCTCATCCCGAAGGTGGTGACCAAACTATCTCACTCAGACACCACAATGATACTAAATGCTCCGGACTGGCCGAGGCAGTGGTGGTATCCGGACCTTCTTCATCTGTCAGTCTGCCCACACAAGAAACTGCCGTGCAGACCGGACCTGCTGTCCAAGATGAATGGGAGGATTTATCACCCCAACCTTCCGTCACTGAACTTAACAGCATGGCTCCTGAGATCCTCCAGTATGGGCATTTAGGTCTGCCACAGGACTGCATGACCATATTGAAGGAGGCAAGGAGACCTTCTACAAGACATTCCTATGCCTGCAAATGGAAACGTTTTTATATTTGGTGTATGCAAAATAATTGTAGTCCTACCAAGGGGCAGGAGGAGGTAGTTTTGCCTTATCTACTTCACCTAGCCAGAGCAGGTTTGAAATTCTCATCCATTAAGGTACACCTAGCTGCCATTACGGCGTACAGGCATTCTCCTTCTCAGCCCTTGTTTTTTCAACTACAGGTGGTGAAGGACTTCCTGCAGGGTCTCAAGAAGGTCTATCCTCCGGTCCGACCTCCTTCACCTCCTTGGGAGTTGAACTTGGTTCTGTCAAAATTGATGGGTCCACCCTTTGAACCGATCCACAAAGCAACCTTACAACACCTTACGTGGAAGGTAGCTTTCTTGGTAGCCATCACCTCAGCTCGAAGGGTGAGTGAGATACAGGCCCTATGTTCTAAAGAGCCATACTTGTTTTTTCATCTCAATAGGGTAGTCCTCAGGACGCATCCTTCCTTCCTTCCGAAGGTGGTCTCTGATTTTCATGTAAATCAATCTATTTCTCTTCCGACCTTTTTCCCAATCCCTCCACTCCAGCTGAGAGGGCTCTACATTCATTAGACCTTAAAAGGGTTTTGAAGTTTTATCTAGACAGGTCGAAGCCATTAAGGAAGTCTGATCAACTATTTGTTAATTATGGATCGATCAGAGCAGGTTTCCCAGCATCAAAGCGGTCCATCTCCAGATGGATAGTCTCATGCATCAAATTGGCTTACCAGTTAGCACAGAAGCCTCTTTGGTCCGCTCCCAAAGCTCATTCCACTAGAGGAAAAGCAGCCACGACTGCTTTCCTCCATAATGTACCGCTCTCTGAGATCTGCAAAGCAGCTACTTGGAGATCAGTGCATACATTTACAAGACATTACTGTCTTGACTCAGATACTAGAGCGGACACTCAAGTAGGTCAAGCCTCCTTGAGAAATCTGTTCAACAGCTGATTTTTCCGGTTGTTAACAAGGTCCCTGCGTTTCTCATTTGCCTGCAGGTGGATGTTGGGCTTGCTATTCTATTCAGTGCTTATGACTATTGATGAGGATCCCCTGGAAGAGAAGGATAAGTTACTTACCTGTAATCCTAGTTATCTTCCAGGGGTATCCTCATCAAAGTCATAAGCAACCCACCCACCTCCCCAGACAAATGAGATTATTTCATTGTTAAATATTATCTTGGTGCCCTAATCTTCAGGGTTACGCAAAGAACAACTGACCTAGCTGTCACCCCTGAGGCATGATGGGAAGCTAGGGGTCATGGCTGCCTTAAAGGCACGGTGCCAGTTTTTATGAAAGATTGCTTTCATTTTCTATGTTGGTTTACAATGCAGCCAGTAGGCTAACAATGCCTGTGTTTTCTTTTGCAGTTTGCTCATGAGATTTACTCATTAAAAACAGAGTTCAAGTGCATCTTGCCCTCATGTGTTTTTATACATATATTATGTATATTTGCAAAAGCAATTTCGTGTTTTTATTGCATTGTTTAGCCTCCTATATGAGAGCTGCATTGATACTAGAAAAAATGATATATGTTTTTATATATATATAGAGCTGTATATATATATATATATATATATATGTTTTCTCATATATAATTTTTATTATTTCCGGGGTCCCCGCACATGGGCGGGAATATTCAGTGCTTATGACTTTGATGAGGATACCCCTGGAAGAGAACTAGGATTACAGGTAAGTAACTTATCCTTGCCCACTCGGTTTTCAAAATTTTCACGGGGGGACCTCCCCCCGGTACCCACCGTAGATGGTTCAGGCTCGCTCGCTAAGCTCGCTCACCACAGTGCAGTACGCCAATTGTTTTACGCTTCACCACTTTCAGATGTCACCAGCCGCCACTGATGAGGATGGTCCCATTGTTGTAGAGGGAGATGACTGCATCGAGTTCATAGGAGGGAGAGGGGGCAACAGTAAGTCTGAGCCCATGAGGGGTCTTCTTGAATGTGGCGATTTTGATCATTGAGTAGAAAGCCAACTTCCATTTAGCCCATCTTTTCGTGAAGAAGATAAGGTCACCTATTACCACACCTTTTTTTATACAGACGTATGAATCTGAGAAGAGGGTTTCTGGGTGCATTTTTAGGAGTCTGTGTTTAAAGTTTTTGGATGCGTTTTTTGTTAGGTTAGTCGGGTAATTAATTGAGTAGGCGTTGTTTCCCAAAGACTCCAAATTCGACAGGATAGGAGTGCCAACTTTAGGATCCATCCCCAGGATTTGTCCAGCTTGGGTCCAGGGGACCAGTGGAAATGAGTGCAGTGCTCTACTAGCCACGAGAGTGGCAATACAAGTGAAGGCAATTAACAGAGAACTTGATTAGTTAACTATATCCTCTGTCTGTTTCAACAAAAGGCTTTTATTGTTTGGAAGATCTCTGAATAAGAAGAAAAGGATTGCCTTGTGGATGAGCATATGTAGAAGAGAAACTGGGAAAGAGCAATGGCACAGTAGGTATAATGGAGAAACGTCAGTTGTTAACCCTGTTATACGTACTGTAACCCTGAAGACGGGTTCATTTTGAATAGTTCCCATTTATAGTTTAATAGATAACTTAGTTATCTTCAGGATTATATATTAAAAAAAAGGCAGACGTCCTCTTTCAGTTTCCCCAGATTCAGGACAAGGGAGAGGAGCGAGTGAATCTTCTACTTCTGGTGACACCGGCAAAATCGTTAACCACAAGATGGAGAAAAGCTGTAAGTGCCTCTTCTATTCCTGGAAACCTAACTGAGAGGTACAAAATGGGCGTGTGGTTGAAGAGAAATGGCAGCGACCCAAACGACCTATGGTGAAAAGAAAGGCACAGCGAGTGTAAGTTCATCTAATTTGCAATGTGAGAGCAAATGGTAGCGATTCAAACCACCAGCGGTGAAATGCTGATGTCAGGTGGGAGAGAAACACCGAACCTGGCTCCGGCAGTCAGGCTCCGCTGCAGCGTCAACAGAGGGTCATGTATCGCCTGATCCTCAATCTTAATGCGAGTCTTCCCGGCTGAATGAAAAGTTTGACTCAGCGAGGCGGAGCGGAGGAGACCAGGGTTCCTACCACGCAGTGATGAGTGGAGACTGGGAGTCTCATTTGAGGTGAGTGATTGGGGGAGGGAATCGAAAAGGTACCTTGTTGTATGTCTTCTTTGAAATCAGAGGCTGCCAGCGTCTCCGGTGCAATCCTGCCAACACAACATGGAACGCTAGGCTTTGCTGCGTCGAGAGGGGCTCGTGACCATCCGCCGACACCAATAACGACGAACTTTGTCCCGATGCCTCATCAGACGTCAGCGCCCGTCCATGCCTCCGGTGTGGACCAACCAGCCCTCTTGGTATCCAGGGCTTCACAGTGTTGATGCGAGAGCCAGCGGGCCCACGCTGACACCTGCCACATGGTGCCTTGGCCGATGCCACCTCTGACGCCAGAGGCCACAGCGCCTCCATTTCAATCTTGCCAGCTCTCATGCAACGCTGGTCTTCTCGTGCCGGTGCGAGCGCCCATGAAAGCCTTCCTCCTGTGTGCGCTGGGACCTGCAGTGTTTTGTGATCGCAGCATCTAGGATGGCCAAACCACCTTTTCGTTCAAGGCACACAGAGTACCACTGTACCCTAGTGCCCTGGCAGTCTTCCTCTTGTGGGAACAGTGACCCGAGGCAAACACTGAGACCCCAGGCAGCACATAGTTCTTCAGGTATCCTGGGTGCTACCCGGATCGTCCCCTCACCAATTACTCGAAAAATTGGGTCAGGACTTCGGGGAAAGGCAGGCCGACATGTCAAATCTTCAACAGTGTTTGATTTTAGGAATTCCTAGGGTGGATGGCAAGGGCTTACAGGGATTTGCACCGCTAATGATCCCAGCCCTCAGGAGCTCACAGGGAGCACCCCTGTGCAAGTGGCCATCTTGTCTTGCATGGATCCAGATGTCGGTCGTCGAAAGACGAAACCCTGACGTCGGGGTCTCCGGTACTCCGACGTCACCGCAAAGATGGTGTCTCTCCTTCCCCTTCGCCTCAGGTGACTCCGGCACAGTCTCCGGCTCGGAGAGTCTCACCGGCACCCAGAGAAGCGACGCCTTCGCCTCCGGCCACTCCACCCCTGGCTCCAGTGTCTCTGGCGCTGCAACCGGAGCCAATTAGATTGCCTCCTCTAGCGGTCTCGGAACCGGCAGATCCGGGATATCCAGACTTTCCGGCTCCGGGTACGGATCCTTCGCATTTCCTAAATGCAATGTTTGGCATGTTTGCCAGGGCGACTAGCCCTGCTGGTGCGCCAGTTGGCCCCATGGGACCGCTTTCATACTTCACATATGCACCTTTCATGCCATTGGCTCCTGGAAGTTGGCCTCTCCTGACGCCGAGGTTCTCGGCGCCGGTGCAATCCCTGAAGGGAAGAGTGCTGTTGGATGGGTCTTTGCCTGCGCCGTCTGGCTCCGGTCCGGCGCCGACTCGGCCTCGCCCGGCACTTCCGATTTTTCCTGTGGAGCCTCCATCGACGCCGGTCCCGAAGTCACCGGCGCCGCGTCTGGTGCCGCCGACGCCAGTCCCTAGGATGAGATCCAAAAGGGAGGCACAGAGGCTGCTGGAGGAGGAAGAATATCCGGAGCAGCAGGAAGAGCCTGAAGAGGATGAGATTGTCAATCCTAAGCAGGAGCTTGAGGGACTGCAGGAGGCTAGTGGTTTGGACACATCTCCTGAATGGGATCTCTCCTCACCGAAAGGTATACCATCGCAGGAGATTTCCTCTTATCAGTCTATAATAAGGAAGGCAGCAGAGCTACTAGATTTGCCGTTACCTACTGCGGAGCTTAAGTCCAATATTTTAACAGAAGTGCTTCACTCCCCTTCTGCTTCGGAACCTCTGCTTCCCTTTAATGAGGCTTTGACTGAGCCCATTTTAGAGGTGTGGCAGAAGCCAATGACTGCCCCTGCAGTTTCCAGATCAGTAGCAAGGAGATATAAGGTGGCTCCTGGAGATCCTGCTTTCCATTCCACACACCCATCTCCTGAGAGTTTTGTAGTCCAGGCTTCATGCTCTACAAAACAGTCTGCGGACTCTTTCCCATCCACGCCTGCAGATAGAGAATCCAAGAGGATGGAGCAGTCAGCAAAAAAAGTGTTTTCTTTGGCCAGTATGGCTCTGAAATCGACAAATGCGACATATCTGCTGGGTCGCTATATCCACGCTCTGATGGACTCAGCAAAGGAGATGCTCCCCAAGCTTCCAGAGGATGTTCAGGGCCATTTTGCAGAAGTTCTATCTGACACCCAAGCTGCGGACCGTCAGGTCAACCAGTCAGGAATTGATATGGCGGACTCTGGCGCCAGATTTATGGGTTCCTCAGTGGCAACCAGGAGGCACGCTTGGCTAAGGGGGTCTGGCTTTTCATTACATGTACAGGCCACCCTTTTGGACTTGCCTTTTGATGGCTTTCGGCTATTTGGTGCCAAAGCTGACTCGGCGCTACATCACTTCAAAGATAGTAGAGCCACATCGCGATTGTTGGGTCTTCAGTCCCAGCCCAGAGGTTTTGAGTACGCAGATTTCGCAGGACTTCTTCCTTTCGAGCCAAACAACAACAGCAGTCACAACAGCAGCATCAGGCGAACTCTCGTTATAGGTCGTACAGAGGAAAAGGTAGAGGTCGTCTGTGAGGCACAACTCGGCAGCAAGTCTCCTCCTCCTCCTCTCCTGCCCCTCCACTAGTTCCGCAGTTAAGCGGCCCTAGGTCCTCCATCCTAGAGCATGTTGGTCCCCTGGAAGGACGGGTGTCCCATTTTCAGCGAAATTGGAGGTCTTTTACTTCAGATCTCTGTGTTTTGGACCTCGTAGAAAATGGATATGCCCTTCCCTTCCGGGAGTTTCCCCCTCCTTTCCCCCCTCGCCAGGACTGGTGCTCAGAGGACCACCTGTTGCTTCTACAACAGGAGGTACTATCTTTGCTGCAGAAAGGGGCGATAGAGGGATCACTGACAGAATATCGAGGGGCAGAATATCGAGATGCCAGAATATCGATGAAAAAATATAGAATGACAGAATATCGACTTCCTATCTACAAACAGGTAAGTACAAAAATATCGAATCCTAAATATCGTTGTCAATAATATAGTTTGCTAAAATATCGACTTTTTTAAATGTCTTAAAAGTAATATAAAATTAATCAATATAATTAAGTAAAACATACTTAAAAATAATTAAAAAACGTTAAAATTAATAAATAATAAATATGTTAAAAAAACATGAATTTTTATTTTTTATTATATATAATAACTTAATATTAAAAATAATTATTTTTAATTATAAAATGTTAAAAACATAATTTAAAATATAATTACATATATATATAAATAAACCTATATTATAAATATAAAAATAAATTATATATAATAAGTTAAAACATTAAAATAAATATTTTTTTAAAAATAATATTTTACACTACATTAAATATAACATTACTGGAAACGTTGCATAGCGTAGGGGATAAAATAACTATTTCCACTCCAATAAGTGGTACAGTAGGGAAATTGTTGGATAGCGGGAGGGTAAAAATTACTATTCCCACTCCAGTGAGTGCAACAGTAGGGAAAGTGTTGGATAGCGGGTGGGTAAAAATTACTATTCCCACTCCAGTGAGTGCAAAAGTAGGGAAAGTGTTGGATAGCGGGTGGGTAAAAATTACTATTCCCACTCCACCGAGTGCAACAGTAGGGAAAGTGTTGGATAGCGGGAGGGTAAAAATTACTATTGCCACTCCAGTGAGTGCAACAGTAGGGAAAGTGTTGGATAGCAGGTGGGTAAAAATTACTATTCCCACTCCAGTGAGTGCAACAGTAGGCAAAGTGTTGGATAGCGTGAGGGTAAAAATTACTATTCCCACTCCAGTGAGTGCAACAGTAGGGAAAGTGTTGGATAGCGGGTGGGTAAAAATTACTATTCCCACTCCAGTCAGTGCAACAGTAGGGAAAGTGTTGGATAGCGGAAGGGTAAAAATTACTATTCCCACTCCACAGAGTGCACCAGTAGGGAAAGTGTTAGATAGCAGGAGGGTAAAAATGACTATTCCCACTCCATTGAGTGCAACAGTAGGGAAAGTGTTGGATAGCGGCAGGGTAAAAATTACTATTCCCACTCCAGCGAATGCAACTGTAGGGAAAGTGTTGGATAGCGGGTGGGAATAATTTAATATTCCCACTCCACCAAGTGTAACAGTAGGGAAAGTGTTGGATAGCGTAGGGGAATAATTTAGTATACCCACTCCTGCAATATAATTAACATTAATTAACAAGTAATTAATTTTTCAAAATTAATTTACCTCCCACCATTTTCCCCTATAAACGTCACCTACAATATTGTAAAATATTAATAAATTAACATAGTTAATTAAAAAATTAATTAACTAATTACAATTAACAATAAAATTAATAACCATCAAATCTAAATTAATTCACAAAATTAACACTATAAAATAACTTTTAATAAATATAATATAAAAATTACATCAAAACTAAAGTACTTCTTACCCTACTCCCCTATCAACCCTCACCCCACTCCTAAAAAAGTACACAAATAACATATTTACAAATTAATTATTAATATCTAATTATTACTAATTAATAAAAAAGTTAACATAATTACCAATTAATTATTAATTGTGATTAATCGATTTATAATTAATTAATAATACATTAATTAACAATATAAATTATTAAATACTAAATGATTAATTAATAATATAATTAATTAATTTCAATTAAATTACTTCCCACCCTATTCCCCTATAAACCCACAACCCGCTACCGAATTAAATTACGTAAAAATTAATTTAATTAAAATTCATTACTTTTAAGAAATTCAAACATGCATTTAAAAAATAATACATACTTTTAACACATATACTAACACTTAAAACACTATAAAAAAAATCGATATTTTTAACAACTATATTATGACTGTCAATATTACTAACTTCGATATTATGGAAAACGATATTTCTTACCTGCATTTCGATATTCTGCACCACTATATTTTTGTAAGTCGATATTATGTCCATTCTATATTTTAAACTAGATATTTTGCCATATCGATATTTAAAATTCGATATTGTGACTGATTACCGCGATAGAGGTGTTTCCAGAGCAAAAAGGGGTCAGGGATGCTACTCCCTGTACTTTCTGATTCCCAAAAGGCGGTCTATTAAGGCCGATCCTAGACCTCAGGGTCTTGAATTTTTACCTCAAACAGGAGAAATTCAAGATGATGACACGGCTCAGGTTCTTCTGGCACTGCAGCAGGAAGACTGGATGGTGTTGATCGATTTGCAGGATACGTATTTGCAGATACCCATCCTGAAGTCGCATCAGAAGTATCTCCGTTTCACGGTGGTACCTCAACACTACCAGTTTGCGGTCCTTCCGTTCGGCCTTACTTCCGCACCGCATGTCTTCACAAAGGTGATGGCGGTGGTAGCAGCACATCTCAGAAGATTGGGGATTCCTGTTTTCCCCTATCTGGACGACTGGCTGCTCACAGCAAAGTCGCCAGAGATGGTGCTGCATCATTTGCAATTAACAACGCTTCTGTTGTTTGACTTGGGTTTTTCGATAAACGTACCCAAATCTCAACTGGTGCCCTCTCAGCGCAACCTGTTCATAGGGGCAGTACTGGACACTACTGTGAGTCGTTCCTTCCCGCCTCTGCAGAGGATTCGAGACATCCAGGCTATGAGTCCACTGTTTCAGAATGTAGCGTCTGTTCCACTCCTGAAGGTCTTGGGCCTGCTCGGTCTGTTCGGTTCCTGCATACTGTTGGTCAACCATTCACGCTGGCACATGAGGGCCCTCCAGTGGTGCCTTCGCAGACAGTGGTTTCAATACAACGGAGATCTCAAGGAGGTGGTCAGAATCTCCAGAGACACTGTAGCGGAGCTGTTATGGTGGAGTGTTTCGGACAACCTGTCTCAAGGGAATCAATTTCAACCTCCTTCTCCGGTGGCCACAGTGATAACGGATGCCTCCGCTCTAGGGTGGGGAGCTCATCTGGGGGATCTGGAGATCAAAGGTCTTTGGTCTCCAGAGGAAAGATTGTTTCACATCAATCTTCTGGAATTGTGGGCAATATGCTTGGCACTCGAGTCTTTTATTCTTTCCCTTCGCGGTCAGTCGGTTCAGATCCTGACAGACAACACTACCGTGATGTGGTACATCAACAAACAGGGAAGAGTAGGGTTGTATTGTCTCTGCACAGAGGCTCTGCGACTCTGGTCCTGGGCTCAGGACCATCAGATTTGCGTGATTGCAAATCATCTGGCCGGAGTGCTGAATGTGCGTGCGTATAGTCTCAGTCGGCAGTATTCAGCCGATCATGAGTGGTATCTCCCTGTGGTGTGGTCCATCACGTTTTCAGAATGTGGGGGTTTCCTCGGGTGGACCTGTTTGCCACTTACGAGAACGCGAACTGCTCATCGTTCTGCAGTCTCCATTATCCGATGCGGGGAGCGTTGGACGTGTTTCAGTTACATTGGGGCTCAGAGCTTCTTTACGCGTTTCCTCCCATATCCTTGATTCCTTGAGTTCCGAGAAAGATTCGCCAAGACCGGGTCCAAGTCATAATCGTTGCCCCGGATTGGCTGCAAAGGGTGTGGTACACATACCTCCTTTACCTCTCATCGCACCCTCCAGTCCGTCTCCCTCTCAGGGCAGAGCTCCTCTCGCAGTCACAGGGGCAGGTTCTACACCCCCACCTCCAGAGCCTGCAGCTTCATGTCTGGAGATTTAACGGGGCAACCTGAACTCTTTCTCTCCCCCACCAGATGTGGTGGATGTTATTTTATGAGCCAGAAGACACTCCACCAAATCTCTCTATTCCTGTAGGTGGGCTATGTTTGTAAAATGGTATGGAGAGAGATCGTTTGATCCCTTACGAGCCCATTTATCTGATATTCTCAGTTTCTCTCTTTCTCTAGCACAACAGGGTTGTGCAATAACTATGGTTAAAGGCTACTTGTCTGCCTTGTCGGCTTTTCTCTGCTTACCAGACCAACCCTCTTTATTTAAATCTCCCATAGTCAAGAGATTCATTAAGGGTCTCACCTGTAGGTTTCCTCCCACTCACTTTATCATGCCTCAGTGGGATTTGAATGTATTTCTTACATTCTTGATAGGGTCTCCCTTTGAACCCCTGCATAGTTGTACCTTGAGATTCTTAGCGTTTAAGACAATGGGCCTGATTTACAAAGGTAAACTTAGACTAAAAGTCTAAGTTTAGACCTGAAGTCTAACTTTACTACTACTAATAAATATAGACTTTTGGTCTAAGTTTAGACCAAAGTCTAACTTAGACCTAAAGTCTAACTTTAGTAGTAGTAAAGTTAGACATTAGGTCTAAGTTAGACTTTTGGTCTAAACTTAGACCAAAAGTCTAACTTTAGTAGTAGTAAAGTTAGACTTTAGGTCTAAACTTAGACTTCAGGTCTAAACTCAGACTTTTGGTCTAAGTTTACTTTTGTGAATCAGGCACATCATTTCTGATTGACTTCGGCTAGGAGGGTTAGTAAGCTGCAGGCCCTTAGCTCCAAGCCCCCATTTACCTCGCTTCATCCGGATAAGATGGTTCTTAGGGCCAGAGCTGCTTTCCTGCCTAAGGTGGTCACTCCCTTCCACCTAGGGCAATCTCACTTTACCCACTTCCTATCCTCCCCCTCACCCTTAGAGGGAGGAGGAGAGACTTCACCGCCTGGACCCTAAGAGGGCAGTCAGCTTCTACCTGGACAGGACTAAGGACTTCAGGTTGGACAACGAACTCTTCATTGGATATGTGGGCAAGATGAAGGGCAAGGTTGTCCACAAGAGAACATTGCCCAGGTGGATCAATCTATGCATCAAGATCTGCTACGCCTTGCCCAAGAAGGAACCTCCTGAAGGTATTCGAGCTCATTTCACCAGTGCTAAGTTTTCTTCTTCGGCTTTAGCTAGAGGTGTCCCTGTTGTAGACATCTGCAAGATGGCAACTTGGGCCTCCCTCCACACTTTTGCGAAGCATTATTGCTTAGACTCAGAGGTGAGGAGGGACAGCCTCTTTGCACATTCTGTGCTGCAAGATATTTTGGTATAGGTAGGCAGGCACCCTTCTACGAGAGAGGGGACTGCTAGGGGATTCAATTCAAAAGGTGAGGAATCCACAGGCAAATGTATCCATCAGAAGAACAAGTTACTTACCTTTGGTAACGCTTTTTCTGGCAGATACAGTATCTGCCTGTTTATTCCTCACTAACCCACCCACCTCCCCGTTGCCTGCCTGTTTATACCGAAAAATAATTGACATGTGATTCATGTATTTTATTATGGAATATTTTAAATTATGTGATATTTGTCACTAGGAAATGTTTTCAAATTTTCAGTTTCTTTCTTGGTTTTGTAAACTGTGTATACTTGTGGAAATGTTGTTGGTTCACCCGTTCGCCTCGAAGGCACAGAAAAAATGGGTGGAACTGACTTCAGCACACTGAAGAGGTCTTCTTAGGGCTCCGATGACATCACGCGAAGTCGCTTGTGGAGCCGTTCCATTGTGATGCCCTCGTCGACGTGGGAGAGGTATGGAGAAAGGTTCCGTGGAATGCTGCGCATAGGGTAATGCAAAAGGTGAGGAATCTACAGGCAGATACTGTATCCACCAGAAAAAGCATTACCGAAGGTAAGTAACTTGGGGGCAGATGTACGACCGGTTTTTGCGGTCGCAAACGGGAATTTGGCCCGTTTGCGACTGCAAAATAGGTCAACTCCATGTACAAACCACCCTTTGTGAATGGGTGCGTAAATATTTTTTAAGAGCGGCCAGTGGGCCCCGGAACCACTGCCTGCCCTTAGAAAATGAAACTGAAAAGTTTCATTTTTCTTTTTTAAATGCATCCTGTTTTTCTTTAAAATAACGGGCTGCATTAAAAAAAACTGCTTTATTGAAAAAGCAGTCGCAGACATGGTGGTTACTCACAGGCTAGCACTCGCAGGCCACCATCCCTGTGAGTGCTAGCCATTCCCAATGGGGTCGTAAATTGCGCTTGCCTCATGAATATTGATGAGGCATGCAATTTGCAACCCCATTGGGAATCGCAAACAATGTCTGAGACACTGTTGTACATTGCATTTTGCGAGATGCAAATTGCGAGCCGCAATTTGTGACTTACAAAATGCAAGCGTCGTACATCTGGCCCATGTTCTTTAAGGCATTAGCTCAGCTCACTACTTATTCTTATCATTTGTTATCCTTCTTTCCTTTACTGTGAGACCTTTCTGTGAACAATATGACCTTCCTGAAGTCGCTATATAAGGCTTCAACTCTCTGTTACTGTGTGTTATCTAGTTGTGCGACACAAGCCAGAAGGTCGTTCGCATCACAGACAATTGGCATCTCTACAAAGGGCAATAATGCTGTAACATGGCTATTAACTTGCCATGTCATGAGGGTGGCTTTAAACTAATGGCACCAAGTTTTACCTTTTCCATTAAACTTATGGACATATTTACTAGAGAAGTGGCGGAGTGTGGCGTTAGCCTCCTTGGCTTAACGCCACGCTCCGCCACTTCTGAAACGCAGGGCTGCACCATATTTACAACAATATGGTGCAGCCCAGCGTTTCCCCCTGCGCTGGCGCTAAATTTAGCAGCCTAGCGCCAACGCAGGCACCCTTGCAGCATAGTGCAAGGGTGTCTGCGTTGAGGGGAAGATTGTTTATGTGCAGGATACCTTCCTGCACATAAACAATCTTTAAATGGCGTTTTGAAACATCATCTTTTTTATTGATTGTTTATGTGCAGGAAGGGAAACCTTCCTGAACATAAACAATCAAAGGCCTTTGCTGTTTCCATGTGTGCTGCACAACGCAACACACATGGAAACAGCAAGAACTAGGAGAAATTAAACATTTCTCCTCGTTGCGCCTGTTTAAGACCAGGTTTTTCCTGGTCTTATTGTTCACGCTGCCCCATATTTAGGCTTCCCATGTAAATATGAGACAGCGCCAAAATCAGTGGGTGTTGCGGTGGAACGCCCACTGTAACACCCATTGCCCACCCCTTTCACGCTAAGTATAGCGTGAAAGGGGACCTTATTTACAAGGCAATGTTAAGGCAAAGCACATATCACCACAGGAACGTCACTAACAGTGACGTTCCTGTGGCAATAGTGGCTTGCATATATGCCCCTTAGTTCTATGAGCAAATACACAGCAATGGCTGAAAGTCCCCATCATGACATAAGGACTAGTATAGAATGTATATCTGAAAGAGACACGTTAGTGACAGATTCCTTACCTTAAAATATCCCCAGGCGTCAGGCTGGATCCGGAAAGTTTTTGCGTAGCAGTACCCTTGCGCGTCGGTAGGCGGCGTCGTGCGGCTCCGCGTCCGTCGGCGGCGTCGTGATCGCCGGGATGACGTCGCGGGCAGTACTTAGACGCCGCCCCTGCGCGCTGACGTCAGTTCTTCTTTTTCCGCGCCAGTAAGCGCAGATCCGGGAAGAGCAGTGCCCTAGTCACTTTTTGACTAAACATTTTTGTGAATTTTTTTTCCACTGTTTTCTTCCGAGTCTTCCGACTCCAAGGTGTCGTTAGGGATGCCCGGCTTCAAGCCATGCGGCGCATGTGGTCGGATGATGTCCATCACGGACCCGCACCAGGACTGTCTTTTTTGCCTCGGCCGGGACCACGACGTGAAGTCGTGCCTCGACTGCCGGGCCCTCCATCCGAAGGCTTTGCGAGAGCGGTCTCGAAAGCTGCTCGAGGTCCGGCAGTCGGCTCCGCGCCGCACCAAGCCCCGGTCGCGTGAGAGGTCGAGGGGTCGGACGCGGAGTCCTCGCCGGTCGTCCGGATCGAAGTCTTCGTCCTCCGGTAAGTCCAAACACAAGAAGTCGAAGAAACATCATCGTTCTAAGACTTCGCCTCGCCGGTCTCGCGACTCGGCTGAGGCTCCTCCCGGCACCGTCCCCGCCCTCGCGGCCCCGGACATGCCTGTGGAGCCGCCCCCGCAATACCCGTCTTTCCCGGGTTCGGGGGCGGATCCGGCCCAAATACAGGAATTCCTGTCGGCCATGGCCCGCCTCTTCGGGCCTCAAGGTCCCTCCGGTGCGCCTTCGGGCCCCGCGGGCCCTGATGGGGTTGCTCCGACGTCGCCGTCGACTCCGGTCCCGGCGTCGCTCGTGCCTCCGGCCTCGATCCCGGCTCCGGCCCCGGCCTCGATCCCGGCTTCGGTGGTGCTGCAACCCACATCGACGCCGGTTGACCTAACCACGCCTCCGCCGACGCCGATGTCCCCGGTGCCGTTCTCGACGCCGCCTGGGGCTCCGGGCGGCGTCGTACCCCCGTTCTCTCCGGCTCCGGACATGGCGCGGGACCGACGTCGCTCGACGCCGGATCCGGCGCCGATGGGCCCTTGGGTCCCTAATGTCCGTCCTCCTCCTTATTTTGAACCGGAGGAGGACCAGGAGGACTGGGAGGGGTCTGAGGACCCTCTGGCTGAACAATGCCAGTATGATGAGGACTGGGCAGAGGAACTAGGGGATGCCAGTGGTCTGGATACTTCCCCTGACACTGGCATGCTGTCTCCTCCCGTGGCTACGGAGGAGGGAGCCAATTTTGCAACGGTGTTGCGTAGGGCGGCTGGTGCATTACATCTCCAACTCCCTACTGTGGCGGTCAAGACTAATCTCTTGACGGAAGTGCTTCAGCCGGCGGCCTCCTCCTCGGAGACTGTGCTGCAGTTTAACGATGCACTCTCTGACGTTCTTTTGGGCGCCTGGTCCAAGCCCAACACAGGGGCTCCTGTGGATAGGAACGTGGCCCGACGCCATCGCCCTGCTCCGGGCGACCCTTTGTTTCTCTCTGTCCACCCAACCCCAGAGAGCTTGGTTGTCCAAGCCTCAGCCTCACAAACCGCCTTCCCTACCGCTCCTCCGGATAGGGAATCCAAACGCCTGGATCAATTTGGGAAGAAGGGTTTTTCTTCCTCCAGTGCGGGCTTGCGGTCCGTCAACACCGCTTGTCTTTTGGGCCGATATACCCACTCCTTGTGGGATTCGGTGGCGAATGTTTTGCCCCAGTGTTCTGAGGAGGTCCAGACACTGCTTTCCCGCGCCATTGCGGAAGGAAGGGATGCGGCCAAATACACCATACGATGTGGCCTTGATACCGCCGACTCGCTGGGCAGGTCTATTGCAACGACGGTGGCACTCAGACGCCACGCCTGGCTGAGAACCACTGGTTTTTCAGGGGATGTCCAGAATACTCTCATGGACATGCCCTTTGATGGAGTCGGTCTTTTTGGGTCCAAAGCAGACCATGCGTTGGAGCGCTTTAAGGACTCACGGGCTACTGCCAAGTCCCTGGGCCTTTCTGCTACACGCCCTCCGCTGACTTCTGCTTTTCGCCCCTATCGTGGCCACGGTAGGGGCGCCCCTTCACGTCAGCAGCCCAGCCACCGGCCCGCGCAGCAGGCGTCTTCGCGTGGCCGAGGACGTGGATTCCGCCGTGGCGGATCGGGCAACCAGCGTGCGGGTCAGGCCACCACCTCCAACCCGTCCGCGGCCTCCAAGCCCTCCTAGTCCTTCCTTTCAGGTGCACAGCACGCCAGTAGAGGGCAGGGTCCGCCATCACCTTCCCCACTGGCGTACCATCACCTCGGACAGGTGGGTCTTGGACATTGTCCGAAGGGGCTACTCCCTCCCCTTCGAGACCACCCCCAGCCATGCCACCTCAATTCCACCGCATGTCAGGGGATCACTTGCTACTTCTACAGAAGGAAGTCACGGCCCTCTTGACCAAGAGGGCCATCGAGCGTGTTCCGACCCCAGAAGTAGGGCGTGGTTGCTACTCCCACTACTTTCTGGTGCCCAAAAGGACAAGGAGGACATGCGTCCTATCTTGGACCTCCGGAACGTCAATCGCTTCCTCCGGAAGGAGAAGTTCAAGATGCTCACCCTAGCTCAGGTCTTGACTGCCCTCGACCCTGGAGACTGGTTGGTAGCGTTGGACTTGCAGAACGCATATTTCCACATCCCCGTCCTGCCGGCCCACCGGCGTTACCTTCGGTTCACGGTAGGCCCCGAGCATTTTCAGTTCACCGTGCTCCCCTTTGGCCTTACAAGTGCCCCTCGGGTGTTCACGAAAGTGATGGCGGTGGTCGCAGCTCATCTGCGCCGGGCAGGGGTTTCAGTCTACCCCTACCTCGACGACTGGTTGCTGAAGGCGGGCTCGTCCCAGGCAGTCGTCTCCCACCTCCAGACTACGGCCGAACTCCTGCACTCGCTGGGGTTCTCCATCAATGTGCCAAAGTCGCATCTGATTCCTTCTCCACAGCTCCTTTTCATCGGAGCAGTTCTGGACACGACGCAGTTTCGGGCCTATCCTCCCGAACGGCGAGTCCGGGATATTCAGGCTATGATTCCAATCTTTCAGCCTTTATCCTGGGTTTCGGTACGGATGACCCTGAGGCTGCTGGGCCTCATGGCCTCCTGCATCCTGCTGGTCAATCATGCCAGATGGCATATGCGGGCTCTGCAGTGGGACCTGAAGTTCCAGTGGGCGCAGCACCAGGGCAACCTGTCCGATCACGTCCAGATCTCGGAGGGGACTGCAAAACAGTTGCAGTGGTGGCTCTCGAACCGGCAATGGGTCATGGGCAGATCCCTCTCCCTTCCCCAGCCAGAGCATACAGTTGTGACGGACGCGTCCCTTCTGGGATGGGGCGGTCACATGGGAGAGGCGGAGATCAGAGGCCTCTGGTCTCCGGCGGAGTCCCGGCTCCATATCAACCTTCTGGAGCTCCGGGCGATCCGACTTGCACTCATGGCATTCCTTCCCTCTGTCAAAGGGAAGGTGGTGCAGGTGTTCACAGACAACACCACCGCCATGTGGTACTGCAACAAACAGGGCGGGGTGGGGTCTTGGACCCTTTGTCAGGAGGCTCTGCGCCTCTGGACATGGCTGGAACATCAGGGCATGTTCCTGATGGTTCAACACCTGGCAGGTTCCCTGAACGCCAGGGCAGACGAACTCAGCCGCAGGTGCATGATGGATCACGAATGGCGTCTTCACTCGGAAGTGGCGCAAGGACTCTTTCTACAGTGGGGAGAGCCTTGGTTAGATCTATTCGCCACCGAAGAGAACGCGCAATGTCATCAGTTCCTGCGTTGGAATTTCCAAGGCGGCACTCGCTCGGCGACGCTTTTCGTCACGAGTGGAGTTGCGGTCTGTTGTACGCCTTTCCGCCTATACCACTTCTACCCAGAGTGTTGAAGAAGATTCGGCACGACCGGGCCCAAGTCATTCTTGTGGCTCCGGACTGGGCTCGAAGAGTTTGGTATCCCGAGCTACTCAATATGAGCGTCGCTCCCCGATCCGTCTGCCTCTTCGGGAGGATCTTCTGTCGCAGCAGCAGGGGACGGTCCTCCACCCGAACCTGTCCAGTCTACACCTGCTTGCGTGGAGATTGAGCGGTGGCAGTTGATTCCTTTCGACTTGCCTCCCGAAGTTTGTGATGTGATTCTGGCAGCCAGGCGTCCCTCCACTAAGGTGGTATACGCCTGCAGGTGGAACAAATTTGTGGCATGGTGCACAGCAAAGGCTGTGAATCCCCTTTCTGCCCCTCTTTCTGAGGTCCTTCTGTTCCTTCTTTCTCTGGCCCAACAGGGTTCTGCCCTGGGTACCATCAAGGGTTATCTTTGTGCTATCTCGGCCTTCCTCAGGCTCCCTGATCAGCCCTCCCTTTTCAAGTCCCCTGTTGTTAACAGGTTCTTAAAAGGCATTACTCACCTCTTCGCTCCTGTTCCGTTTGTGATGCCTCAGTGGGACTTGAACTTGGTTCTTACCTTTTAATGTGCGCTCCCTTTGAGCCTCTACATAACTGTCCTCTTCGTCTTCTGACTCTGAAGACAGCCTTTCTGGTGGATATCACCTCCGCTCGGCGGGTGAGTGAGCTCCAGGCTCTATCTTGCAAACCTCCCTTTCTGTCTGTTCATCCAGACAAGGTTGTTCTTCGGACGCGTCCGTCCTTCTTGCCAAAGGTGGTTACTGCTTTCCATATTGGGCAGACCATCACTTTGCCCACCTTCTTTCCGCCTCCGCATCCTTCCAGAGAGGAAGAGAGGCTCCACCGTCTGGACCCAAAACGTGCGCTCTCCTTCTATATTGACCGCACAAAACACTTCCGGGTGGATGACCAGCTCTTTGTTGGCTACGTGGGCGCCAAAAAGGTCGGGCGGTGCACAAGAGGACCATCTCCCGCTGGGTTACCTTGTGCATCAAGACCTGCTATTCTTTGGCTAAGAAGGAGCCTCCTGTTGGGCTGCGGGCCCATTCCACCAGGGCAACGGCTGCTACCACGGCCTTGGGCCGCGGTGTTCCGCTGCCGGTTATTTGTCAGGCAGCTACGTGGGCCTCGCTGCACACGTTTACAAAGCATTACTGCCTTGACAGTCAGGTCCGGAGGGACGGCTTCTTTGGCCGTTCTGTCCTCCAGGACTTCCTTGTCTGATCTTTGTTCGCAGACCCACCACCGGGGTTGGTATTGCTGGGGTATCTATTCTAAGGTAAGGAATCTGTCACTAACGTGTCTCTTTCAGATGCACAAGTTACTAACTTGTGTAACGATATATCTGTAAGAGACAGTAGTTAGTGACAGATTCCTTACCGCCCACCCATCCTCCCCGTTCTGCGAACTGATTTCTAGGGTTAAGGACATCCCTTTCAGGGCCCTAGTATTTTTCAGACACCTATGTCAGCTTCTTGCATGGCTCTGCGTTCCTGGCGCGGAAAGTCGTGTACAGAACTGACGTCAGCGCGCAGGGGCGTCGTCTAAGTACTGCCCGCGACGTCATCCCGGCGATCACGACGCCGACGACGGACGCGGAGCCGCACGACGCCGCCTACCGACGCGCAAGGGTACTGCTACGCAAAAACTTTCCGGATCCAGCCTGACGCCTGGGGATATTCTAAGGTAAGGAATCTGTCACTAACTACTGTCTCTTACAGATATATCGTTACACAAGTTAGTAACTTGTGCATTAGGGCTGCAGAATAGTGGAACTCTGTCAACCTTTGTGTAGGTTATATTGGGAAGCTATAGCGTCAAGGAAGTTAATGTTCACCTGCACAGGGCAACATAGTTGCAGTCCGGGCTATGAAATTGTAGCTTCGTGAAGTTGTAAACCTGTTTGCATTGGGTAGCCATACTGCAGTCCTATTTACATAAAGCCTGAACTGGAAAGTATCCTGCAGTCTGACTTGCAAGCTGCAGCATGGTGAATTTAAGGGCCCTATGCCTGGAGTATTTGTGCTGCAATCCAGACCACGTAAGCTGCAGCACTGTGCATAAGATATTATGCACAGGGCAGCAGTGCTTGCAACTAAAGTAGGAATCTGCAGCCTTATGAACTGACATCACATATTCACAGATCAATGGTAGAGGTGGGCAACCCACTAAGGACTCAAGCGATTAGCCCAAATCTGGCTCAACTCGAGGTCCTCTTGGACACTCAAGCCCAAATCGAGAAGAGCTTTCATTTCTTATGTGTGCCACCTATGGTCTAACCTTGTGCGGCAAGAATAAAAACAAAGCGATAAACTTTCATGTAAAAAAGGAGAAAGAGATACCCATCTTGCGCTTCTATTGCACAATCTAAAACTTGAAATACCTTGAATCAATCATGGCTTTCCCCCTTGAAAATTTGTGAGCTCAGGATGTGCGCTGTACAAAATCTCTCTGGTTTGATTTGATACACTGTAATGTTGCTTCATATATAATAAAAATCTATGCCAAATATATGGTGTACATGAAGACTGACAGGCCTCTTATTTCACGAGTAGCATTGCCCCCAGCGCAGGGGTGGGGAGGCATTAATGTTTCTAAATGCATGTTAAAAAACTATCACTTCTAATAAATGTTTTTCTGGTGTACCAAGTTGAAACTCTTCCCGCATGTAAAAGAAATACACTTTTTATAAACTTAAAGAGACTCTTTTGTATCTTTACATGACTGTTTTGCATGAATTACATATTCATGGCTCGCCTCGTGCATGGACTCTTTGAGCCAAGCTAGACCCTTGGTTCGGCTCTCCTTGTTAATTTGTTGGCTTACCTAAGACAGAGTAATGCGTCGACTCAATCAATCAGTCAGTATTTATAGAGTGCGGCTAGTCACCCGTGAGGGTATCCAGGCGCTCAGTCGAAAAGTGACTTGCACTGTGTTGTGTTACTCTAAATTTACTATGTTACACAGAGCCATGCAAGGCAGCTCTGTGTGGCATAGTAAATCTCGCTTACGGCTTGTGCTGCCCTTACGTCACCTTGCGTGATGCAAGGGCAATGCAGTCCTTTCATAAACCTGGCCCCCTGTATCTGAAGTTGTTAAGCATACACTTCCCCTTCCAGCTGTGAGATGTAACCCCTCTCACCCCCTTCCATCTGTGAGGTGTATGTGCCCTCTTCATTCTGTCAGTGAGATGTACCTCTCCTCTTCACCCAGTGAGGTTCAGCCCTCTTCTTTCAGTGAGGTGTATGTGCCCTCTTCATCCTGTCGATGAGGTGTACTTCTCCTCTTCCACCAGTGAGGAGCAGCCCTCTTCTCTCAGTGAGTTGCATGTGCCCTCTTCGTCCTTTCAGTCAGGTGTACCTCTCCTCTTCCACCAGTGAGGTGCAGCCCTCTTCTGTCAGTGAGGTGCATGTGCCCCCTTCGTCCTTTCGGTGAGGTGTACTTCTCCTCTTCCACCAATGAGGAGCAGCGCTCTTCTCAGTGAGGTGCATGTACCCTCTTCGTTCTGTTGGCGAGGAGTACCTCTCCCCTTCCACCAGTGAGGTACAGACCTCTTCTCTCAGTGAGGTGCTTGTGCCCTCTTCGTCCTGTCAGAGAGGTGTACCTCTCCTCTTCCACCAGTGAGCAACAGCCCTCTTTCAGTGAGGATTATGTACCCTCTTCATTCTGTCAGTGGTGTGCATCTGTCCTCTTCTGTCAGTGAGGTGTACCTCTCCTCTTCCGTCAGTAAGGTACAGCCCTCTTCTCTCAGTAAGGTGTATGTTCTCTCAGTGAGGTGTATGCCCTCTTCATCCTGTCAGTGAGGTGTACCTCTCCTCTCCCCTCAGTGAGGAACAACCCTCTTCTCTCAGTAAGGTAGATCACTTTTGCTGTCCAGCTCAGCAACTCCTGCATTAAACACCACCCAGGCCTCCATCCTTTACCAATCATAAGTCTGTCAGCCCTTGGTTCTGTCACAGTTCCTGCCCAGCCTTGACCTCATTGTTCTAAGAATTCTGTCCTCACTCTTGTGGTACCTTCACCCACGGGCTCTCTGTTGAGTAACCACTCCCACTTCCTGCTGTTACCACTCCCACTTCATGCTGTTTCCACTCTCACTTCCAGCTGTAACCACTCCCACTTCCAGCTGTCACCACTCCCACTTCCTGCTGTTACCACTCCCACTTCCTGCTGTTACCACTCCCACTTCCTGCTGTTACCACTCCCACTTCCTGCTGTTCCTGGACAGTTTTTCCCAAGAAGGGATGTGCACATTATGTGCTCTCAGCGGCCACCTCCTCCTCCCCTCCTGACACCTCTGAATCTAAAAAATATCGAACAGTGTGATTATTTATACCAGATATGGTCCTTTCTAGTTACTTCGACACCTTTACCGACCTCTTTGAAACACCAAACTCTGGCGTGTAGCCTGGTCTGACCATGGACGTGTGCGCTGGTGCGGAGCAGAGCTGTGCCCATGTGTCTAAGTCATTGCACCGCCTAAAGCACGTGCACTTAACTGGGAAGTGCACTTAACTCAGAAGTGCACTTAACTCTGAAGTTCTCCATGTTAGTGCAGGAGCTGCAGACACCACGTCTCAGAAGCAGAGGCGGCATCACTGCTTCCAAGATGAGCTGTCTGCAATTCAGGTGCTACCTTTGGGGAATTTCTGCGGTGAGTGCATGTGCTGTTAGACTCAGAGTGGGCAGACACACATTAACACGAGACAGCGGAGGTGAGAGTCAGCCCTGGCTCTCAGAGCCAGAGCACGAGCCGAGCCTTCAACATATTGTCATGTCAACTGAGCAAAAAAAGTCATGTACAAAACTGATAATGAGTCTTCAGAATTCAAAAAAGTGTACTTAAAAATTATCTGTTACTCTTCAATACTTCACGTGACATCAGTCCATTAAGTGATATTTACTAGAAGTGATAGTTTTTAATCGTGAACTTAGAGCCACCCCTGAAAACAATGCCTTGCTGGTAGTCAATCAATCAATCAGTATTTGCAGAGCACTACTAATCACCCTTGAGGTTATACAGGGACTAGGTTGCAGGGCTCAGTTGAAAAGTCAGGTCTTGAGTCTCTTCCTGAAATCCGCCAGCAAGTATGATGTCCGGAGCTGGAGGGGAAGGCCGTTCCAGGACTTTGCAGCGAGGTAGGAGAAGGATTGGTAGGTGGAGTAGTGACCCTAGAGACAACTTGGTTGTTACGTATGCACTATGTATGGCTTATATTATTATTATAGAAGCAGCAAAGTTACAGTTAATTAAACCATCTAAAAGAGAGGGTTTTACACATCACACGCCCTGAACTAAACTAGTTCTAAGTGCTTTCAGATGTGATAGTGAAGAAGAGGAAGGCTCTGTGAAGTAAAGTTATTGTTTAGGATCACACGTTTTAGTCAAGCAGTGATGTCAAAATTTGAACCCAGTTTTATTAGTCACACATTGTGCAATTCTGCAACGGGATGGATAGCTTCTCCTGGCGTAAGAGGCAGATTTCAGGGGCGCCTCAACACAGTGGCCTCAGACCCCGGAGTTAATGGTTCTCACTGAGGCACAGGTGGGATCCAGGGCTCAACGACAGAGTCACTTCCACTTGTATGTCTGTGTTTAAACTCCAAACCACGGGTACTCATAGTGCGGCCCGCGGGCCGCCAGCGGCCCGGCAAGCCTTCCTTGGCGGCCCACGGACCTTGCAGATATCCTACCTGTGTTTTTTCTTTTTTAAGTGTCAGCAAACACCGCCGGTTGCAGCAGTGCTCTATGGGGGCCGGGCGATTCTTTAAAAGACCAATCACTTGTTAATGAGGCTTTGTTGTATTTCACCTCTTCTTAGTGCCCCTGCATCTCCAGGGGCGCTAAGAAGAGGTGAAATACAACAAAGCCTCATTAACAAGTGATTGGTCTTTTAAAGACCTGTGAAGTACTCGGGTGTGGCTGTGTGTGTGCCCGGGAAGCTGTCTCAGCCCGGGCTGACACACACGCGGGGTGAGGTGACAGAGAGGGGGAGACACAGGGAGACAGAGAGAGGGAGGGAGACAGAGGGAGAGAGAGAGGGAGAGAGAGAGGTAGGGAAACAGAGGGAGACAGACAGAGGGAGACAGACAGAGGGAGACAGACAGAGAAGAAGACAGGGAGAGGGAGACAGAGGGAGACAGGGAGAGGGAGGGAGACAGGGAGAGGGAGGGAGACAGGGAGAGAAGAAGACAGGGAGACAGAGAGGGAGACAGAGGGAGGGAGACAGGGAGAGAGAGAGAGTGAGTGAGACAGGGAAACAGAGGGAGAGAGAGGGAGACAAAGGGCAACAGACAGAGGGAGGGAGACAGAGAGAGAGGGAGACAGAGGGAGACAGAGGGAGGGAGTCAGGGGGAGACAGAGGGAGGGAGAGGGAGACAGACAGAGGGAGACAGAGAGAGAGGTAGGGAGACAGAGAGGGAGGTAGGGAGACAGGTAGGGAGACAGAGGGAGGGAGACAGAGGGAGGGAGAGAGAGGGAGGGAGAGAGAGGGAGGGAGAGAGAGGGAGGGAGACAGAGGGAGGGAGAGAGGGAGACAGAGGGAGGGAGACAGAGAGAGGGAGGGAGGGAGACAGAGGGAGGGAGACAGAGGGAGGGAGACAGAGGGGCAAACAGAGGGAGAGAGAGGGAGACAGACAGAGGGAGGGAGACAGACAGAGAGAGGGAGAGAGAGAGAGGCAGAGGGAGGGAGTCAGGGGGAGACAGGGAGACAGAGAGGGAGGGAGACAGACGGAGGGAGACAGAGGGAGGGAGACAGAGAGAGGGAGATGGAGGGAGACAGAGAGGGAGATAGAGAGAGAGGGCGAGAGAGAGAGAGGGAGACAGAGCGGGAGGGAGACAGAGAGAGGGAGACAGACACAGGGAGGAGGGAGACAGAGGGAGGGAGACAGACAGAGGGAGAGAGAGGGAGGGAGGGAGACAAACAGAGTGAGTGAGACAGAGGGAGACAGAGAGAGGGAGAGAGATAGATAGAGAGAGAGAGAGAGAGAGAGGGAGGGAGATGGAGAGAGAGGGAGACAGGGCAACAGACAGAGGGAGGGAGACAGAGAGAGAGGGAGACAGAGGGAGGCAGAGGGAGACAGTCAGGGGGAGACAGAGGGAGGGAGAGGGAGACAGACAGAGGGAGACAGAGAGAGAGGTAGGGAGACAGAGAGAGAGGTAGGGAGACAGAGAGGGAGACAGAGAGAGAGAGAGAGACAGACAGAGGGAGGGAGAGAGAGGGAGGGAGACAGAGGGGCAAACAGAGGGAGAGAGAGGGAGACAGACAGAGGGAGGGAGACAGACAGAGGGAGGGAGAGAGAGGCAGAGGGAGGGAGTCAGGGGGAGACAGGGAGGGAGAGGGAGACAGACAGAGGGAGGGAGACAGAGGGAGGGAGACAGACGGAGGGAGAGAGAGAGGTAGACAGAGAGAGAGGGCGAGAGAGAGAGAGCGGGAGACAGAGCGGGAGGGAGACAGAGAGAGGGAGACAGACAGAGGGAGGAGGGCGACAGACAGAGGGAGGGAGACAGAGGTAGGGAGACAGACGGAGGGAGACAGACGGAGGGAGACAGACGGAGGGAGACAGACGGAGGGAGACAGATGGAGGGAGACAGACGGAGGGAGACAGACAGAGGGAGGGAGAGAGAGGGAGGGAGAGAGAGGGAGGGAGGGAGACAAACAGAGTGAGTGAGACAGAGGGAGACAGAGAGAGGGAGGGAGGGAGAGAGATAGAGAGAGAGAGGGAGGGAGATGGAGAGAGAGGGAGGGAGACGGAGAGAGAGAGGGAGAGATAGAGAGAGAGATAGAGAGAGAGAGAGAGATGTGTGTGTATGCCGGGTCTGGTGGCTCAGTGGACGAAGGCGTCCGCTGCAGGGGCCTGTGTTCAACCTCATGGTCATAGTTTTTTTTGCTCTAGCCCGCCCCCTCCCCCACTAACCCCGCCCCCACCGGTGCGGCCCTCGGCCACAAACCACACAGTAAATTTGGCCCCCCAGAGAAAGTTTGCGAGTACCCATGCTCCAAACAGATGGAGCATAGAAGCCCCTTTTCAGGCCTGATGTGTGCAGTTATCTTTTCTGCAGTATCTGTGATGCCAGCCCTACTCTGCTTGGAGAGCCAGCTCCCACATGCCATGAGCTGGGCCAGAGAAGGGCTCGAGCCATGCATAGCTCGCTCACCTGTACTTCAGCATGTCTTAAAAACAGGGCCACAGCTGTGCTGTCTCTCAGCCCACCATTTCATTATATGGCCTTAGGTCTTAAGAATAAAGCAGTAGACATGTGAGGGCGCCACCTACAGTTTGAATTAAAGCATGTCAAAGGAAGAGAACAGATTTAGGTGTAAAACCACACCTCACACATGTGGCTTTCCTTCCCCCAGGTGTCACTTCCTGTGAATTTGAGTCTAGGTCTGGGGCCGGTGGTGCATCGCCTTCAGCACAGCGGCACGCCTCTTCTTTCCAGTTTCACACCACTAAGACTCTTTTCTGAATTTGATTCTCATCTTAATATAATATGCTTGTAATTAAATGTTCTTGGTGGAACCGCATGACATTTAATACATTGCATGTTAAAGAACGAATGTCAACTTTAATACCGAATCTCAGTGACCTTCTAGACATGTCTGATGCGCATATGATGACATCTCCTGTACATCTCATGATATCTGCTGGACTTGTCAGCTGTACAGCTCATGACGTTTGCTAGACATGTCTGCTGCTTGTCTTATGAGATCTGCTGGACATGTAAGCTGCATGTCTCATGACATATGCTGAGAATGTCTGATGCATGTCTGATGACATGCAGAACATGTCTGCTGCATGTCTCATGACTTCTGCTGGACATGTCTGCTGCACATCTCATGACATCTGCTGGACATGTCAGCTGCACATCTCATGATATCTGCTGGACGTGTGTGTTGCACGTCTTATGACATCTGCTGGACATGTTAGCTGCACATCTCATGACATCTGCTGGACACATCTGCTGCACAACTCATGAGATCTGCTAGAGATGTTTCTCAGATCTGATGAGCTTCAGTGTACACGAAGCAGCTCTCCCAGGCATTAACCTCAAGCAGCACAGGCTGGCGAGCCCAGATCCTATGTGGTCATGGGTTTTAAAGGATTTAAACTTTCTAGTTGTCACCATTAGCTAGCCCTTACATCCAAGCATTCTCCACTTGCACATCTTAAATATATCCATAACCCAGCTTTTCTCTGTGTTTTTATAACTTTCTGTCATTTTATCAGGAGGGCTCAGGGGTCGCATCAGAATCTATTGAGGACCAGCAGTGTTATAGGTTGAACACAAAGTGAGAGGGACTACACTTCATTCACAGGACGGAGCTCACTACAGGGTGGGATCGATTGGTTCATGTGGTCTCAGAGTTGAACATGGTCTAACAGCTGAGAGACGAGGGAAGGCAGTTCCAGAAGTGAGGGTCCCCAGGTGAGGGCTGGCGTGAGGACTGTATGAGGCGGGATTGGAAGTGTTGCGCATTCTGCGTCAAAGGTATTACATGGATGGTACTACCTCTGCCTCACCTGACTGTACGATGTCAGGGAGGAGAGTCTAGGAATCCAGGTGTTTCACGAAGCGTTCTACCTGTGTGTCCCCCCCCCACCTGCTGAAGGATGGAGGTCGAGTGTTCCTAAGGCGAGGGTCTTCCAGGTGAAACTCCTTCCCTTAGAGGCCAAGACACCTGTGGTAGGAAGTTTTCCTAGTTGAGGTGGATGGAAGTGTCCAAGTGCTAGGTAGCTGTTACTCTCTATATATGAGGATCTTACCTGGCTTGGGGTTGTCTGTTTACCGAGTTCTGCAGAATGACAGTGCCTCAGAATCACTTGGCACATGAGAGATGTCCTTTATTATTCATTAATATGGTATGCCTCCATTGACTGTAGCTAATGTAACACTCAGGGGGTGGGTGCTGCTTTATCAGTGCCCCAACCCCGCAGTGACCCTGAGGCCAGCATTCAAACCTTCTTGTCTAGGTCTGGTTTTTACTTCCGGTTGAAGCTAGCAGAGGGTGTCACTTGGGTACATAAGTGCAGACAGAGTAAGTGGCCCTCCCCTCTCTCAAACTGGCTAGTAGTCTCTGCACCACACATCCTGCTTTGGAGGTCTATGTCTTCTAGAGGTGCAATTCCACGTCCTTAACCACTGCACCCATGTTTCCAGTCTCTGCATAAATACCATAGTTTCAAAATCTATGCACTTTTCTCTGGGATCTCAGGGCCTCTTTGAGTCTGCACAGGAGAGATAATCTGTATATTTTTTATATTAAAAGCGTTCATCAGATTTTTCAGAGACCAATAAAAGTTGTCCTAGTGCCTAATTTTTGCAAATCCATTAATTGAAAAACACCTGTATTTTAATTTTTAATAAAATTCATTATTTAATTATTCAATGTTTGTCTTTTTTCAGTGTGTTTGCCATGGTGAGTGGGCTAGAGGGGGTACGTGGACAGTGCAGAGGGATGTCAAGGATGAGTGTGAGCAGTTCAACAGGAATGCCGTGGGAAGGTATTAATGATGTGGTGAGAGCAAGAGAGGATGTGATGGAGGACTGTAAGAAATGTGGTGGGAGGATATTAATAATGTGGCGGAGAGCAAGAGGATGTGGTGGGGGTCTGTAAGGAATGTGGTGGAAGGGTATTAATAATGTGGCTCACAGCAAGAGACAATGTGGTGGAATTCTTTGAGGAATGTGGTGGGAGGGTATTAATCAATCAATCAGGGAATTTTGAAGCCTGCTACTCACTCGTGAGGGTCTCAAGGCGCTGGGGGGAGCAGCTCCGGTCAGTCGAAGAGCCAAGTCTTGAGGGTCTTCCTGAAGATGTGCGGAGTGGGGGCACATCTGATGTCGATCGGGAGCTTGTTCCAGGTCTTAGCCTCGATGTAGGAGAAGGTTCTTCCACTCGTTCTTGCTCTGCAGATGCGCGGGGGTTCGGCGAGGGTGAGGTCGGCGGATCGAAGGTTTCTCTTGGGTACGTGGACGGAGATTCTATCTTTGAGATATTGGGGTCCGGTGTTGTGGAGGTATTTGTAGGCGTGGGTGAGTATCTTGAAAGTTACTCTCTTCTCGACGGGGAGCCAGTGGAGGTTTCGCAGGTGTTGGGTGATGTGTTCGTGTCGAGGGATGCCGAGGACAAGTCTGGCTGCGGTGTTCTGTATGGTCTGGAGTTAGCGGAGCAGAGACTTGTTGATCTCGGCATAGAGGGCGTTTCTGTAGTCCAGTCTGCTGGTTATGAGTGCGTGGGTGACGCTCTTTTTTGATTCAGGGGGGATTCATTTGAAGGTCTTCCGAAGGATGCGGAGGGTGTTGAAACAGGTTGAGGTGACGGCGTTGATCTGTCAGGTCATGGAGAGGGAGGAGTCGAGTATGATGCTGAGGTTCCGGGCGTGGTCCTTGGGGGTGGGGGGACTGCCGAGGTCAGTGGGCCACCAGGTGTTGTCCCATGCAGAGGGGGAGGGTCCGAGGACGAGGACCTCTGTCTTCTCAGAGTTGAGCTTCAGGCAGCTGCTGCTCATCCAGGACGCAAAAAGAACAATTGATGGACAGAATGCAGAACAATGTCATACATTCACCGCAGTACAGAGATCTGGGCCTAAATCCATCGTTTTTTTGCTCACCATGCCTTTCCAGTTTGAACCCAGCCATATGCAAATCAGTCTTGACCCTGTGCCCAATGGGAACAGTCCAGCCCAAACTGCCAGGCCAGGTCCTCCCTGGAATAGAAACAAGCATCCTAGGACCGGTTTCGGGGTTTCACCCCTCTTCAGCCAGGATAGCTTGATTCCAGTGGCATGGAGAGCACGGGACCCACGTCTGGGCATACCCGTCCCACTCGGGGTGACAAATGCAAAAAGAACAATTGATGGACAGAATGCAGAACAATGTCATACATTCACCCCAGTACAGAGATCTGGGCCTAAATCCATCGTTTTTTTGCTCACCATGCCTTTCCAGTTTCAACTCAGCCATATGGAAATCAGTCTTGACCCTGTGCCCAATGGGAACAGTCCAGCCCGAACTGCCAGGCCCTCCATGGAATGGAAACAAGCATCCTAGGACCGGTTTTGGGGTTTCACTCCTCATCAGCCAGGATAGCTTGATTCCAGTGGCATGGAGAGCACTGGACCCAGGTCTGGGCATACCCGTCCCACTCGGGGTGACGAATTCAAAAAGAACAATTGATGGACAGAATGCAGAACAATGTCATATATTGACCCCAGTACAGAGATCTGGGCCTAAATCCATCGTTTTTTTGCTCACCATGTCTTTCCAGTTTGAACCCAGCCATATGCAAATCAGTCTTGACCCTGTGCCCCATGGGAACAGTCCAGCCCGAACTGCCAGGCCAGGTCCTCCCTGGAATGGAAACAAGCATCATAGGACCAGTTTTGGGGTTTCACTCCTCATCAGCCAGGATAGCTTGATTCCAGTGGCATAGAGAGCACAGGACCCACGTCTGGGCATACCCGTCCCACTCGGGGTGACAAATGCAAAAACTGGATTCAAGCTAGCCTGGCTGATGAAGGGTGATGCCCTGAAACCGTTCCAAGGATGCTTGTTTCGGTCTAGGGAGGACCTGGCTTGGCAGTTCGGGCTGGACTGTTCCCACAAGGAACAGGGTCAAGACTGATTTGCATATGGCTGGGTCCAAACTGGGGTGGTGTGGTGAGCAAAAGAATGATGGTTTAAACTCAGATCCTTGTGACTGGGAGTGAATGTTTGCATTGTCCAGCATTCCGTCCATCAATTGTTTCTTTTGCATATGTCGCTCATCCAGGATGCGACGTCCTTCATTCCTGCCTGGAAGCTGAGTCTGGTGGTGATGGGGTCCTTGGAGAGGGTGAGCTGGGTGTCATCGGCGTAGGATACTATGCTGAGTCCGTGATGTCTGACGATGGCGGCGAGGGGGCCGATGTAGATGTTGAAGAGCGTAGGGCTGAGCGATGATCCTTGGGGTACTCCGCAGTTGATCTCTGCGGGTTCGGAGAGGAAGGGTGGAAGTCTGATTCTTTGGGTTCTGCCGGTGAGGAAGGAGCGGAGCCAGTCAAGGGCAGTTCCCTGTATGCCGGTGTCGTGGAGTCTGGCGGTAAGTGTGCGGTGCGAGATGGTGTTGAAGGCTGCAGAGAGGTCGAGTAGGAATAGGGCCGCAGTGTGTACTTGGTTGAGGAGGGTAGGGATGTTGTCTGTAGCAGCGAGTAGAGCGGTCTCAGTGCTGTGGTTGCTGCGGAATCCGGATGGGGATGGTCGAGGATGGCGTTCTCTTCGATGAATTTCGTTAGTTGGACGTTGACGGTCTTCTCGGTGACTTTAGGCTAAAGGGAGGAGGGAGATGGGTCGGTAGTTCTTGAGGTCCGTAGGATCTGCTGAGGGCTTCTTGAGTAGGAGCCTGACTTCTACGCGTTTCCAGTCATCGGGGAAGGTGCAGGTTTCGAAGGCGGCATTGATGGTGCATCGTAGTTCCGGTGCGATGGCGGCCGCTCTGTGGAAGATGTGCGGGGGCAGGAGTCTGTGGGGGCTCCTGAGTGAATGCCTTTCATGGTCGATGCGGTATCTTCGGTGGTGACTGGGGTCCAGGAGGAGATGGTGGGCTGGCTGGCGTTGCTGGAGGAGGGAGTGGTTTCGGAGTCAGGTTATTGAAGTTGTCGAAGAGGCACTTGATTTTCAGATGGAAGTCGGAGCTGAGCTTGTTGCAGAGGTCCTGGGAGAGGGTGATGTCAGTGGTTTCACTGGGGGGTTTGGTGAATTCCTGGATGATGCTGAAGAGTTCCTTGGAGTTGCTGGAGTTGGCGAGGATCTTGTTCTGGATTAAGGTCCTTTTGGTGGATCTGATGCGTTGGTGGTATTCTGTCATGGCGTTCTTGTAGGTGGTGCGGTCTTCCGAGGATTTGCTGTTTCTCCAATTCTTCTCGAGACGTTTGCAGGTGCGTCTGGATTCCTGGAGGTCGGCAGTGAACCAGGTGGCCTTTCTGGGGCACTGTCTGTCGGGGTTACGTAGGGGTGGAAGCTCATCTGCGCAGTTGGTGATACATCTGTGGAGTTCTTTGGCTGCGAGGTTGGCGTCGGTCGAGGTGGAGGGGGCATCACGGTTGAGGGTGGAGTTGAGCTGCTCCTTGGTGACCTTGCTCCAGTTACTTTGCGGAGGGCGGGGTGCAGGTTTGGGGGCGGTGGGTTTGTCGACGTGGAAGTGTATGCAGTGGTGGTCCGTCCAGGGGTGTTGCGTGGTGTGGCTGAAGTGGATGTTGTTACCTCCTGCGAAGATGGGGTCGAGTGTGTGTCCTGCCTTGTGGGTGGGGGTGGTGACGAGTTGTTTCAGTCCGAGGTTGGTGAGGTTGTCCAGAAGGGTGGCGGAGTTGGGGTCGCTGAGGTTGTCGAGGTGGAAGTTGAGGTCTCCGATGATTATTTAGTCCATGGAGGCGATGGCGTGGGGTGCGATGAGTTCGGCGATGGTAGTGGTGAACGTGGTTTGAGTTCCGGGAGGTCTGTAGGCGAGGGTGCCTTGTAGGGACGTCCTGGGGCTGGTCTGGATCTGGAAATAGAGGTGCTCGGTGGTGGGCGGGCTGTCGCTCGAGCTGGAGGTGGTGAGTTGGAGGGAGCTCTTGTCTGCGATGGCAAGTCCTCCTCCTCGGCGGTTGGGGCGATCCTTCCTCTGATTCTTGCATCCGTTGGGGATGGCGGTGGCGATGTCAAGGGTGGAGTTGGTCCAAGTTTCTGTGAAGAAGGAAACGTCTGGCGAGAGGGTGTCGAGGAGGTCCCAGATCTCAACAGTGTGTCTGTGCAATGAGCGCACGTTGAGGAGGATGCATCTCAGGGCTTCGGGGGTGCTGGCGTCTGGCGTGGGGGTGGCGGCCGTGGGTGTACGGAGGGTGGTGAAGGTTTGGCGGGAGTGTCTGCAGGAGAACTGGCCGTGGGTGGAGTTTGGTGTAGACAGCGGGCAGTTGTTCCTTCCGGGGTTGAGTGCGAGGAGGGCTGCTGATTCATAGCAGTGGGTGGTCGGAGATCCTGGGTCCCTGGCGCTGGTCGCGGTTGGGTCGCGGATGGGCACAGACGGGCTTGCCTTTGGCGCGCCAGCGGCTGTCATTAAATAGGGAAGGGGGAGGGAAGCGCAGCTGGGAGGCGGGAGCAGGAAACGGCAGGAGGGAGGGGCCGCTGGAAAAGGGCAGCGAAAGCTGTCGGATCCACAAAGTTGAAGCTCCTCAGAATTGGAATGATGCTCAAAGTGGTCCACTTCCCGACATCCCTATACTCCAAAGAGAGATATATATATATAGAGTATTAGGGCGATCAGGCAAGGGAAAAGGGTAGGGAAAGGAGTAGCAGGGAATAAGAACCTGAAGAAAAACAAGAACACACTGATTAGAACAGCCCATTAACTTTCTACTCTCATATGTGTCTCACTAAATGCAAGCATACCTGGAAATCAGGGAGTTGCCCACTCCTTCAACTTCATGTACCAACCAACTTCCAGTTTATGATCCCTGCTATGCCTGGGCAAACAAAGTATAGAATCAACTTCTTTCTGTCACTCCACCATACACAAGGAAACGTCTTTGTTCCTTCAAAATAAAGGTTGTTCACCCTAGGCATACACACCTCCTATAATCAAATAAGAAGCAAAGTATAATCAGTGTAAAAGGAAAAGCGAACAGTCCATAAGTAACCCTCTTGTTTCCTCAAAGTCAGATAGTTAGGGTTGGTTTTATCATATATCCATGACAAACAAAAGATATCTTCGCATACTCTTTTGCCGCTAATCCAATGATTTAAGAAAGAAAAGAAAACTGAGAATGCCAAGAAACAAAAATAGGAAGGAGTTTGACTCCCCCACTTCCTACCTGGAAGTAAACGATTTCCGTAAATAATATGCCACTCTAGAATCCCTGTAGCATCCAGGTTACGGTCCCTCTGGGCTGTGAAAATAGGAGAGGGGAATGCTTCTTCCCCTACTTGATGGCTGGAGCAAAGAAACCAAGTGCGTGACCTCCGCACTCATGAGCCATAGAGAGCTGAAGCAAAGATGTTATGCGCGACTCCCCGCACTCCACTAGGAAGGAGTGAGGAGCCCACACAGAATGTAGCACACAAGCGAGGCAGGACACTGCCTCGGACGAAATCCGACTTCAGAAGCCAGATAAGGAATCGTTCTTTCAAAACCCGGTCCTCCGTCGCAGGCAAACAAACAACTCCGGTGATCCAAAATTACGCACGCCGTCTTGCGTGCGTTTGACGCCTTTATCCCATCAGCCCCCCATAGCGCTGGGCCTCATGGGAACTGTAGATCACTACCTGGAAATGCAGCCTGGTAGGCGCCGTCAATAGCGATCCCTGACAAAAACGGGCAGGGAGGACACAGGAACAAGAAGAGGACATACAGGTACAAATACATTAATACAATATAAGGCACAATAACAAGAGACAGAAAAACAGAAACAGGGCACAAAACATAAGACGGGCAACAGCGGACCAGCAGAAGATCAAGGCTCTCCCACTGGGATGAGGCGCAGGCAGGAGCCTGTGGGTGGAGGAGGGCCTCAAACACCTACCTTAGTAGGGCAGAGGCAGCCACACACCAGCGGAGCTGCTGGGGGAGAGAGCAGGTCTCTGAATAATGTGGTGGAGTGCAAGATAGGCTGTGGTTGGGGTCTGTGGTGGGAGGGTGTTAATAATGTGGCAGAGAGGATGTGGTGGGGGTCTGTGACGAATGTGATGGAAGGGTGCTGATAATGTGGCAGAGAGGATATGGTGGAGGTCTGTGAGGGTATTAATAATGTGAGAGAGAGTAAGAGGATGTGGTGGGGGTCTGTGAGGAATGTGGTGGACATGCATTAATAATGTGGTAGAGAGCAAGAGATAATGTGGTAGGGGTCTGTAAGGAATGTGCTGGAAGGGTTTTAATAAAGTGGTGGAGAGAAGAGGATGTGGTGGGGGTATGTAAGGAATGTGTTGGAAGTGTATTAATAATTTGGTGGAGAGCAAGACGATGTGCTGGGGGTCAGTGAGGAATGTGGTGGAAAGGTGTTGATATTGTGGCAGAGAGGATGTGGTGGAAGTTTACAAGGGTATTAATGTGGCAGAGAGTAAGAGAGCATGAGGTAGCGGTCTGAGAGGAATATAGTGGAAGGGTATTAATGTGGCGGAGAGCAAGAGAGGATGTGGTGAGAGTCTGTGAGGAATGTGCTGGAAGGGTATTAATAATGTCGAGAGAAAGAGGATGTGGTGGGGGTCTCTAAGGAATGTGGTGGAAGGGTATTAATAATGTAGAGCAGGAGGGTTGTGGTGGGGGTCTGTGAGGAATGGGGTGGGAGGGTATTAATGTGGTAGAGAGCAAGAGAAGATGTGGTGGGGGTCTGTAAGGAATGTGGTGGAAGGGTATTAATAATGTGGCTCAGAGCAAGAGACGATGTGGTGTAGGTCTGTGAGGAATGGTTTGAAAGAGTATTAATAATGTGGAAGAGAGGATGTGGTGGAGGTCTGTGAGGAATGTAGTGGGAGGGTATTAATAATGTGGCGGAGAGCAAGAGAGGATGGAATAGGACACGTTACAATGCACACGTTACAACACGTGTCATTACAACAAATTTTTTACAATGCGAAATCCATTACAACGCATGTTGTTACAATGTGTAGGAGAGTAGGATCTGCCTCTTATGTTGCCCCCACTTTTTTTCTGATGTTTACACTGGTTTCTGGCTAGCTATAGTCAGGCTGGGACCCTGCCAATCAGGGTCCCAGCCTCTCTGTTCTCCCTAAACGACTTGGAGTGCACTCTAGGTGCACTAGTGATTGGATACTGTGGTACCTTATGAGTCCCTAGTATATGGTACCTTAGGTACCAAGGGCATAGGTACTTCACAGGCCTACCAGGGGCTGAAGCATGTATTATGCCACCCCTGGGAAGCAGACTAAATCTGACACCACAGGTCTGCTACTGCAGCCTGGGTAAGGTGGTGCATGCACCCCTTACTGTGATATAGGCTACCTATATCACTACATAGATACACACATATAAACCTATAAGTCACTCCTATGGCAGGCCTTCTCAATCCTGAAGACAGAGTGCTTGGTTCCTATGTGAGAGGGTGCCCCTGCATGAGCAGAGCCCCTCTGCAGCCTTCGGAGAACCTTCTCTGAGGCTGTTTGTAGTGCAGCCTGACCATATACTCTTAAGCGCATTATAACCTTGCGTTAAATGCTAACTTTGGGATGGCTGCACTGAAACATGTCGTGTTTGGTGTCAAACATCTTGGAATACTACCCCCCGCCAGTTCTGGCGGCGGGGTAGCATTCCACCCTTCTAGAGGGATAGACATGTACCTACTGTGGAAACGCAGTAGAATCCTGAAGAGCCCTGGCATCACAAATGGATGCCACCAGTCACAGACACTGGGCTGCCCTCCTGCTGATGACCGAAACTCGCAGTGGAGGAAGCCCAACAATAGGTATCCTGTCCCAGGGAGGTGTGACCACCTCCCATACAGGGTTTAGTGTATTGGGGCTGGGTGGGTGCACTCCTAGAGTGCTTTGAAGTCCTGCACTGGGGGAGCAGTAGGCTCCTCTGCGCATACACCAGTTCAAACCGGCTCAGGGGCTACCTGCCCCTGCTCTGGCGCGAAACTGGACAAAGGGAAGTGGGTGTAGCCACCCACTCCCCTGACCCTCCCATAGGTGGGGTCTTCGAGCTAGTCCCTCCCTTCCTTTTTAGTATAAGGTAGGGAACCCTTGAACTTGCAAACTAGATACCCCTGGACGACGCTCTGAAGAAGAATCCTGGACCTATGACGTTCCACTACCTCTGGAAGACTGAAGAATCTTCCTTGGAGTCAAGGAGTGACTCCCCTGCTTGGCAGGCACCAAAAACCCAAACGACGGTCGCAAACTACGCCGCTCCCGCCGGAGCCCTAGGTCCCTGCAGCCCAAGACGAGGATTTCCTGACTTCTCAAAGGCCATCGTGAGTCCCCAGCGAAGCTGAGGCCAGTGGACCCCACGAGTGACGAGGAACCGCAGTCCCTGGGTACCGTGCACTATTGTTGGGTGCAACCCCTTCACAACGTTCTACGAACCTGTCCTTTGGACCACGTGTGGTCCCAGCCTCTAGCAGGAATTCCTCCAAAGATCAGAAGCCTACCCCGTCCCGAGAGACCGTGGGCCCCTGTTGAAGGAATCCTCCTGAGGCATCTTCGCGATCCCTTGCCAGCCAGCTTGTGGGTCCCCTGAAGACTTTTCTACAGAACCAAAGGGCTCCCCTGGTTGCTCCAGGCCTGCCCTGACTTACCCTCGCTGGGTGAGTTCCCCAGACCTTGCTGGTCTGCACCATTGACTTTTCACGCTTTCCACGAGACGTGCTGCTACCAAGGCTTGTTGGCTCCAATCGGGTTGCCGACACCGCAGTCAGCTGCAGACTTCGTGGGACACGCCGAATCCAGCTCCTGGTCGTCGTCGACGCCTCCTGGACCTCGTGGCTGAAGAGTCAAGACACCTGCGAACGACCTGAACCTTGCGACGACGGTGGGCATTCATCTTTCTTGCCCCGGGCCACTGCCAAGTGACTTTGAACACTGTCCCCTCTGCTTTCAGGTCTTCCTTCTTCCGAATCCAGGCTTGAATTCCACCGGACACTTCTTCGGACTTCACAAGCAGCAAGTCTTCATTGGCTCCCATTGAAAACGACGCTGCGACCCGACACCAAAGGACACCTATGCACCCGGCTTCCCTGGGTGAGGTAACTCCAGCACTACGGTGCTCCTGTGGGTGTTGGCCCTAGACCTACTTACCCTGTAAGTGACTTGCTCCATTGAAGTCTACGGCGATCCGCGCCTGTGTACACACACTGCACGCGTCCCCCGTGGGTCCTTTACTTGCCTGCCTTGGGTGGTTTCGTGAGGCCCCAGCACTTCTGAAGGCCCCAGGCCTTGTCCCTTTGCAAGTCGTTGTTCTTAAGTCTCTTTTTTAGTATATGGTCTGGTACGCCCCTAGGGCCCCAGCCATATTTGTGCTTAATTTATTGTGAAACGTTGATTTGTGCATATGTTCCTGACTTCTAATCTCATAAAGAGATTGGTAGAGAGTTGTTTAGTAATAAATACATATATATTTGATATATATACCTGTGTGGTGTCTTTTCATTTGGTGATTCAAGAGATTGTGTGGTAAAACAAGCTGCTTTACATTCCTCCAAGACTTAGCCTGAAGGCTGCTCTCCACAGCTACCACTAGGATAGCTTTCTATAAAGGTTGTCTTAAACCTACCTACCATAAGAGTCGAATTGTACTGGTGCAAGGTGTCCACTTTAACTAGTGAACAGCATATACCAGGCCAACTTCTCACATTGGTGGCAGCGTGTGGGATTCCAGCTTGCTATTGTTTTACCAGAAAATCTCTATTTGAATTACTAACTGAAAACCACTATAGGTACTTAAGGTACATATAAAGTCAAGCTTAGTATCAATAAGTACTACTGAACTTAGAGCTGTGTGCCAAGGGATAGCACACCCTTTCTACAGCTCAAGCTAGTATCGGTAGGCCACAAACTAGTGTAGGTAGTACAACACTGCACAACACTAGAATGTCCTTAAAGGGTGGACCCAGTGGATCCACTCAGCCTCAGTATAAGGACATGGCTTTCTCTGAGCTGAGAGCCATGTGTGCTGCAAGGCACCTGAAGCTAGGACAGAGTCCCTCCACACTACACCTGATAGATCTGCTGACAGCAGATGATCTTAGATTAGCTCTAGGAGCTAATGGGTCTGAATCAGTGGGTGGGTCAATTACAGTGTCTGGGTCAGATGATGAAAATCAGAATGACCAAGACTCTGTGATTGAAGGGCCAGGTCCCCAGGGGCCTGAAAAGGACAGAGGAATTCTCCCTAAGAGAACTGACAGAGTGGAGGAGAGGCCTAGGTCCCCTTCTAGGGAATCTGACCACTCTTTTCAATCTGGCAGAGAATTTGTCCAGCAGAGGAACTCATACTTTCCCATAAGAGAGACCTCCTCTGACAGAATGTACAAACTGCTGCAGTATGAGGAAGCAAGAGTCGCCCTCAAAACCAAGCAGTTGGCATTGGATAGAGAAGCCCTGGAGCTCCAGAGAGCTTCTAGAAGAGAGGGGTTAGAACCCCTGGTGGCAGCAACAGTGTCCCTAGAGGCAGAGAATATATTCCAGACCATAGGAACCCGAGCAAGGTTGTTCCTCCCTACCAGAGTGGGGATGATATCCATAAGTGGATAACTGCTATGGAAATGGCCTGTAGAGTAGAACAGGTCCCCCAAAAGCAGTGGGCAGCAATCTTGTGGCTCTCCTTTTCAGATAAAGGTAGAGACAAGCTCCTCACTGTTAGAGAAGAGGATGCTGATGACTATGAAGTCCTGAAGAGTGCACTGATAGATGGGTTTGGCTTAACCACTGAGCAGTACAGGTTGAAGTTCAGAGACACCCAGAAGGCACAGACTCAGGACTGGACTGACTTTGTAGATTGTGCTACCAAGGCTCTGGAGGGTTGGCTGGTTGGCAGTAGGGTTACTGATTTCAAGGGATTGTATAATCTAATGATGAGAGAACAGATCCTTAATAATTGCCAGAACCAGTTGTTGCATCAATACCTGGTGGACTCAGATCTGACCTCTCCCCAAGAATTGGGAAAGAAGGCAGACAAGTGGGTCAGAACCAGGGTGAGGCAGAAAACCCAGAACCAAGGGGGTGACACAAAGAAGCAGGATTCTAAGGGCTCTGAGAAAAGTGGGGATAAGTCAAAAGACCAGAAGTCTTCACAAGGGCCCCAAAAATCTGCATCTGGTGGGGAGTCACAATCCAACAAGGGAAAGGGCCAAAAGAAGCCCTGGTGCAAATTCTGTAAACAGAAAGGGCACTGGACTTCTGATTGTAACAAGTCCAAAGACCAAACCACCACCACTCCTGCCCCTAAGGCAACTGTTCCCCCTAGTTCAGCTACTGGTGGAGGTGGTACTCAGAATAAGGGTGTAGTAGGGTTGACCCTGGGCTCTGAAGTGGACTCTGGCCTACTCAGAGTACCCACTCAGGCAATGCTGATTTGTGATGGAGACATGGACATGTCCTTCCTTGTGAGCCCCAGTAATCTGGGCAAATACAAACAGCAGCCTGTAATAAATGGCAAACAGGCTTTGGCATTTAGGGACACAGGTGCTAGTGTCACCATGGTGGCAGAGGATCTTGTGGACCCTGGACAGATCATCCTGGGCGAAATATACCAGGTGACCAATGCAAGCAATGTAAGGACCAACCCTAGTCTGGCAGTTGTGAATTTCTCCTGGGGAGGGGTAACTGGCCTCAAGAAGGTTGTAGTCAGTGCAGACCTCCCTGTAGAATGTCTATTGGGCAATGAGCTAGAAACTTCAGCCTGGTCTGAAGTAGAGTTATGGACTCATGCTAAGATGTTAGGCATCCCTGCAGAGGTATTTGCTGTGACCAGGTCACAGGCCAAAATGCATGACACTGAACCAGCTCTGGATCCTAAAACAATGGACCAGATGCTTCCCAAGAAGAGAAGCAGTAGGGTTAAGGCAGTGCCTTTCCCTCTGTCTCAGATCATTGATTCCCCTCTTGAGGGAGGAGGAGCAGATCCTGAAGAAGGAACTGCCCCAGAGGGACTTGATCCTGATCAGGTTGAGTTCTTGGGGGCAGGGGGCCCTTCTAGGGAAGATCTGAGTAAGGAGCAACAGTGCTGCCCCTCTCTTGAACCCCTCAGACAGCAGGCTGCTGCTGAGGCTGCTGGGAGCGCTAGTGGGTCACATAAAGTTTATTGGGATGAGGGACTCCTATATTCTGAGGGTAGAGACCCAGCCCCTGGAGCCACCAGGAGGTTGGTAATACCTCAGAAGTTTAGGGGGTTCCTCTTGACCCTAGCACATGACATCCCTTTAGCAGGTCACTTGGGCCAAAACAAGACCTGGGACAGGCTTGTTCCACATTTTCATTGGCCACATTTGTCAGAGGACACAAAGGAGTTTTGTCTCTCCTGTGTCACATGCCAAGCCAGTGGCAGGGCAGGTGGCACCACAAAGGCCCCCCTGATACCACTACCTGTGGTGGGGGTACCCTTTGAAAGGGTAGGGATTGACATTGTTGTTCCCCTTGACCCTCAAACTGCATCTGGGCACAGATTTATCCTGGTGGTAGTGGATCATGCCACCAGGTACCCAGAGGCAATTCCCCTGAGGACCACCACAGCCCCTGTGGTGGCAAGAGCCCTCATTGGAGTTTTCTCCAGAGTGGGTTTCCCAAAGGAGGTCATCTCTGACAGAGATACAAACTTTGTCAGGATATTTGAAAGCAATGTGGAAGGAGTGTGGTGTAACTTATAAGTTCACCACCCCCTATCACCCACAATGCAATGGGTTGGTTGAACGTTTCAACAAAACCCTGAAGGGAATGATTATGGGACTCCCAGAGAAGCTTAGGTGGAAATGGGACCTTCTTCTTCCCTGCCTGTTGTTTGCATACAGAGAAGTTCCACAGAAGGGGGTTGGTTACAGCCCATTTGAGCTTCTGTTTGGGCATCCTGTAAGAGGTCCATTATGTTTGGTAAAAGAGGGCTGGGAGTTACCTCTCAAACCCCCCAAACAGGATGTGATGGACTATGTACTTGGTCTCTGCTCCCGGATGGCTGAATACATGAAAAAGGCAACCAAAAACCTGGAGGCCAGCCAAGAATTACAAAAAGCTTGGCATGATCAAAAGGCTGTGCTGACTGTGTACCAGCCAGGACAGAACGCGTGGGTGTTGGAGCCTGTGGCCCCAGCAGCCCTCCAAGACAAGTGGAGTGGCCCCCATACAATAGTTGAGAAAAAGGGAGAAGTCACCTATCTGGTGAATCTTGGAACTCCCAGGAGCCCCCTGAGGGTGCTCCATGTCAACAGATTAAAGCCATATGTTGACAGGGCTGACATGGGCTTGCTCATGGCAACTGATGAGGACCAGGAGGAGGAGAGTGACCCTCTCCCTGACCTGCTCTCACAGAACCCTGATGATGGGTCAGTAGATGGTGTTGCTTTGGCAAGCAGCCTCACTGACCATCAGCAAACTGAGTGCAGACAAGTTCTGTAACAGTACCGACATATGTTTAGCCTGACCCCTAGTCAGACTACCTGGTGCACCCATGAGGTGGACACTGGAGACAGTCTGCCTGTCAAGAGTAAAATCTACAGGCAACCTGACCATGTCAGGGACTGTATCAGGACTGAAGTCCAGAAAATGTTGGAGTTAGGTGTGATTGAGCCTTCAGATAGCCCTTGGGCTAGCCCAGTAGTCCTAGTACCCAAGCCTCATACCCAGGGTGGTAAGAAAGAAATGAGGTTTTGTGTAGACTACAGAGGCCTCAATGCAGTCACCAGGACTGATGCCTATCCCATACCAAGGGCAGATGAGCTGATTGATACTTTGGCCTCAGCCAAGTATCTAAGTACATTTGACCTAACAGCTGGCTACTGGCAGATCAGGTTAGCTGATGATGCAAAAGCCAAAACAGCATTTTCGACCCCTGGTGGGCACTACCACTTTGTGGTGATGCCCTTTGGATTGAAAAATGCACCTGCCACTTTTCAGAGGTTGGTGAATAAAGTTCTGGCAGGGATGGAAACTTATTGCTCAGCTTATCTAGATGATATTGCTGTCTTTAGTTCCTCCTGGCAGGATCACCTGGTCCACCTCAGAAATGTTTTGGAGGCTCTGCAGAAAGCAGGCCTCACTATCAAGGCCACTAAGTGCCAGATAGGGCAGAGTCAGGTTGTGTACCTGGGCCACCTTGTGGGTGGAGGCCAGGTTCAGCCTTTACAGAGTAAAATCCAAACCATAATGGAATGGGTTGCTCTAACCACCCAGACACAGGTGAGAGCCTTCTTAGGCCTGACTGGGTACTATAGGAGGTTTGTCAAGGGATATGAATCTATAGTGACCCCCTTGAATGATCTGACCTCAAAGAAAATACCAAAAAAGGTTCAGTGGACAGCTAGCTGTCAGAAGGCATTTGAAGACCTAAAGCAGGCCATGTGCACTGCCCCCATCTTACAGAGTCCAGACTACACCAAAAAGTTCATTGTCCAAACAGATGCTTCTGAGCTGGGTGTGGGAGCTGTACTGTCTCAACTGGATGATGAAGGTCAAGACCAGCCAGTAGCTTTCATTAGCAGAAGGCTGACCCCTAGAGAGAAACGTTGGTCAGCTATAGAGAGGAGGCCTTTGCGGTGGTGTGGGCTCTGAAGAAGCTGAGGCCATACTTATTTGGCACTCACTTCATAGTTCAGACTGACCACAAGCCCCTCCTATGGCTTAAACAGATGAAAGGTGAAAACCCAAAACTTTTGAGGTGGTCCATTTCCCTACATGGGATGGACTATACAGTGGAACATAGGCCTGGGACCCAACATGCCAATGCAGATGGACTCTCAAGGTATTTCCACTTAGAGCACGAAGACTCAACTGGTCAAGGTTAGTTTAGTGTCCCTGCGTTTGGGGGGTTGTGTAGGAGAGTAGGATCTGCCTCTTATGTTGCCCCCACTTTTTTTCTGATGTTTACACTGGTTTCTTGCTATAGTCAGGCTGGGACCCTGCCAATCAGGGCCCCAGCCTCTCTGTTCTCTCTAAACGACTTGGAGTGCACTCTAGGTGCACTAGTGATTGGATACTGTGGTACCTTATGAGTCCCTAGTATACGGTACCTTAGGTACCAAGGGCATAGGTACTTCACAGGCCTACCAGGGGCTGAAGCATGTATTATGCCACCCCTGGGAAGCAGACTAAATCTGACACCACAGGTCTGCTACTGCAGCCTGGGTAAGGTGGTGCATGCACCCCTTACTGTGATATAGGCTACCTATATCACTACATAGATACACACATATAAACCTATAAGTCACTCCTTTGGCAGGCCTTATCAATGCTGAAGGCAGAGTGCTTGGTTCCTATGTGAGAGGGTGCCCCTGCATGAGCAGAGCCCCTCTGCAGCCTTCGGAGAACCTTCTCTGAGGCTGTTTGTAGTGCAGCCTGACCATGTACTCTTAAGCGCATTATAACCTCGCGTTAAATGCTAACTTTGGGATGGCTTTGGGATGGCTGCACGGAAACATGTCGTGTTTGGTGTCAAACATATAGTGACCCCCTTGAATGATCTGACCTCAAAGAAAATGCCAAAAAAGGTTCAGTGGACAGCTAGCTGTCAGAAGGCATTTGAAGACCTAAAGCAGGCCATGTGCACTGCCCCCATCTTACAGAGTCCAGACTACACCAAAAAGTTCATTGTCCAAACAGATGCTTCTGAGCTGGGTGTGGGAGCTGTACTGTCTCAACTGGATGATGAAGGTCAAGACCAGCCAGTAGCTTTCATTAGCAGAAGGCTGACCCCTAGAGAGAAACGTTGGTCAGCTATAGAGAGGGAGGCCTTTGCGGTGGTGTGGGCTCTGAAGAAGCTGAGGCCATACTTATTTGGCACTCACTTCATAGTTCAGACTGACCACAAGCCCCTCCTATGGCTTAAACAGATGAAAGGTGAAAACCCAAAACTTTTGAGGTGGTCCATTTCCCTACATGGGATGGACTATACAGTGGAACATAGGCCTGGGACCCAACATGCCAATGCAGATGGACTCTCAAGGTATTTCCACTTAGAGCACGAAGACTCAACTGGTCAAGGTTAGTTTAGTGTCCCTGCGTTTGGGGGGGTTGTGTAGGAGAGTAGGATCTGCCTCTTATGTTGCCCCCACTTTTTTTCTGATGTTTACACTGGTTTCTTGCTATAGTCAGGCTGGGACCCTGCCAATCAGGGCCCCAGCCTCTCTGTTCTCTCTAAACGACTTGGAGTGCACTCTAGGTGCACTAGTGATTGGATACTGTGGTACCTTATGAGTCCCTAGTATACGGTACCTTAGGTACCAAGGGCATAGGTACTTCACAGGCCTACCAGGGGCTGAAGCATGTATTATGCCACCCCTGGGAAGCAGACTAAATCTGACACCACAGGTCTGCTACTGCAGCCTGGGTAAGGTGGTGCATGCACCCCTTACTGTGATATAGGCTACCTATATCACTACATAGATACACACATATAAACCTATAAGTCACTCCTTTGGCAGGCCTTATCAATGCTGAAGGCAGAGTGCTTGGTTCCTATGTGAGAGGGTGCCCCTGCATGAGCAGAGCCCCTCTGCAGCCTTCGGAGAACCTTCTCTGAGGCTGTTTGTAGTGCAGCCTGACCATGTACTCTTAAGCGCATTATAACCTCGCGTTAAATGCTAACTTTGGAATGGCTGCACGGAAACATGTCGTGTTTGGTGTCAAACATATTGGAATACTACCCCCCGCCAGTTCTGGCGGCGGGGGTAGCATTCCACCCTTCTAGAGGGATAGACATGTACCTACTGTGGAAACGCGGTAGAATCCTGAACAGCCCTGGCATCACAAAATGGATGCCACCAGTCACAGACACTGGGCTGCCCTCCTGCTGATGACCGAAACTCGCAGTGGAGGAAGCCCAACAATAGGTATCCTGTCCCTGGGAGGTGTGACCACCTCCCAGACAGGGTTTAGTGTTTTGGGGCTGGGTGGGTGCACTCCTAGAGTGCTTTGAAGTCCTGCACTGGGGGAGCAGAAGGCTCCTCTGTGCATACACCAGTTCAAACCGGCTCAGGGGCTACCTGCCCCTGCTCTTGCGTGAAACTGGACAAAGGGAAGTAGGTGTAGCCACCCACTCCCCTGACCCTCCCATAGGTGGGGTCTTAGAGCTAGTCCCTCCCTTCCTTTTTAGTATGAAGTAGGGAACCCTTGAACTTGCAAACTAGATACCCCTGGACGACGCTCTGAAGAAGAATCCTGGACCTTCGACGTTCCACTACCTCTGGAAGACTGAAGAATCTCCCTTGGAGTCAAGGAGTGACTCCCCTGCTTGGCAGGCACCAAAAACTGAAACGACGGTCGCAAACTACGCCGCTCCCGCCGGAGCCCAAGGTCCCTGCAGCCCAAGACGAGGATTTCCTGACTTCTCAAAGGCCATCATGAGCCCCCAGCGAAGCTGAGGCCAGTGGACCCCACGAGTGACGAGGAACCGCAGTCCCTGGGTACCGTGCACTATTGTCGGGTGCAACCCCTTCACAACGTTCTACGAACCTGTGCTTTGGACCACGTGTGGTCCCAGCCTCTAGCAGGAATCCCTCCAAAGATCAGAGGCCTACCCCGTCCCGAGTGACCGTGGGCCCCTGTTGAAGGAAAACCTCCCGAGGCGTCTTCGCGATCCTTTGCCAGCCGGCTTGTGGGTCCCCTGAAGACTTTTCTACAGAACCAAAGGGCTCCCCTGGTTGCTCCAGGCCTGCCCTGACTTACCCTCGCTGGGTGAGTTCCCCAGACCTTGCTGGTCTGCACCATTGACTTTTCACACTTTCCACGAGACGTGCTGCTACCAAGGCTTGTTGGCTCCAATCGGGTTGCCGACACCGCAGTCAGCTGCAGACTTCGTGGGACACGCCGAATCCAGCTCCTGGTCATCGTCGACGCCTTCTGGACCTCGTGGCTGAAGAGTCAAGACACCCGCAAACGACCTGAACCTTGCGACGACGGTGGGCATTCATCTTCCTTGCCCCGGGCCACTGCCAAGTGACTTTGAACACTGTCCCCTCTGCTTTCAGGTCTTCCTTCTTCCGAATCCAGGCTTGGATTCCACCGGACACTTCTTCGGACTTCACAAGCAGCAAGTCTTCATTGGCTCCCATTGAAAACGACGCCCCGACCCGACACTAAAGGACACCTATGCACCCGGCTTCCCTGGGTGAGGTAACTCCAGCACTACGGTACTCCTGTGGGTGTTGGCCCTAGAACTACTTACCCTGTAAGTGACTTGCTTGTAGGTTCTACCGAAGTGCCCTTAAACTCTTAATTTCCAACCGCGACTTGCCCCATTGAAGTCTACGGCGATCCGCGCCTGTGTACACACACTGCACGCGTCCCCCGTGGGTCCTTTACTTACTTGCCTTGGGTGGTTTCGTGAGGCCCCAGCACTTCTGAAGGCCCCAGGCCTTGTCCCTTTGCAAGTCGTTTTTCTTAAGTCTCTTTTTTAGTATATGGTCTGGTACGCCCCTAGGGCCCCAGCCATATTTGTGCTTAATTTATTGTGAAACGTTGATTTGTGCATATGTTCCTGACTTCTAATCTCATAAAGAGATTAGTAGAGAGTTGTTTAGTAATAAATACATATGTATTTGATATATATACCTGTGTGTTGTGTTTTCATTTGGTGATTCAAGAGATTGTGTGGTAAAACAAGCTGCTTTACATTCCTCCAAGACTTAGCCTGAAGGCTGCTCTCCACAGCTACCACTAGGATAGCTTTCTATAAAGGTTGTCTTAAACCTACCTACCTTAAGAGTCAAATTGTACTGGTGCAAGGTGTCCACTTTAACTAGTGAACAGCATATACCAGGCCAACTTCTCACACAATGCATGTGATTACAACACATAATCCATTACAACACAATTATTATTCTAACTCCGCTGGGGCGTTGTAATGGATTATGTGATGTAATGACATGCTTTGTAATGGATTTCGCGGAGTAAAACATTCGTTGTGATGACACGTGTTGTAATGCGTGCAGTGCAAACGATGTTTCCCGAGAGGATGTGGTGGGGGTCTGTGAGGAATGTGGTGGGAGGGTGTTAATAATGTGGGGGAGAGCAAGAGAGGATGTAGTGGGGGTCTGTGAGGAATGTTTTTGAAGGGTGTTGATAATGTGGCAGGGAGCAAGAGAGGACCTTGTGGATGTATGTGAGGGTATTAATAATGTGGAGTAGAAGAGAGTATGTGGTGGCGGTCTGTAAGGAATGTTGTGGAAGGGGATTAATAATGTGGCTAGAGACGATGTGGTGGAGGTCTGTGGGGAATGTGGTGAAAGAGTGTTAATAATGTGCCATAGAACAAGAGAGGATGTGGTGGAGGTCTGTGAGAAATGTGGTTGGATGGTATGATAATGTGGCGGAGAGCAAGAGAGGATTTGGTGGGGGTCTGACAGGAATGTGGTGGGAGGGTGTTAATAGTGTGACAGAGAGCAAGGCAAGATGTGGTGGAGGTCTGTGAGGGTATGTAGCAGAGAGGAAGAGAGGATGTGGTGGGGGTCTGTGAGAAATTTGCCGGAAGGGTATTATTAATGTGGTGGAGACGAAAAGAGGATGTGTTAGAGGTCTGAGGAATGTGCTGGAAGGGTTTTAATGTGGTGGAGAGGAAGAGAGCATGTTTTGGGGGTCTGTTAGGAATGTGATGAGAGGGTATTAATAATTTGGCGTAGAGGTAGAGAGGATGTGGTGGAGGTCTGTGAGGAATGTGCTGGAAGTGTATTAATAATGTGGCGGAGAGCAAGAGAGGATGTGGTGGGGGCCTGCGAGGAATGTGGTTGGTGGGTATTAATAATGTGGTGGAGACCAAGAGAGGATGTGGTGGGGGTCTGTGAGGAATGTGCTGGAAGGGAATTAATTATGTGGCAGAGAGCAAGAGAGGATGTTGTCGGGGTGTATGAGGAATGTGGTGGAGAGCATGAGAAGATGTAGTGAGGGGTCTGTGAGGAATGTGGTGGAAGGGTATTAATAATTTGGCAGAGAGTATGTGGTCGAGGTCTGTGAGGAATGTGCTGGAAGGGTATTAATAAGGTGGCAAAGAGCAAGGGAGGATGTGGTGGGGGTCTGAGAGGAATGGGCTTGCAGGGTATTGTTAATGTGGCGGAGAGCAAGCGAGGATATGGTGGGGGTCAGTGAGGAATGTGGTGAAAGGCTATTATTAATGTGGCAGAGAGCAAGAGAGGATGTAGTCTGGATCTGTGAGGAATGTGGTGGAATGGTATTAATATCGTGGATGAGAGGATGTGGTGTGTCTGGAAGTACCTGTTGTTGAGGTAGGAGTGTGATTGAGGGCTAGGGGGGCGTTGGATATCTATGATGTTTGACACCACCCTCAAAGTCAACAGTAACAAGGGTCAAACACCGCTCCAGTTACTGCTAAAGGTTGGTACAAATATTTTTTAATTCTTGATGGTCTTATTAAAACATTTACTGGTTTTAGACTGCAATTATTTTAGATTGCTGGGTGTGGGGAGATTGTATTTGAAACATGGTGGGCTAACTTGTTGTTACATTTTTACTGAGCTCAGCACTTTTTAGCAGAGACGGGTATTGTGGCGGGCCATTTTGGTGGCAGTTTGATACTGCCACTTAAAGATTTGCATTTTTGCTTTAGTGTTTCGAGTGCTCCTGATAGCCCTCGTTCAGCCCTGCCCCTATTTAAACAAGGATAGTGCACAGATGCGCACAGTGGACGTGCCACTGGCATGCCAAAGATAATCCTGTGACCAACACCACCTCGGGACCGGACATCGCCATTGCCATTCCCCAAGGATACAAGATCTCCAGGAAGGACCGCCCCACCCGCCCGGGAGGAGGAATTGCCATCGACCACAAATCCACCCTCCGCCTGAGCACACTCCACGACGAGCCCACAGACCTGATGGAACACCTTCACTTCAAGATACTGGCCAGCCCTACCACCACCCTCCAAGGAACCCTTACCTACCGACCCCATGAACCCCGCAGACTTTTTGCCAACTCCATCACGGACATTATCTCCCCCCAGGCCATCGCGTCCACCAACTACACCCTACTGGGAGACCTCAACTTCCACCTCGATAACCAACTGGACCCCAGCACCACATCCCTCCTGGACAACCTCCACAACATTGGACTCCGCCAGATCGTGACCGAACCCACGCACTCAGCAGGACACACCCTCGACCCCCTCTTCACAACAGGAAACTCCATCACCTTCAGCCACACCACCGAACTCCCATGGACTGACCATCGATGCGTCCACTTCACCTTCAGAACACCCACCATCCACAGACACCAGCACCTGCTCCCATGAAGAAACTGGACCAGAATCACCGACGACCAGCTAACCTCATCACTCAGCAACTCCACCCCAACCATCGCGTAAAACGACGACCCCAACACCGCAGCCCGAACCCTGCACAGATGGATCTCCGACAGCGCCAACACCATAGCCCCCCTCAAGAAAAACAACAACACCCACGCCAAGAAAGCCAGATGGTTTACCACCAAACTTCGAGAGTTCAGATGCACTTGCCGCCGCCTCGAAAAGGCCTGGAGGAACACCAAATCCACAGAAGCCTACAACAACTTCAGAGCCTCCACCAACGCCCACTACCAACTCACCAGAAAAACGAGGAAAAAAGCGATTGAAGACAGAATCTCTACTCACGCACGCAACAGCAGAGAACTCTTCAACATCATCAAGGAGTTCGCCCAACCCACCAGCGAGTCCACCGACATCCCTCCCTCACAAGACCTCTGCGACAAACTCAGCACCTTTTTCCACCACAAAATCAAGAGCATCTACGACAACTTTGACGAAGACAACCAACACACTGAACCCTCACCAACCACCCCGACACCCTGAAGCCAGCGATCGACAACTGGACAGCCCTCACCACCGAAGACACACTGAAGACGATGAAGTCAATCCACTCCTGGGCCCCCACGGACCCCTGCCCCCACCACATTTTCAACAGAGCCGCCGACACCATCGCACCCATGCTCTGCCACACCATCAACCGCTCCCTGGCAACCGCCTCGTTCCCCGACGACTGGAAACACGCCGAGGTCAGCCCCCTCCTGAAGAAACCCTCGGCGGACCCCACCGACCTCAAAAACTACAGACCCATCTCCCTGCTCCCATTCCCAGCGAAAGTCATCGAGAAAGCCATCAACAGCCAACTCGCCACATTCATCGAAGAGCACAACATCCTCGACTCCTCCCAATCCGGCTTCAGAAAAAACCACAGTACGGAAACCGCCCTCCTCGCCGCAACAGACGACATCCGCACCCTACTGGACAAATGAGAAATGGCAGCCCTCATCCTCCTCGACCTCTCAGCGACATTCGACACTGTATCTCACCGCACCCTAATATGCAGACTCCACGACGCAGGGATCCAAGACAAGGCCCTCGACTTGATCCGCTCCTTCGTCTCCGGCAGAACGCAGCGGGTCAGACTCCCCCTTTCCTCTCGGACCCTACACCAACCACCTGCGGAGTCCCCCAGGGGTCCTCCCTCAGCCCTACGCTCTTCAACGTCTACATGGCTCCGCTTGCCCCCATCGTCAGAACCTACGGACTCAACATTGTGTCATACGCAGACGACACCCAACTCATCCTCTCCCTATCCAACTAACCCAATACCGCCAGACACAACTTTTGAGAAGGAATGGAAGCCGTCGCCAAATGGATGAAAAACAGCTCCCTGTAACTAAACACCAACAAAACAGAAGTACTCATCATCGGCCCAAACCCCGACGCATGGAACGACACCTGGTGGCCCCCCGCCCCCGGAAGCCCGCCCACCCCGACAGACCACGCACGCAACCTGGGAATCATCCTGGACTCCGAGCTCAAAATGGACCGCCAGATCAACTCCGTCTCGTCCTCCTGCTTCCACACCCTCCGCCTCCTACGTAAGACCTTCAAATGGATCCCCCTCGAACACAGAAAGACCGTCACTCACGCCCTGGTCACCAGCAGACTCGACTACGGCAACGCACTCTACGCCGGAATAAACAAAAACCTCACCCGCAAGCTACAGAACATCCAGAACGCCGCCGAAAGACTGGTCCTCGACCTGCCAAGACACTGCCACATCTCTCAGCACCTGCGCACAATCCACTGGCTCCCCATCGAAGCTAGAGTCACCTTCAAGATGCTCACCCACGCTCACAAGGCCCTCCACGACACCGGACCAGCATACCCTAACAGCCGACTCAAATTCCACGCACCCCAGTGGACCCTACGATCAGCCCAGCTCTCCTACGCCGTGGTCCCCCGCACCAGAAAGACCAGATCGGGAGGCCGCTCCTTCTCCTTCCTCGTGGCCAAAGCATGGAACGCCCTTCCGCTCCACCTCAGACAGACATCGCTCCCCATCTTCGCAAGAAACATCAAAACCTGGCTCTTCGACAGACGCCCCCCCCCCCTTGATGGACTGGAACCTGCTAACGCCCCCCCAAGCACCTTGAGACCCCTACGGGTGAGTAGTCGCGTTTTAACAAACGCCTGATTGATTGATTGCTCATCCATGCCCTAACGTGGCCAGATAGCCATTATGAAAAATGGGGTGACCCAATTACAGTCTTGGACCTGGGCATAAATTGGTACAAAAAACAGTGGTCCTAAACCTTTCTTTGAACAGTATAAATCTAACCAGCAATAATCTTTTCATACAATTTTTGAGCATGCACAATGTCAGCTCATGGTAGTCAAAACAGTCAAATTAATAATGTGCAACAACCAATAGATTCCAAAATAACATATATTTATTTAATCATAATTGGACTGGCAGTAGGTATCTTACTGCGTTCTAGAAGCAATGAAGCAGACAGAAAAGGGTTGCTCCAGGGGAACGTGCTGAAAGGGGTCCTCAAGTGAAAAGATATGGGGTAGGAGAACGGGAAAGGTTCCAAGAGGTGCTCAAAAAAGGAAAATTAAAACAATTCAGGAGTTGGACTGATAGAAGAATATCAGTCTAAGTGAGCCTAGCCACGATTGATCAATTATTCACAAAGTCTATTTACATATATTTTGACATTTCAGAGATGTATCATCATTTTGCGTGGTGGGGCTAAGGGCTTGTGGTCCAGGCTTATATGGTGTGGGCATTGACGTTTCGACCCGACTTGGGGCACAGAGGGTATTTTAGGGCCTCGGCCTGCGGGTCTTCCTCAGGACAGGGATGGGCAACCAATATGCAATATGTGGTATCCGTGTTCCACACCTGAATAATTAAGAAATGGGGGTAAGGGTTGTGCACATGAGTAATTTGCGGGGTTACTGAATAAACCTTCATTGAATTACTAAGTCAATCAAGCTTACCCGCAAGGTGTTGCAGAGCGAGGGAATGTATCCTCCTACTGGTCCATGGTTTGTCTGGAGGCTAGGGTCCTCATCTGAAAGCAAAAGGCTTATCAGTGTATGTCTAAAATCGACCCAACCGTGTGTATAGCTAAGGATATTTAAAAACACTTACCCGTCTGGTTAGGGTAGTGTAAAACGATCGAATCGGTTCAGGGCATTCAATACGGTAGCTAAAATAAACAAACACAAAGGCCGGGGGGGTCAGAAATGTGTCTGACACAAGAAACAATACCAAGCCATGGGATGCGGAGGGCCCGGGGAGCGTGAAAGTTTACCTTCAATGTCAGTCTCCTCGAACAGGCGATTGGCGCTGGAGTTGTTCCATGAAGGCGAGGGGCTTAAAAGTTATGCCGGCAGCGAGGACGTTAATTGGAACGTTCCGCTTGCGTGAGTATCACGCAGTTCGAGTGGCTTCAAATCATGCCGCTAAAGATAGAGAAAAGACTCTAACTGATGTGGGTATAGGAACGGGTGCTCCAACCATCTAATGAAAATTGATAGTACATGCTCAATTAAAAAGGAACATACAATGGTGACACAATAAATATTTACAATTGTGAATATACGGCGCGTATAATAATTATTTACAATTAATCATGCAAAGAATCATACAGTTAGTAACTGCTATTCCCATCAAGTAATGCATATATGTGTCCTGCGGGAGAGTTCAGTTATTGGACAATACTTCATAGTGCACAGAGAGAAAGCGAATATGACAGTGCAATGGTAACATAATAAATATTTACAATTGTGAATATACGGCACGTATAATAATTATTTACAATTTATCGTGCAAAGAATCATACAAAGTCAGCAATAGCTGTTCCCATCAAGTAATGCATGTATGTGTCCTGCGAGAGAGTTCAGTTATTGGACAATACTTCAAGGCGCACAGTAAAGAAGCGAATATGATCATACTATTGATGCTAATTGTTGGACCTGGCCCTTTTTGGCAGGTTCACCCCTGAACTTTTTGCCTTTTCCCTGGCATGGTGTTAGTGGTTTTAGGCCTCTGGGCACTTGGACACGGTGGTCCAGTGCCAAGTGCGTGCGCTCTCTCTGTGTGTGTAGTAAGCTTGGCCTGCCCTCCCATAGGAATGCATGGGGGATAGTGTGCCTGTGGTAATTCCTGGTATGAAAGGTGCAGTGTGGTCAAGTCTAGTATGTATGAATTCGTGAGAATAAATGCTGCGCAATGGTGTGCGCAGATTTATTGTGACTGGTGTAGAAATGCCACTTTTAGAAGTTGGCCTTTATGTGTGCTCTGTGTCTGCCTGCCTGATGTGGATTGCATGTCTGGCTCTGTGAGTGACAGGGGCTGGGAGGTGTGTGTGGCTCCAGGAGGGGCAGGGTGAGTCAGCGCTGGGCTGAATGGGACACCTGAGCTGAGAGTGATGGGAGGAGAGATCCCCTGACCCTGAATAGGATGTTGCCTGCCCTGTACAATGCTGGCTCCACCTCCTGTGGTGCGTCTGATGTCCCTAGCCTGTCTTGTGAAAGGGAAGAGGAGTGATGCAGCGGACACAATAAAACCTATTTCTCCCAGGTCAATCCAGGCGCGACTACAATCATATCCACATGACGGTGGGGCCCATTGACACCGCCAATCACACATTCACTCTATCGCTTCCTGGATCATTTCTCTAATTCTACTTCCTAGGAGAAAGCTTTCTTAAAACAGTATTTGTCAGTAAAGGTGATTTAAGACCAGCTAAAATCACAATAGCTTTTTACACATTTTCTAGTCTTTTAATAAAGAAGTCACTGAGGCATTTTGTTCAAGAATCTTAAAGTTTATATCATTTTAAAGGCATGAAAAGAATTTTAGACTTTATTATTCAATTTATTCATACATTTATTAAATCACTTATTTATTAAGCAAATCGATTTTATTGCAGAAAATAAATTTGTCATGAGGAAAATTCTAATTAACCTACCTAACTTCCTAATTAAGCCTAATGAGTTCTAACCTAAGTTAAGATGGGGAAAATAACTTGATTCTCATACTCAACTGCAAAATAAAGACAGCAAACAGAACTTCAGCTCGTCAGCATCAGCTACCGTAACCCGTCTCATCTAACAGTCTCTCAGCATCTCTCGATCATTGATCAGGAACTCTCTCGAGCTTCTACAGGATATCTTCATTGCCCCCCTCCCACCGGAGTAGGCCTACTTATACCCTAATTCTAACTTAGCTAACTAAAATTGTTGCAACATTAGTAACGCGCTTTTCATTCATTGGTCCATTCTGGTTCAACATAAGTTTTAATCAAGTTTCCAGCTCCGACCAGTCTCTTTCAGAAATGTAAATGTCCATTTCCTTTCTCACGACTCACGACATTTCTCTGTCCGCTTCGATCAGTTCATTTGTAACCTCTTTCGATACTTTTAAGAACTTTTCATGCATTGTCCTTTCACTTAGCAGCTGTTCCCACGTTTTCTTGCTGATCACCACGGCATATTATCAGTTCACTTAGGTCACATCAGCCTTGACCATTCTTTCAGTCTAGCTCTTCAGCTGTACCACGTGATCAGGTTTCCGTCAACTTTTCTCCCTCAGCATTTGTATGTCTCAGCGCTCGCTGCACTCGACGCATGCGTACTAAAACCCTCCACCATTTTCTATCGCCACTTCAATTAGGTTTAGAAGCACTATTTAAAGGTAAACAAAACATAATTAAAATAGAGAAACATAGCCTTTTCGTTTCCCTCCCGTCTTCTACGTACCCCAGTTAGTTATTACCTAGCAAAAAGCAACATTTAAGCTGTTCCTTACTTACCATTACTATTGTTTTTGCAACGTCACGTTTTATTCTAGAAAGCACAAATCATGCATTTATTATTTAATTAGTACGCAATTATTTTTATGTTATAATTAGACAAATGGACACTTGTTAGATTATTCAGCACACATATTTGCGTGTTACTTCTCCCTCACATACATTGTTGATTAATTACATTTAAACGAACATGTTTATTAATTATTTATAAAAATTGTTAGGGGTTAAAAAAAATTCTTTTACTCTGCTCCATCAACTCCCCCTTTGGTGATTTTTAAATCACCACATGAAACCCAAGTCATACTTCTTTTATCAGGTAGCATATATCTTTCATTCTTTGCTTTTTGTTAGTCAAACTTCTGTGTCTATTTCATCTTGTCTTTTTGTCTCTTTATACATACTTTCTTTCATTTTCTCTAACTCAATTTCACCCATTTCTCTCTCTCTCTCTTTTATTATTCTGTTATTTCTCTTCATCTTATTTTGTCTTCTTTTTCTTTTGATACATGTTATTACAATTTTCAGTGTCATGACTAAAATTATTGTTACAGTTGCTATTATTATAACTTTCCCTATTACTAGACTACTCATTCTTGTTAGCCAATTTGCTACTGTAGAAAAGCCTCTACCAATCTTTCCAAGGACACTTTCAACCTCCAGTGGAACTAGTTCTTTGTGCAAACTTGTAATATTTGTAATATACTTTTGTATATTCTCACTTTTATCAGGAATGTAAGTGCAACAATGTTGGACTTTCAGCATTCCACAGACTCCACCCTCCTTTGCCAAAAGAATGTCAAGGGCAAGACGATTTTGCATCACCATAGCTCTCATGGCAACCATTTCGGTATTAACCATTAAGAACCCTCCAGCAGTATCTGTAGACAAACGATCTACTACTGTGGATAATTTCCGAATCTTAAATGCATTCAAAGATATTCCCACTGCTGGTATAAATGCTCCAAAAATATCACCTACAATTTCTGTAAAACTTTCCCTCTTTCTACGTGAAAATCCATTAATCATCTTGTATGTTCCTTTTTCTTCTCTGTCTATATGAAAAATCTTTGGAAAGACCAGGCCTACATAACAAGTTCCATACCAATGGTCCAGTAACCTGTAATAAGCTCTATTCCCACAAATATAATAGATACCTGGAAATATTGGATCCTTACCACCCTTGAATCCCCAACCTCCCAAAATTTGATAATTGTCGTGACAGATACTGGAACCTACAAAATAATTGTCATAGACTGTCTTATTTCTCCTAATACACAACTTTCCTGTTTGCGGCCAATCTAAAGTTATTGCTGCATTTATCTTTTTCCCTTCATTATGTTCTTCCTCAAACGTCCATAGATGTTTTCTTTTCTCTTTTATTGCTTCTTTTTGGAATTTCCCTCTTCTTTCTTCAACCATTTCTAAAAATATCTTTTCTTCTTTCTTTAACTCACAGGTAAGATTGTTTTTAGCTATTTCTTCTAATGTTAAACTTTTATGTTCTAAAAAGAATTCACCTAGTGTTTTTGCTGGTTTTACTTTATTTAGTTCTGAAACTACAGGAATGTTTGCGAAAATCTTATCTATGTCAGTATAATAAAATTCTAATTTACCTGTTTTATAAAACAAACTTGCTATAACACTACATGTTATTCCATAAGTCAGTGGTAGGTGATTATAAGTCACACCTTCTGATACTGATGCAGGCAACTGCATACAAACATAACAATCTCTTACATCCATTGTCTCTACATATTCGTACAATAATTTTGTAAATACATTTTTAGAAAAATCTGCTACTGACTTATCCTTATGAAGTTCTGCACTACTTCTTAAAATAACTGACTCTTTACTATTAGTCTCTTTTTCTGGTTTAGTATCATTCTTTGCTTCTACTATAGCTATACTAATAGGAATTGTGATTGCCAAAACTATCCATACTGTCATTAATAATCCTGTACAAAAGCAGCACATTTTACACCATCTTTTTAAAAACTCACATTTATCTCTTCTATCTCTAGTATTCTCCATTTTGTTTTAATCTCTTGCAAAATTTCAGAAAATTGTGTCACTACACCTCAGAAATGACTTAGTTGTCACTCTGCACTCAAGTCTTTGCTTGGTACTTTCTTTTAATTCTTTTCAGAATTCTTCAGTTGTCACATCCAGTGATTTGTCACATCCAGTAAAATTGTCACATCCAGTAAATTGTCACATCCGGCAAAAGAACTTTTAAATCTTTACTTCAGATTTTGTTGCACTTCACCTTTACCCATTCGATTTCTTAATCTTGGGCTTTCCTGAGTTTTCCTCTCTTCTTTGTAATCTGTAAGAGCAATATAGAGCCACTCAGGTGATTTGTATTTTGAATTTAGTTTTCTTATTCTTCTAGATTTTTGCAATCGTTTTCCACTTGGTTTTTCTTGTTCTTTCTGACTTGTTATCTCATTCACCTGTTCAGCACTTTTTTCACCTGTTCTTATTATTCGGTATCTCAATCTTCTAACACTGCTGGGCCAATTGTCTCCTTTCCTTGGCCTTTTTGCTTCACTTGCTTTTTCTTCTCTTTCTGATTTCCAATTTCTTTTTCTTGTTTCAGATTTTATATTTCCTTCTTCTCCACTTTCTTCAGTCTCTGTTTCAATTTTCTCAAAATCGTCTCTTATTTTGAAACTTATGATTTCGTCTTCTTTTACTGGTGGTTCTATGCTCTCCTTCTTTTGTTCACCTATTACTGTCCCTCCTCGAGGTTCTTCCGAATTGGTGTTTATCTCACTCTCTGTTTCTAATTTTCCCTGTTCTTTTGTTTTATTATCTGTCCCTATTGCTCCTCGGGGTTCTTCTCGATTTTCTAGCTTTCTAATTGTTTCTTTCCCTTCCTTATCTATTAGTATTACTTTTGAAAGATTTCCACCATAACTTGTGCTTGGTTGCTCATCTAGATCGTTTTCCTGTTCATTTTCTTCTCTAATTTGTTCGAATTTCCAAGTGTTCCTTCGAAATTCTTCACAGTTTGCAATTGAATCATCAGATCCTGAACTTGTGTCAGATATTTCCAGATGTCGACTTACAGGTCGATCTTCAAGTTCTGGAATGTCCGGAATTTCTCCTTCTTCTTCTTCTTCTTCTTCTTCTATAGAGGTACTTGTAGTTGGGGTTTCCAGATGTCGACTTACAGGTCGATCTTCAAGTTCTGGCACCCTTTTTCTTCTTCCTTCTGTCTCTGACGCTGAACTGTCATCCCACACTTCCAGATGTCGACTCACATGTCGATCTTCAGGTTCTGGAACTCTGATCGTGTGACTTGCATGGATCCAGTTTTTCACCCCTGCACACTTAACTGCAGTCGTCGTTACCAGGATCACTTGTCGTGGTTTGTCCCAGCGAGGAACTAGACAGTTTCTTCTTCTGTGGACTTTTATTCGGACCCAGTCTCCTGGATTCAAGTCGTGGGCTGGTTTTCTTTCAAGAGTGGTCGCATCCGGTCCAACCTGATGAAACACAGAACGTACCACATCAGCCAGTCCTTTGCAATAATCCAGTACTAGATCATCAGTTATAGTCAGTAACTTGTTGACAGGTATTTGTGCTTGTCTCATTGCTCGTCCCATGATCACCTCATGAGGACTAAGTCCTGTTTTCTTTTCCGGAATACTTCTGATTGTCATCAGGACTAGAGGCAGTGCATCGGGCCATTTAAGTCCTGTAGCTTGACACATTTTTCCTAACCTGTTCTTAATTGTTCCATTTATTTGCTCTACTACCCCAGAAGCCTCTGGTCTGTATGTACAATGCAGTTTTTGTTTAATGCTCAATGCTTCGCAAATTAATTGAACCAGTTCATTTTGAAAATGTGTTCCTCTATCTGTCTCAATCGTGACTGGAAAACCATACCTCGGAATGAATTCTCGCAGCATCAGCTTTGCTACTGTTATTCCATCATTCCTTCTTGTCGGGTATGCCTCCACCCGACGAGAAAACAAACAGACGACCACCAAGACATATTTTAGTCTGTTACTAGGGGGCATCTCAATGAAGTCCAACTGCATTCTAGTGAACGGACCTCCTTCTCGTCCTATTGTTCCTAGACTCACTATTGTTTTTCTTCCTGGATTAAACTGTTGACAAATAAGACATCTTTGACAAAAACTTTCAGCTATGGCTCTGAATTTTGGGTTATACCAGGTTTGTCTAAAAAGTCTGATCATTGCATCTCTCCCAATATGAGCTTGTCCATGGTACATCCGTGCCATGTCTGAAATCATGCTATCAGGCATAACTGGTCATTCATCTCTGTATACCCACACACCATTGTTTTCCTGTCTTCTGCATCCTGCTTTTATCCAGTAATCTTTTTCCTCGTCATTTGCAACCTCTTGCAATTGCCTCACTTCATCCCATGTCTCAACAGTGTTAGTAAAAAGCAAAGGAGAAGAAATAAGCTCCCTTTCTCGATTTTTATTCAGTGATGTCATGTTCTCTGCACAATATTTTGCGATTTCATCCGCAAAATTATTCCCAACAGTTATGTAATCTTTATTCTTTTTATGTGCAGTGCACTTCACTACAGCTATCTGCTTAGGCAGCTGTATTGCCTCGAGCAGCTTCTTTACAAAATCTCAATTTCTGATAGGTGTACCTGCAGACGTCAAGAAACCTCTTTGTGACCATATCTGACCGAAGTCATGCACCACACCAAACCCATACTGGCTGTCACAATCGTCACTCGCACGTTTCTTCCCAGCTTACATGCTTGAATTAAAGCAATAAGTTCTGCAACTTGAGCAGACCTTATTCCCTTCAGACAAGACGCTTCCATCACAGTCGCCACCGTGCATACTGCGTAAGCTGCGCTTAAAACTCCTTTTTCAGTCCTCAAGCATGAGCCATCCACAAACATGATATAATCTGATTCTTTTAAAGGCTCATCTTTTATGTCAGCCCTTGGTTTTGTGCAATATTCCAGCACATCCAGACAATCATGATCTACCTCATGTTGTTCAATTATGCTTTCTTCATCTGGCAAGGATGTCGAAGGATTCACATTCATACATCTGTCTATGGTCACATTTTCTGCACTCAAGATTACTTTCTCGTACTTAGTCAGCCGACTATGTGTCATGTACTGTGTTTTTGTTCTTGTCAAAAGAATCTCCACTGAGTGGGGAACATATACTCTTAGTGGATACCCCATTACTATACCTTCACTTTGTTCCAAACTTACACAAGTAGCAGCAACAGCTTTCAGACATCCAGGTAACGCTTTTGTTATTGGGTCTAAAACAGCTGAAAAATAAGCAATTGGTCTCTTCATTGTTCCATGTTTTTGTACTAGCACTGAAAATGCACATCCATCTCTTTCACTGCAGTACAATTCAAAATCTTTCTCATAGTCAGGCATTCCCAAAGCTGGTGCCTCACACAGTTTCTTTTTCAATTCTTTGAAAGATATCATTTCTTCTTCATTCAATTCAAAAGGGTCTTTAACATCCTTTTTGGTCAATTTCTGTAATGGCTTGGCAATTAATGAAAAACCACTTATCCATTGTCGGCAATATCCAACCATTCCCAGAAACATTCTTAGCTCTCTCTGTGTCATTGGTGCTCTCATTCCTTGAATCATTTTTATTCTCTCTGTCGTTACTTTTCGCACTCCTTTCTCAATTTTATGCCCTAAATACTGGACTTCTTTCTGACAAAACTGCAATTTTGAAGGGGACACTTTGGGGCCGATTCCGATTCGGGCCGGAAAAATCTCCGTCCGAGCCGGACCCGGAGAGATTTCCGACCGAATCAGACCCTAGCAGTCCGACCGAACGAGTACGATGCGTTCGAATGCTATCGGACTCGATTCGGTCGGACTCCCATTGAAGTCAATGGGAGCCGGGCGTACAACGCGTACGCGGGCTCCCATTGACTCAATGGGTGCGAGGCGAACAAGGGCGCCCCCTACAGTGAGTACGCCGCGAAGCGCATCGCGTCGTACACGCACAGGTAGGGGGGACCCATGGGTCCCCCCTGTGTGCGCCTCGCACGGGTACGCATACAGGGGGGTCCGACGCGGACCCCCAAAGTGCGGCTCCGACTACTCTTTCGAGTCGGACGGCGCGAGTCGGTCGGACTGCTCGCGGTGCGCATCGTACTTACCCGGCCGGAAAACGACTCCATTGCGCGAGGCGATCCGTGTCCGTCCGAGTCGGTCGGAGCGTGTTGGACCCGCGTTCGAGTCGGTCGGCGATTTCGCGGGCGCATGCATCGTACTCACCCGGCCGGACGCGCGTCCGAATCGGTCGGGAAACAGGGCTCCGAATCGGATCCGGTAAAGCCAAATCCGATTCGGAGCCCTTCCGACCGAGATCGGAATCGGCCCCTTTATGTCCTCTTTTCTCTAAATGGTTCAGTAAAGCAATTGTATCGCTGACACATGCTTCTTTTGTTTTCGATGCCACCAATAGGTCATCGATATACTGTACCATTACTGATTTCTCTGGCATTTTTAAGTCTTCCAGGGACTTCTTCAAAATCTGATTAAAGATTGAGGGGCTTTCTGTATACCCCTGAGGAATTCGGCACCATGCCAAAATACGCTCTCCAAACCGGAACGCAAATAATGGCTGGCTATCTGGATGTAAAGGAATCGAGAAAAATGCGTGACACAAATCTATCACGGTATACCATTCAGCTTCATGCGGAATTTGATATAGAATTACTGCAGGGTTTGGCACTATTGGGCAACAAGGCACAACTATTTTATTTATCTTTCTCAAATCCTGTACAATTCTATATGTTCCATTTGGCTTTTTCAGTCCCATTATAGGTGAATTATATGGACTGCTCATTATTTCTTTTAGAATTCCTTGTTCAATCATCTTATTTATCACAGGAGTTATCCCTTCAATTATTTCTGGAGTCAATTTATACTGTGGCGTATTTGGATAAGTTGTTCCTTCTTTCACTATCACTTTTACGGGATCTACTCCTTTCATCAATCCAATATCTTCTCCTGTAAAATCCCACACATTCCCTTCCACTGTTTCTTTCAACTCATTTGGAAGTTTTTCTGCATCTAATGCAAGAAACAAACCATTCATTTCTGGTTCTTGATTCAACAATGTCACTTTATACAATACATCATCATCTGGGGTCTGAAATCCAATTCCATCTGGTGTACAATAAATTGTGCAGTTCATTTTGCACAAAAGGTCTCTCCCTAAAACTTTTACGGGACTACAATCGCAAACTACAAATTTATGCATTTCACTGAAAGGACCAATTTTTACTTTTACTAATTCAGTAAGTGGTGTTTTAATCTGTTGATTTGCTACTCCTATCACTTGGATATATTCACCTGAGAGAGGAAGGTTTGGAATTTCCACTGACCTAACAGTAGAACGGTTAGCTCCAGTATCGACAAGGAATGTTATATTTGCTCCATTCACTTCTCCATCCACAAAGGGACCAGACTGATCTACCTCTAGAGTTGCGCCAAGTACGCACTCTTTTCCCTCTCCTAGGCACCGTCAGGAACTTTCATCCAGCTCATCCTCACTCTGTCGCAACCAGTACTGAGAAATGTTGGCTGCACGCGGCAACTGTGTTACCTGCTCGCCTCCGTAGAATCCTGTTTCTGTACTGTATCTCTGCTGGTTAACACTGTTGGGAAGTGGTGGTTGTGGCACCTGACCTTGTTGAACAACTACCTCATTCTGCACCTGTGGATTTAATGGTTGATTTTCCGGATTAGGTTTTGGCGGGAACTTACACTTGTTTCTCCAATTCCCTAATTTTCCGCAATTATGACATGGCCATTTTTTCTTTGCCTCCTCTAGACTCATTTGACCTTTTCCTTTACCTATGTTAGGTCGGGCTTTATTCTGTCCTGTTTCATTCTCACTATTATTCAATTGAGCTTCTTGTTTCTCTGCCACTTTCACCTGTGCCCACATTGCTTTTTCTTTTAATTTACGCTGTTTACTCTCGATCTCATCACTACAATACTTAGCATACCTCAGCACCTCATCTACACTTGCATTCTGCCAGTTTATCATGTGTTGTTTAATCATATCACTTATTTCTTGTTTCAGACCAAACACAAATCTGTATACAAAATGACTCATATCCTTTTCACTTAATTCCTCATAACCACTATATTGCTTGAAAACCAACAACAACCTTTCGTAATAGGCATGCACAGACTCCTTGCTTTCCTGTGTCGTTCTGTCTATTTTTACCCAATCTGTTTCTTTTGGGGGAATCTTATTCTTCAAAAAGGTAATAACCTTATCATATTTTCTCATCACCTCAAGACCTGGAGCTCCTGTCTTAGGATCTCTCGGATATTCTACAGTTGGCCAATCCACTGTAATTTTACATTCAGACCACAAATCAGTTGGCACCACTATGTCAAATAATCCATCTAAATCTATCCACAACACCTTTGAAACCTTCACAAACCTTTCCACTTGTCTGTACCACTCAACTGGTTTCTCTCTCAATTTCGGGAAATCATTTGTGAATGACAGTATATCCTGTCTAGTCCAGGGAACATGTACATAACTACCACCTGGAGTTTCTCTCATAGGGTATTCTCTGGCAACAGGTTCCTTTTCGGTTATCATATAAGCCAAAGAAGCTTTGTCTGTAGTTTTTTCATACTTTTTTGACCATCTAACTTTCCATCTGTCCACATCACCCCATTTCCTCAGCAAAACAATTAACTCCTTTATCTGTGTCAGCCTTCCTGCTGTGTTCAAATTTTCAATGTCTTTCTCACAAAAGTCTACTCTGTATGGTTTCTGTAACGTTTTCACTCTCGCAAAATCCACTCCAATTTCACTTGCTACCTCTTCCAGTTTGTCATGTAAATTTCTAGCTCTCCACGTAATACTTTTGCACAGAAACATAATCTCATCATCTTGGTAATTTTTCAGTTTCTCTGTTCCAATTGTTCCTAAAATTAATTCTTCCATGTCAATCTTTAACCTAATTACATCTAATGGTTTTTCTTCTGGTTCTTTCATCTTAAATGTCTTCATCCATTCATTCAACTCATCAGGAGTCGGACCTATAGGCGTATTATTTAGTTCTATCCAATTACCACTCTTTTCAGGTGTCACTGTTGCCGATTCTGTTACCATAGGCATTTTCCTACCGTTACACTCATTCACTGTCAAATTTTCAGGCGGACTTGGTCTATAAGCACTAGTCAAATTACTGGTACCTGCACTTGTTTCCATTCTTTCCCTTTCTCTTTGAAATTGTGAATTCATTGGAATCACTAAAGAGCGTTCATCAATTTTCTGATTCTCAAAAACTGGTATTACTGGACCTATTGTCACGGGTACAGTTACAGCTTCCATGTTTTTCGTTAATTCTCTAATTTTCTCAGTCAGCTCTTTTGTCGTTCTTGCTAATTCAGTTGCATTGTCACTTTCTACTCCTTCATTTTGTGAAGTTCTCATTTGATCTTGTGACCTATTTATTTCCATTCTTTTTTCGGAACTTTTATTTCGCACTGTCTCAATTTGTGGCGCATTAGGTGTCACCACTGTAGAACTCTGCTGATACGGAGGGGGATTTCTATTTAGAATGTCTTCCAGTAATTCATCATCAGTTTCACTCTCATGCATATATTTTTCCCTCTCCATATGTTTCTTTTTCTCAGTACATTTTCTCTTAGCCACTTCCTCAACTGTAAAAGCCAGAAACAAACCTCCTGTCATGTTAGCACATCTCCATCTTTTTATTCTGTCCTCATGATTTATTCCCCACATTCTTCCAGGCATAAACTCATGATCTCTCAAACCTCTGAATCTCTCTCGCTCGTACATCTCATCTTCCCATTCCGTCAAAGCCTCAAACTGTGTTGGTCTAGGTCTAGGTTCTAAATTTGTCATTTTCTCTCTTAAGTTCCGCAAAACTGCTACACTAAAGGAACCATTTTCAGGAAATGCTAATGCTCCATCATTCTTCGTATATTTTGCCCAATTTTCTAACCATATGCACGTATGATATCCGTATTTCAGCATCATATGTGAAGCTGCTGATTTCGGCGGAGGAATTACTTGTCCCTCTCTAGTCACAACCTTCTTGTCTTTCTTGAAGAAATTCTTAATTTTTGTCGTCCACGACGTTCTCTCCTTTTCATACTCATAATACGGCATGTTTTCAATCCGATTTCTCTTCAAATTACTCTGTAAATCAACACTGTTCCGTGTACGGAACTTCAACCAATCCCAGCGCGATTCACACCAACACACCAATCAGAACGATTTCCTTCTTCCGCGCTCCTACCAATCCCAGCGCGGCACTCTGTCTACGTCACTCCTGTTCTTGCGTTCACGTGACTAGCGCACTATCCAATCCTAGCGCGGCACTTGTCTACGTCACTCCTGCTCTTTTACCCCTCCTTTACAAAAATTATCGGCAATCTTCTTTTCAATGTTTCTCCGTTAGTTACGACATAAAAAACAATTCCATAGTCTGATTCGCTAAACAAAAGTGACAGTTTTGTTCTTTTACACAAGAATCCTGTATTTCCAGTAGGCAGCGCTTACCTCTACCCTACCACAGAATTATTAACTTTTGCCGATAAAGTAGCACTTCCCTCTACCTTACCCTTCTCTCAAGCAAACAATAAACCCGTTTCCCTGGGGATAAGACACATGTGGAGACAAATGCTCCTGAGAATTAAGGCCAGAGTTTCACAAGAATACGTGATTTGCTATTTCATTCATACACCTTTTATACGGAAGATTTCCCTAACATAACACAACTTGCGTTATTACCAAAATGAATTCAGACCATGTACCAAATTCCATGTGACTTCTCTTGCCACACGTGTTCCACTTCCTACATCCCAGAAGCGTGAAAACTTACATATAACACAACTCGACTCAACATATAGTGTTAGTCATCAAAAATAATCAATAGTCAATAATCACCAAACTAATCTATAGAAACCATAACTCTGCTACCAAGAAATCTGATGCAGCGGACACAATAAAACCTATTTCTCCCAGGTCAATCCAGGCGCGACTACAATCATATCCACATGACGGTGGGGCCCATTGACACCGCCAATCACACATTCACTCTATCGCTTCCTGGATCATTTCTCTAATTCTACTTCCTAGGAGAAAGCTTTCTTAAAACACAGTCAATTGTACCGCTGGAAGGAGCCGGGATACCTTTTTATCATTACCTGCCGTTTCTTAATTACTTTTTAGGTATTTCTGCTCATATAGTCGATGGATTTATCTAGTATTTATCAGTAAAGGTGATTTAAGACCAGCTAAAATCACAATAGCTTTTTACACATTTTCTAGTCTTTTAATAAAGAATTCACTGAGGCATTTTGTTCAAGAATCTTAAAGTTTATATAATTTTAAAGGCATGAAAAGAATTTTAGACTTTATTATTCAATTTATTCATACATTTATTAAATCACTTATTTATTAAGCAAATCGATTTTATTGCAGAAAAGAAATTTGTCATGAGGAAAATTCTAATTAACCTACCTAACTTCCTAATTAAGCCTAATGAGTTCTAACCTAAGTTAAGATGGGGAAAATAACTTGATTCTCATACTCAACTGCAAAATAAAGACAGCAAACAGAACTTCAGCTCGTCAGCATCAGCTACCGTAACCCGTCTCATCTAACAGTCTCTCAGCATCTCTCGATCATTGATCAGGAACTCTCTCGAGCTTCTACAGGATATCTTCATTGCCCCCTCCCACCGGAGTAGGCCTACTTATACCCTAATTCTAACTTAGCTAACTAAAATTGTTGCAACATTAGTAACGCGCTTTTCATTCATTGGTCCATTCTGGTTCAACATAAGTTTTAATCAAGTTTCCAGCTCCGACCAGTCTCTTTCAGAAATGTAAATGTCCATTTCCTTTCTCACGACTCACGACATTTCTCTGTCCGCTTCGATCAGTTCATTTGTAACCTCTTTCGATACTTTTAAGAACTTTTCATGCATTGTCCTTTCACTTAGCAGCTGTTCCCACGTTTTCTTGCTGATCACCACGGCATATTATCAGTTCACTTAGGTCACATCAGCCTTGACCATTCTTTCAGTCTAGCTCTTCAGCTGCACCACGTGATCAGGTTTCCGTCAACTTTTCTCCCTCAGCATTTGTATGTCTCAGCGCTCGCTGCACTCGACGCATGCGTACTAAAACCCTCCACCATTTTCTATCGCCACTTCAATTAGGTTTAGAAGCACTATTTAAAGGTAAACAAAACATAATTAAAATAGAGAAACATAGCCTTTTCGTTTCCCTCCCGTCTTCTACGTACCCCAGTTAGTTATTACCTAGCAAAAAGCAACATTTAAGCTGTTCCTTACTTACCATTACTATTGTTTTTGCAACGTCACGTTTTATTCTAGAAAGCACAAATCATGCATTTATTATTTAATTAGTACGCAATTATTTTTATGTTATAATTAGACACATGGACACTTGTTATTAGATTATTCAGCACACATATTTGCGTGTTACTTCTCCCTCACATACATTGTTGATTAATTACATTTAAACGAACATGTTTATTAATTATTTATAAAAATTGTTAGGGGTTAAAAAAAAATTCTTTTACTCTGCTCCATCAGGAGCTGGGCAAAACAAAGTGCTCCAAAACTTTCCTGAACCAGTTGCATCTGGTTCCCCCATGCCCTGCACCCTAACACAAAGGAAAATGGTGTATAAAAGTAGGGGCTGTGACCCCATAAAGTTGTTCAGTTCTTGTTTTTGGACCTGATTCTGCGGGGCGTGCTGCTGCTGGGGGCCCGGGGGGGGGCTGCCTCCCTGGGCCCTGCATTGCCCCTTCATCTTCAGAGACCTTCTGCTGGGACTTATCCTTTTACACCAGGACTTTGGCTTCATCTAGCGCCTGGAAGCGCTTTATCTTAATTGGTCCATAAGAGGGAGAGGGTGGGCTTAGCATCACGGAGCGGCTGTTCGAGGGAATCCCAGCGAGAGGATTCCCCCGTTTCTTGATTATTTAAAATAGCGGGAGCCTACTCCGCTTTATGCCGCTACTCGCGGGTGCCTACCCCGCATGTTGCCGTTTTATGTACATTTAAATTTGCGGGTGCCCACCCCGCATTTATGTGAGGAATTGGCAAGCGTGCCCACCCCGCATTACCGCAATGGAGACATCACTGCTGCGGCCCGAGCCGCTCTTGAAATCCTCTCCGGGCCGCTATCAATGCGACCCGGAAGTCAGGCACGATGGACGGGGCTTCGCGGACAGAAGCCAGGAAGTCTGGGGAGGAAGGAGGACGGGAGCCCACCCCGCCTCCACGAGTGCCGCGTTCGAGGAACCAGGCGGGAGCCCACCCCACGCTGGGATGTGCCAGGAGAAAGCGCGGAGCCTTGCAGGCTCCACGTTCAAGTCCCGGGTCCCAGGAGAGGGCCCGGGTGAAAAGCGAAGTGCCGCCCGGAGCAGAGGAGACCGGAACCCTGCGCACGAGCCCGGTGAGTGGGGCTCGAGTACGTAGTGCAGGGGAGAGGCACAGAGTCAGAGCGGCCCCGTCTGGCAGCGGGTCGCTCCAACGATGGGGGCATGATTGTTTGTAGAGCCCGTGGGGGCTCCAACGATGGGGGCAAGGGTATTTAAAAGCCCCGTGGGGGCCCCGAGGGCACCGTAGTGCCGGGCCCCTATTTTGCCATGATCACAGTTGCCCCGCGTGACAGTGGGCAACTGCAACGTTTCTGGGGCAAGTTGGTGAAAAGGAAGCCCGCGGGGCTGAGGAGGCACAGATGTGCCCAGGCCCCTTCATGTTCTTCATTTTCAGCTGCCCCGCCAGACAGTGGGCAGCTGCAACGTGTTGGGCATATGGGTGTTTTAGGGCCCCATTAGTTCCCAGGGCACAGTGAGAGCCCAGGCCTCATTTGAATATTTACAGCTGCCCAGCAAGTAGTGGGCAGCTGCAACGTTTAGGTTATTCTTTCTTTTTGGGGACATGTTGAAGTTAGGAGTGAGATGCACTCCTGTGCCCCTGACATTCACAGCTGCGCAGCACTTAGTGCCAGCTGCACCGTTTAGGCCTGTGCAGATTGCGCACCCTTGACTCTCGCTGCCCTTGCAGCGCGCCCTGACTTTTGGACATAGGGCATTTGAGCCCCTTGTGAGATGGCCAGTTGGCCAAGGGGACTGCTAGGTTTATAGGGCGCCAGGCCCTAATGTGATTTGTGTGTTAGTGAGCTTTTTTCCTAGGATTTATAGGCTAATGTGATTTATACCTCTGCTATGGTTCTTTCTACTATGAGGTTATGTGCTACTGTGAGTATGTGGTGCTAGGAAATGTAATGCATGTAGCATGTTTTACGCACCCTGTTTCGGTTACCTCTAATGCGTTTAGGTTGTGAGCTATTTTTCCCTGAGATTATTTCCTAATGTGATTTATACTTAGGATGTTATTGTCTAATGCGTTTAGACTGGAGAGATAATTGCATAATGTGTTTATGCTGGTGAGGTTGGCGCATAGGGTTGCGCCTAATGTGATGCTGTGCATAATGTGGTTTATGTTACAGGCTGATGCTAAGTACAGTGGTTGCCAGTGATTACTGGTTGTACGTTTCTGATATGTCCTACATTTATTATGTGTTCTACCTCTATTACCTTTTACTAAGTGAGGGTTCTGACAGTGGTCCACGTGGCCCTGTCATGTGTACATAATCCCCTGTAAATATTGTCCCGTGCCAGTTGGCACAGTGTATTGTATGTGAGTGCTATTCTAATGTGTTTTATGATAATACAAAGGCTATTTTTATATATAACCTTGTGTGGAGTTCCTTTTGTAGTGTGCCTTGGGTGTTGTGCTGTGTGTGTGTTGCGCAAACGCTTTACACATTGCCTCCGGGATATGTTATGTTATGACGATTTCTAAAGCGCGCGATTACCCGGAGGTGTCCTGGCGCTGGGATAAGCCTGACTGCTCGTGCCAAGCTACCAAGGGGGTGAGCAGGGGTTATCTTGGGTGTGTAACTCTCTTGCCCTGACTAGAGTGGTGGTTTCTGCTTGGCTTTGGCGCAAGCCTTAGCCAACCAGAAATCCCATTTCTAACACTAACCAACTAGTGACAAAGGTTCGCACAGTTGGATGCGTGAATAAAAAAGGCACAATTGTTCTCTGTACAAACAGGTTACTAGAGGTGTTTAAATAAGTAATAGTTGTTTACATAGGGCATCCTGTTGTACCATATAAGTATCAATCCTCAATGTCTGTGCAGACAGTGTTACGACCTCATGTGGAAAACGGAATTGTCTCAATGTATATGGGAGGATGATGGCATTAACCGTTATTGAGCACTGCCACTTGTTTACTTATTTCCTCATATTCGTTGAGGCCCCTTATTATTGTGTCAAAGAGGTGTATCCACCTACACTGACGGGTACTTAAGATGTTAGAGAAGTCTCCTCCTCTGCGATTGGGCTTAACTCTTTCAATAACCCACCATCTTAGGCTTTCTGGTGTATGTCCAAATGTAATGAAATGGTCCACTAGTGGCGCGCCCTATACCTGGCAGCGTATGCGGCTACAATGTTGCAAAATACGGGTTTTTATCTTTCTGGATGGTCTGGCCAATATACATGTAGTCGCAAGGGCATGTTATAGCATAAATCACTCCAGAAGAGTTACAGTTACTGTGATCTTGCAATATGTGGGTATGGTTATTATGAGTGAATTGTTTGACCTCCTTCACCAGGGGGCAAGCTTTACATTGTCCACATTTGTGGTGACCTTAAACTGGGGGGATACCCCAAAGTGTCGATAGGTGGGTCTTGTCTAGAGAGGGTAACAGTGACTTCACTATATGCTCCCTCACGTTTTTGACTTTTTTGAAGGCGTGCAAAGGAGGTGGTATGTCACCTAATTCGTCTGAAATCAAATGCCAATGCTGATTAATGATCTTTTTGATGGCATTACTTTTGGTGGAAAAAGTCGTGATGCATACTATGCGCTCTTGCTCGTCATTATTCCTCTGTTTAGGTACCAAGAGGAATTCTCTGTGGTTAAACCACACACGTTTACGTGCTTTTTTTAGGAGTCTAATGGGATAGCCTCTCTCAATTAAGCGAGACATCAAACCTGAAGATTCTTTGAAATAGTCCTCTTTCTTAGAGCAGTTCCTCCGCAACCTCAAGAATTGCCCGAATGGTAGGTTATCCCTGAGGTTGCGGGGATTTTGACTTGAATAACGCAAAAGTGTGTTGCGTTCACTGCTTTTTCTGTGTAGACTGGTGTATAGTATAGTCTATCATGCTCAGCTTTTATAGTAATGTCCAAAAAGTGGACCGATAATCTCGGCCGGTATAACTTTTAAGCCCCCCGCCTTCACGGAACAACTCCAGCGCCAATCGCCTGTTCGAGGAGACTGACATTGAAGGTAAACTTTCACGCTCCCCGGGCCCTCCGCATCCCATGGCTTGGTATTGTTCCTTGTGTCAGACACATTTCTGACCCCCCCCCCGGCCTTTGTGTTTGTTTATTTTAGCTACCGCATTGAATGCCCTGAACCGATTCGATCGTTTTACACTACCCTAAGCAGACGTGTAAGTGTTTTTAAATATCCTTAGTTATACTCACGGTTGGGTCGATTTTAGACATACACTGATAAGCATTTTGCTTTCAGATGAGGACCCTAGCCTCCAGACAAACTATGGACCAGTAAGAGGATACATTCCCTCGCTCCGCAACACCTTGCGGGTAAGCTTGATTGACTTAGTAATTCAATGACGGTTTATTCAGTAACCCCGCAAATTACTCATGTGCACAACCCTTACCCCCATTTCTTAATTATTCAGGTGTGGAACACGGATACCACATATTGCATATTGGTTGCCCATCCCTGTCCTGAGGAAGACCCGCAGGCCGAGGCCCTAAATTACCCTCTGTGCCCCAAGTCGGGTCGAAACGTCAATGCCCACACCATACAGCCCTGGCCCACAAGCCCTTAGCCCCACCGTGCAAAATGATGATACATCTCTGAAATTTCAAAATATATGTAAATAGACTTTGTGAATAATTGATCAATCGTGGCTAGGCTCACTTAGACTGATATTCTTCTATCAGTCCAACTCTTGAATTGTTTTAATTTTCCTTTTTTGAGCACCACTTGGAACCTTTCCCGTTCTCCTACCCCATATCTTTTCACTTGAGCACCCCTTTCTGCACGTTCCCCTGGAGCAACCCTTTTCTGTCTCCTTAATTGCTTCTAGAACGCAGTAAGATACCTACTGCCAGTCCAATTATGATTAAATAAATATATGTTATTATGGAATCTATTGGTTGTTGCACATTATTAATTTGACTGTTTTGACTACCATGAGCTGACATTGTGCATGCTCAAAAATTGTATGAAAAGATTATTGCTGATTAGATTTATACTAACGTGGCCACGGGCTGGTGTCCTACTTTCACTCTAGACTCTAATGGTCATGAGTCGGTGTTTCCTGAGAATCATGGCGACGAATTAATGAATTTTCAATTTGGTTCTCAGGCTCAACACTCTGCAAATTGTTGAGTTTATAAGTGAACACAATATTGATGCTCTGTTTCTTACTGAAAGCTGGCTTAATGATTCATCCTCGCCTGATACTGCTCAGACTATTCCAGAATTTTACAGATTTATAAGGTAAGATCGTAGTGGAAGGCGAGGAGGTGGAGTCGTCATTATTTAAAAAGCCAGTCTTGACTATTGCACTGAACCTCTGTCTGCTCCCAACAGTCAAAGTGTAATATTTTTGCTCAGATTAACTGAGAAGGATACCATGTTAGGTGCTCTAATATATCGTCCCCCTGGCCCTGCTAGTAGGTTGTGCTCTATGATAGAGGAGGGTATCACTCCGTTTGTTATGTACTCAGCTAATTCTACTATTTTAGGAGATTTTAATATTCATTTTGATGATCCCAATAATGATTTGGCTGCATCTCTGTCTGAGGATTTTCAAATTCCTGGCTTACTGCCCCTTGCACATACCTCAACTCACATTGCGGGGCATCCTCTCGATGCAGCCTTCTCTAATGTTGACTCTCTCTCAACAGCCAATCCGATACCCTTATACTGGATGGACCATTATGCAGTTCCTTTACTACTTTAGATCCATGGGTCTAGACAGCCTGAACCCAGCCTGACCAGGAGTTGCCGCCCATGGGCGAACTGAATGTGTAAATGCTCAGTACCAATCTGCTGGAGGAAAGTCCAGTTATTACAGGCACTCTAGATAAGGATGCTGTTACCACCGATAATTGGTATCCCATCTCCTTGGACAGTACCCTGCCATGTAGGATATGAGTTATTAAACATTATTGTGCACCTTCACCCTGGTTCAATGACTCCTTATGAGAACGAGCATGGCTTAAGACTTATGGGGTGAAGGCCAAGTCTAAATTGAAGGCATCTGTTAAGGAGAACACAAAAGCCTGCCCTAGATCACGGGCGGACGACTCTTCCAATAAAATCTTGAATGCTCACAGTTCTTCTAAGGAGCTCTTTGGGAAAACAACAGATTATTAAAATCTTGCCACATTGTTTCCTAAGATCTTCAGAAACCTATTCTCATTTAACATTCAATTGAAAATGATGAAAAATATTTTTAAACTGATTGTCATTTACAAGTTTGTATGAATGAAGAGGAATGAATGGGTATAAATGGGGTGCTATTTTCATATAAATTTATTTTTGCTATTACATATCAATAAAAACTAATTTTGTATAAAAATATAGATACGGTTGGTTCTCCCTTTGTTTTCTATAAAGTTTGTTCCATTTTTGTATTGTTTATATCAATGTTGCCTTAAGTTTATACATTAACTCTTTGGGATTATTACATTTCTGCTAGATCCCATGCAAGTTTCCTCACTTATTTCTTTTTCTTAGATTAGCTGTGATCTTTTTCTTAGATTAACTGTGAGAACATCGCTAGGTTCTTTCATACTAAGATAACTGATAATTCTTCCTCCTTGGCTGCCGCTGGAGGGATGGAGCAGCGAGTTAGCCTAAGCATCTCTTGCACCTCTAGCTTGCCAAAGTTCAGTCTTTAGATTATGATAGATTATGATATATTGGAGCCATCAATTGGCTCTGTCAGATCAGGCTCCTCCCGGGACCCCCTCCCTCCTGAAAAGATGGATAAATCATCAATGTGCTATTCCCTTACGTCTTACAACTCTTTAATGCATCATTAAGAGAAGGCAGAGGTCCCCTAATCTGGGAACACGCTATGGTTGTCCCCTTACTTAGAATAACCTACTCTAGATCCCCAAGTCTGGGCGAATTTTCGCCCTAGTTCGCTCTTCTCAACCTGTGCTAAGATAGTAGAAACGCGTATCAACAGCTTGCTCAAAGGGTATCTGAAAAACTCTGGCCTCCTGCACCCTTTTCAATCGGGCTTTGGCTCTTGCTTTAGTACAGAGACTGCTATTTTAGGTGCAGTTCAGCATCTCCAGAAACAACTAGATCTTGATGGCACAGCTGCTCTTATTCTTCTAGATCTTAGTGCAGCGTTTGGTACGGTATCTCATCTCAGAGGCTGAGAGACATTGGCCTCCAGGATCATTCCCTCTCCTGGTTCTCCTCTTTTCTAAGCCACGTGAGTCTTCCATCTTCCACCTGCCGTGTGGGGTACAACAGGGCTCTTCACTGTGCCCCACACTGTTCAGTATCTCTGTCAGGCGTTGGTGGATCTAGTTGAGGATTATGGTTTAACTCTCTTCAGGAATGCTGATGACACACAGATCATTGTCACGTTTAGCGATGAGAAGGGAGATGGGTCTACCAATCATAGTCTTTGTCTGAGGTCGCTGGTTGGATGAGACATATGTCTCTCAAGCTAAATGGCGATAAGGCTGAGGTGTTGGTAGTCGTAAATCAACCAAAGCTATGGTAATGTGTTTTATATGGGTGCACCTAAAAAAATCATTGAAAAGCTTCAGTTGGTGCAAGATTCTGCAGCATATCTTCTTTGCCATGTTCCTAGACAATCTTCTGTTGCTTCCCAACTCTATGCTTTTTGCAACAGGCCTTATATGGAGGTGGCCCATCAACCTTAGGGCATTGGTACATTTTTATTCCCTGGGTGTAATCTTAACTCTGGACATCAGTTTGTTTTGCTGTTCTTGGTCCTACTTTTGGCATTCTCTCCCCTTGAAAATTTGTACATGTAATTCGCAGTTGAAGTTTCAAGAAAACTGCTGAAAACCTGGTTGTTCTGAGCTTTCTGTTGTCCCTGTTTTTATGGACAGCGCTGGGAAAGTCTTGTAGAGTAGCCACGCGCTCTACGAAAGTGATTGATTAAGCGATTGCAAAGCTAACAGTAACAGGGGTCACACACTGCTCTAATCACTGCTCAACACCATCCTCACAGCCAACAGTAACAGTGGTCAAGAACCGCTCCAATTACTGCTGACATCATCCTCAAAGCTAACAGTAACAGGGGTCAAGCAACAATCCAATTACTGCTCGACACCATCCTCAAAGCTAAAAATAACAGTGGTCAAGCACCACTCCAATTACTGCTGACATCATCCTCAAAGCTAACAGTAACGGGTCAAGCACTGCTCCAATTACTGCTGACATCATTCTCAAAGCTAACAGTAACAGGGGTCAAGCAACGATCCAATTACTGCTGGACACCTTCCTCAAAGCCAACAGTAACAGGTGTCAAGCACCGCTCCAATTACTCTTGCCATCATCCTCAAAGTCAACAGTAACAGGGGTCAAGCACTGCTCCAATTACTGGTGGATATCATCCTCAAAGCCAACAGGAACAACGGTCAAGTACCACTCCAATTACTGCTGGACACCGTCCTCAGAGCCAACAGTAAAAGTTGTCAAACACCGCTCCAAATACTGCTCACCACTATCCGCAAAGCCAACAGTAACAGTGGTCAAACACTGCTCCAATTACTGTTGACATGATCCTCAAAGCTAACAGTAACAAGGATCAAGCAATGATTCAATTACTGCGGAACACCAGCCTCAAAGTCAACAGTAACAGTGGTCAAGCACCGCACCAATTACTGCTCGACATCGCCCTCAAAGCCTACAGTAACAGTGGTCAAAAGCCGCTCCAATTACTGCTCGACATCGTACTCAAAGCTAACAGTAACAGGGGTCAAGCAACACTTTAATTGCTGACATCCTCCTCAAAGCTAACAGTAACAGGGGTCAAGCGCCACTCAAAATACTGCTTACATCATCCTCAAAGCTCACAGTAACGGGTCAAGCAACGATCCAATTACTGCTGGACACCTTCCTCAAATCCAACAGTAACAGTGGTAAAACACCACTTCAATTACTGCTGACATCATCCTCAAAGCCAACAGTATTGGCGGTCAAACACTGTTGGAGTTACTGCTCGACACCATCCTCAAAGCCAACAAAAGTAAACAGTAACAGGGGTCAAGCACCACTTCAATTACTGCTGGACACCGTCCTCAAAGCTAACAATACCAGTGGTCAAACACCAGCCGATTTACTGCTGATCACTGTCCTCAAATCCAACAGTAACAGGGGTCAAGCAACGCTCTAATTACTGCTGACATCCTCCTCAAAGCTAACAGTAACAGGGGTCAAGCACCGCGCAAAATACTGCTTACATCATCCTCAAAGCTAACAGTAACAGGGGTCAAGCACCGATTCAATTACTGCTGGACACCATCCTCAAATCCAACAGTAACAGTGGTCAAACACCACTTCAATTACTGCTGACATCAACCTCAAAGCCAACAATAATGGCAGTCAAACACTGCTCCAGTTACTGCTCAACGCCAGCCTCAAAGCCAACAAAATCCAACAGTAACAGGGGTCAAACACCACTCCAATTACTGCTCAACACTATCCTCAAAGCCAACAGTAACGGCAGTCAAACACCGCTCCAGTTACTGCTGGACACCATCCTCAAAGCCAACAAAAGCCAACAGAAACAGGGGTCATGCACCACTCAAATTACTGCTCAACACTATCCTCAAAGCCAACAGTAACAGTGGTCAAACACCTCTCCCTTTACTGCTCGACACCATTCTCAATGCTGACAATAACAGTGGTCAACCACAGATCTAATTACTGCTGGACACCATCCTCAAAGCCAACAGTAAGATTGGCCAAACACCGTTCCAATTACTGCTCAACAACTTCGTCAAAGCCAACAGTAAAAGTTGTCAAGCACCGCTCTAATTACTTCTCGACATCGTCTTCACAGCCTACAGTAACAGTGGTCAAACACCATTCCAATTACTGCTGGACACCATCTTCAAAGCTTACAGTAACAGTGGTCAAACGCCGCTCCAATTACTGCTCGACATCGTACTCAAAGCCAACAGTATCAGGGGTCAAGCAACGCTCTAATTACTGCGGACATCCTCCTCAAAGCTAACAGTAACAGGGGTCAAGCAACGATCCAATTACTGCTGGACACCTTCCTCAAATCCAACAGTAGCAGTGGTCAAACTCCACTCCAATTACTGCTGTCATCATCCTCAAAGCCAACAGTAACGGCGGTCAAACACTGCTCCAGTTACTATTCAACACCATCCTCAAAGCCAACAGTAACAGGGGTCAAGCACCACTCCAATTACTGCTCAACACTATCCTCAAAGCCAACAGTAACAGCAGTCAAACAGCACTCCAGTTACTGCTGGACACCATCCTCAAAGCCAACAAGAGCCAATAATAACAGGGGTCAAGCACCACTCCAATTACTGCTCGACACTATCCTCAAAGCCAACAGTAACAGTGATCAAACACCTCTCCCTTTACTGCTCGACACCACCCTCAATGCTGACAGTAACAGTGGTCAACCACAGCTCAAATTACTGCAGGACACCATCCTCAAGGCCAACAGTAAGAGTGGGCAAACACCATTCCAATTACTGCTCAACACCGTCCTCAAAGCCAACAGTAACAGTGGTCAAAACGTCTCCAATTACTGCTCGACATCATCCTCCAAGCCAACAGTAAAAGCGGTCAAACACCACTCCAGTTCATGCACCACCACACAACTTCCCTTTGTAGCAGTAATTCTGGAAAGAGCATTCCCTACCCGGGTTCAAGGGCCTCCTGAACTACACTCCCTCCCCTAACCCTACCAGCAGTGGTTCCTTCCATGCCGTAGTAGGGAGACTGAGCAATCCGGGCATCACATAACATTCTGTAGGTCACTCATGATGGTGAACAATCTCTCTTGGAGCTGCTCCTGCTCCCAGCATCGTTAGAAACCATCCACCCTCAGGTCTTACATGACACTCTCTATACAAACAGGGGCATTTCCTAAACTGTCAGAAATTGTTTCAAAGACCAAAAACAAATTATACAGATGAAGCTTTCCAGGTCACTGGCAGCGAATGTCTCATGAGACGTCACCTGGATTATATATATGTGTTCCCATGATGTCTCATCTGTACATCGATCCAGTTGGAGAACTACCCCCCTACCCCACATGTCCCTAAAACTGAAATAGACTCTGGGGTCCCAATTCCCAAAGGTGAACTTAGACCAAACGTCTAAGTTTAGACCTGAAGTCTAACTTTACTAGTAGTAAACTCTATGTTATAGTAATAGTAATAAGAAACAAGTTTATTCAGACAATTGTCCATAAAACATTCTAAAAACACATAAACAGTTAAAATTGATTAGAGGGTCCTATCTTGGCTGCCCAACACCCCCTTCCCACTACATTTCATCTTTAAAATTGTGTTTAACAGACCGTAAAAACCGAGCAATTCCTACCGCGACATCAAAATATCACATTTCGGATAGAAGCTCCACAGCTTTCTTCCTATGGACAGTATCATATTTGAAAAACAGAGGTCTTATAAACATAATACGGTTAGAGAGATAAAAAGAACAATCCATAAGTATATGCAGTAGGGAACGTTTTACATTCAAAGAGCAGGGGCAGACCACTGTTATCCTGAACCCTGGCCCAGCATGGGCGGGATGAGTGGATTGGGTTACATTCCACTCTAGCCCTTACTATTTCCTTTCGCAGGCCAGGTTCGGGTAACTGTGTCAGGTATGGGAAGACGATGTCCTGGCCTAGAGTAGAGATCGAGAAACTGATAGATAGTTTCTTACTCAAGTAGGTCAAGTCACTAGATTCAGTCACCAATACTGCACAGTCTTTCAGTGCTTGTTTGCCTCGGAAGGGGTATCAGGATGTAATTGTGCCACTATCTAAACAGAGGTTCTTGTTAAAGGCCAATCTAGTTCTTACTTCCTTTGCCCACCTTCTTTCACTACCCTGGGTCTCATCCCAGCAGAGTTTAGATACTTTAGGTTCTTCATCACCCTCAGAGAGGCTATTAAAATATCCAAAGTTTCGAGTGAAGGCCAGCAATCTCCCTGAGACCAGATTGAACTCTCTCCTTATGGCCTGAGCCGTAGAGCCTGGAGGGATTGAAAGAAGCCTCCTAAGAACTGCCCCTTCTAATCGGTCCCATTCATAGGCAGAATCGAGGGAACAAATTTCTTGAAGAAATCTGATTTTTCTAAATGTATGAATACACGTGTGCATAGTCTTTATATTAATTTACGTTTGCCTCGTAATGAAGGGCATAAAATCTTTAAAAACTTTAGTGCTGATGGTCCCCCAGTCTGGAAGCATTTGTTGACATTTGGGGCTCTTGCAGTTGAGCCTGCATACCTGTCAATAGCTGGATGCAGGGGTCTCACTTTCTTTCCTCGTTGAAGCTGATATAAGAGAGGGAAGCTTCTTCCTGTGGCATTGTGTGGCTTGATACTTAAGAATATCACATAGAAACAACAGGTGTCTCCACGAAGGATCAGAGATTGGAGGAAAAGGTCAAGCAGCATAAAAAACTACCTAGCAAGCAGAATACTCAAGGCATTTGCAAAGGAACCTGGGCCTCACAAAACCCGGACTGGAGTTGGTGAGGACTGGATACAAATGGAGAAGATACCAGATCCCGTATCTAGGAAGAATTCTCTGAAGAAAAGGTCAGGGGCAAAAATCAGTTACTCGGAGTGAAAAATCCACCAACAAATAAGTTAACAGAGCCAGGGGTGTAACGGAGGCCCCCGCAGCCCCAATGGCGCAGGGGCCCCAGGGTTTCCTTTTTAGCACGGGGCCCACTCATCCTCTAAGCCATGCCTTGGCATGCCGTGCAGAATGGGTACAATGGCATAGAATAAGAAATAGTTAAAGGCTTGTTAAAGGCACTCTGCTTTACCGAGCAGGATCCTGCAGTGTAGGGGGGGCCCAACCATTTAGGGGGCCCTCATTGAGCCTGTTCAGCAGAGGGGCCCAATCATTTTGGGTAATGACACTGACCAGAGCATTTGCAACACAATGTTCCAGCTTCTTATATAGGTTGAAAGAGGACTCGCAGAAGGAACAAGAATAGTGCCAGAGGTAAGTGAAGAAACATTCTCCACAGGTGGTCCCCAGAGAGACAGGAAAACGTAATGGCTGATATAAACGAGAACAACCACGAGCATTGGAGTCCTGCTCCAAGAAGTCATGCAGGAAGGAACACAAGGCCCTCTCACCTGTAAGGTGGTGCAGGCAAGGAGGCAAGATATGATACAGCCCGCAACCCAGATGCAAGAGATGCGCCTCAGAGAGAACTAGGAGACCCACAATCCATCCACTTACTCACTGATAACACAGCACAAAAAACATGAAAGTTATCTGGGCTAAGTTTGCTGCTTTTATCCCACATGTTGGGGATTAGAAAAGTTCTCATGGTTTTTAATATACCACGGAGGGGCCTGAGAATATAGCTAAAATATTGCAAATATAAATAATTTTTAGGAAGAATGGAACAAATCGCTGTTCAAAAAAGTTTGCAAATTTCTAAATGAAAATGACAAACGTTTGGAAACGAGGGGAAAAAATGAACCACAGTTTTTGCAATTTTCTAAGAGGTGAGCAGTATATCCGTCTACCTACATGCAATTGGTGGGGAAGAGAGGCATTCAATCCACGTGGGAACCAAGAAATCTATAAGTTTCTGAAAAATATACAAAATACTAAATTCAGAAAATTGTTTATTTACGTAGATCACTCAATATTTTCCTAAAGAAACTCATCTTTTGAATAAAATATAAAAACTTAAAGTAAGTTGTAAACAGGTTTTCCAAAGCAAAGAGGTCTCTGCCATGAAGGCGTTTGGCTTTTTTTAGCCAGATGGAAGCCACAAACGTACTCACATTTGTGATGGTCATCTTTGATTTGGAAATGTCATTAAATATTACAAAATGCATTTAAAAGGGCCATTGCAGTTGTGCGTCAATCCATTGCAGCCATCTTTGATAGCATTGTGTGAAATATTAAGACACAGCATTCAAAGATGGCAGCCATGGATACACATATCCCCTTCAAAGATGGCCACTGTAGAGACACACGCATCGTTGAACCAGTATTCTGAGTAAGAAAACCAGCATGTATTCTTACTCAGAATGCCATGCAAAAATCAAAATTATGGGTGCTAAAAACATCTGGCTGCATTATTTCGGCCAATTGGTCATCCAGCACCCTTGGAATCCCACTGTATGAAATTGGGGTTTTGTTTGAAGGGGTGTGAACCCTTCTCATGCAACAACGACAATCCTTGTCAGGGTATTTTATTTATTTATTTTTATTTCCATTTGAAGAGTTTTATTTAGCTCAAACATGACCGTTCAGGGTATCAGAGCGCTATACAGATAGCAGTTCAGTCATACATGCAGGGAAAAATGCAAAAAGGAATAATCACACATCTATACAGGTATAGTAAACAAGCGTCCTCGTAGAATTAAGATTCTAGTGTGTCAGCCTGAAGGAATCTACTCAGAAAGAGCATTTTTACTTCTCTTTTGAAGGAATTAGTCGAGGGGTTTGTCCTGATTTCCGGAGGCAGAGCGTTCCATTTTCTTGGGGCTAGACCAGAGAAGGTGAGGTTATAAGTTCTCTTCTGTGGTTTCAGCACTAGTGAACTGGTGCTTCTTGAGGTTCGGCTACCACTAGATAGTTTGAGTTTTTTGGCCAGGTAGACAGGAGTGATGTGGTGCAGGGCTGTATGGGTCATGCAGGCTATATTCAACTGGATCCTCGCTTCAAACGGGAGACATTTTAGCTGTTGTAGGTCTGGTGTGATGTGGTCGAATTTTCTGGATTCACTGATGAGCATAGCAGATGAGTTCAGTGTAGCCCTTAGTGGCGCCAGCCTTGCTTTCGGTAAGCCTTCAATCTAATAAGGAGATCACTAGGGCTCGAACGGCACACTGAAAGTCAGCAGAGGACAAGAATGGTTTAATTTTCTTTATTGTGTTCAATTAATAGTTGGCTCCCTTGGTGGTTGCACTGATATGATCTTGCATATTTAGATGTTTGTCCAAAGTGATATCAAGTTATCTAGTAGAGTTGTTAACGTGGGGGGTGGAGGTGAGAGCCATGAGTTGTATGAGCCATTCTTCTATGGGGGAAGATTGGTAATGGGGCAAAGGAATTCAGTTTTGAGAGTGTTGAGCATGAGGTGATTGTGGGTTAACCATTGTTGGGTTTTTAGTAGAGTGCAATTGAGAGTTTTAATATCTTTGGGTGAGAATAATTTCAAATATATTTGTGTGTCATCCATGTACATGTGGTAAAGAATGTTAGATTGTTTCAGAACATCTGTCAAAGGTTCCGTTTATAAGTTGAATAATGCGCATGAGAGTGTAGAACCTTGAGGCACTCCAATCAAAACTGGGGTGATGTCAGAAAGGGTTTGATTACCTTTGATTCTTTGGGCCCTGTTGTGAAGAAATGAGGCAAACCAGTTTAAAACAGCACCAGAAAGCCCCATCCTATTCTCAAGAAGTTCAGTCACATTGTCATGTTTTACTGTGTCGAACACAGAGGAGAGCTCAAGAATTATGAGCAAGCAGGGCACATTCTGATCAAGCAATCTTAGGGCATCATCTACAATGTGAGTTAGAGCAGATTCTGTGCTACGTCCCTGAATGGCATTGGTCAAGGAGCTGATATTGCTCAATGTGGTTGTTGAGTTGTAGGTGTACGCATTTTTCAAGTAGCTTTGCTAGTGTCGGGATGTTGGTGATTGAACAGAAATTGTTGCGGTCAGACAAGTCTGCATTTGTTTGTTCTGAAATTGGTGTGACCTGACCTATCTTTAGACAAATAGGAATCATGCCTGTGGGTTGTTGAAATGGTTGGAGGGTTTTATTGATGTTATTGTTTTAAGTATATCGGCTTTGTCCGGAAGTTTAAAGGTGCTCTAAGTAGCATTATTTTTGGAAGTATAGCCAATGTGAGGTGATCTCAGCAAGTTTGTCACTGGGAGGAGACTTGGCTGATCCAGGGTAAGTAGACGTTGGGAGGCGAGTTGCAATTCTGATTCAATCCTCTTTGTCTTTTCCATGAAATAAGCGGATAATTCTTCTCCACTTGGCAATGACCCATTATCTACCGATTGAAGGCGAGCTTGGCAAATAACTTGTTGTTTGAGAATTTCGAATCCTTTTTTTGTGTCTGTTTCTAGCATTGTCTAATTGCATCATAAAGTATTTTGCTTTTGAGCATCAGATGTGTTTGTTGTAGGAGCTTCTTTTTGGCCTCAGGTGCTTCAGATGTTGTATGGAGGGAGAGCTTCTCCATGCTCTCTCAGCAAGCCTTAGATTCTGTCTTTCCTCATTAGGTTTGCCGCTGAACCAAGGTTTGGAGTGTTTACTGTGTGTTTCTTTTAGCTGCTTCGGAGCAAGTGTCAAGTATGTTTGTCATGGATTGGATGTAGTGATCAGTAAGGTCATTAACATTCGTCATTTTGTGGAAGGAGGTAGAATATTGTTGCTAATGGAAGTTAGATCCGTTAGATTAATATTTCTCAAGTCTATAACCTATTGTCTGCGTTTAAGAGGTTGTCCCTGTCTAATCAGCAACTTTTCCAGGATGAGGAAGGAGAGTAGGTAGTGATCTGACCAGTCACATGGGGATAGTGATTCAGGTTGTATGACATCATCCTTAGCAATGATTATATCAAGGGTGGAGCTTGTATTGTAAGTTGGGCCATTACAAGCTTGGGTGAGGTTGAGGTCTGAAAGGAAGGCCTTGAAGGTGTTAAGTAAGGGGTCATTTGAGTCGTTCCAGTGAATGTTAAAGTCCCCAAGTAAGATCTGGTTTGTGTGTTGGTCTGAGTTAGAGGAGATGGCCTCCATTAATTGTTCGATGAAAGGTAGGTTGTTTCCAGGAGGGTAGTAAATCATGTGAAGTTTGCAGACAATCTTATCATTGTTCCATATTTCATTACCTAGGTATTCACTTGCGGGTATTGGAGCAGGTTGTGCATGTTTCAAGGTGAGTATAGATTGGTAAATGCATACTATGCCACCCCCAACTCTTCCAGATCTGTCCAGTCTAATGCTGTAATAATTGGATGGAACTAGGATGTCCCTAAATTGCGATGAGGTATAATTGAGGCATGTTTCGGTTAAGATTTGGAGGTCTAGGTATTTTGCTGTGATGAAATCCACGATCTCAGCTGCGCATCTGACTGCAGACCTGCAGTTAAGAAGCAAAGACTTGATATGAGATTCAGTTACTGATGCTTCATGATGAGTTATGGGGACATGTAGTAGATTAAACTTGTTCATGGATCTAAAGGTGATACTGGGTTCTCTGAGCGGGTCGAAGGAGATGGTCTGAATAGTGACAGGCGAGGGTAACAAGTCCTTCTGTGTAGGGGAATAGGATAACAAAAGGGAGTGAATGTCACCATCAGATAAATTCTTAGTAACCCTTAGTTATCTTGAAAAATGGTTGAGATTGGGACAGGAACTCCAATGCCAGGTCAAAGAGTTCTCATTGGTTAATGACTCCAGCTAGGGGAAGTTCTGCCTTCCCCAAGTGGTTGGGTTATATTGTTCTGTATGCGGGGTCCTGTTAACCCCAGATGTCAAGTTGGGATTCCAAAGCTTCTCAAGCTTCAAAGTGATGAGTATGGGGTTCTGGAGGTCAGCTTTAACAAGTTGAAGGCCTTGACTTAGATTAGCGAGTCTGTCCTCCAAGGAAGGAAAGTCCAAAATAAGGCTAGGAGTGTGGTGGGTGCAGGACGTGAGTGGGACCTTCGGGGTCGGAGGGCATTGTTCCGTAGACAAGAAGGGTTGTATGTGGTAAATGATGTAGTAGGGGAAGTGATTTAAGTAAGTGGGCCAGCAGAAGGTGTACTATGGTTGATGATTGGGGGAGGGGTAGGCAGAAGACTCTAAGGAGCATCAGTGATGGGCCTCACATACTGCTGAGAGGTTGTTACATGCAAGTTGGAGTTCATAGGGCTAGAGTGGGTCACTCATTGGGTCGCAGAGAGGGTGGTAGAATAAGTGTCTTTGATTGAAGTAGGGGGATTAGAAGCACTAAATAATTTGGGCCAAGGCTAATGCCCATTTTAGAGTTGTGTGCATTAATTCCCGCCTTTCTATGAAGTGAGGGAGGAGAATGTTCAGATGAGTGCAGTATGGGGCAGGGGCAAGAATCATCACTGGGAGTAGAGGAACTGGGGCCAGCGACTGCGGTTACAGTGTTGGAGAGGAGGGAAGGGCACGACGAGGCATAGGTGAAAAGGTAGAGGTAGGATTAGCTGAACCCTATATTTTCTTCATGCAGCGAGGGGAAGGACATTGATTTATGTATGCAGAGGGGACAATATTTGCCACCCTATTTTTGATCTTCAAGAAAACTTTGGCAAACCACTCAAGATCCTGGTCAGAAGATTGAATGAGGATGCACCCATTATTGTAAAGGGAGATGGTTGCTTCAGCCTTGAAGGTCTGCAAGGTTACTATGGAGATACGTAGGCCATGTGCGGTTTTCCTAGTTGTGTTAATCTGGAGTACTGAGGCTATAGCTCTTCTCCATTGAGCTCTTTAGCTGGTGAAGAAAAAAGTAATTATCTACAATTCCTGTGGGTAAACCACAAAAAGTCACTAAATTAACCTGTGAATAACCCTCGTATAGCTTGGCACAAAACCAGTGAGGCTTAGCTTAGAGGTAATGTGTAAGGTATTTATGCAGCATACAAACAGTAACATAGTGAAAAAACACAACACAAGGAAAATCCCACACCAATTTAGAAAAATAGAGTAAGATTTAATAAATAATTTGACATCAGCACAGCAAAATTCTACTCAGTAGAATCAGAGTTTATGAAGTTTTAAAATTTTTAGTGGAATCTAGTGCTTAAAATATCAAAGAGCCAACCTCTGATATCTAGTCATGCAAGACTAGGGCAGAGTCGAAAGTTATGGCCGACCACAATGTAGCACAGTTTGGATAAAAGAAGAGGTCTGGACCCGATCTTGACTTATCTTTGGGTTCAGAAGAAATTTTGAAGAATATAGAAGGTAAAGTTCAGCAGGGCAGCCAACATTGTCCAAGGAGGATGCGTCTTCATCGGTGAGCCACTGAACAAAGTCAAGATGAAGATGTCTACTTTCGGGCTACTGTGAAGTCAGACTGACCGGTGATGCACCATGGGTAGACCAGCGAGCAGGTAGGTCCCGGTTTCTTGTTGGTTCGCAGACCACTTTTTAGTGGAAATTGTTCTAAGACTCAATGTTTGGATTTTGGCTGTTTGGGCATCTTTAGCACCACTTTCAAGGGTCCAGAACTGGGTGGTCACCACTTGGAGGGCAAGACTCACTCCAGGCAGGGTCCAGGTGCAGGTTAACATCTTTGGAGCTTTTTGTGTCCTTGTAGCTCAGAAACGGACACCAACCAAGTAGCCCCTTGAGTCAATCTGGTTGTCCTGAGCTAAAACAGCAAGATAGTCCTCTGAGGATACAAGGCAGACTTCAAGCAGCAGGGTAGTCCTGTAGTAGCAGCAGGGCAGTCCTCTGAAGTACAGGGGAGTCCTTCTAGGAACGTTTCGCAGGTCCAGGAGTGATCTGAAGAGTTAGTCCGAGGGTCTTAAATTTATACCAGGTGCCAGCCTTTGAAGTGGGAGACCCCTCTAGGCCTCCCTCCACACCTGGGTCTAGATATTTCCTTCCTCCCCTGCCTAGGCTCCAAGAGGTCTAGGGTGACAAAGGACTGGAGTCAAGTTCTTTATCAGTGTGCTGGAGGGAGTCCTAATGTAAGTGGGGCTCCCTGCCTAGGCTCCAAGAGGTCTAGGGTGACAAAGGACTGGAGTCAAGTTCTTTATCAGTGTGCTGGAGGGAGTCCTAATGTAAGTGGGGCTCCCTGCCTAGGCTCCAAGAGGTCTAGGGTGACAAAGGACTGGAGTCAAGTTCTTTATCAGTGTGCTGGAGGGAGTCCTAATGTAAGTGGGGCTCCCTGCCTAGGCTCCAAGAGGTCTAGGGTGACAAAGGACTGGTGTCAAGTTCTTTATCAGTGTGCTGGAGGGAGTCCTAATGTAAGTGGGGCTCCCTGCACAGGCTCCAAGAGGTCTAGGGTGACAAAGGACTGGAGTCAAGTTCTTTATGAGTGTGCTGGAGGGAGTCCTAATGTAAGTGGGGCTCCCTGCCCAGGCTCCAAGAGGTCCAGGGCGACAAAGGACCGTCGTCAAGTTCTTTATGAGTGTGCTGGAGGGAGCCCTAATGTAAGTGGGGCAGATAACTACTCTGCTTTTCCCATCCTCACAGGATGGCCTATCCTGCCAGAACCTAGTCCCTTCTTTTTCTTACTGTCTTGGAGGAATACACAAAGGCCAACTGCCACCTATTCACAGCCATGTGGCCCAAGAAACAGGCTGCAGGCACCAAATGGTTAGGACCATATACCAACAGTAACCCAAATAAAGTAGTCTATATTGACAAATCTTTACCTTATTTGTACATCCACTGATGTATATGATTATGTTAAAACATTCCTAAGGTGGCATTGCAAATTCCATTTTAGATAAGATGCAATATATGAGGGCTTCCACTTGACCACTTAGTTAGGAGAGAAACTTCACCCAGGTCAAACACTCAGATCGCAGATGAGCATGGCAACAGATTCCAGCTTACCGTAGAAGCCTCCATCAAAACTCCCCGAGGCTCTGCAAAGCATTCCATTACGCCTTCAGGAACTGGTACCAGGATTGTGTTCTCTCATCGAAGCAATCTACTAGCTCTTGGCCTGGTGCTCAAAATAGCTGACAAGCTATTCTAAACAGACAACACACCCTGTTGTCCAGTTATGCGCACCACCTCTGAAACTCTGGCTTATTATTTATTCATCTGCTAGAACTAGCATAGCGCTTAGAGACAGCACAGTGAGGGTGTAAGAAATATAAATTGTGCTGTTACAATTTTCCCTGTTTTCACTTTTATTGAAAAGCTTAGCTGATTTTCATTATCTTCTGTGATGTTGCCAATATTATGTGCTATAGATCCTGGCCTTTTAATATAACTATTTTAAAATAAATATGTTGAAATACATATTCTGTTTCTAGTGATCTTGAGTGTGTAAATCGTTAATAAACAATTGTTTCCATTTACCACAGCTCCCTGTTAGCAACCCGAAAGCATTGACACCACCTCATTTATATACTGGGTGGGGTTCTACGGGGCTACAATATCCTGTTTTCCACACTCAGTGCTGCTGCATTGAAATAAGTTAACTCGTGCCACTCGAGGGTGTGAAAACAAACCTTGTAGAGCTGAGCCAGAGACTCAGTTTACACAACAAAGAAGCCTGGCAACCAGAGATGGATTAGCAAAGCTAACAGTGTGATTCCTGCACCAAGCATTAATCTGGGAGTAAAAGCCAAAAGTGCACAACCAGCCAAAAATGTAGCAGCACTCGAAGTAATTATTTGAATGAGGCTCAGAGAACAGAGTGGTCTTGGGTCCTTTCAAGGTGCATAGCCTTTGCTGCATGAGTGAGACGTGTAAGGGGTTTCCTTAGCACATTCTATAGTGAGCAGAAGGAAATCTGACAGGTCTTACAGTCTTTGCACCATACACTGGATCAGGCTAGTTTTTCAGGGCAGTTAGTACGGTGGCATATCCTGGATCTAGGACCACACCAGTGTCTGGGTTTACCAGTCAAATTAGGTATAGTGCCAATAAAACCACTGGATTTCCGCAGAAGTCCAAACATTCTTCAGCGTTTTGGATCATCACCATGAGATAGACCTTCTGGTGTACAGAGAAGTAGATTGAGGGATCCCTGAGCTGTAGGTGTCTATGTAAAATGTTCTCCCCTGACTATCAACGGTGCCCTCCAGCATCCACAGATGCCAGGTGCACATGACATCACGAGCCAATCAGGGATGACTGTCCTGGTTTACATTTACTCTCCATGAGTCATCTTACTGAGTAAAAACAATGGATTTGCAGATCTGGACTAGAGTGTGCCATGGTTCTCCAACCGAAAAAAGAGAGCCACCCTCTTGAGCATCACAGTCCTTTTATCCATGGAAGGCAGCAAGAACTGCATGGAGCACGGACTAGCCTATTTTAATTCAATAATAACGAAAGTAGTTCTGAAGAATATTTACTTTCACTAGTCCTCCAGAGTGACATAAAGAGTGCGAAGAGACTTCCACTCAAGAAAGAAATGAGTGAAACATTGCACCCTCTTGAAAAGAAAGTATTTTGAGCACATTCTGGACTACAATCCCTGGTGTTCTCTGGAAGTACATATTTCTGGTGCAGGAAGGTAAACCGAGCCGGGCAATGCAACCTGGCAACACAGTGTCATTGGGACAGGTCGGGTGAGGAGATGGCAGTTGGTCCACAATGCTGAGGGTCAAGTAAGGGAACAGTTGATGAATGGAGAATGAAGCAAGGGGGGCGTGTCGGATGGAGGAGGCACCCCGTCAGGTATACGTTGATCAGAGTCGCACCTAGGGAATCTAAGCACAACGTCGGGTGAGTGAGGATACGGATCGCACCAGCCCATTCCGGTCTAACACAACGCAGAGTTGCAAATTCCGTATCTCCCTGGAAATGAGGCACAACATCCAGTGCTCGTTCACATTGGTCGCACAAGACAGTTCCGGTCACACACACACAGGTGCAAGTTCAACAATAACTCACGAGGTAGAACGAGGCACTACTATGGTTACGCCCCCACCGCTGAGGGTCACAACCAGTGAATCGTAAACCGCATTCAATGAGCATGAAGTCAGCGTGTCGCACAAGAGAGATGCGGCGCGATCGAAGAAGCAGGCCACGCTGGGTCCTGCAACCGGTGAATTCCGCTCACCACCAACGAGACGCTATGTGGGGGCCACATGCCTTAGATGCGGGCAAGATTTCGGGGCTCCACGCTGAGCAATCTGGTCTCCAGGCACAATTCTTAGTTCCATGCTGCGCTACCGGTTGGGATTCAGCAGACGATGTGAGTACTTGAGAGGGCTCCGCTATTCAGGTGTCACTGGTAGATGGTGTGGCTCCCTCTTAGGAGATCTTTGATGTCCCTGAGACCTCTGAAAGAACAGGGGGCAAGCTATACAAACCCTTGGAGAGCACACTTCAGATTGCCACACAGCAGCAGATAGTCTGCCCAGGCTAGCCACTATTCAGGAAGGGCACGCGGTCCATTTCAATGTCAATAATCCTCCTTGTGCACAACAGAGTCCTCTGGCAATGTGCACCACGTAGTTCCAGGCTCTGTGGTCCTACGTCCCCACAAGCATATCTCACCCTTTGCTGAACTATGGCACCAGTAGTTATACTGGAGTGTGCCTTTGAAGTTGGGGTTGGTTCAAATGGTCTTCCTTTGAACCACAGATGTCGCCCCTAAATTTCAGCCCTGTCTGCCATGAGGCCGTGTAATGCAGATCTTTATCTTGAGTGGGGTCATGATCTGGCTCCAGAGGCCAAGTGTCAAAACCTCTTTCTCCAATTTCTCCAGTCGGGCTGCAAATGGCAGAGGTCTGTTGTTCCAGTTGCATGCCCAGTGTTTTATGGCTGTCGCTGGGGAATGCCCAGATGTGCTCCCATGACCTCTAGTGTGGACTGGAGCCAAACACCAAGGCACACAAGAGTTGTAGAGCAAAGAAAAACAGCAAAGAAAAACATGATGGTCATGTTGTGTTGTTTTTTATGTTTGCTGAATACAAATTTTTGTACATACATCACGTGTGAAATCTCTTTTGTGACACTCAAGGTATTTATCATGAGTGAGAGCTGTGCCAATGCTTTACACATTGCCTATGTGGTAAGCCTGACTTCTCAGTGCCAAGCTACGCAAGGGTGTGTGCAGGTTATACAGTGTGTGTAATCACCCTCCCCTGACGGAAGTGGTAGGTTCTGCCTGGCTGGGGTACTGGCTCCGCCGACCAGAAAGTGCCCGTCCCAACAATGCTAATAGAATTTCAAATGCTCAAGGGTACCCTGATATGTCCGGGTTCAGGCTCTGACGTATCCAGAAAAAGTCTCTTTTGTCCAGATACAGCTTCATGGACAGCAGACAAATTGATAATCACATCTTCTGTCTAGATGCAAAAGCTTCAGACGCGTGCACCCACATGTTTGTTTGTAGCTTCATGCATGACGTAGAGCCTTATAAGCCCAGGAACACCCTCCTCCACCAGGAGTCAATGTCATACGGCCAGGTGCAGGCTCATATGCTTAGAAACAGCCCCCGTTCAGCTAAGGGTCTACCTACCCAGCTTCAAATTCCCAGTGCAGGTGAAATGTCCCTTCCTCCATTTGACCCGCTATTGCCTTAAAAAGGGTTCCTGCTTTCTGGATCTTTAAAGAGGAAGAAGAGGCCAAAAATGTCTAGGTCTTCATAGCCAAGGTTAACAGTGTGAGGCATGGAAGATGAAAGATTGTGAGGAAAGTATGAGAGTGGAGACAGTGCCCGCACCAGCCAGAGAGCAGTAGTGCAGCTCTACATTGTGCAGTTCTTCTCAGATTATCTTGACTTATTTAATGATTAGCAAATATGTCATCTCCAATGAGCAGCCTTTACCTGCTGGTGTCTTCTTGTGGCAGCATTTCAATACCTCTGCCAAATCGTCATAGCCCATTGCTATTCATGACAGAAGAGACTTGGATGCTGCAAAGTGGTCATGGGTGTGGGAAGTGGTCTGGATCCCCATCCATGCTCAGTCATAACCAAACAGCAGCAACCAGAAATCGGCTGAGTGGTTATGGGATGGGCAAGAAATGGAAACTTCAAAAAGTGAACACACCTTAGAAAGATCTGCTTACTTCTTGTCCAGGGCAATCGATGCACCAGCAAACTCTGGTGACCCCTAAATGACATCTGTGGTACCTGAGGTGACAACAATACAGTTCAAAGAGGCTGGCTAACTGGCCTGTCATGGTCAGGTAGGTTAGAGCGCAGAGGTATGCATTCTTGTAGCCGGTATAGTAAGCCTGCCCACTAGAAGAGTCATGAACTTTGTCCCATCCATTAGTTGAGCTGCAACGAAAGACCTAGAGCAGCAAGAGAGAGGGACACCAGCAGCCAAGGGGAATGCTGGAGAGATTCAGAAGGTTCTGGGGTGACTTGGACCATACAGGGTGACCAGAAACAAATTTTATGCACTAATAATGTGACTAGCATCCATAGATACATTGTCTGGGAAACATGTCACAGAAAGAGGGGTTGGGTGTAGGCTTATAAAAGGTCCCTGGAAGGAACGGTCATTGGAGGCAGCAAGTGAAATAGGATGTCACAGGTGTGTCTGAAGAATGGCTACTACATGCTCCTTGTTTCTAGTCAGTGACTGTTGTTCACTACACCAGAAAAAGGTTTCCCAATATGAATATGATTCAGGGAATGAAAGCTGGCCTACATTCGACCTCTGGATTTCCCTCAGAGGACTCAATAGACTAAACCCTCTTTAAACCCCAGTTCATGTTGCTTCACTATCCGTCTCCACCCACCACTATCCCAGGTCTCTCAGGCTCATATGTGGCTAGTGATGTATTCTGGGTGCACTTGCGTTACCCACACTAGGAAATCCGGATGAAGCACCAGACTGTCCGGTACACATACTCATCGAGTGGTTTTATTCCGCAGAGGCTCCTCTCACCCCTCCCACTCCTACAACCAGTTCTTGCTCCTCCTCCTCCTCTCCTGGGAGGTGGCCCTGGGCGTGGCGTGCGCAGTTCTCATCCAGGGGATACTCATCAATAGTCATAATCTATGAATAATCCCCGCCCACGTGCGGGATCCCGGAGTATATAGAAATATATATATATAAATATATATATACACATATGTGAAACATATAAATGCAGCCTAAAAAAGTTTCCAACATGGCAGAACTGCCGAAATTACATAGGTTTGCATTGTAAAACAAATACTCTCCTAACCCATAAGGAAAAGAGTACATTCACAGCATAATTGTGATATACCAATGCTTTATTGCCACAAGGAAAAACTTGTAATTGCAGGCATTCGCCTGTAGGCTGCATTGCAGAGTAATAATGAAAACAAGACAAAAAGAAAAACTGGCACCTTGCCTTTAAAGCTTCCAAGGGTTAGGGTACCGTGCCTTTAAGGCCTGCCAGAGACCCTCTGCTCCCATCATGCACCACAGGTGACAGTTAGGTCAGTTCTTTTTTCCGGCTCCTTCTGTGAGGATCCTGGAGTTTTTGCTCTTCAGTTTTTGACTGAAAGATAATTTTTTGATATTTCCTTGGAAATTTTGACAGTTTCTGATACCTAGAGGTATATTCGGCTGGTTTTTGACATTTTTTTTTTGTTCCATTTCCAGTCAGAATGCCTGCTTTATTTCGGAAATGTCCTTCCTGTGGCAAGAAGATGGCACTGTCAGATCCACACTCGGTGTGTATTGTGTGCCTTCCATCTTCACACAATCCTGACCAGTGTTATCATTGCCAGAAGTTTTCGAAGAGGACTCAGCGCGACAGAGAACGCATCAAGCTTCATGCCCTACTGGAGAGGGATAGAGATAGAGCTCCCTCTTCAAGTAAACACCGAAAACGGCATCGCTCCACCTCTCCTGAGTCCAGGAAGAAGCAGGTGCCTGAATGTTCGCCGTCGACGTCGAGATCGCCGTCGAAGAGGCCGAGACATTCTTCAACGTCAAGGGACAAGCCAAGTAAGTCGGCGCTCAGCACTTCAGGCTCGAAGGCTGTGGGTACTGAGAGACTGTCCAAAACTCCGTCGACGTCGAGGCTTCCGTCGACGTCGAGGCACACTCCGCCAACCTCGAGGGGATCGGCGTTGAGAGACTCGCCGGCGAAGACCATGCCGCGAGGGGACATACCGACGTCGAGGCATTCTCCGCCACCCTCAAGGGGGTCGACGTTGAGAGAGTCACCGTCGAAGGCCATGACGCGAGGGGACGTACCGACGTCGAGAGCATCGTCGAGGTCCCATCATTCGACGTCGAGGAGGTCGACGTCATCGAGGAGGTCGACGTCGAGATCCCCCCCATCGGCGCCGTCAGGCTACATCAGGGCCCCCCCATCGACGTGGGCGGTCGACGTCGAGACCTGTTACTGATCATTCGCCGTCGAGGAGATCGGCGGCAGCGTCAAGGGCGACGTCGAAGTCTCCCCGTCGACGCCGACAGTCGACGTCAAAGTCCCCCCATCGACGTGGGCGGTCGACGTCGAGATCAAGATCAGGGCGCAGATCGACGACGAGGGTGACGCAGACCTTGTCGACATCCCGTTCGACGTCAAGGCAGTCATCTCCAGGGCTGAATATTGTACAGATTTCACCAGAGAAATCTCCTACAGTTGCTGAAAAGAATCTTTGCGGCCTGTCCCCTCGCTGGCTGCAGGGGGTCGGAACAGGTGCCCGCAGAGGTCCGGGCTCGGACGACTACGCAACGAGACTTTCTAAGTCGCCTTCCAGAAGACCAAGGTCGCCTTCTACACGCCGATCTCGGTCAGGAGGTCGTCACAGCTCGCACGATCATCCACATAAGAGGAGGCGCAGAGCATCTTCTACCTGTTCTTCGTCTTCCATTCGGCACTACTCGCCAACTTTCTCATCTACACCACCTTCAAGGGTGTCTCCTATTGATGACATTGGGACTTTCTCTGACGTACTGGGCAGAGGAGCTAATAAACTAAACATCAGTTTATGTACTCCTGTGATCCCTACATCGGTCATTTTCGAGACATTGCACCATCGTACAGCTCCCAGACCGCTGCTACCTCTGGTGCCAGGTTTTTAGAACCAGCCATGACCACGTTCCTTACTCCAGCCACAGTGGGATCAGTTCCGTCGAGGATTGCAAAGAAATACAAAGCTCCAGACCAGGATCCCTTGTTCCTTAGGTCTGATCCTCCGGCGGATTCAATCATTGTGGCAGCCGCCAGGAAAGCGCACTCTGCAGCCTCATCCGCTTCTGTTCCTCCAGAAAAGGACAGTAAACAAATGGACTCTTATGGCAGGAAGATGTGCAATACTTCGGCATCATCGATGAAGATTGCAAGTGCTTCAGCCCTTCTTGGGCGCTATGATAGGTCTCTTTGGGACTCCCTGTCTAGGTTTACCGACAAGCTTCCCAAAGAAGATAGACAAGACTTTCATGAAATCTTGCAAGAGGGCGGCTTAGTAGCCAATCAAATCATCAGCGCGGCGGCTGACGCCTCAGATCTCGCCGCACACGGCTACTCACAGGGCATCTGTTCACGGCGCTCAGCGTGGTTGCGCCTCACAGGTCTAAAACCGGACGCCCAGAAGAAGATCCTAAACCTTCCTTTCAACGGCTCCTCCTTATTCGGTTCTCATGCTGATGAGGAGATGACAAAGATGAAGGCCGAGCTAGACACAGTCAAAGCAGTTGGACTGGAGAAGCGGAAGGAGTTTCGAAAACGCTTCCGTCAGAACGACAAGCGGCCCTTCCAACAGAGGGTTCAAACCCCTCAATGGTCCTCCCAAAACCAACAAAAGTTCCAATACCAGAACAAGCGTCCTGGCAGGGGCAGAGGGAACAATAAGCAACAGCAGTCCTCCTCCAAGCAGCCTCCTAAACAGTGAGACATTGCTTCCTCCGCACCCGTTTGCCACTCCGGTAGGAGGGAGTATCGTCTTTCACCTGGAAGAGTGGGAAACAATAACAAAAGACAGATGGGTGCTGAATATTGTACAGCATGGTTACTTGCTGAGGTTCAAGACCCCTCCTCCGCAAGTTGCCCCTCATTTGACGTGCCTTCCTCAACACAATGTATTGTTACAGGGCGAAGTGTGTACCCTCCTCTCCAAAAAGGCTATAGAAGAGGTCCCACCTCACCAGCGAAATCAAGGGGTATACTCACGGTACTTTCTGGTCCAAAAACGAGGAGTAGCCAAAGAGTACAGGCCCATCCTCGACCTGCGCCTGCTGAACAGGTTTATAAGAAAAGAAAGATTTCGGATGCTAGCCCTGCACCAGATTTTCCCACATCTTCATCTGGGAGACTGGATGTGTGCCATCGACCTGCAGGACGCCTACTTTCACATTCCTGTTTCAGTGAAACATCGCAAGTTCCTCAGGTTCCAGGTGTCTCGTCAGCACTATCAGTACCGAGTACTTCCATTCGGTCTCAAATCCGCTCCCCGGACGTTCTCCAAGTGCATGGCGGTGGTAGCCGCTTTCCTCCGCAAGAGGAAAATCTTCGTCTACCCCTACCTAGACGACTGGCTCCTGAAGAGTTCAACACCTTCTCTACTCCAGAGCCATCTCACTTACTGTCTCAACCTGCTTCACTCACTGGGGTTGCAAGTCAACTACAAGAAGTCAGTTCTCAACCCCACGCAGAAAATACATTATCTGGGCGCATCCCTAGACACCGCAACGGCAATCGTGTGTCCTTCGGAGGAGAGGTTGTCCTCAATGTTGATCAAGTGCCGTGCACTTCTCAGCACTATACATCCCACAGCAAGGCAGGTGTCATCACTGCTGGGATCGATGGCCTCATGCATCTTCATTGTGCCAAATGCCAGGCTTTACATGCGGCCTCTACAGCAGTCCCTCGAAGATCAATGGACTCAGCACTCAGGCCGTTGGGAAGATCGTGTCTCTCTTCCTCAGGCGGCCAGGGACTCCATCAAATGGTGGATGAAACGTTCTCACCTTCTGCAAGGGGTCCCCTTTCACCAAGTACCTCCGACACAGACTGTAGTTACAGATGCCTCACTGCAGGGTTGGGGAGCGCACATGGGCCAGCTTCAGGTACAAGGTCTCTGGTCCGAGACAGAGAAAAGTTATCACATCAACTTTTTGGAGCTAAGGGCAGTCCATCTGGCTCTCAAGTCGCTGTACCCGTCCCTACAGTCCAGCTCCATTCAGATTCAGACAGACAACACAACAACAATGTACTATCTGAACAAGCAGGGAGGCACCAGGTCACGGGTCCTGTCTCTGGAGTCACAGACCATATGGAAGTGGCTTCTGGCGAGGAGTCTCACGATCGTAGCCGTTCACCTTCCAGGAACCTTGAACGTGCAGGCAGATGTTCTCAGCAGAGACTTCGTAGAAGCACACGACTGGGTGTTAAACGAAGAAGTCGCTCAGGACATTTTTCGGCAATGGGGAGTGCCAGACATCGACCTGTTCGCAGACGCGGCAAATACAAAATGCCCCGTCTTCGCGTCCAGATTCCCACAACAAGGATCACGGGGAATGCACTTTTGATAGGATGGTCGCAGACATTGCTGTACGCTTTTCCACCTCTCCCTCTGATCCCTGCGGTCATACAGAAGTTTTACAGGACCAATGCCAGAATGATCCTGATAGCACCAGAGTGGCCGCGCCAGTGGTGGTATCCGGATCTCCTGCAGCTGTCCGAAGTCCCACACCGGAGGCTTCCCTGTCAACCGGACCTGTTGACCAAGAACGAGGGGGGAGTATTTTATCCCAACCTCTCGTCCCTGCGTTTGACTGCATGGCTCCTGAAGTCATCCAGTATGGACATTTAGACCTTCCTGCTGATTGTATGTCTATTCTCAAGGAAGCAAAGAGACCCTCCACTAGGAAATCTTATGCTTTCAAGTGGAAGAGATTCTACCTGTGGTGCAAGGACAACCAGTTTGATCCGACTAAAGGTCAGGAGCAAGTGATTCTTCCCTACTTGTTATACTTGGCAAAGTCAGGCCTACAATATCCCTCCATCAGGGTTCACCTAGCTGCTATAACAGCTTACAGGAAGTCCCCGACCCAGGGTTCATTCTTTCAGATGCCAGTGGTAAAGGATTTTCTAGAGGGTCTCAGGAAGGTTTACCCCCAGTGAGATCTCCCTCTCCTCCCTGGGAACTTAACATTGTGCTTACGAAACTTATGGGTGCTCCTTTCGAGCCTATTCATAAGGCATCGTTGCAGCATTTGACCTGGAAGGCTGCTTTTTTGGTAGCCATCACTTCTGCACGCAGGGTGAGTGAGATTCAGGCCCTGTGCTGTAAGGCACCTTATACTGTTTTTCATGCCAATAGGGTGGTGCTACGTACACATCCGAGCTTCCTCCCGAAGGTGGTCTCGGATTTTCACATCAATCAGGTTATTACGCTGCCCACCTTCTTTCCTAAACCTTCAACTCCCCCGAGAGATCATTACACTCTTTAGATCTCCGGAGAGTGCTGAAGTTTTACCTTGATAAAACTCACACACTTAGGAAGTCTGACCGGCTTTTTATTAACTACGGTTCTACTAACACCGGTCTAGCTGCATCTAAAAGATCCATCTCTCGATGGATTGTCTCTTGTATAGCTTTATCCTACCAGTTAGCTAACAAGACCTTACCAGGCAGACCTAAAGCGCACTCTACCAGAGGGAAAGCCTCTACCACAGCTCTCCTTCGCAATGTGCCAATGTCTGAAATCTGTAAGGCAGCCACATGGCGGTCGGTTCATACCTTCACACGTCATTACTGTCTAGATTCTGATGCACAGGCCGATGCCCAGGTGGGGCAGGCCTCTTTGAGGAATTTGTTTGCATGATTGCAATTTGAATGTAATGTTCTGTATACTCCGTTGCTCGTCCGCAAGGTACTGGGTATGGGCTTGCTACTCTATTCATAGATTATGACTATTGATGAGTATCCCCTGGATGAGAAGGATTAGTTACTTACCTGTAATCCTAGTTCTCATCCAGGGGTATACTCATCATAGTCATAAGCGACCCTCCCTCCTCCCCGGACGAGCATCACTGGAGTTCTTCTATGTTATTGCATCCTCTACTCAGGTGTCTCTACATTATACACCGTCAAAAGAACTGACCTAACTGTCACCTGTGGTGCATGATGGGAGCAGAGGGTCTCTGGCAGGCCTTAAAGGCACGGTACCCTAACCCTTGGAAGCCTTAAAGGCAAGGTGCCAGTTTTTCTTTTTGTCTTGTTTTCATTATTACTCTGCAATGCAGCCTACAGGCGAATGCCTGCAATTACAAGTTTTTCCTTGTGGAAATAAAGCATTGGTATATCACAATTATGCTGTGAATGTACTCTTTTCCTTATGGGTTAGGAGAGTATTTGTTTTACAATGCAAACCTATGTAATTTCGGCAGTTCTGCCATGTTGGAAACTTTTTTAGGCTGCATTTATATGTTTCACATATGTGTATATATATATTTATATATATATATTTCTATATACTCCGGGATCCCGCACGTGGGCGGGGATTATTCATAGATTATGACTATGATGAGTATACCCCTGGATGAGAACTAGGATTACAGGTAAGTAACTAATCCTTCTCCTCACTGCTGCTGCTGTCCTTGTTGCGGGGGTGGTCGTACATTGAGAGACGTCTGAACTGTAAGGGGACACAACAAGGTAACACTGCCTCCTCTCAATCTGGTTTTATGTCATTGGGGAGGAAGCCAAGGCGCCAGACCAACTCTTGTTTTCTATTATTGTGTAGGTGACACTTCTTATGTGAACAGCAGCATGCTCCAGAGCCCTGAAGCACAGTATGAGAACAGAAGGGAAGGACGTGGGATGTTCTGCAGTGAGTAGCATACTCTGACAGTTTGTTGGCAGAGGTCACTCGGCCAGTGCTTATAACAATTGTTATCATTCTGTATCTGTCCTCACGGTTGTCCCTTGACAGGGGCAAGGTGTATGGTTGGTGACGTTTAGAGTGTAGTTTCTCAAAAGACCTGTATAAGTGTTCTAGGAGTTTATTGAGAGTCTGCAGCAGTTTATGGGTGCTCTGGTTTACTTCTGTAATACAAAAGAAATTGCATTAGGTTGTCTGGCTCCTTCTGCCATACCCATTGCACTGTAGCACATCTATCAACCAAGCTACGTGATGAGAGTGTCCCCTTACTTACATGGAACACACACACGCACACACACACGTGCACACACACACATGCACAAACATGCAAACACTCACACACACAAACACACACACCCGCACCCATACATACACAAACACACACCCCCACACATACACATACCTGCACTCAGCAATGTGTACACTGCCTCAACACAAGTGCATTAGTGGCAGCAGTGTCCCCTAGCACAAACAGGAAGTCCAGGATGGTGGGCAGCAGTGCACGATCCCATCACACTACATAAGCCATGTGTGCCTCAGCCTTCTGTTAGTTACTACCTCTCAGATGAGCACTTCCATAGTGAATTCATAAAAAAATTACCACAGATGTGGTGAGTGACCTGAACACATAGCCAATGTTATCTTGACTCTGTAAGTCAATTCCCCATTGTCGATAGCCAAAGCATTGACGTGTGATCTGGCATCAGTGATTAGGGCGCAGCAGTAGTTAATAAAGTTGGTGTGAATGTCTTTTTAGTGGTGCACAAACTCGTCATCAGCTCTATTCCTGCCCTACTCCTAACATGTCAAATGTCCTAACTGTTGTACTTCTCTCTCCCACAGACTCAAGTGACTCAAGCGACAGGTGCCGACTCTGAATACCTGGTAGGTATCTTATACAATACTGCCCCTGCGTTCCTATATCGTAAGATCCCTGCCAGAGAGATTAGGGGCAGAGGTGTGCTACTTTGGGCTTCTTTGCATCAAAGGGCATTCCATATGTGGTATATGGGTGTTTCTATCCATGGTTTTTGATGCAAGGCCTTATCTACTAAAAAAGGTACACAGAAATTAGTGCCAAACGCTAACGACTTCCTCAGCCATGCATAAAGTTTGAGAAAAGATGTCTTTTCTCTCAACTTTTCCAACATTGCATGTTTGCTGCACTATCCAGCACACATACCAAGTGGGAAAAATATCAAACTATGTCCGAGCATTGCGTTTTGGACTCCAAGGATATCCTTCATATTTTGTACTGGAAGGGTACCCTTTGTATTTTGTAGTGGCAGGGTACTCTCCGACTACAAACCTGTGCTTGACATAACACACACACATGCGGCATGGTGCACTATTTTGCAAATGTGTGCAGTGATTCAAGGCAGTAAACAGTGCACCAGGGGAGGGGGACAGAGAAACTGAGTCAAGTCTTGGTAGATATCGCTCTGTCCTGCTCTCTCCCTTTCACACAAATCAGTGCATCAGCTTTTGTTCAAGGGTTGCAGTGTGTGAAAATTAGTAACTCTGTCCCTTAGCATTAAATACTTCTAATAAGCCATTTCAGCTATCAAAATCACTTCCTGTTAAGGAAAACATGATGGAAACAAACCCTCAACCTCTAATTTTCTTTCTTTTGGGAAGCTTACAAGTGAAAGAGACATCTCAAAATTTCTTACCAGTCTGCTGGCTAACTTCGCCCACCAAAAGGAGTTAGAAGGGTGAAGAAACCATATTGATTGAGAGCTAGTCATGGAGAGATGCAGCTGGTCTAAGAGGACACAGATCAGAGGTTAAACGACTGGCTGGTCAATGGACCAGATAGTCCTTGAAAAGAACTATAAAGGATCACGTATGGGGTCTTATTAAATGTTGTATTGGCAAGGTCACCCACATCCAAGATTGAGATAAGGAAGATCAGCTGCCGACAACTACGTCTATAATGCTAAAGAGAGAGTCCAATTACACATTTCGAATAAGATTTAGAATATGAATTGTGCAAGTGAGAAGGTAATGAATATCACTGAGGGCACAAGTCATCTGAAACACAGATGTGCAATGAGTAATAGCCACTTCTATAGAATAAAACAGAGGTAGCAATAGTGTATGAAAGCAGTTTATAAATTGTGAGCCTGTCCGCCATACCTACATGATTTTGAAAGTATGCACTTGAAGGAAGTGACCCGTTTAGGGCCACCCGGGTCACTAAGACCACCTCTCAGCCTTCGGTACTAAATGAAGAGTCGGTCAGACAGTAGAGAATACAAACCAATAACTGTTTATTCATAAACACTAAGAGTGGAGCCCCATCTGCCCAGTCGCTAGGAGTGCTACAGAGGGAACTGAAAACGACAAGCATAAAGATACATTATGTATGTTTCATAACCAGACAAAGACACGCCCATAGTGGAATTTTCCAAGCAGGTGCAGGCAGACAGCGAAATACAGAAGAAACGGTTCAGAGCTCATATCTTACACACAGTAACATAGTCCAAGGTTGTTCCATCCGGAGCCCGCCACCAGACAAGGGGAAGAGGGCCTCTATCTAGTGAGAAAGCTATGTGCTGACATGAACAATGTGCTCATTACTAAAACAAAACCTAACTGAAGAAACGAAACTTAGAGGGGAGCATTTCTCGGAAAAGGCCGAGATCAGTTTTGAACAGCCTAAAATGGCGCCCATAAAGAAAATGGCGCAGCGAATGCTAACTTACATAGAGCATTGTGTAAGCATGAACAATTTCTATTCTAACAGACCCTCCTTTTAGAATGAGCTAAAACATTTTTTAACAGCAACAAAAAGAAATAAAGCTACAAACAATAATAAGAGATCGCATCAATGAATAATTATGAGCACTCCATATTATCAACATCAGGAAGTGAAACAGTAAGGAGGGAGGAATTCTCAAAAATTCCCTCATCAATATGCATCAGATCGCCAATATCCTTTTGAATCATTATAGCAGCATTGGTGTCATGAATTGATATCTTCTTTTTGGGGGTGAGAATAGCGGTACAGTAAGAGCAGCAGAATGGAAGGCACTGAATAAGAACACAGCAGAGCACCAATATCACAATTAGATAAATCAGTTTTTCAAAAATCCAGCCCCAACTGCCAAAGAGAGACCAACTCCAATTCCCACTCTCCATTCCCTTGCCATTTTCAAGAATATCTAAAATATGCTTGGTAATATTCTTTTCCATATTCTTTTTCCCGACTACACACTGATCGCCAACTACTGCGCATACACCACCACTCTTAGCCATAATAAAATCCACTGCATATCTAGTCCGTTCCGAATATATTTGCATACTCTCCAACTGAGTGGTGATGTCGCGTAAAGCAGCCACGGTAGTATGGGATAAAATTTGTAGCTTACATCCAAAATATTCTCTAGCCTTTTCACCTCTAGCCATGGAAGTACCACCCAATGTGAAAATAGAGGAACGGATGTGTCCAAAAGTAATACCATTGCTGTAGTTATTGACTTCTATATCCGTCACACCCTCCAAGAACTCTTTTGTCAACGTACTTTTGACCCATCTCGTTTTAGGTTTGGCATGTTTGCAGGGCACACCCGAAGGTAATACCATTCCAAGGGCTATATCAGCGGTACCATTATAAACATTGGAATACATTCCATTCGACATAAAGAAAAACCCTGGGTGTGCATATATTGGCCCCTCATAATCCACTGCAGCATACCTAGAATTTGTTGCAAAAGTGCTTGGATCCTCTTTATTCGCTAGGGGGAACGTGTATTTGTACAACACTATCCCTGAACAATTGATATACAAGGAAGTATCCGTACTGTTCACAATGGGGCAACATGCAGGGTAATTAACCAGCTTCCCGGGGAACTGTCAATTCCTTGTAATGCCAACCCACCAATGTTACATTCTGTTCCTCCATATAAAAATGATCACAATATGTATTGTTATCACAACCTGGGCAACCCACTCCCAGTGGCTTTCTATGGTATAGGCATGGCCCCCGGTAACCAAAGCCAAACACTCGTTTTACTTCTGCAAAATCAGGTGGCCGAGTATATGTATAATTCACAAGTGATAATGGATATGCAGGCCACAGACTAGTGACAGATTGAGTGGGGTAACAAGCTGTCCCTTCTCCAAAAAACCTCTTATGTGTCTCTAGAAAATGTACACTTTGATCATTTTCCAGAATCCATGATACCCCACACAATATTATTATCAGCAAAACCGCAAGAACAACACAGATCATTTTGCTTTTCTGGGTCCACATCATATTATGCTGTGCAACAAGAACCATTGGTTGCTCTTCCTCAGCAACCTTTCTACCAAAGGGATGCATAATGAATTACAAAGAGGCAGAAATGCAGAGAAAATATACATGTTCCCAGTGTCCGTCAGAGCCTCACTGGTACAGGCTCCTATTGTTCATCAAAAGTTGGCACTCTTGAGCACCGGCGGTGGAGCTTGCTCTGTCCTAAGCTCTTTGACTCTATCCCATGCCAATAAAGATGGTATACCTGAAGGGTTTACTTCTATTTTCCCTAACCAATGTTCTAACGATAAGGGCAAAGTAAGTACAAAATTCTCCACTCATTTTCCGCAAATTCCGTTGGTACTGAACTCAGCACTACCTATCTTGTACAGTCCATCCCTAATCTTTCTTCTCCATGGACTCAGTATCCCTCAGCCAAGGGCACAAATTATACCTGGTAGCACCAGGCACCGTGTGATCAATAAACAAAGGCTCCTGATTAGCTCGAGTCTCTGGGGGAACAGCCTCATTAAAAGCATCATCATTCTCCTTATCGGTCTGCGTCCAGATCAGCTGGGCGTCGCTGAAGGGAACAAACCTAGGCACCTGCTCACACTCTGAGTTGCCCATGCCCTCCTTGACCCATTGATCGTATGGTAACGGCAAAGGAATCCTCTGGCAGTGGGTGGCATGCACCCAGTTCTTTCGACCAGCAACCTTTACAGCCGTCCGTGTCACAAACAGAACCTGCTCAAGATCCTTCCAGCACGGCTCCAAACTTTTCTTGCGCTGGAAATTCCGAAGGAGAATGTAGTCTCCAGGCTGAATGTCGTGGCCGGGTCCCTCTGATATAGGAAGTAGGGACTCCCGCACCTGTTGGGGAACAGAACGTAAACTTTCGGTTAACTGGCCAAGATAATCAAGCATCACAGGGTATTCAATATCTGAAAACTTACGAGGATGCGGAACGCCCCAGACATTTGCTGGGCGTCCAAACACGACCTCATAAGGCGACATTCCTGTTCTAGAATGAGCTGTGGTTCTTGTTGACAGAAGATCTAACGGCAGAGCATCTGGCCATTTCAGCCCTGTTGTCTCCTGAAGTTTTGCCAATTTCAGTTTGAGTGTACCATTGTACTTCTCAACCAAGCCCGCTGACTGTGGATGATTGGCGGCATGAAATTTCTGTTTGACGTGCGAACCCTCGCAAATCAATTTAATCACTTTCCCATTAAAATGACTTCTGTTGTCACTCCAGATAACGCGGGGCAAACCAAATCGAGGAAAGTACTCTTTAAGGAGTGCCTTTGCAGTTGTAATGGCCGTATTATCTTTGGTGGGGTAGGCCTGAACCCATTTACTGAATGCACATACAACCACCAAAACGTACTTAAGATTATTGCATCTCTCTAATTCGATGTAGTCCATTTGAAGCACTTCAAAGGGAAAAGTTGGTGGTGCAAAATTACCAGGTGGTGTAGGGGTACCCTTCCCTGGATTATGCATCATAAAGACCATGCAGTGTTTCACCAAATGTGCAGCTGTCCTAGAGATATTATCATTATTCCACACAGGGCTAACAATTTACAAATGCCTTTTGCACTAATATGAGCTGGACCATGTGCCATAGTAACCACAAGAAGAACATATGCATCGGGCAACATCCATTTCTGTCTTCCCGATTTATCAATCCAACACCCTTCCTCATTCAACTGTGCTGTACTCTCCTGCCATGTTGCTAATTCCTCTATCGTGGCTTCACTCTGTATTTCCTTTAGACTCTCAAGGGTATTTTCAAACATAACAACCTCAGGAACCCACCTAGCTGGACCTGAAACAAACATGCGTTTCATTTTACTTCGGGCCTTTCCTTAGCTACCTGGTCTGCAAAAGCATTTCCTCTACCCACATCATCCGTAACCTTCCTATGGGCACTGCACTTGATTATTGCCAATTTCTTGGGGAGCGTTAAAGCAGACAAAAGACGAAAAATAAGGTGCCCATGCTGAATCTTTGTACCATGGGTAGTAAGAAACCCTCTCTCTGCCCAAAGCCGCCCAAAATTATGTGCGACCCCAAATGCGTACTGTCTGTCAGTATAAATATTGACAGCCAGTCCTTCACTCAATTCGCAAGCTCGAATAAGGGCAGCAAGCTCAGCAGCTTTAGCTGACTGATAGGGAACCCGTGATGTCTCTACCACTGTCTGCAATGTAGTGATAGCATAAGCTGCAGTGGTGGTGCCATCTGGTAATTTAAAACAAAAGCCATCAACATATAGTTCTCCTTGAGGGTCAGATGAGGGAACATCAGTCAGGTCTACCCATCCTTTCGTCTCTTCTTCCGTCCAGAAAATACAGTCATGTTTATCAACTGCATCATCCTCAGAAGGGAGGGGAAGTAACGTGGCTGGATTCAGAGTGGCACATCTCTTAATCGTAATGTATTTAGCAAACAATGTCAATTCATAGCCAGTAAGACGTGCACTGGTGAGGTGCTGTGTCTTTGTCTTATTCAAAAGTGTATCCACAGAATGGGGTACCATAACTGTGAGGTCAGTATCAAGTATGAGTCCAGCCGATTGCCTGATTGAAATGGCCACAGCAGCGACCGCTCTCAGGCAACTCGGGAGGGCTCTTGCGACAGGGTCAAGCACAGCAGAAAAATAAGCACAAGGCCTCTGTTTATCCCCAAATTTTTGTGTTAGGACAGAAAGTGCGCAATCAGCCATCTCATGTACATAAAGCACAAACGGTTTGTTATAATTCGGGGTGCCAAGTACCGGAGCCGAACAAAGCGCAGTTTTCAATTGCTCAAAAGACTGCTGGCATTCGGGCGTCCAAGGCAAAGACTCATGCACTGCTTTCGTTGTTAATGCAAGCAAAGGTTTGATTAGTAATGACTAATTTGGGATCCACTGACGACAGTAGGAAGTAATATCTATAAAAGCACGTACGTCTTTCTGAATCTGTGGAATGGGCATTTTAACAATAGTACTAATACGCTCAGGGGTCAATCTCCTACCCTCCTTCGACAGTAGGTGACCTAAGTAGGTAACCTCCTACATGTCTACAATACTGAAATTTCGAAAGAGAGACCTTATGACCATGACGGACCGAATGTTGCAACAATTATACAGTACCATCCTTGCAACCTTGTTCTGTATCAGAAACAATCAACAGGTCATCGACATATTGCACCAATACATTACCTGAAGGGAGCAATAGTGAATCCAACTGACTTTTCAATGCCTGACTATAAATACTAGGACTCTCCATATAGCCCTGAGGAGCGTGACAGAATCTAAAGTTTCTGCCAGCCAGTGTATATCCAAACAAATACCTACTGTCTGGATGGATAGGAATACTAAAAAATGCATTTTTCACATCAATGACAGAAAAGAACTGAGCAGTAGATGGAATCATCGTTAAGAGCGTAGTGATATCGGGAACCACTGGAAACTGCGGAACCACAATTTTATTAACCTCTCGCAAATCAATCACAAAGCGATAAACATCATCGATACCATCAGGGGAGCCCGAAGGTGCCCTCTTAAGGACCGGAAGAATAGGACTATTGCAAATGTTGGTAGATGTCTCCTCAACTACTCCATTTCGTATCAAATCTTGAATAATCTGCAGATGAGCCCTTCACCTGCCTGCGGTAACTTATACTGAGGAATGTGAGGTAAAATAGCATTATCTTTAACTTGGATAGAGACTGGTGGTATATGCAACAGGCCCACATCTGTATCACCTATGGCCCACAATGTGGGCGGTACCTGAGCAAATTCAGCTGGAAGGGGCACATCCTGAGACAAACACTGCTTAGTGCTCACATCCTGACCCATAGTAATATAGACACCTGCAGGGGAGCAATAAATAGTAGCATGCAATTTCTTCAAGAGATCCAAACCCATCAGATTTTCACCACAATTAGAACAGAGATTCTACAGTGAAAGGACCAATAGTCAATGCAAGGGGTTGTGAAATGGGACTTAGAACCGGTACGCCTGAAAACCCTACCGAAACTTTATTGTGGCCAGACAGAGCCGCCCCGGGGACCATAAGTCGAGAAACGGAACTCTTTGTTGCACCTGTATCCACTAAAAATTCCTTAGTCGGGCCCTGCAAAACCGCTGTGACATAAGGACCACGCTGATCCACAGGTATTTTAACTGGTCCCTCACTCTGTCCCTGACTGTCCTAACTGTAAGACATACCTGTCAGAACATCCATGTCATAATCATCATGATAATACTGTCCATCTCTTGGGTCATCAAAATAATTATTATCAGAACGGCCCCCAGGAGTCGGAGTATTCTGATTTCTGTCAGTCCCACGACCTCTACCACCAGCACCTCGTCCTCTGGGGGACGCAACCTTCTGTAAAAGCACAGGGCACTGGCTATGCACATGTCCTTCTTCCTTACAATACGCACATTGATTCTGCCCCAACGGTGTTGCAGAAGGCTGCTGAGCACGTGGTAGCTGTCGAGAAGAACCTCCTCGTCCCCTATTATTTTCCCTAAATGCTTGCTGCAACAACACCTTCGTCTTTTAATCCTTATGTTTCTTATCAGTTCTATCCTTTTCTTCCTGATCTCCATGTTCATAATACTGGGCCATATTCAAAATAACAGAGGGAGAAGACGTCGACCAAGTACTCTCAGACGCCTGCAAACGAGTCTTAATTTCAGGAAGAAGGTTAGAAACAAACCTGTCAACAAACAATCAAACTCCTCCCTCAATGGATATATCCTGCCCACTATAGTCCAAAAACGTATCTTCAAACCCAGTAAAAAAAATCAGACACGCTCTCGTCCTTCTTCTGTCGACAAACTGTCAATCTGTCTCAGCTTACCTTCTTAGGTGGAATAAGTGTATGCATGTATGTAATAATACGACCAGGCAAAGCAAGTATCTCGGCACTGAGTTTATCACCTGGCTTCCTTTCCCGATCCCATCTTTTAATTACATCCCACGTACCTCCCAATTCCGCGACATGATCTTGAGTATGAACCTGTCTCCAAACATCAACCAGAAATGAGGAGACCAAAAAACATTTCAATATCAGCAAGAGTCATTACAGTAGAGGAGGCAGCCTCTCTTAATTCTTTATAATAAGCTGTAGGATTTTTCCTGTGGTCAGGCAGATTAGCTTTAAGGGTTAAAACCTCACTTCTTTTCCACTGAGTATAAACCCATTGCTCCTGGAAACGAGCCGCCACAGCCTGTCTAGTGACATTACCACTCTGGTCCGTTAGGTCAGGTATTTCTGGATGATATATTGGATGGACCTCACGCATAGGGAATTGAGTAATTTTAGAGGGACTCTTATCATACAATCGAACTCTATAAGAAACTATAGTGGAAATATTTGCAGACACCTGACCTGGGGCAAAATCAGCCACATAGACACGATCCTTAATATCAAACAACACTTGGGGGGGCCTCAGTTTTAATATGCGTGCGCCAAAGATCAATCAATGTAGCGGACATATGCTGAAGAACATGCTGCTGTAGAAAAGGCTCAAAGTCACGCATGGTGTGCCAAATGTCCTCAGTGGCATAAACCAGATTACTAGCCCACTTCATAGCCTGTCTTGCTAACACCTCTTTCTCATCCTCACCTACTCCAGAGCGAACTAGCGACCCATTCGCTCCCTAAATTTCACCCAATCTCTGTCCTCAAACCCTCGTACTGGCGTGGCAACATCCGAAAGTAGCGGAGGATGAATAACCATAGAAGGAGAAACGATAAAATCAACAAGTACAGCTGTAGTCGATGGTTGCAACGGAAGAAAGAACAGAGGACACAGGTGTTGAAACAGTAGAGGTACAAGAGGTCACAGTCATCAGGGATGGCGAGGACAAAGAAGGAGTATGGGGCGCCGTAGCTGAAGCCGTATAAGTAACAGCCGTAGATATGGGAGCAACCGAAACAGACGAAACAGAGTGCTGTGACTGTAAAGGAACAGTGGGATATATCCTCTTCGGGGCATAAGGAGGCGGGGGTCGAGTATCTAACAACTCCTCTACAAAAGTATCGTCTTCTTCTTTGGCCAAATAAGACTTATCAATGTGCAACCAAAATCTCCTATCTTCCTGACTCCTTGTTTTTCTCTATCATATGCCACAGCTTTCTGTGTCAATTGCATTTTTCCTTTCCGTGCGTCTCTCTCCTTCTTTATTTATTTATTTATTTATTTATATAGCGCCTGAATCACCCCCGCAGGGGTATCTCTGCGCTTGCGGACATCTGAGAAAGTGCAGATGCTATATGAGACGTCTAAAACAGGAATGTTTTCAGGGACTTTCTAAAGTGAAGATGATCTGTGCACTGCCTCAATGTAATAGGGAGCGAATTCCAGATTTGGGGGGCAAGGTAGGAAAAGGCCTTCCCCCCAGTCCTAGCCTTGTTAATACGGGGAACTTTGAGAAGGGATCTGGAGCTGGATCGAAGGTCTCTAAGGGGAATATATTGGCTAAGCTTCTCCGCAAGATATGTTGGACTATTGCCATACACCGCCTTATGGACGATGCAGCACACCTTGAATTTTATACGTTTGCGCACCGGGAGCCAGTGAAGCTGCCGTAGCAGCGGACTCGAAGATGATTTATAGGGAGCATTCAGTACCAGTCGTACTGCTGTGTTTTGTACTACCTGCAGGCGATCTAACAAGGCCTCATTGGCCGAAATCAGTAGAGCATTGCAGTAGTCAAATCGACTCAAGACTAACGTCTGAATGAGAGTCTTCCGTGTATGGTCTGGGAGGAACGGAAATACTCGTCTCAGCAGACTTAATACATGAAAGCATGAGCTTACCGTCTGAGTCACCTGCTCCTTCATATTCAGACTCTGCTCAATGCGCACCCCTAGATTTTTTACTGATGCCTTCGAGGCGGGGGGGGGCACCCAGCTCACCTGGCCACCACTCTGGTGTCCACAATAATGCAGCCTCTCCGAAGAGCATAATCTCTGTTTTCCCGGCATTTAATTGGAGAAAGTTGTTACACATCCACTGAGATATTGCTAGCATGCCGGTGGAGAAGTTGATCTGAGCTGTTGTGTAAGATTTATCAAAGCAGAAGGTAAGCTGGGTGTCGTCCGCGTAAGATATTGGTACGAACCCATATGTCCTCATAAGATTGGCCAAGGGAGCAACATAGATATTGAATAAGGTCGGGCTTAGACAAGATCCCTGCGGAACTCCCTTGGTCACCTTCTTGGACTTAGACCTGTAGGGTCCCAGGTTGACTGTCTGGGAACGGTCAGAAAGGAAGCTAGTCATCCACCGCAAGGCCTCTCCTTTTATCCCGGATTCCTCTAATCTCCTGAGCAGAATTTGGTGGTCGACTGTGTCGAACGCCGCCGAGAGATCTAATAGCACCAGTAGAGTAGATTGTCCTCTATCTAGGGCTTGCCTGATGTTGTCTGTGACTGCCACTAGGGCTGTCTCCGTACTATGTTTTGGCCTAAAACCTGATTGTGTCACATCCAGGCAATCTGATGCTTCTACATGAGCTGATAGATGCTTGTTGGTATGCTGGGTGGTAGGAAATTTGTGTCAGCCCGGTGATGCCACAACTTTCCCACACAAAAATGTGTGAAAAAAGTGATTTTTTCAGCTAAAATGGAGGTTTGCAGGGGATTCTGGGTAAAGAAACATTGGGGGATCCACGCAAGCCATACCTCCCTGAAAGCCCCCAGGTGTCTAGTTTTCAGAAATGCATGGGTTTGGTAGGTTTCCCTAGATGGCCATCGAGCACGGGGACAAAAACCCAGGTGACCCCCCTCGCAAAACCAGGTCGTTTTGTGATAGGTAATTTTGATGTTGCCTCACTACGTTTTTCTGCCCTTGCCTGTCGCGGGTACTTGGGCCTCCCACACGAGTGAGGCACCGTTTTTATCGGGAGACCCGGGGGAATGCTGGGTGGTAGGAAATTTGTGTCAGCCCGGTGATGCCACAACTTTCCCACACAAAAATGTGTGAAAAAAGTGATTTTTTCAGCTAATTTTGAGGTTTGCAGGGGATTCTGGGTAAGGAAACGTTGGGGGATCCACGCAAGCCATACCTCCCTGGACTCCCCCGGGTGTCTAGTTTTCAGAAATGTGTGGGTTTGGTAGGTTTCCCTAGGTGGCCGCCGAGCACCGGGCCAAAAACCCAGGGTACCCCCTTTGCAAAACTAGTTTGTTTTGTGATAGGTAATTTTGATGTTGCCTCACTACGTTTTTCTGCCCTTGCCTGTCGCGGGTACTTGGGCCTCCCACACGAGTGAGGCACCGTTTTTATCGGGAGATCCGGGGGAATGCTGGGTGGTAGGAAATTTGTGTCAGCCCGGTGATGCCACAACTTTCCCACACAAAAATGTGTGAAAAAAGTGATTTTTTTCAGCTAATTTTGAGGTTTGCAGGGGATTCTGGGTAAGGAAACGTTGGGGGATCCACGCAAGCCATACCTCCCTGGACTCCCCCGGGTGTCTAGTTTTCAGAAATGTGTGGGTTTGGTAGGGTTCCCTAGGTGGCCGCCGAGCACCGGGCCAAAAAACCAGGGTACCCCCTTTGCAAAACCAGGTCGTTTTGTGATAGGTAATTTTGATGTTGCCTCACTACGTTTTTCTGCCCTTGCCTGTCGCGGGTACTTGGGCCTCCCACACGAGTGAGGCACCGTTTTTATCGGGAGACCCGGGGGAACGCTGGGTGGTAGGAAATTTGTGTCAGCCCAGTGATGCCACAACTTTCCCATACAAAAATGTGTGAAAAAAGTGATTTTTTTCAGCTACAATTGAGGTTTGCAGGGGATTCTGGGTAAGGAAACCTTGGGGGATCCACCCAAGCCATTCCTCCCTGGAATCCCCCGGGTGTCTAGTTTTCAGAAATGTGTGGGTTTGGTAGGTTTCCCTAGGTGGCCGCCGAGCACGGGGCCAAAAACCCAGGTGACTCCCCCTTGCAAAACCAGGTTGTTTTGTGATACGCAATTTTGATGTCGCCTCACTACGTTCTGTGCCCTTGCCTGTCGCAGGTAGTTGGGCCTCCCACACGAGTGAGGCACCGTTTTTATCGAGAGACCCGGGGGAACGCTGGGTGGTAGGAAATTTGTGTCAGCCCGGGGATGCCACAACTTTCCCATACAAAAATGTGTGAAAAAAGTGCATTTTTCAGCTAAAATTGAGGTTTGCAGGGGATTCTGGGTAAGGAAACGTTGGGGGATCCACGCAAGCCATACCTCCCTAGAATCCCCTGGGTGTCTAGTTTTCGGAAATGTGTGGCTTTGGTAGGTTTCCCTAGGTGCCGGCAGAGCTATGGTTCATAAACTACAGCTAGGCACTTTGCCAAAAAAGGGTCATTTTTTACTGCGAAACTGAGGTGTGTCCACGTTGTGTTTTGCGCCGTTTCCTGTCGCGGGCACTAGGCCGACCCACACAAGTGAGGTACCATTTTTCTCGGAAGACTTTGGGGGACGCGGGGTGGGGGAAATTTGTGGATCCACGCAGATTCCAGAACTTTCCACCACAGAAATGTGGGGAAAATGTGTTTTTTTGACAATTTCTTTGGTTTGCAAGGGCTTCTGGGTAACAGAACCTGGTGGGAGGCAGTCAAGTCACCCTATCCTGGATTCCCCTGGGTGTCTAGTTTTCAAAACTGTATAGGTTTGCTAGGTTTCCCTAGGTGCCGGCAGAGATTTGGTTGAAAAACTACAGCTACACACTTTGCCAAAAAAGGGTCATTTTTCACTGCGAAATTGAGGTGTGTCCACGTTGCGTTTTGCGCCGTTTCCTGACGCGGCACTAGGCCGACCCACTCACGTGAGGTACCATTGTTCTCGGAAGACTTTGGGGAACGCGGGATGAGTGGAAATTTGTGGATCCACGCAGATTCCAGACCTTTCCACCACAGAAATGTGGGGAAAATTTTGTTTTTTTGCCAATTTTTTAGGTTTGCAAGGGATTCTGGGTAACAGAACCTGGTGGGAGGCAGTCAAGTCACCCCATCCTGGATTCCCCTGGGTGTCTAGTTTTCAAAAATGTATAGGTTTGCTAGGTTTCCCTAGGTGCCGGCAGAGCTATGGTTCAAAAACCACAGCTAGGCACTTTGCCAAAAAAGGGTCATTTTTCACTGCGAAACTGAGGTGTGTCCACATTGCGTTTTGCGCCGTTTCCTGTTGCGGGCACTAGGCCGACCCACACAAGTGAGGTACCATTTTTCTCGGAAGACTTTGGGGAATGCGGGGTGGGTGGAAATTTGTGGATCCACACAGATTCCAGAACTTTCCACCACAGAAATGTGGGGAAAATGTGGTTATTTTGACAATTTTTTTGGTTTGCAAGGGATTCTGGGTAACAGAACCTGGTGGGAGGCAGTCAAGTCACCCCATCCTGGATTCCCCTGGGTGTCTAGTTTTCAAAAATGTATAGGTTTGCTAGGTTTCCCTAGGTGCCGGCAGAGGTATGGTTCAAAAACTACAGCTAGACACTTTGCCAAAAAAGGGTCATTTTTCACTGCGAAATTGAGGTGCGTCCACGTTGCGTTTTGCGCAGTTTCCTGTCGCGGGCACTAGGCCGACCCACACAGGTGAGGTACCATTTTTCTCGAAAGACTTTGGGGAACGCGGGGTGGGTGGAAATTTGTGGATCCACGCAGATTCCAGAACTTTCCACCACAGAAATGTGGGGAAAATTTGTTTTTTTTGCCAATTTTTTAGGTTTGCAAGGGATTCTGGGTAACAGAACCTGGTGGGAGGCAGTCAAGTCACCCATCCTGGATTCCCCTGGGTGTCTAGTTTTCAAAAATGTATAGGTTTGCTAGGTTTTCCTAGGTGTCAGCAGAGCTAGGGTTCAAAAACTACAGCTAGGCACTTTGCCAAATAAGGGTCATTTTTCACAGCGAAATTGAGGTGTGATCACGTTGCGTTTTGCGCCGTTTCCTGTCGCGGGCACTAGGCCGACCCACACAAGTGAGGTACCATTTTTCTCAGAAGACTTTGGGGGACGCAGGGTGGGTGGAAATTTGTGGATCCACGCAGATTCCAGAACTTTCCACCACAGAAATGTGGGGAAAATGTGTTTTTTGTTTGCCAATGTTTTAGGTTTGCAAGGGATTCTGGGTAACAGAACCTGGTGGGAGGCAGTCAAGTCACCCCATCCTGGATTACCCTGGGTGTCTAGTTTTCAAAAATGTATAGGTTTGCTAGGTTTCCGTAGGTGCTGGCAGAGCTATGGTTCAAAAACTACAGCTAGGCACTTTGCCAAAAAAGGGTCATTTTTCACTGCGAAATTGAGGTGTGACCACGTTGCGTTTTGCGCCGTTTCCTGACGCGGGCACTAGGTCGACCCACACAAGTGAGGTACCATTTTTATCGGGAGACTTAGGGTAAATCAGATTTGTAAAGCAACTGTTATTACCTATTGACTTTCAATGCATTTCTGCCTTCCAAATGAAAGACATTGTGTAAAAAGAAGTCATTTTGAAAAATGACCGATAATTCTCATGCTAGTATGAGTATTCCCAATTTCGAAAATGTGCAAATATCTACCGTTTCTAAACTCTATAATTTGTTCCCATTTCAGAAATACATAGGTGTCTTTCATACCGATTTTTCCATGTATACATTTTCCCACAATAATTGATATATACCCGGTACATAATAAAAAGCCATTGCAAATTGCTGCTCAGTTTTTGACTCTGGGTTCGTCGGGTTCTTGGTGAACCTACAAGTCCTATATATCCCCACAACCAGAAAGGTCCAGCGGATGTAACGGTATATTGCTTTCAAAGAGCTGTCAAAATTAGAAGAAGTTACAAGTGAAAACGTTGACACAAAAGGCTGTTTTTTTCAACTAATTTTCAATTTTTCCTATATTTAACTGTTAGTTTCTATAAAGAAACCTTGATGGATCTACACAAATGACCCCTTGCTGAATTCAGAATTTTGTCTACTTTTCTAAAATGTATAGCTTTCCAGGATCCATTATTGCTTTCTAATCCATTTCTCCCATTAACTGGAAGGAGGTTGAAAGCACAAAAAATAGCAAAAATAGGCTTTGTCCCAGAAAAATGCCAAAACTGTGTAAAAATGTTGGTTTTCTGTCAAATGTCTGTGATTCCCTAAAAGCTGGGAAAATGGTGATTTCAGGCCCACAAACCCTTTTTTGATACCATTTGCAGGGAAAAACCCAGACGCTTTCATTTGCAGCCCTTTTTCCCCCAAAAAACAAAATTTAGCTGTATTTTGGATAATTTCTGGGACCCCTCCAGGGGAATCCACAAACCCTGGGTACCTTTACAATCCCCATGATGTTGGAAGAAAAGGACTCAAATTTGGCGTGGATACCTTATGTGGTCAAAAAGTTACAGGGGCCTAAGCGCGCACTACCCCAAATAGCCAAAAAAAGGCTTAGCACAGGGGGGGAAAAGGCCTAGCAGCGAAGGGGTTAACCGCCTCTGTTTGGCCTCCTTCTGCCAAGTCCTGAGGGAGTCAAACATCGACTGTCTACTTCTTTTCTTAAATAACTGCTCCTGTAAAAACCCAATTTTTTGTTCATCGAAGGTGCCCGTTAAAGGCCACTGTAACTCGGAATTGTCCCTCTTATATTTGTGCCATAATGTACTAAACATAATAGGGCCAAGACCATGTTTCACATTCATATCAAAATTAGGGCTGCCTTCAGGAGGCGCAGGCTGAGCTTCTTCCAATCGAGCATCTGCCGAACAACAAGGACAACACAAATTCCAAATTTTACTTAAGCCAGGCATTTTGAAAGAGAAACAAAATAGATAGTTTTACCTGGCAAAGTATTTGCAAATACTTTTTATCAAAACGGTCCTCTTACCTTACCAAACTCAAACCCAAACCGGTGCCATATCCACAAAGAACCAAAACAAACTCACCTGACATCAGTGGTACAAACGAACCAGTACTCCACTGCGACTCTTCAGACCAAACGGTCAGATCCAAGGGTTTCGCCATTCAGGACTCCAGTCGGGATGACCACTGGGCGAGGCACCGTCCGGCGGGACAGAAGGAGTAGCTGCGAGCAACAGACACTCTTCGTGCAGGGATCCCTGAGCCGTCAGTGCGACCCAACGATGCCCTCATCCTCCCCTCCCGTCTGTGGCAAAGGGATGGATCAATCACATGCAGGAGTCCCTGTTCGGGTGCCAACTGAAGGAAGTGACCCGCTTAGGGCCATCCGGGTCACTAAGACCACCTCTCAGCCTTCGGTACTAAATGAAGAGTCGGTCAGACAGTAGAGAATACAAACCAATAACTGTTTATTCATATACACTCAGAGTGGAGCCCCATCTGCCAAGTCGCTAGGAGTGCTACAGAGGGAACTGAAAACGACAAACATAAAGATACATTATGTACGTTTCATAACAGGGCGAAGGCACGCCCACAGTGGAATTTTACAAGCAAGTGCAGTCAGACAGCGAAATACAGAAGAAACGGTTCAGAGCTCATATCTTACACACAGTAACATAGTGCAAGGTCGTTCCATCCGGAGCCCGCCACCAGACAAGGGGGAGAGGGCCTCTATCTATTGAGAAAGCTGTGCTGACATGAACAGTGTGCTCATTACTAAAATAAAACCTAACTGAAGAAACGAAACTTAAAGGGGAGCATTCTCGGAATAGGCCGAGATCAGTTTCAAACAGCCTAAAATGGCACCCATAAAGAAAATGGCGCAGCGAAATCTAACTTTCTTAGAGCATTGCATAAGCATGAACAATTTCTATTCTAACACACTCCTCCCTCTCCCATGTAATGTAGGACATTCCCAATTGAATAAAGTATAACATATGCAAAAACCCCATAAAAATCTTATTCAGATGCTCCACTTTCAGAAGAGTTCAAAGAGTTGCAGGATAGTGTCGTCAGCTGAGTGGTACAACCAGCACCATGACACAGTGAAAGCTACTCCACACTTGAAGAGTCACTACTCACTTTATACAAAGAACTTTGACAACATTGTGATATTCAAATAAAAGCTACACATAATTTGTTTTAAATCTTAAAACTCATTGTAATTTTATTTTTAACAAACTATGGCCTCATTCAGGAGTCTGCAAAATATAGGGATTGTTTTTCTAAAGATTGCTATCAATTCTAAAGTATGTAATTGATTCTAAAAGGTTACGCGCGCTAGTAAGGCAGGCGCCCTTCCTAGTCTCTGGCTCATTGCTGTTTTGTTCTAATAATTTGTAATCCTGGTTTTACGCATTTTTATACCTTCGCTCAGTTTTAATCTGTACTTGCTTTACTTCTTGCAGATTTGCTTATTTGCACTCCTACTGTGTACTTGCACTCACGCTGACGTTTTCCTACCTTCAGCTGCCCCTCCCCGGTCCACTGCGGGTAGCGTCCTGTTTGAGTGGCGGGAGATAAGGTAATTTCCGGTTAGAGGGCGGTTGGCGATCTAGTGGCCTCGACCCCCTCCTTATAACCGGATGAACTCCACGATGCGCAGCAGACGCGCGCAGCGGGCGAAAGGCAAGTCCGTCTGCGCCCGTCCTCGCCCTGACGTCGCCTGGAGCCAGGAATCTTGCCCGATCAACTCTTGACGTCGCGCAGTCCCGAGGTATATCCTATTCCAGAAAGGAGTTAGTGAGCATAAGGGAAAGGAAAGCCTTACAGCCCACTTGTTTGCATCTTACCCAGGACGCTGCTCTGAGCCTACCTATACCTGAGGGCCCTTTTTCCTGCATTAACTGCCAGTTTCAGTGTAATACCTCTACTATAGCTCCCATAACTATCACCCCTGGATATCGAACCCAAACTCTTCCCCCCCCATACCCCTAAGGATGATCTCCTACTGCTTCTAGAACCTAGAAGGCCGTCTAACAGCCTTAATCTAAGCTGGAAAGGCATCTTAAGCAATGTCAGATCCCTCCCTAAGCACGCTACGGAGGTGTGGGATCTTCTTAATACTGATAACCCAGACTTAGGGTTCCTGTCCGAGACATGGCTCAAGCCTAATTCTACCCCTGCCATCGCCCTAGCTTTGCCTGTAGGCTATAGGGTCTTAAGAATGGATAAACAAACGAAAGTGGGGGGGGGGGATTGCTATTATTTACAAAGACGGTATATCCGCTTCTATACTTGAGCAACACTGTAACGCACACTTTCGCATCGATTTTCTCCCGCAACTTAGCTGGAAAGGTGCCTTAGTGTATCGACCCCCAGTTCTGCTGGCAGACTTCTCTCTCCAGCTTACGGAAATAATAGCTCCCCATGTAATCTCAAGTAACAAATTTTTATTGCTTGGGGATTTTAATGTGCACAGTGAATGCACCACTAACCCTGATACGTCCCAGCTTTTAACAGACCTTGCTCTTTTAGGCTTAACGAAGCTCAATGATGGCCCGACACATACTGCTGGCCACACTCTTGATATCATTATTTGCCAATGCATCTAGCATTTCTTGCGAACCTCCCCAGACACTGACATGGACTGACCATGCCTCTATTGAATTTAATATTCAAGGTTGCGGGGTGGCTGCTGCTCGGCCCCAAACCTCCCATAGGGTCCGCAGACAATGGTATAAGATCTCCCCGGACTCTTTCCAGACTGCCCTCCCGGCATTCTGGGTAACTGATCCCACTAATACAGAGGAGGGCCTCGCACATTTCAACTCGGCAGTTGAATGTGCCATTGATCTGCTTGCGCCTCTTAAATCATTACCTAACTCAGCCAAGCGCCCTCAAACAGCCTGGTTTTCCCCCGAGCTCCGCGCCGAAAAACGACAGTGTAAACATCTGGAGAGACGCTGGCGTAAGTCCCAGGAGGTGAGGGACAAAGACAGCTTCAAGAGAGCCCTCTCCACCTATCATAAAAACATAAAAGGAGCACGGAAAGTTTTTATCACCTTACAGTTAGCAAAGGCAGAGAACGCCCCCAAAACCTTATTCCAGATACTAAAATCTTTCATAAACCCGAAGGCATGTGACAATCCCGAGACCCCCTCCCAAGCTCTCTGTGACGATATTGCCCAGTATTTCGTGCTGAAAATAGACCTTATCTAAGATAAGATCTCCCATTCTGGGAGCCAGCAACCAGTTGCTTTGCCTCTTGCTCCGCCAGCATCTGCTAATACACAGTTGCTGGAGTGTTTCCCCCCTATATCCGCTAATGAGGTGGAAGCCTTACTGCATTCAGTAAAATCAGGCTCCCCCTTAGACGTCATTCCAGCTAAATTAGTTACTTCCCTCTCCAAACAATTGGCCCCGCACATAGGCACCCTTTTCAACCTCTCCATGACAGAGGGCTACCTTCCCTGGGAATGGAATGCGGCACAGAACATCCCAATTCGGAAAAACTCCAAGGTCCCTATGGAAGAGTTCTCCAACCTCCGTCCCATCTCTTTACTACCTTATTTGAGCAAAGTATTGGAAAAATATATTAATAAACAGCTGACCAACCATGTCGAAAATACGGGTGGTTTGGATCCTTCTCAATCTGGTTTCAGGCCCAAATACAGCACAGAGTCTGCCCTGCTGGAGGTCACAGACAACATCAGGATGACCTTAGACAGTGGCCACTCTATGATTCTTGTGATGTTGGACCTCTCTGCCGCTTTCGACACGGTATCCCACCTGATCTTGCTCAGGAGATTGGAAGAGATTGGATTAAAGGGGCCTGCTCTCCAGTGGATGACAAGTTTTCTGTCCTCCCGTTCCCAGACTGTCAATCTTGGCCCTTTTCGGTCGAAACCGATGGAATTGACCAAGGGAGTCCCCCAGGGCTCATGTTTGAGCCCTACTCTGTTTAATATCTATATTGCTCCCTTGGCCAACCTCATCAGAGCCTGCGGCTTTATGCCAATTTCATATGCTGACGACACCCAGCTCCTCTTCTCTTTTAACAAATCTGACTCATCGGTTCAGTCCGCATTTTCTACGGGAATGACAGCCATCGCAAATTGGATGAAGAGCAACTTTCTCCAATTAAATGCGGGAAATGCGGGAGATAATGCTCTTTGGAGACGCACCCTCGTTGTGGTCACCAGATTGGTGGGCGGTTTCTCTTGGCACACCCCCTGACCCTAAAACCCTCGTTAAAAACCTGGGTATCCATCTTGATTGCGCCCTGTCCTTGAAGGAACATGCGACCCGAACCGCCGGGTCCTGCTTTGATATGCTGGGCCTCTTACTTCGAGTTTTTCCCCTCCTTCCGGACTCCACTCATAAAACCCTCATTCAGGCTATGGTTACGAGTCGGCTGGACTACTGCAATGCCCTCCTACTCTCAGCAAATGAGTCATCATTCCGCAGATTAAAGGTGGTCCAGAACACAGCAGCACGCCTCGTCATGAATGCGCCTCCGAGAACCGCCTCCCTTCCCCTTCTCCAGCGTCTCCACTGGCTCCCTGTTCGCAAACGTGTGATTTTTAAAATCTGTTGTATTGTGCATAAGGCTTTGCATAACAAAGGTCCGCACTACATCTCTTCGAAACTTAAGCCTAACGCTCCTTCCAGGACCCTAAGGTCAGGAAATAAAGCGTTTCTCCTCGTACCCCGGATTAGAAAAACTAGGCTAGGTGGAAAATCCTTTTCCTACCTCGCTCCCTCCCACTGGAACCTGCTCCCCATATACCTCAGACAATGCTCTGACTATGTGCGCTCTAGGAAACTCCTCAAGACTGCTCTCTTCTAACTTCTGCCGTCAGCCTGTCTAGTCGTAGAGTCGTTAGCGCTGAGATACCCCTCCGGGGGTGATTCAAGCGCTATATAAAACCTATAAATATTTACGTATTGTGGAGCTTTTAAGGATTTCTGAAAACGTTTTTTACAATTCGTAATGATTATTTTTCATATTACACAAAATTACGTGGATTTTTAACGGCTCTCATTAGGTTTTGCACAACTTTTCCCTGACTGTTTTATTGCCTTAAAATCTTCAGGGTTTGGGAGTGCTATGGAGGGAAATCAATTCACAGTTTCACAAAGTTAATCTAATCTGAGATACATGAAGGAGGTTGTTTATTTCAGTCAGCACGAATGGGTCACTGACCCAATATGGACAGTACCCCATGTTATAGCGACGCAGATGATAATCAATAAATTAATCAATTTAAATGTATTATTGCCAAAGTGATCAACCTGGTCATTCAATATTACAGTAAAGCAGGTTAAGAGAGAAACACAATCTATGATGGATTGTGTTTATAGAGCCATGATCAAATTATTCTAAAAACTTTAAATGTTAACCCTTGTTGGTTCTCTAATTAAAGAGTTAGCGTAGAAGGCTAATAAACCAAAATCAACTGATGCGAGAGGCTCAGCATAACGTCTACTTCCAAAGTAGGCAAACAGCCAGAATCAAAGTATAATTCTGCAGGAGGATTGACATAGAGTGTGCCTCCATGGAAAGTCAGAGAAAGTTTCATTATTAATCAAATGACAGATTAGCACAGATTCTACACAATGTAAAAGGGCAAAGAAGTGTAACATAAATTAAAAACGGACTGGCGTAGACCTGCTCAGTTTAACATGGAGAGAAGGTCTCAGCATAAATCAAAAGACAGACTTTCGAAGAGTCTGCTTTCTAAGCAAGTGCAAAAAGCGCTGCCACATTGTCAAAATACTGTAGGTTTATAGGATTTCTGACAGAAAAGTCATATACTCGACATGGTGTGAAATTACATATTAGGGCTGGATTAATAAAGATGTGTGTAAAAGCACCAATCACTATTAGAATTCACATGATACTTGAAATAAGAAAAAATTAGGAACATCTACGTTACAGCATATTTATAAAAAACAATTGAATAAAAAAGACAACAAGAGATGACAGTGCATGTAATAGCACAAATTGAATAACACTTTTAAGCAATGAATGTCCTTTGCAAGAATTGCGAGCAAAAGGCACTGAAATAGTTACAGAGACGTGAGGAAGGCACATTATTACATTTATAACTTATGCAAAAAAGCCAAACACCAACGTCAGACCCCAATAACCGCACTTCACACACAGTTCCAATCAATTAAAGCCTGGTGCACTTCATATCCAGTACCAGCCGTTGTGTGATATCGCTGCAAGCAGAACCACATTTGAAACAATAAAGTGGAATGGTGCACCCATGTTCTTTAGATGGATTTCAAGCAATATAGGAACATTTAAAAAAAAGAAGAATATTTTTACAAAACCAAAGATTTGTGGATTTATATATCTCTGGGTGCACCATTCCATCCCACTTTATTGTTTCACATTTATAATTTATCAGCAAACAGACACCTGAAGAGAGCTTCTATTTTGTTTATTTTTCCAAAGTGAAAAAGCACACAAAAACATGGTCACAGAAAGGCTTGTTCATGTGGAATGAAAGCGCACATTTCTTCTGAATGAATGTCAATGCAAGCTGGCTGTGGGCTTGTCTTTGACTGAGGCCTAGTTGTGCTAATGTAAACACATCTGGATTAAGCATTAAATTATACTTATCACATACACTTCTACACCCTCACTGTTTACACAACATTGACCTGCTACAAACTGGATTTTGAAGATTCGACCCACAGCCTCTTCCACTTGATTGATAAGAAGGGAATTTCACCTGATGAGAATTATTCATAATCCGTTGTTTTCGATTCTAGACTCTAATCCTGTGTTTAAAAAGATCCTACGTCTGCATGAAGAAATTGAAGATCTTGAAAGACTGGAATATGTTACCGAATCACTGGACTATCTCATCAACTGAAGGAGATTTAACCAATCCTGTCTAAAACCTGGAGTATCTACTGATCAAATGACTAGCCTGACTAGTATCTGGATTATCTCATGACTGTAATACCGATCCTGTTAATACATGGAGTATCTACTGATCAAACAACTGAGCCTGACTAGTACCTGGAGTATCTCATGAATGTAATACTGATCCAGTTAATACACGGGCCGACGGCCCCTGGTTAACACAAGCCATATTGTACCTTTGCTCTGAGAGCTGTCGACTGTATTGATGTTTAATTATTGACTGTAATGATGGGCTGTTTACCTGTTCAATAAAAATAATTTCTAAAAAAAGGTCCTGTTAATACACGGAATATCTCCTAATTGTAAAACTAATCCTCCTTTATACCTTTTAGTGTCTCTTGATGATAAGACAGATCCTTACCTATTCCTGAAGTATTTCCTGGTCATAAGACTCATCCAACCAAAAAACTGAAATGTCTCTTAATCATAAGACTAGTCCTACCTAATACCTGAGGTATCTTCTGATCCTAAGACTAATTCTGCCCAATAACTATAGTATCTCCTGATCAAAAAACTAATCGTTCCACAAACTGGGCCATATCACTTCCATACTCAAAGAACCTACCTTCTTTCTCTAAATTTCCTGCATATGATTCAGATCAAGTTCTATAATAAACAAGGTCTCCCAGATCAACCAATGAGATTACTTGATGCCTAAACTCACCTAAAAACCAAGAAACATTTTGCCTATTTTAACTCTTGCTCTATAATGACCAACTCCAGCTAAAACTAGCATTGTTGCCCCAGCCCTTCAGCAAAGAGCTCAATCCCAACTCCATCCACACGTCTTCTAACACTCCCCTTGTCTTATTCAGTTTCCCATAGGACCTCTAAGTTTCCATGAAAATGACACCTCTTTATAGGCTAGACTAAATTCTTGATGCTCCATTTGATATTATCTGTTTGTATCCCATCTTGTTTGTGGACGTTGGGTTTAGCTGATTGTGTAATTTGTTCCCCTTCACAAGTGTAAGTGTTCATCGGGGAAAGCTGTAATTCATGTCATAGCAGATATATCACATGTTTATGTAAATCACTCTGCTGCCCTCTGAAATTGAGCTACAATATATAATGGCCCCCAATAATAACATATAATGACTCAATAATTAATTATGTAATGAGGATCGTGCTGCCAGACAGACTATTGTCTCTTTCCTTGCTAGCAAAGTCCTCTTCACCTGCACATCTGGATCCGGCAGCCACCTGCTGGATGCTGCCACTCTTTTTTTTTTTTTATTGATCTTTTTATTTCAACAACCACACGCAGTTACCATGATGCACATATGAGCATTCTAATACTGCACCAAATTACAAGTTTTACATTTTCGACACTCCTTACATTAGCACCATTTAGTTTTCCCTCCCTTCCACCCTCCTTAATACCGTTCCTCCTGCATTTCCTCCACCCGCCTCAGAGGCTCTGGCGGCGTGCATGGGTTGCCTCTATAGTCATTCCATTTGCTCCAGACCTTCCCCCATTTACGTGGGCATCCTCTATTCGTATATACCGCCTTCTCTGCTACCATGCACCAGTCCATATCCCTCTTCCGGTCTCCCACCGAGGGAGTGACATCCGAACCCCAGGCCTGTGCTATGTTCCTTTTGGCGATCATTAAAGCCAGTGTCACCCCAATTTGATCTCCACTACTCAAATCCGTCGCCTCCCACACATTTAGGAGCCACCATTTTGCCGAACATCGCAACTTATTTCTATACACTCCACTCAAGCATTGGATTATTTTCAACCAATATTCTTGAATTTTGGGGCAAGCCCATATTATATGAAAGAAAGTACCCACCAGATTGCAGCCCCAACGACAAGAAGTTTCCTTTATTTTCCCCATCTTTACCAATGTAGTGCAAGCAATATAGGCCCTGTGAAGTATTTTGAGTTGCACCAGGCGAAACCGAGCTCGGATCGCCACCTCACGGGGAGAGGCTATTGCCTCCTGCCACTCCTCGTCCTGCCAGTCCGAGATGTCCATTTCCCATTTCGCTTTTAAATGGGTTAAACTGTCTGGAGCATGGTTGATTAGTTTTTTGTACGTTAGTGAGATCGCCTTTTTGGTCAGGTGTTACTCCAATAATCTATTTTCAAGCGGGGACGACTCTGGAAGTGGGTTACCCTTTGGGAGAGTCGCTTGTAAGGCATGGCGGAGTCGTAAATACCGGAATGCCTCGGAAGGGGCTAAGTCGTAGTCTTTCTGTAGTTCAGTGAATGGTCTTACCTTCCCTCCCCCCACACATCTCTCACTGTCGAAACCCCCAACAGGTCCCACTTGTCAAACCCCTGCCTCTCCTTAAGTCTCTCTAGGAATTGAGAGTCCCACAGCGGTGTCGCGTGATTTTATTTTTCCACCCCATCTCACCTAGCGTCCCATGCCATGTCTGTACCGTGAGCCCCGTGGGAGCCATAAGGTGGAACTTTTTAGGCGGGTGTACAAAGCCCATAGATACCCACCCGGGTCCAAGTTTAACCGGTCCATCCAGTATGCCGGTTCCGTCATGGACATATGTGCCCATTGGTTGACCACCATTAACTGCGCCGTCTGGTGATAGCTTCGAATATCCGGGAGGGCTATCCCACCATCGTAACATCCCTTTGTGAGTTTGGTGAGAGCAATTCTTGGAGCCCCCCGTCCCATAACAACTTTCTTATCTTGCCCTGTATGGATTTAAAATAGTTGTCCGGTATTAAAAAGGGCGTGTTCTGAAGGACATACAGAAATCGTGGCAGAGCCATCATTTTAAAAAGGGTCGCTCTACTCAACAAGGAGAGCGGAAGCGCTCTCCAGTGTTGCACATCGTCCTTCAGTCGAGCCAATGGGGAGTAAACATTTTTCGGCATAAACAGCTCATGGTTGGCGGTAACAAAGGTCCTGAGATAATGGAATCCGTCCGACACCACCTGCGCCTCGCAGTCTTTTGGTAATGTCGGCGCCCGCCCGTGCAGAATGAGGATCACAGACTTCGACCAATTGATCGTATAGCCAGAAAACCGCCGGTAGGTCGTGAAAATGCTTAGGATTCTAGCAATCGAGGATCTGGGCGACGCCACGTACAGGAGGATAACATCGGCGTACAATGATATTCTATCCTCACAGTCCTCCGACCACCACAGGCCCCTTATGAGTGGGTCCTCCCGAATCCAAGCGCTAGTGGCTCGAGAGCCAGCGCGAACAGTAAAGGCTACAGGGGGCAGCCCTGACTAGTCCCCCAATGTAGCTGGAACACTCGGGACACCCTCCCATTTACCTTCATGTGCGCCGGGGGCGCCGTGTATAGGAGTTGAACCCAGGCTCGGAACCTCGGACCCACCCTCATGTGTTCCAACACTGCCAAAAGGAACGGCCACTCGATCATATCAAAGGCCATGCGCACGTCAAGAGACAAAATCGCCGCCTCTACCTGTATCCCACTCACTCGACCCATTACCCTGTGCAGGCGTCGCAAGTTGAGGGCCGTGTTCCTTCCCGGCATGAACCCAGATTGATCTGGGTGTATCACTTTAGTGATGATGGATATCAATCGGCGTGCCAAACGTTTGGCCAAACTTTTTGCTTCGCCATTTAGTAAGGAGATGGGGCGATACGACCCACATTGGTCTCTTGGTTTCCCTTCTTTGTGAATTACTACTATTGATGCTAGTCTCTACTCCCGGGGCAGTTGGCCAGCGACCAAACTCTCTTGGAACATATTCAACAAGTGGGGTACCTGGCCGTTGCTTTATAGAGTTCAACCAGTATCCCGTTTGGGCCTAGGGCTTTCCCCGACTTGACCTCCCTAAGGGCCTGCTGCAGTTCTTCACTGGTTAACTCTTCATCCAATGTTTGAACCTCCTCCTGTGTGAGGGCGGGCAAGGGCCAATCCTTCAGGAGCTCGAAGGCTTCCTGTGTTGTGTAGGAAGATTCTGACTTGTATGTCTGCTCATAATAATTTGCGAATTCGTCCGCCACCTCCTGGGGATCTGTAAGGGCTACCCCGCATCCCGATTGTATTGAGACCACCCAACGATTTACTCTCTCTTTTTTGTCAAGCCATGCGATAAGCCTCCCTGCTTTATCACCATGCTCATAGACCCAGTATCTTGTTTCCTCGAGGGAAGCCCTTGCCGCATTCACCGTCAAATCTTTATATTCTTGCTCTTTAGGCTCAGCAAGAGCCTTGTTTACTCCAGTATTGGAGCTTTCATAGATTCCCATGCTTGGAATCATTCCCCGTCGTCGAGATGGGAGTCTCGGTAAATATAAAATAGTAGTAAATAAACATTACAAAAGAGAAACAGGCCTAGGCCTAATCCCATTTTGCAACCAGACCATGTCTTTTTGTAAAAGAGACCAAAAAGAACAGGCAGCCAATCAGAGCAGCCTCACCCTCTAGAACCTTGGTGAAAGAACCTCAGCTCCTCAGAATTTTCTACCGCACGTTGTGCAGAAGGGAGTCTCCTCGAGCTTTGCTCTACTTCAACTCTTTTCAACTGTTTTTTCAACTGTTTTTTCTAGCTAATTTCTTCAGGTTTTCTTTGAAAATCCTTGGGTAATGTCAGAGAAGGGAAAGAAAGCTTTATTTAAGGCTTGTGCCACTTGTGGCAAGAAGAGGCTCTATGTGGAGGATAGGCATAAAGACTGCATATATTACCTATACCCGGACCACAAAGCTGCGGAGTGCAAGATTTGCCGCACCTTTTCCACCAAGACTCTCCGGGACCGTGAGGGTCGCCTGCTAACATGGCTCCACAGGCTGAAGTCGAGGAAGGAACCACTGTCTAGTGATAGTGAGGAGTCATCTTCCGCCGCCTCATCAAGAAGGTCAGTCAAGAGGGGTAGAGGTTCCCCTTCACCATCTGTGGGTCTCCCCTCTAAGGCCTCAAAAAAGACCCCTAAGGAGTCTGGGGACCAGGGTCCTATCAAATCTCCTCACTGCGTTGTAAAGGAGAGGGAAGGACTAATTACACCACCTGCGAAGGTCCCTGGCCAGGACAAATCTTTTAAAAAGCCCTCTTCACAGTGCTCTGGAAAGAGTGGCCATTCGTCGTCGACGCTGCGCAAGCCCTCATCGACTAACCCTCCAAAATCGCAGGCTAAAAGTGCTCCGGCGTCGGCGGCAGTGTCGACGTCATCATCTATTCCAGTGTCGACGGGCTCGTCGACGAGCACTTCTTCAACAACGTCGACGATGGTGCCGACGAGGATATCGTCTACGGTGGCATCGACGACTGTGGCGTCGACGACGAGAGTGTCGACGAAGACGGCGACAACAGTGACGACGACGTCAGCAGGGGCACTGCTTATCTCGTCGACGACTATGTCGATGACGCCCATCGTTTCGGCGAGGATCAGCACGTCCACGCCGCTTCTGTCGACGGTGGCTCCAACTACATTCTCGTCGACGGTGATTCCGTCGACGCTGTCGTCGACGATGATTTTTTCTTCTACGTCGACGGGACTGTCGACGACGTCGTCGACGGGGAAAATTTCCATTTCGGTGCGGAGGAAACAAATTTCGCCAGAAATGACGTCCCCTAGAAAAGTGGATTCTTTACCACCTGCATTACTTCTAGATGAGGAGGAGGACTCTGATGGAGACAACAGTCATTTTGGCTATGCCAATAGCCCCTCTCAGCTGATAGTCAAATGTCAGGACACTGATTCGGAGGGTTATTATTATCAAGATCAGACATTCGAACAATCATTTTCACGCCAAGAGGACATTCAACAAGAGATGGTGTCTGTTCCCAAATCCCTTTTGGCTGATTTACAGGGGATGCTTTTAGACTATCGACAGAGGTTTTCAGCTCATCCTCCGCCTTCACAACCCACCCTCTTGGCTCAACCTGTGCCTCCTCCTCCTGCCACTGTGATGGTTTCACCACCTCCATCATCTCGGTGGCATACTCAATTTCCAGCACCATCTGATGTCCTTCCTCCGACGGATCAACACCAGGATGATTCCACAGAAGAAGAAGAGGGGGAGCTTGTACAACAAGATCAAGGAGATGAATGGGATGATTATGTGATCCCTGATCCCGCTTCTCCGGATCCTGCCCCGATTGATTCCCCCCCTGCTGACATTGGGGGTTTCCACAAATTAATGGAGAGAGCATCATTGCATTTCGAACTTCCCATGCCCTCGGTCCAAACAGAGTGCTTTCTCTATGATTTTAAAGAGCCGAGTAAGAAAACGGCGCGCTCTATTCCTATCGTGGCTCATGTCTGGGAAGAAGGCATTAAGGCCATGAAGAATCCGGCCACGGTGATTCCAGTCTTGCCGCGTCTGGACAAAAAATATAAAGCCCCGGACGACAGCCCAGCTTCATTGACTGGTCAGCCAAAACCCGACTCGGTGATTTCACAAGCAGCGCAGAGGAAGTCGAGGAATCCTTCAGCGCCGCTGACTACACCACCTGACAAAGAGGGCAGACGCCTCGACAACGCGGGGAAAAGGGTTGTATGATTATACAACGCATGCATTGACATCGCATGCTATTAGATCGCGGTTTTTACCACGCAAGTCGTTACAACGACTTTCGTTGGAGGGCGCTGGACTTAGGAGTGCGATGTAATGCATGCGTAGTAAAGGTTGTTTCCCGGGAAAAGATTCTCCTCCATGGCCAGCCTTGTCATCAGAGCTGCGAACGCATTAGCGATTCTTGGAAGGTACGACCGCCAGATGTGGTGTGACCTCTCACCTTACCTGGATCAGTTGTCTGATACTTCCAAGTCTGAGGTAAAGAAGATCTTGCAAGAAGGAGAGATTACGTCCACTGAGGTCATCGATTGTGCGATGGACATCGCCACAACGGCTTTCCGGTCCCTAGCTGGTGCAGCTGTGCTTCGTCGCCAGGGTTGGCTGAAGGCAACATGGTTCCGGCCGGAGATCCAGAACAAAATCCTGGATCTTCCTTTTGATGGTGAGGAGCTGTTCGGCAAGCACATAGATGATACCCTTCAAAACATCAAGAAGGATACGGAAACTGCTCGGTCCTTGGGGACCCTTCAATACAAGAAACCGCCATTCCGTGGATCTAGGGGCAGAGGTGCTCCATCCTACAGGGGCTCCTACCAACAGCAGAGGTACTCCTCTTATGGCTCCACACCGCAATCTTACCGTCCTTCTTATCAGAAGCAAGGCCAGACGTCGTCTTTCTCTAGATCGAACACTAGAGGGAAGCAGAATCGTCCCGGACGGGATTCCTCTAAGAGGCAATAGCGGCGATCTCGCTCTTTGCGCTGTGCCCTCCTCTTCCTCGAAGACATCTGTAGGAGGCAGGGTGTCTCGATACCTCCGCAATTGGCAACGGATAACAACAGACCGTTGGGTCCTAAACATCATTCAGAGTGGCCACACCCTAGAGTTCATTCATCTTCCACCATCCAGGGCCCCTGCCGCCAACTCCGCCAAACACCTGCGTCTCCTCCGGCTGGAAGTCCATCAACTGCTGGTCAAGGGAGCAGTAGAACCGGTCCCTCTCTCTCAGAGGGGCAAGGGGTTTTATTCCAGATTTTTTCTGGTAAAGAAAACATTGGAGAAATGGCGCCCCATTCTAGACCTCAGGGAGCTCAACACTTATCTCACAAAGCTATCCTTTCGGATGGTGTCTCTCCAGGACATTCTGCGTCTTCTCAACACTGGAGATTTTATGGCCACTCTCGACCTCGAGGATGCGTATTTCCACATCCCCATTCAGCCGGCCCACAGGAGGTTTCTACGGTTTACAGTCGCCAAGAGCCATTTCCAGTTCAAAGTGCTGCCGTTTGGTCTTCGCTCAGCTCCGAGAGTCTTCTCCAAGGTGCTGGCACCAGTAGCAGCTTTCCTCAGGAAGCAGCATTTCCAGGTCTTTCCCTACCTGGACGATTGGTTACTACAGGCCTCGTCCAGGGAGGCAGCAGAGGAAGCGGTCGACGCTTGCACTTGTCTCTTCTCCAATCTGGGTCTGACTCTCAACAACGTCAAGTCTTCTCTCCGCCCATCCAGGAAGGTTCAGTTTCTGGGAGCGGTTTTGAACACATCTCTCAACAAGGTGTTTCCATCCCTGGAGAGACAAAGAAATCTAATCTCCATGGCTCATTTAGTGCGAAGAAAAAAGTGTCTTTCTGTTCGCCATTTCAAATCCCTTCTACGGATGATGTCCTCCTGCATTCCCTTAATACCTCACTGCAGACTGAGAATGCGTCCCTTGCAGGAGCACCTAAACTTGCAGTGGAAGCAGGTGAGCGGTTCCTTCGACGACCAGCTAGTGATCACTCACGACATGAAACAAGCCATCCTCTGGTGGACAGGAAAAAGAATTTATCCCAAGGTCTATCCTTCGTAAACACTCCAGCGCCTCAAGTGGTGACGACGGATGCTTCTCTGGAGGGTTGGGGCGCAGTGTTGCAAGATCTGCAGGTCAGTGGTCATTGGCTGCCGGAACATCGCCTCCTACACATCAACCTCTTAGAGCTACGAGCGATTCATCTAGCTCTTCAGGCTTTTCTTCCTAGATTGCAGGGGTTGTCGGTTCTTGTCCGGACGGACAACACCACAGCCATGCATTACATCAACAAGGAAGGCGGCACCAGGTCCTTTCCCTTGTCACAAGAAGCCCAGGCGATTTGGGAGTGGGCTATCCTGCACAGCATTTCTCTGAAAGCAGAACATTTGCCCGGAGTGCTCAACGACAAAGCGGACAGGCTCAGCAGGCTGAAATCTGTCACCCACGAGTGGGAGCTGGATCAGGCTACGCTGGAGGGAGTCTTTCGCCGGTGGGGCAGACCCTCCATAGACCTGTTTGCCACACCAGAGAACAGGAAATGCCTGTCTTACGCCAGCAAGCTATACCATCGGGGGTCGCTGGGGAATGCGCTTTCGATCGCCTGGTCAGGCGCATTTGTATACGCTTTTCCCCCCATTCCGCTAATTCCCAGGTTGCTCATGAAGATGAAAGTAGAACCGTGCAGAATGATCCTCATAGCTCCAGCATGGCCGAGGCAGTTCTGGTTCACCAAACTTCACCTTCTCTCCTTGGATCGTCCTCAACCACTGCGGCAGGTTCCACACCTCCTCACGATGTCTCAGGGTCAGGTTTGGCACCCAGATCCTCGCTCGTTACAGCTCTCAGCATGGCTCCTGAGCAGCGAGAATTTCTTGACTTAGATCTTCCAGAGGAGGTTAAGGATGTCCTTTCGCAGGCGAGAGCTCCTTCCACTAACAAGACTTACCGCTTGAAATGGAAGCGATTCTGCATCTGGTGTCAGCGTGCAGGGTTGGATCCTTTCTTGTCGCAGCCACACCACGTGCTTCCATATTTCCTGTCCCTGGCTAAGACAGGTCTGGCTCATTCTTCCATTAAAGTACACCAACAGCGGTTTCTCGCTATCGGCGTACTTCATCTGGACCTTCTCTTTGGTCAGCCAGAATTGTTAAGCAATTTCTCAAGGGCCTCTTCAGGGTGTTTCCGCCAGTGAGACCTCCACCTCCTACGTGGCATTTGAACTTGGTTCTTTCTCAATTAATGAGACACCCATTCGAACCCATTCATCGAACGGATCTCAAGTTCCTCTCCTGGAAACTCGCTTTGTTGCTAGCACTCACTTCAGCCAGGAGAATTGGAGAGTTGCAGGCTCTTACAATTCAGGAACCTTTCCTTCAGTTCAAGAACAATACAGTCATCATGAGAACTAATCCTAAATTAATTCCTAAAGTGCCTTCTACTTTTCATCTCAACGAGCCAGTAATTCTTAAGACCTTCTTCCCTCAGCCTTCTTCTCCTGCTGAGAGGGCTCTTCATTCTCTGGACATACAGAGGTGCTTGAAGTTTTATTTGGACCGAACTAAGCCCTTCCGTAAAACTTCTCAACTTTTTGTGTCATTCAGCGCTCCCCGCAAGGGTTTTCCCCTTTCCAAGCAGGGGATAGCTCGGTGGGTTGTTAGCGCTATTCGATACTGTCATACAGCAGCGGGCAAACCCCTGGAGGGTAGAGTCCGGGCACATTCCACAAGGTCTGTGGCATCCTCGATGGCTCTGTTTGCTGGTGTCCAGATTAAAGACATTTGTAGAGCTGCGACTTGGAGCAGCACTCACACGTTCACGAAGCATTACTGACTGGATGCTTCACTGCGAGATGACACAGCTGTGGGCCAGGCAGTCCTGAGGAACCTCTTCCAATGAGTGGTGAGCTTTCCCTTGCATCCCTCCTTCCTGTTTTTTCAGCTTTTACACATTTCATCTTGTTTCTCAATTCATTTACTATTACCCTGTGTACTGCATGTTCAGGTGTAACTATATCTCTGCATATTATTAATGTAGAAGTATGTTTTAACAAACGTTTATCAAGGGGTTATGCTTTATGATAAAATGTGTATGTTTACTGCTAGCTACTCTGATTCCAAGCATGGGAATCTATGAAAGCTCCAATACTGGAGTAAGAAAACAAGTTACTTACCTGTAACTTTGGTTCTCCAGTATTGGAAGCTTTCATAGATTCCCATGCGATCCACCCTCCTCCCTGGGAAAGCTCAGCATCTCTCTGTGTGATTATTTCACAACGTATACGAAAATCTGAGGAGCTGAGGTTCTTTCACCAAGGTTCTAGAGGGTGAGGCTGCTCTGATTGGCTGCCTGTTCTTTTTGGTCTCTTTTACAAAAAGACATGGTCTGGTTGCAAAATGGGATTAGGCCTAGGCCTGTTTCTCTTTGTAATGTTTATTTACTACTATTTTATATTTACCGAGACTCCCATCTCGACGACGGGGAATGATTCCAAGCGTGGGAATCTATGAAAGCTTCCAATACTGGAGAACCAAAGTTACAGGTAAGTAACTTGTTTTCTTCCTCGTCGTCCGAGCCGACCACCTTTTGTTCGAGTTCTGTTATACCCTTTTCCACCTCCTCCACCTCCTTCCTTTTTTCGCTCTTGTGTCCAATCATTAGTGAGAGTGCTTGCCCCCTGATGACTGTTTTGAACGCCTCCCATAGCGCCCTACAGGACGCCACCGAGGCCTCTTTTTCCTCAAAATATCTTTCTGTCATTTTACTAAGATCGTCTCTGATTTTGGGAATTTTCAGGTACATCGCGTTAATCGCTATTATATTTCTGGGTCGTGGGACCCCTATCGAGTATGTAGCCCATACCGGCTAGTGGTCCGATATACCTCTCGGGAGATGTCTTGCTTCACAAAAGTTCGAAGTCTGGTCAGCGGGTGCAATTAAGAAGTCGATCCTGGATCGGCTATTATGTACCCCTGAGTGGAATGTATATTCCCGGTCTCTCGGGCGCCGGTCAGCCCGAACGCTCTAAGGAAATCAGCTAGTTGAGTGTGTCCAACATGGGGTGCCCGTAGTGGGTGTCTATCCAGTTGATCGTCCACCGTCATGCTAAAATCTCCCCCCACAATGAGATGTCCTGTCGGTAATTCTAGTAGGAGTTTCCCAAGGTCGGGAGTGTCGAGCCTGCCATAGCCGGGGGAACATAGACAGAGACTATATTGACGTTCTCCCCCTCCCATTTCCCTGAGAGAGCCGTGTATCTCCCCAGTTTATCCGCCCACGTCCGTTCGACTATAAGTGGGAAACTCTAACTTGAGAAGAATTCCAGTGCCTCTTGAGCTGGCGGTGAATCCCGCATGGCTCTCCATCCTGTATCCCCTTCTGTCAAGCGCCTTACATTTATTTCCCAGCAGGTGGGTTTTCTGCAGGAGGATAACGTCCGGCGCATGTCTTTTAATTAATTGGAGTACTATGCCTCTTTTTATTTTGTCACCCAAGCCGTTGATGTTCCACGCCATCAGCTAGAGTTCAGGCCTCACGTTTTGTCCCATAACCGCAATTGGAGGGTGCTAGCTCTCTGTCTAATCTCGCCATAGTTTTCCTCGCTAGGAGCTGCTCTCCCCCACCCTTCGTAACTGGCCGAGGCTTCTTGTGCTATTGTGTGGTGCATCCTCCTCAGTCGTGCTTGCATTGTGCTTACAATCAAAAATAATAGTAGAACCTCACCCAACGGGGTGACCTCCTCCCCCCCAAAACCCAACGAACAGCCCCCCTCCCTGCAACCCTGCCAGACGAAGTAAACCGTCCTGCCTCCCCCCAACTCAGCAGAGCGCCTGTCGTCCCACTCCTTCTGAAAAGAGCCAAAAGTACGTGAATCCCCCCGCCCCCACCCCCTGAAACACATTCAACTGTGCAGCCGACCCCCGTCTACAAACCACTGTAGTCCAAAGTCTGCCTTCATGTGGGAGCCTCCGCTCGGATTACACCCTCAGTCGGGAATCCTTTCGCCTTCGCCTCCTAGCAGCCGCTTCCGTTAACTGTTGGAAGAGCTACCATGGGGGGGAGAACCCACCTCCATATCACCACTGCCAAGAGTCTCACTTGTCATATTAGGCCCCTCCTGATAGTCACTCTCTCTCCCTGGCCACTGTAGCCTCACTCCCTGTCTGCCTCTCCATTTTCTCACTTTCTGTGGATCTAGGCGGTTTCTTGAGTTTTGGTCCCTGATTCCGTTTGGTTGGGGAACGCCCCACTGTGCGCCAGCGCTCAACCCAGGCCCATGTATCCTCTGGGGAGTCAAAAACCATGTTTTCCCCCCATCTTCCACACGGAGCTTCGCCGGGTAAAGCATTGACTACGTCACCTCCCTTTTCCGCAGTTCCTGCTTCACCGCGAGAAACGATCTTCTCTGCTTTTGTACTTTCTGGGTATAATCCGGAAAGAAGGATATTCTCACGTTCTCCAGAGCAACTGGTGGGGCCATTCTGGCCGTCTGGAGCACCACATCCTGATCTCTGTAGTTTAGAAAGCGGGCCAGGATGGGTCTCGGGGGGGCCCCTGGACGCGGCCTCCCCCCCCGGCACTCGATGGGCTTTCTCCACTGTCTGGAGTTCCACTACTCTTTCCTGAAGGGCTTTGGTGTCTTGAGCAAGAGTCTCTGTTGTGCCTTCCACTGCTTGTAGCCTGGACCCCATGTTGTGCAAATCCGCCCGTATCAGGGACACGTCCGCCCCCACACCGTCAATTCTCCCTTCTAGTGCCGTACGCACGCCCTGGATGGCCACCATTACATCTTGCAATGAGAGGGCTTCCCCCGACCCCTGCTGCTGGGGCGCCGCCGCCAGGTGCTCCACGGCCAAATCGGGCCCCTCTGGGCCCTTGGGTGGGGCGAACTTGTCCATCTTGGTTTGGTATGAGCTTTTCATACCTTGGCCCCCTGTCATATTTCCGCCGTGGCGTGTTCTTGATTGGGAGGGGGGAGGGAGGGGTTGGGCCCACAGGTACTCCCTGCCGCAGGTAGGTGGACCCCACCCCGCGCGGCTTGTCAAGTTTCCCTGTCACTGTCCGACCCCCCACCAGCTGCACGTCCCCTGAGCACCTCCGTATCCTCACACAGGGGCCTTAGCGGTGTTTTCCCCTCGCACTCGGCGTTCCCCGGGGACTGCTTCTTTTCCCGGCGCTCAGTCCTTCCACTCTCACACCCCTGCCGGTCTTACTTGGTGCTGGGGGTCTCCATGCTGCACGGCTTGCCCGTCCGCCCTCACCTCTCTTTAGACACGACTGCGCCCAGCCCTTGGAGAGGGGAGTATTCCACCGAACTGCACCGCCAGCGGGGCCTCTCTTATTTTGTTTCCGGGACTCTCCAGCCTCGAGGGCCTGGGTCGCGCTGTTGGTGCCTGCCCCCCCCCCGCTTTGAAACTTCTCCTCTGCGGTTACAGCGAGGGTGCAACTTCGGTTGTAACCTGGGGCCTGTGTCTCTTTGTGGATCGTCCCACCGCTCCGATTACGCTCCAACCACTAAGCTCCGACGGACATCCGGGGATCTGTGGATCACTTGAGGCCGGGGCTGGGACTCGTCAAGAGGCCGCAAGTCCGTATCCACCCCGGACAGCCACCGCGCCGAGCGCTCTTCGCTCCGCTCCTTTCTCAGCGCCCCCACCTCACTCCGGCATGCACTTGGGGGGTCCGCTGCGTCGGATTAGTATGCAGATTTATTGGGGGAAGAGATCAGGTCGGCGGAGCCGCTCTAGAAAGCGGCCATCTCCTTCGATGGTTGGCCACACCCCCCGGATGCTGCCACTCTTGACTTAATTTGAGGTCGGATAGATTGTGGCCTCGGCTTTTAGAGCCTGATTTAGATCTTGGCAGAAGGGTTACTCCATCACAATGGTAATGGATATCCCGTCTGCCGAAATATAAATCCCATTATATCCTATGGGATTTATATTTCGGCGGACCCGATATCCGTCACTGTTGTGATGGAGTAACCTGTCCGCCAAGATCTAAATTGGGCTGGCAGAGCAAGTGCTAGCTTGCGCTACCTTGCATCAGGGAGGTGTTCCATGGGTGGAGCATGGCCGTTCCCATGCATCCACCCATGGATTTTTACGCAATCTGAGATCTACGAAGGTCAGTAATCCTGGCATTCTAATAAAGTGGGTCGCCTCCCAGACCCGGGTTTAGCGAGGAGAAATATCCTTATTTCTCCTGTTAAGTCATTTTTCTAAGTGTGATGCAAAAGGCAATGCCTTTAAGGATTGTTTTTTGCAAGAAGGTGCCCATTTCGGCACAAAAACAACCCTGCTGGTAACGCAGGCACCCTTGCTTCTATTGAGATGAACGAGGCTGGCACCAGCTTCAAAACCGAGTGCCCACAGACAAAAATGGGTGAGCGCAGGAAAAATGACTTAATACCATTTATTGAATCAAACAGAACAAGATGTTTGATCAGCCAACTCAATTAATTATGGCCAAGCACTTTCAGTTAAAAACGAATTCAACCATATATTTTCTGAAGCCCAATCATAAACGCCTCTCTCCAGCCCTAAACCTCTCCCTGCTTTAAACATGTGACGCTAATATGTCAATAATTGGTGGCGATTGTCTTTATCGAATATGTGAATTCGATTGTTCATTATTAGTTTCGGGTTCTGCTGAATATTGATGCTGTATGACATCATCAGATCTTGATAATTCTGTCTGTATATTTCTTTTCCATTATTTACTATGATAAGTACAAGAATTACTACTCTTTATAGAGTCTCAAACACAGGGGTTGTATTTCCTGTGATATACACAATGCACTCGCCTGCTCTTTTGGTGAAACAGCTGACTCCAGACTGTCCTGCCACACAGATAAAACCCGGCACTAATTCACACATAGGTCACAGCAAGCGTTCCTTAAAACATATGTTTAGAGAAAAGCAGAAAAGACATTTTCAAATGCTGTGTTTATTCGAAAAGAATGTAAGATTGTGGCGGTGCTGCTGAAGAAGCTGAAATAAAAATATTCATATCTTCTTCGCAAGACATGAAAAGGAGGGGCTGGGGAAGGGGATGTGTGATAAGATGCAGGAGCGGAGGCAGCTGTGGTTTCAGGGCACCTGACTCTACAGAAGCTGAACATGTCTGTTGTGTTCCTTGACTTGTTGGATGCTGTGGTATTCTTACACCTTCAAACATCTTAACTCTTAAAGTCCCCCAAACTCTTCCGCCATTGATGCAGACTGAAGGACGCCGTAGGGTTGCACCCTTCGCAAAGAAAAATACCAGCCATTGGATCAGGTTTTAACAAACATGCCACCACGTTGAACGTTGTAACAGGGAGATTTTGGAAACAAATCGGGGGAATTGATTTTTCCACTGACTTCTTTTGAAAAGGAGATTTTTGGAGGCAGACACCTAAAATAAACTCATTTTGGGCATAACAAAAATCAGAGTTTCAAGCATGAATCGGGTCTGTTGGCATGTTTAAGTTTTGCAAAGGTCTGGAGATGATATTTAAATAGAGCTTAATGTAAGTCAGGGGTCATTAAGGCAGCTCTAGACACATTTTAAAGTGCTTTCTTCTTCCAGTTACTGTTTTAGTATGTACTGATAGGGGGCACATACCAGCATACAGGCTTTAGCTGATTTTTCTGATTTTTATTCCTGTCTGAGATATTAAAATACTAGTAAAAGCCGGCCAGGTGATAATCCTAGGGCTTAGGTATGGCAAGTCTTCCCCTGGAAGATGTCCTTTATGCTGAAAACCTCATCGCTACTACCCCATACGTTCCTTTTTCCTAAAACTCAACGTGCATTCAACTAAACTGCACCCTCAAAGGGCCCGACCTACATGCAGTTTAGCCCAATCAGGAAGCTTGCCACTTCCACTTTATTTACGCAGACTACATTTAAATAAGTATTCAGTACTAGTTGAATGCACGTTGAGTTTTGGTTCAAAGACATGTAATTCATGGTAGAAATGAGGTTTACAAGCACAATATGGATATTTGTACCTCCAATTTCACAGCTATATTAAGGTTAGATAATATAAAATAACATAATAATCCTTGAAATATTATAAGAATTTCGTGCAAATTTGATTATGAATTGTTAGAAATTGGGTTTCCGGTTGGCAGAGTTTACACCCTGTCCAAGCAGGAACTACAATCCTAGTCAGGGTAAGCCAGATGCACAGCAAAAATTTACCTGTGCTCACCCTCTGGTAGCTCGGCACAGAAGAGTCAGGCTTTGTTGGAAAGTGGGTTATTGATAGGGGTAACTATACACCCACCATTAGTAATAAGGCCACCATCATGGTATAGGGTCCAGTAAAGCTCTCAGTAAATTAACCCCTTGCTTAACCCTTGATAGCATACAACAAGCAATCAGGCCTAACTTAAGAGACAGGAGTGTAAAGTATTTAAAAACACCAATACATCAAGTAAGTAAGACAGAACACACAATACAAATCCTCCTTTTCGATATATATATCGAACCCCTGGCGCATATTCTAAGAAATGACGATCAGATTATCCCCATACATCAGCTTCCTTCATGTAGTAAAATTGCCTTGTATGCTGATGACCTGATAATTTACACCTCTGACCCGGCTCAAACATTAACCAGGATGGAACAACTGACAAATGAATATGGGGCGTTCTCTACCCGTAATCTGAAGAGGGTGGTAAAGGAGGTAGATAGGCTACTAGCTAGGTGGAAGAACGTACCTCTGACCATCTACGGGAGGGTTAACTTGGTAAAAATGTCCGTTCTCCCGAAGCTAACATACCTCTTCAACTGTATTCCACTTAACTTCCTTAAGGATGAAATTAATAAAATACAGGGGACAATTTCAAGTATTATCTGGGCTTCCCGGGGGGTTCGCCTCTCTTGGAAAAAACTAAGAAGTAGTTTTAAGAAGGGCGGGTTAGCATTGCCGGATCTTAGACTCTATTGTATGGCCTTTCAATTTAAAAATATTCGTATGTTGGCAGGGAGCCCATTAGTTCTACCTGGGGTTTAATATTGGGGGAAATGACCAAAGAGGCGGGCTCAGTAGCATTTCTATATAAATTTGGAGCCCAAAAATTCTTTAAAAAAGTAAGGCTAAAGGTTTTAAAATCCGCATTGAGACTTTGGCTTGCAATAAAGGCGGTTACTAAAGATTGGTTATTTCTCAGAATTTGCCCCAATTCGGGAATCCCCGGGGACTCCGGAGTGCTTGAAAGATGCTCTAAGTCTGCCCTTAAAGCAGGCAGGGATAACTAAATGGGGAGACTTGATAACAACAGGAGGAGTGACACCCTGGGAGGTATTGAACGTCAGGACAGGTAATAGACTTTCCAGGTTTAAGTACTTGCAGCTTACTTCTTGGTTTTCAACTGTCTTAGAGGAAGTAGGGGGTCCATGGGATTTTGAGGCCTCACTCCAGGATGCCAGCCCGAAAGTTAAAGAAGTGGCAAAGTGGTATGGACAATTTCTAGAGGAAGAGAAATTGAAGGCTCCCTTTGAGATCTGGGCGGACACACTGCAGGAAGGAAACATACAATCTCTGTGGACAGATTCTCTGAAATTACTATATGCTACAGTAACACCTGCCAAGTTTGTGTTACAGCCGGTCCCCAGATGTAAGAGATGCAATCATTTAAGTGCCAATGATGTTCATGTTTTTTTCACATGTCCAGTGATAAAAGAACTCTGGAAGACTGTGGAAGCCACTATGAGGGCTATTCTAGAAGAGCATGTAGTTTTGACGGAAACCTTGGTGCTTTTTGGGGTAGATAGTGTCATACAAAATTCCCTAAACAGTAAGCAAAGGGGCTTAGTATTCTATTTGCTGCTCCTGGCCAGGCGGGAGATTTGCAAACGCTGGTTGGACCCTCTTCCTCCACACCCCACAGCATGGTTAAGTGTAGTTAAGTGGACATGCAACATAGTCATCAAATGCAATCCACGGCGGTCAGAAGAAATTTGGGAGGACTTTCTGAAGTGGTCAGGTTAGGGCCCAAGATAAACCCTAGGGCGGTCGTAAACATCAACATATGGTCCAATGATTACACCAGGCCATGGACTTGGGGGTGGGGGTTTCTGCCCCCCCCCCATAAAAAGACCAGTGCCGTGGAGGTTAAGGGCGTGAAACTGCAATGGACCACAGAAGGACCGAGGGTGTTTACGAAAGGCCCAGAGTGCAGTAGCCATGGTGAAATGAGGACTAAGTAAAAAAAAACATCATGGTATAGGGTCCAGTAAAGCTCTCAGTAAATTAACCCCTTGCTTAACCCTTGATAGCGGATAACGAGCAGTCAGGCCTAACTTAAGAGACAGGAGTGTAAAGTATTTAAAAACACCAATACATCAAATAAGTAAGACAGAACACACAATACAAATCCTCCACCAATTAAAAAAATAGGAAATATTTTTATGAACAAATAGACATCACAACAAAAATCAAATGTAGGGAACCAGAGATATGAATTTTGAAAGATGAAACACTTTATAGTGCTTAAAAACATATAGCACCACTCTGGGACATCTGGTCGCACTTGATCGGGACACAGTCAAAGTTTGAGGCCAACTGCGATGGAGCCCTGGTCAGATACAATAAGTTTTCTGGAGCTTTTCCTTCCAACGTCGCTCGACCCTCCACTGCAGGCCGGATTTGGAGAAAGTTCGCCGGCTTAACTTTCCTGCAAGGCCCCGGTCAAATCCTGGATGTCTGGAGCTCAGCGGGACGAACCTGAAATCCTGGCCAGATCGCTATTGAAGGTAGTTGGCTTGATTCTCGACGTCGGGACAGTCAGCTCAGGGAGCTTTTCCACAAACGTTCTCCAAAGTTCTCCAAACTTCAGGTGGTACTTCCTGAAGGTCACCTTGTAGTTTCAAACTGCCCAAATCACGAATCCAAAGGTCTGGAATTTCCTAGATGGTCTCTGAGATGTCCGGACCACAATTCCCACAATGTACCTGGCCAAATCCTTAAAAGTCCCCTAGGCGCCCACCAGAATAGGGTCTCTTGGTGGAGATGATGCAGGTGGGCTCTGTTAACCTGTAGTCTGCAGGTAGTCCACTCCTTAATTCTTCTTAAAGCAAGACACAGTCCTCAGGGCTGTATTACCAGATTGTGCAGCAAGTGTAGTCATTCAGAGTGCAGGCCTTTGGGTGCAAATCCAGATTCCGGCAGGGCTGTCCTTTTCCTTGCAGCTTCAGGTAGCAGATCTGAGAGACTATGCAGCTCTCACATATTTATTCAGTGTTCTGGGGCGACAAGCAGGGGCACCTCTGTCCAATGAGATGCCGGGTGCCTCTCAAAGGCATGACAACTTCTTCCAAAGTGTGGCATCTTCTTGACCCACATAGCACTGCACTTCAAAATCCAACATGGTTGATTTCTCGCCAGAGGAGTAGGAGCTGGCTAAACCAACCGAAAGTGTGGCTCATTTCCATTAGCTCTCCTCCCCCTGACCTCTACAAATTTATGTCCTAAGCCTGCCATCTGGCTGGGGCACAGGATATGGGGGTAGGTACACCTGGCATTCCTTACTGATCTGTTCTCTCTTTGAGCTCAGATTGATTTACCCAGCCCCCTCTGCTTGACCCAAACTTCTCAGCTTGAGAGTGCTCTCCATCAGATAACCTCTACTCCGGCCAGACTACTTATCACCAAATCAAAGCAGCCTGGCTAAGCCTGTTAAGGCTGACCAATCAGCAGAGACCACTAGAAGACTGGATTTTGGCTTAGAGAAAAGAAAGTTCCATAACTTCTCTTCTGTGCTATTTATGATAAATTCAACAGTGTCAAGCTTTGATTTTATCAATACCAATCTTTTAACTCTTTGAATGACATTTACTCTTTTCTTAGCAATAGTTATACCTAAGTAAAATATTGCAATGTTAGCCTAAGGAGCTAAGTCTCTACAGTGGGGAAAATGAAATGGGCATATAAAACACTTTTATAAGTACCCTGTTTATAGTTACCTGCTCCCACCCCTGGGACACCTAGGGGAGACCTTCGGGGTGCCTAATATGTACAACTAAATTAAAGTATCACTTTTAAAGCACCCATACCACCAAAGTCAAATTTGTACACAATTTAATTTTAAAGACAGTCTGCAAAGCAAGACTGCCTTTAAAACGACAGAAGGCACTCAGCAGTGCACATGTGCAAGTGCAGGAAATCTACTGGGCCTCTAAACTTCCATGCCCTATTATATACTAGGGATTTATAGGTAGATTGCACCCCCTGGCCCTATCATCTACTAGGGACTTAAAGGGTCTGTCATTGCCAATTGTAAGTGTACCCTATTACATGTACCTTTTAAACCTTGCACTGTCCTTGGGCCTGGTTAGAGGAGCCCAGGGTACAGTCAGAATCAGCTACCACCAGTATAATTCAGCAAACAATGGGGTGAACAGGGCAAAAGGATGACTTACTAACAGGCTTAACTTCAGAGGCAATGTGTACAGTATTTGTGCACACTTTAACTACAGTAACAAATGAAAACACCACAAAAGTCTCCACACCAGTTTAGAAAAAGAGAGAATATTTATTTGAGTAAACGAAAACCAAAATGACAAAAATCCAATCAGTAGAAGATCAGATATGAATTTTTAATGATTAAATCCAAAAACAGTGCTCAAAAGTCAATAGTGCTAAAAGGTTACTTGAGGTTGCACTAGACCAGGGTAAATCTAAAGTTCAGGCTGACCGTGATGGAGGGCAGGCCAGCTACAGGACCCATGCAGGACCTGCTGAAAAAATACCTTTGTCTGGAGCAAGTGTCAACATTTGGCTTCCAGCGCATTTGGAGAGAGGATGACCTAGAGGTAAGTCTTTCTCCAGGGGAAGGGGCGGGGGTTACCGTGCAGACCTAGGGGGAAAGGAAAGAGTTGTTCCTTTCCCTGTGTCTTTATGTAGCAGAGTCCTGCTCCATGATCACGAGTGTGACCACGATCGTGGAGCAGGAATCTAATCCCCTAGACCACCAGGGCTTTTTTTGTTGTTTGAAGGTCAGACCCTTGGGCAAGGGTCACTCCACTGGGGAGACATATTTTGCATCCATGTTTCGGCCCCCTCTGGGGCAATATTTTTGGCTAAAGCTATGCGCCAAAGATTATATTTGATAACAAATTGAAGGGAGCGACTCCTAGGACAAGAGTCGTTCCTCTTGGGGGCAACATTTGCATCCATGTTGCGCCCCCCCCCCCCACCCCCGATGGCTAGTTCAGCTTTTTTTTCTAACCGATCTGACCCGGGGGGAGGGGGGGGCAAAAGCCACTTGATGCCAGGGATTATATTTGATAACAAATTGCAGGGAGCGACCCCTTGTTCAAGGGTCGCTGCCCGTGGTGGCAAAATATTGCATCCATGTTTTGCCCCCCCCCCCCAGAAGCCAATTAGGTAATTTTTTGCCTAATCGGTCCCCCCAGGGGTTAAAACCCACTAGACGCCAGGGATTATATTTGATAACAAATTGCGGGGAGTGACCTCTTGGACTAGGGTCTATCCCCTTGGGGGCAATATATTGCATCCATGTTTCGGCCCCCTGGGGGCTAGTTTGGCTGGTTTTGTCAGCCGATCTGATGCCTCCGGGTGGGGCGGGTGGGGTTAAAACCCACTAGATGCCAGGCATTATATTTGATAACAAATTGCAGGAAGCGACCCCTTGGGCATAGGTTGCTCCCCTTGGGGGCAATATATTGCATCCATATTTTGGCACCCCCTGGGGGCTAGTTTGGCTGTTTTTGTCAGCCGATCTGATGCCCCTGGGGGGGGGGTCAAAACCGACTAGATGCCAGATAATAAATATGATAACAAATTGCTGGGAGCAACCCCTTGGGCATGGGTCGCTCCCCTTGGGGGCAATATATTGCATCCATATTTTGACACCTCCTGGGGGCTAGCTAGGCAATTTTTCTGCCCGTGTTCCCCCCCGGGGTCAAAACCCACTAGATGCCAGGGATTATATTTGCTAACAAATTGCGGGGAGCGACCCCTTGCACAAGGGTCGCTATCCATGGGGCAATACAGTGCATTCATGTTTCGGCCCCCACTGTGGGCTAGTTCGTTTTTAGGCCGATCTGCCCTCTGAGAGGGGGGGGGTTGCGGAAGTCCTCTAGACACCAGGGATAGAGTGTAGAAGGGTTGCTCCCCTTGGGGAACTTTGTTTTTTTGTATTTCCCCCCACCCCCCGGGCAGATCGCCAATTTTTAAGGCCTCCGGGTGGGTAGTAACACTTGAGACATCTGGGAATAAGGTTATGTATGTGATGGGGGGATTTGCTTCTTGGGTAAGGTTTTCTTCCATCTGGTAGTGTCTCTTTTTTGCGTTTGTCACCTATCAATTTGGGGGAATATCAGTGTCTTTTGATTGATATTTTGTTATTATTTGTATTTGTTTTAATTATTTTTTTATTAATGTAGAGCCAATTGTTTTCTTTGTCTTGGTGGTGCATCTTGTTTACGGGTGCAGCTTTGGCAGATCTGTAGTTTGTGGTTCTTGTGGTTGGTAAGCAACTCATCTTGCAATCTTTTCATTCAATGTGTATCCTTGGCCTGTTTGTATCATTTTTTTTTACTTCTGTACTAATGTTTGATTCTTTAGCTTTTTGTGTGATTGTCTTTCAAAGTGACGTTTTGATTTGTGCACGTTCTACACTGCCTTGCAATATGTGTAATATGTTTTTCTTTTCCTTTCCAGTGGGACATCTTTGGTGCCTTCTGTGCAGGTGCAGTTGATCCTCAGTCTTGCTGCCTCTGGCAAGTGAGTGGTATTTGTTTTGAGTATATAGGTCTGTGTGTGCTTTGTACTGATTGACTTTTTCTTCCAGATTACTATATGCCAGTAGTTTTACTTTCTGTTTGATAAAGCCACAGTTTGTTTATTACTTGTTATACACAGTGTTGGTTATTGTTGATATTTATTGCATTCATTTTATTAGCAAGGATTATGGCTAACTGCAGGTTGACCGCTCAGCAAGTTGTTGGTTTGCTTTTCAAATCTTCCTCAGACTATGATTCTAAGACTGACTCTGCATCTGAGGTAGAGGAAGAAGTCCAAGATTCTGGCAGCTTATTTTCTGTCCAAGAGGAATCATCTGATGATGAAGGCACTATCTGTGCGGAGGAAGTGCCTCTTTTAGAAGAGGACACTGGTATGCCGATAGTGCAACAAGAGTAATCTGGATTGCAGCTTGGGGCTAGAAGGCTTCCCATTCGAAGTGCTCAGCTCTGCGTTGCCCCTAACATGGTGCCGCCTATGTTGCCTGCCTTTAGTGGTGTTGTAGGGTGTAGGGTCAATACTGAAAACATTCTGCCTATGAATTTCTTTCAGTTGTTTATGGACGATGGATTTTTGGATGAGATTGCTGACCAGACTAATTTGTATGCTAAACAGTATTAGAGGGACAACCGTGCCACAATTAAGCCCCATTCTAGAGATAGCTGGTGGACTCCCACAAATTTGGATGAGGTGTAGAAGTTCTGGGGTACAACTTTGTTGATGGGATTTGTAGGAAAGTAGAATCTGCTTTTATGGTTACCGCCACTTTTTGCTGGTGTCATTATGTTTTTCTGACTAGTCTGACTGGGATCCTACTAATCAGGACCTCAGTCTATGTGCTTCTTCCCTAAATTGGACATGGTGAGTACTTAGGTACCCCCAGATTGGCTACTGATGTACCCTTATAAGTCCCTAGTATATGATACTAAGGTACCCAGGGCATAGGTACACCAAGGGTCCCCCATGGGCTGAAGCATGCATTATGCCACCCGTGGGCGCCACCCAAATTGTGACTACAGGCCTGCCATTGCAGCCTGTGTAAGCTGGTGCTTGCACCACTTACGACAGATATACGTTTCCTTATATCTGAGATCACTTCACTTAAAACCTATGAGTCACCCCTAAGGCAGGCCTTTCAATCCTGTAGGCAGGGTGCTTTGTTATAAGTGTGAGGGTGTCCCAGCATGAGCAGGACACCCCTACAATCCACAGAGTCTATTCTCCCGGGTTGCAAGTGTATCAGCCATTAAGATACTTGGAGTGGCCATGCGTCATTACGCGATTGCTAACTCTAAACTGGCTGTAACGAACCCTGGCATGTTTGGTATCAAACATGTTGGAATCATTGTATGACTCCATGCACTGTAAAGCTCCTCCGAGAGGCCCTCAGTGATCCGGTACCAGTCTTCTAGACCCGGACAGCAAGCTATGGCTGCTGCCGACCAGAGGCACGATTCTGCCCTCCTGCTGCTGAGTCAAGTTCGAGCAGGGGAAGGCAGGACAATAGGTTTCCTGTCACAGGGAGGTGTGAACACCTCCCAGACAAGATTTCGTGTATTGGGCCAGCGTCGGGGCGCTTGCCAGTTCTGCTAGACTGCTTTGAAGGGCACATTTGGTGCCCTCCTTGCATACTCCAGTTGAAGCCAGTTCCGGGAGCCGTTGGCTCCCGCTCTGGCACAAAACTAGACAAAGGACATGGGAGTATCCTCCCCTGAATCGTCCTAATCCTTTCCTTAGGGTACTTAAGGGCTTACCTGTGGGTGGGTCCCTAGATTCATCGTGGGGCAAGATTCAGATCCGAAACAACTTCTTCTTCAATCGTCTGGGTACTTTGGACTTCGCTTTGGGAGACTGCAACTGGGAAGGCTCCTGCTGCTCCTGGTCTCATCTTCCTGCCAGTCTTCTGTGTCGTCTGTGCCTGTGCTCCATACAGGTTCTTCTCCAGGCCTGTGGACATCCAAGACACCCAAAGGAATCTCCCTTGGCGTGAAGGAGTCACTTCCCTGCACCTGCAGCCACCTGAACGAAACTGTCTGGTCTGCTGTTCCTGAGCTCAAAGTTGACCCTTGAGGCACCCCAAAGCCCAATGGCTTTGGTTGAGAGGTAAATGGGCCCATCCACACAGAGTGAAACCTATTTGTAAGAAAGGAACTCAGCCAGGTCAGCGCTGGGCGGCTCACACCTATGTCTCTAAGACGTTGTAGTAGTAGCGGGTAAGACATCGTATCAAATGCTGCTGATAGATCCACTGACAGCTTGATAGTGTCAGCGACCTCTAGCAGCGTGGTTTCAGTGCTGAATCTGGGACAAAAACCTAACTGCAAGGGATGTAACTGCTTGTTTCTTTGGTGCAGAGACAGAATATCGAGTCAAAAATATCGACTTACACAAATATCGTGGCAAAAATATCATGGGTCAAGAATATCGACAGACAAAATATCGTGGTTAAGAATATCGAGTTTGGGTCAGTAATATCGATGTAAAAAATATCGAAGTGTTTAATATCATTTACAAAAATATAGATGTTAAAAATATCGATTTTTTTATTAATGTTATGTATTTTAGTATATATTTTGTATGGGATGCATGTATTTTTTGTATAAGAATTGTTTGTATTTTTATTTGTATTTTTATTATATGTGTTAAAATTTTAGTAGTTATTACATTTATTTTGTTTGAATTTTGCGTTTTTAGTTCCGTAGCGGGTTGTGGGTTTACAGGGGAATAGGGTGGGAAGTAATTTAATTATAGTAAATTTATAGAATAATTTTTATTTATTAATGATTGTTGAATTGAGATGGTATAGTGTTAAATGTGTATTTTTTTTTTTAATTATGTAATAATTAGTTGTTAATTAATTTTAATTAATTAATTGGCAATTAATTATGTTGATTGTGTAATTAGTTTTAGGTGTGTGTTGTGGTGTTTATAGGTGAAAATGGTGGGAAGGGTGGGAAGTAATTTAGGGGCCCATTAGGATGGCGGGCGGAAGCACCACCGCCGTGCTGGCGGATGCAAAAAGCACCAGTTACCGTCCGCCCGCCTCAGCACACACGCCCGCCCAATTAGGATGTGAAAAGTCAGCCAAACACCACCCGTAAGCCAGCGACGCCGTCCGCCATCAAAGTGCGCCCGTTCACGGAGCGGCGCGGCCCAATGGAGACACACCGCCCGACGAAATCACGTACCGCCCGGCGCACAAATTACGATGCTGCAAACAAACAGCTCCCACGGCTAAAACACACCGCACGTGAAACCAAGGCGGAAACCCGACCGCCGAGTACGGACACCGAAGAGGCCGACCCCCCGAGCATGAATCCAGCACTGCAGGCCCTCCCCATGCTCTACCTGATGCACCACCTAGGAGTCAACGTGCCGCGGAGACGCAGGTAGGCAGACACACAACAGGGGCACGCTAACAGCGCACACAGTGCAAGGGCGGGAAAACTGTATATGGCCCCCCCCCGACAACCCCTGCTTGGACACGACACATCCACCACTGCACCCACACATGCGCACAACGCAGAGGCCAACGGCAGCGCAATGTATGCGCCGCACACAAACAACACAGGGTCACAACCAAACACCACACACACCAGCACCACCCAGAACGCACATGTCACGTGACAGCCCTGCCACAGTCATGTCCCCAACCGGCAATTCATTGTTGCCAACCTGACATCACACAAGTGACCCGAACATGTCAGTGACGTCACGCCAAATTAGGACACACCCCTGTGTGCAAAACACGGCGAAGTATACAGCGGCGGCAACAGCACCCAGCAGAACATGGACCCCGTCGGCAAAAGGTACCACAGTACCACACAGAAACACCGATGCCACCCTGCACCCAAGAACAAGACATGCAATACGTAACATCAAAGATACCGGGGACAGACAAAAGGTTGTTCCAATCATAACACAAGGCCCAACGTATAGCGGAAACGCAGCCTGCCGCCCACACACGGGAGAGGAGACAGCACTGAATGACCTTCCATTCCCACTCTGAAACCACATCCCGACTAAACAAGCCGGAGAAAACAGTCATTGTACCAAAAAAAGCCCAACACAGGCATGCAGAGGGAAGCGGCCACAGGGCAGATAGCGCATAACACCAAAGAACATTCAGAACGGAAAAAAGAAATGATAACACTCCCCCATGTGGTTCACATGCAAGTTATCTGGAAGGAGTCAGACACCACTGACCTTGACCATTCAGAGAAGCATGTGGGATGAGGGCCCGTGTCCTCAGCACAAGCTAACAGAACACAAGTCCTGCCTCCCTACGACCATTACAGAATTCCCAGCAACGTTGGAGGTTGCACCCCGCAGACTGCACAGACAGCGGGAGCACGACACCACATCGCCCTGCAACAAAATGGCACTTGCACCACACCTACCCAACTACGCCGGACAGATTAAGCTGTACAAACATAACCTGATACAGATATTGGGATGTGACAATCTGGCCTTGCTGAACGTAAGTTACCGACTAACTTACCGCATCGCATTGTTCAGCTGCGTCATCCCCGTCTTCTACTGTCGGAGGTGTCCCTTCCACTATCCTGTGGGTTTATGTCTCTACAACCCGGCATGTCCAAGGGCGGACCTGCTACAACTATTCAACCCCCTGGACGTCCACGACAGGGTCTGTTCAGCCTATGGGGGCATGGCGTATGTGGCTACTATCGGACCCACACTGCAATGGGACCACTGTGCCTCCACACGACGGATAATGGATCACAGTTACATCGAATGTCATCCAACATGTCCCATCATGCTCCTACAAGGGACAACTTACGAACAACACCTTGACAGCCACCATCCGCTACATTGGATGGCATCCATGTTTACCGCCAATGCCATGGAAGCCCTGCAGGAAGGGATCGCATACCTGACAACCTGTCAATTCGTTGGACCCCGACGCAATACCCCCAACTGAACAATGATGTCCCACACCGTTCCCATGCTTGGCTTCCGCACGAACTGGGCAGTTACCAGCACAACAACTATACCATACAACCTGCAACTGACACCACACCATCAACTACACTGCCATGACATCGGATATGTTCGGGACATGCACTCGGTTCCTCATCACATCCAGTAACTCTGCATGAACAGGGGGAGGCAGAGGCATGGGATTTGTGTATGGCAACCACATGGACAGAACTGCAAGTACAACCATGCCATAATATGCATCCTGCGCCCATGAACATATGCACCGGTCAGTGGACAGCAATCGTCCGGCTGTAGTATGTGAGAGCTGTCACCTCACCTCCCCCTGAACCTCCGTGCCAGGACCTTTGCATGGACAACAAGTGCATCCACCAACAACATGACCCCAGTGACTGTGACATGTCCAGTAGCCACCACATCGCAACAACAAGTGGGACGCCGTTGCATGCACGTAAGCCCATGCCCTGATGACACCACCACGCACGTGTGTATGAGTAACTATAGCAGCAAACCTGTAACATGGAACTGAGATGCACTGTGCCCATGATGACAAGCGGACTGGTAGGCTAAATGTATACTGTCTGTGTCAAAGTCAGCAGCACCTCAGTAATTAGCAAATGTACATTAGCACAGCAACGGCTAAGCAGTCGTAACTCTGAAGCCCACATCCCACAGTCAACAACTAATCACATCTACCCCTACACCATATGCTATGTGTAATCATGCTGAGTATATCCTCCACATGCATTTCGCTGCCAGTAGTGTCCACTATACTGCATCACAGAGGACATAAGTACCAATACATGTCTTGAAGCAAAAATGTGTCTCTGCCGATTCATTTCACAAGTACGAATGAGAGAGGATGAGAGTGTGAGAAGTACACGGCAGTCGTGAGATGACCATGTAGTCCACTGTCATTGGATGTCAACGCAAATGAGTAGCACAACTGTGGAAGACACACATGTGTCATGTGAAGTAGGAGTTACGCATGGCTCAGGTGGGTGGGTGTGACAGGTAGGTGCGCACATGCAATGTTGAAACACGCTGTGTTGGGAGGATTCAGGAACAGTACATTGGCGCTCTCCTGGGAATCTGTAAAGACCACCTGTCTGGGGATGAATGTGAACTCGTGTGTGCACAACAGGCGGGCACACGATCAATGCTGCATCAAGTTTAGACGTCAGCCCACCCTCTGTGGACATGCTGGATCCTGCTGTGCGTCCGCCAGGCCCTTGCCAAGGCACACACATCCCCTGTCGACCAGGTGTATCCCCAACATTGTCCACCTGCACAGGCAATCCAGGGCACGGGATGGCAGTGGAGCATGGTGGGTGAGAGGTCATGGCGCGCTCCTCCTGGTCACATCACGCAGGCAACACATCCTCAATGTATAGTATGGCACAAGTCAAATGGAAGTAGTGGGGGGACGCACACATCACGACCAGGAGTGACTTCACGGAAGGTGGCTCGCACCATCTCACTCATTGCCTATAACCCCACACACGTTACATGCCATTGCAACAGAGGAGCCATCGTGTGCATGAGCAGCTCCAAGCTCGGCCCAGAGAGGCCAAAGAGTGAATGTGTGGGTCCATGAGCTCCAGTCGGACGCGGCCCGGGCTGCTAGGGAAGCTACAGCCTCTGTGTGTTGCAGGTGGTGTACCTGGACCGCGGAGCCTGTCATGCATTGTCAATGTTGCCCGGGGCCCGAGTTGGGGCACCACGATGGTGGACGGCGTCCCGCTACTTCTTATGCCGCGAGATAGACCACTTGTTCAACTGGACCCACACATACACTCCTTGGCCTCTCTGGGGCGAACCTGCAGCTGCTTGTGCATGCGCTGGCTTCTCAGATGAAAACGCATATATTGGTGAGCGAGGGGAGGCCATGAGGACAGTGCAAAATATGACTGTTTGACTTCCAGTTGGTTTCAGGGATGAGCCAGATGTGGCCATGAATACACGTGTCTCGTGTGTATTGCAACTAGTAGATAAGCTGATGCACTTCCCATGTCTTGCATGTAGCCCCGCACCTAGCCCCGCCCACTCGACACATACAAATGTGTACCAGCAACACATACTCCCCATTCGAAGCACTGACTGGGGATGATAACCATTGGACAGTCTTGTGTAGTCCACCCACGCGTACATGTCGGCCCTCCATGATCCATGTCACCTGCGTCAAAGTGATGACATGGGCAATGACGGAAGTGAGGAGAGCTGTCTGCCCCACGCACAGATGGCGCATCAGCACAACAGACCCAGCACTGAGGGCAGCAGGGGTCACATGTGCAGGGGCAGCTGTGCCTGGTGTGTAGGCACATGCATATAGACAGCAAATCGGCCAATGTGTGGTCTGCCCACATCCACTGTCCATTGTCAGGCGGACCTAGCAAAAGATCACAAAGCAACACATCTGTGTCTGTGTACCCACTGTGACCAGCACTGCGCAACAACCAACGTACTCGCCCTGTGCATGGCCCACACCGCAAAGGTGGTCACATTCACTGCCACTATCTCGCACACACATCCCTATCACGAGGCATGGTGTGACCAATGGACATGGCTGAGTTAGCGCTTATCCTGAGTGTCCTGAACAGAAGACACATGTAACCCACTAGGCAGTCTGTGTTGTCACCTACTGGCATCATGCAGTCACTGTGCAGGCCAGGCCTGCTAGGACTGAGAAGGGCAGCATGGCCCCAGCCTGACATTCACACGAGCAACAAGTGCACTGAGACCTGCTTTGCCAATAGTCTGTGTCACTGGATGTCTGACATCAAGTTGCCATGTACCACCACTCGGGAGGGACAGACAGGTCAAAGCGCCCGATAGCCCACATACCCCTGCCACCTGCAGTCGGCATGGTGAGCAGTGCATGTTCGATCCCCACAGGCCCTGACTCATAGTGCTGCGGATCAACGACATGTGTGTCCCCCACATGCACTCCCACACACACTGCAGTTGTCTCTCACACACAACTTTCGCACGAAATACCCATGTACAGTGTACGTGGAGCTCGGAATCCAGGATCTGCAGCTCCCCGCTGGTGAGTGGACCTGGACATGTCCTCAGCGTCATTGACGTGTAGGTGGAGAGGCAGCAGCGGCAGGTGTTGTTGAGGGGTGCCAGGCTGCAGTCCCAGGTAGCTGTGGTAATGCCGGTCTCACTCACACACTCATATAGCCCCCTGGGGCGGTTTCAGTGGGTCCAAGCTGCTGCAATCTGTGTACCATGTCTGCCAGCTTCAATTGCAGAGGATGGCCTGCTCCCAGCTGGCCAGGGACGCTTACCTCCATAGTGGGACACGCAGGGTGCAACCGCGAGGGGCATTGGAGTTGTCCGTAAGGGCCTGGCCCATGGCGGGTACGGTCCGCTGATGCCATGTGCACCACACAGTATAATGTGCGCAATGCATCTGCAGGTGTGGCCATGATTAGTGTGTGGGATCGGGTCCACGATGGACAGGGCCACAACATGCTGTGTGCATAGGCAGGGACGGGCAGTGGCCTGCCTCCACATGTCTGTTGGTATATCATCATGTACACATTGGCATGGGAGCATGGGATATGCATATGCACACACATGCCATCTATCACTATGTACATCTGCCACTTGCCACGTGCAACGTTACGTGTCACTTGTGATGTGTATTTGCAATCACACAGCTATTTTGTCATGGAGCTGTCGATGTGTACACCTGTCAATGTTACTGGAGGTGTGATCCGTACGGTGCTGTACATAGGGTGCAGTAGGGACATCAATGACTGTCTCATATCCCCTCGTGCCACAGGTCCCACTTGTATTTGCCGCCCAGCCTGTGCCCATAGCGTTGTAGGTGTGTGCCATACTCACCCAGCCTCGGAAGCAGTGTCATGCACAGCAGCTAGTTATGTTGCCGTGGTGTTGCCGCTTGCCAAATATGCTGTCTGATGCCATCAGCATGCCATACAGGTTTTTAGGGCCTAATTCCCCATGTGCATGCTCATAGCAATGGTGTGTGTCACTGCCCATTGCTATTGGTATGGGACCTGTGTAAGTGCATTGTGGCTGTGCTGTCCCTACTCGTCAGCTGTTCTGTGATTCAATTGCTTGGTCAATCATCTATGTTTTGTGTATGTTGAAATGCCATGTTGCGTGTTGCATTGACATGTGTCCACCTCCATCTTTCCTACGAGGAGACCAAACATACATCGCCCCTACCAATTGCTGGCAGACATGGCGGATGTGGAGGTAATCCGGAAATACCGTCTGGACCGACCCACCCTGCAACGTCTATGTGCCTTGTTGGAACCCCACCTCCGTCCTCGCAGGGTGTATCCTACTGCATTTACCCCCACGGCTAAGGTGATGGCTGCACTGCATTTCTTCGCCACTGGGTCATTCCAACACACAGTGGGCAGTGGAGGTGGGATGTCCCAGCCCATGTTCAGCATGGTGCTGAGGGATGTACTGTCAGCTATGATGCTGTACAGGAACAGGTACATATGATTCCCCAGGGCTCGTGAATTGGCGCCAGTGAAGGGTGATTTCTATGCCCTTGGACGGATCCCCCACGTTGTTGGTGCAATAGATTGCACCCATGTTGGCCTTGTTGCACCACAGGCCACGGAACATTTGTACCGCAACCGGAAGCACACCCACACCCTGAATGTGCAAGTGGTGTGCCTTGCGGACATGGTGATTTCACACGTGTGTGCGAAGTTCCCAGGATCGGCACATGACGCGCACATCATGCGCAACAGCATCCTACCACGTCTGATGACCAATCTGCAACCGGACCGTGCCTGGATTGTTGGTGAGTATGTGGAGTCGTGTAGCGTGCTGGGTGTGCGATGCTGTCTTGTGTCCAGTTGGAATTGCAACGATTCTCTGTGTCCCTCACACCCAGGTGACTCTGCTTACCCGAATGGGCCCTGGCTGCTCAGCCCATTACGACATCCTCGGACCCCAGCTGATGACCGCTACAATGAGGCACATGGGAGGACCAGACGTGTGGTTGAGCGGACCTTTGGCCTCCTCAAGTCCAGGTTCAGATGCCTGGACCGCACCGGGGGTGCACTGGCGTACTCCCCACAGAAGGTGTGCCAGATAGTAGTGGCTTGCTGCATGCTGCACAATCTGGCTATTCGCAAGCAGATCCCCCTAATAGTGGATGACGGTGATCAGCCTGGGCCCCCGCCTGCACACCAGGACGGGTCAAGTTGTTGTAATTTGGCAGCACTTAAGTTAAGCATTAGCCAAGACATCCTGTATTCAGAGGCTAAATTGTCCGCTTTGTGGAATCCATTTTGTATTTCTGGCAGCCATTTTGGTTGCCATGTGCTGCCATGTGCTCGCCATGTGCTCTGTCCTACCTTCCTGTTAACTGCTCTTGAAATCTGCCTAGAGACGAGTTATATTTAGTTTCTTTTGCTTTGCACATGCTCAGTTGAGCTCGTAGCTGTCCATGCAGCTGTTCCGAGTTTATAAATGTCAGGATGTGTCTACTAGAAGTAGAAACTGTTAGCTCCACCCACTTGTCGACTGTGCATTTCTTGTATGACCTTATATGTATCTAAAACCAGCATTTGTGTTTGTACCGCCTTCATTTGAGCCCCTGTGTGGGTATGAAAGGACCAAGGTCCTTCCATTCAGTGTGCTACTTCATGCATTACCGAAGGGTGGTGTGTAAATGTAGCTCCACCTCATGAGGTGTAATAAACTCTGTCTTTTCTATTCCAGTTTCTGTGCCAACTTCTTCTTAGCGGTCTGAGGACTCTGTGCAAGGAAGGGTGAACTCCTAAGCGCTGGTAGGCCTTGTTGAGGCTCACCACTACAAATTGGCGCTTCCAACGCGGGGCTCATCGGCGACTCGGATGCCCGAAGGACTGGTCGAGATGAAGGATTGGAATCTCGCTTTTGGACGCGATCGCTGCCTGAGCATACCCGAGGCTTGGCACCCACGGCGTTTTTCCTTTCTTTCTGATCTGACCATCCCGGCGGCGCCGGTCCTCGACTGAGATCTCTTCTGTTGATTCGCCGTGCAGTGACCATTTGGTCAATTTGAGAACTTGGCAGTTGGAACCTGGACACCATTTGATTGGAAAGAGCCGTTTTGCGGCACTTGCTGTTGGTTTGATGCCTTTGATTGGTAAGGTAGTTTAGTAACACTTACTGTGGCTTTGTTTGTATGATTGGCCAATTTTGGAATCTGTTTTGTAGTTATATATGTATTGCAATACATATAGGCAGGTAATGAGGAGATTTTTCTCTAACTTTGAAAACTTGAACGGCACACATTGTGTTAAGTGTCTCTTGGAGTATAATATTATATATGCTATAATATTTTTGGCATGCCTGCTTCTAGCACACTTCATAGAAAGTGTTGCTGTTTTGGAGGTACCAATATGGATTTAGTAAGTACTCAGTTGACTCCCCTCAGAGGGGATACCTAAATAGGTTTAGATATAGTAAAAAGATATTTCTTTCTTGGTGACTAAGTACCCTATGGAACTAAATGTGTACATAAAATGGATCCTGATCTGTGCACTTAGTAACATTCATAAGTGGTGATATGCAGAGCGCTTTTTGAGTGTTCTACCAGCCAAAACTGGCGAATTTGGTGTATTTTGGCTTCTTAGCAGTCTTTTGGGCTGTTTTGATGCAGACTTTTGGACTACTTTTGAGAGCTCTTCTTGTAAATATGACTTACAATTAGTATTTACAAATAGTTTGGTTTTGCGTACAGTCTGTAGGCTGTCTCTTGTTTTTGCCCTAAGTGTTGATTTGTGGGTTAATTGTTTTTGTATGTGGTTCTGGACTGACATGCTTGAAAGTACTTGTTTCAGTAAAGTAGACTATGTTTTTTGTGTAAGAATGGCTAGCCTTAAGCGCGCTGTGTTGTGTGTTATGAGTGTATGACCCCATTCTGAAAATGTCTGGAATGAGCTAAATTTGGTTTTTGTTGTCATTCTGTTATGCAAATGTCATTTAAAAAAACTACATTTTTTTAAATTCAGGGAATGAATAATGTAACATATGCTAAATAGCTGCACGCTACCATTAAAATTGATAAAGTAAGAAATTATAGATATGTGCAAATTGCCATACTGGTACAGATAAATCAGAATTTACATTCAATAGGAATAAAATAGGCCTCATAGAAAGGTAGGAAAAACGAATTTGTGTGCTTTCACACAATTAGGACTAAAATGAAAAATGTTACAGTATTATCCTTATATATTAATATTGAAAAGCATTCATATCATCTGAGTGAATTGATTGTTGCTGAAATAAACACCACATTACAGAATGATAGATTTGTGCTGGCTTGAAAGGCGTGAGATGTTGACGCCTGCTGGTCAGAACAAGCCATAAGGAAACTGCCGAGTCAACTAGATTTTAAGTTAGTGCAAACATGGTTTGAAAACGTGCATTAAAAACTGCTGATTTTATAAGTCAGAAAAGACAGTTTCATTATTTTGGATAACAGAGAAAAGATTAAAAGGGATTTCCTTTCTTAATGCCTTTTTAACAAGCACATCCGTGGTTCTGATGTTAAATGATTACTGTCCTTTAAAAGTGACGCAGACTTTTCATGTTTCAAGTAAGGCTTCTGTGCTTAGAGTTATAAATGAATGCATTTAAAGGTGATAGGAAAGGAATGAGGCTTGCTTTTCATATGTGGAACCATCAAAAGGGTTTGTGATCATTATTTTAAAAAAAAGGAGAATTTTGATTATATGAAGAAGAAAAAATGTTTATTAAAAATAATTGCCCTACAATTGTTTTTGATCTTTTGTAATGTCTGATAATCATACTGTGAATAATATATAGCTCCTAGCATCAAAGTTGGATTTAAGTAGCACTTTACCATGATGTGGGGAGTGCAATGTGAAATTTCACTTTATCCAGGCATATAAAACGTTTTTTTAAGGGTGTACCTTATACATTTCTGATCCCCCATCTCTGGGATATCTAGAGGACACCCTGGGGATCCCTAATATGCCAAAATATTGTAGGTTATTCATTTTTAAGTGCCCCTACCACCAAAGTCGAAATTGAGCAAAATTCACTATTTAAAAGCAGTTATGCCACTCAGGGCAGGGTTCAAACTGATCTCAGGCTTCAGAGCTGGTACACATGCAAGTATAGAACAAACAGCTGACCTACTGCACACCACACACTGTACACAAATGAAAATAAGTATAAAAAAACACAGCAGAAGTTAGATCCTATCTTTAAAATTATTAGACGGACAGGACTGCCTTTCAGCTGTGATTCTCCAGAGTTGCTTTGAATTGGAAAGACCGCATGGAAAGCCTTGCACAAAAATGGACAGCTGGTGCAAGGGTTAAAGGTCGGAGTTCTGCATTTAGCTACCTAGCAAGGCTAAGTGGAAGGTTTGCTTGGACACTTCGACCTTCGAACAGTTTTTGTAAGAAGAGATGACAGTGCAGAGAGAGGAAGAGAAGCTTTGATTCCTATTTTTGGCAAACGCAAGTTTTGCGCAGTCATCTGAAAAGAAGGAAAAGCCCTGAGTAGAGCATAGCTCTGCCATGTATATAAAAATAATGGTTTTAGTTTAAAGATTACTGTGCAGGGGCTGAGATAAGGAGGCAATGGGATTTTAGTTTGCATACATGCGCCCTCATGTTAATCTAGTACAATTGCTCAAGGAATTGGTAATTGGTTATTAACGCTTTCTCAAGTACTCAATGTGCTTGTGTTAGGCTGAATAAAAAAAATAGCCACTTTCTAAGCTATCTCCTGCAAGTTTGTTTGTGCCTAGTTGCCACAAATAGGGGTAAAAGTGTTGACAGAAGGTAAACCTGTTTTCAGGTTTTCCTACTGTCAAAATGGGGGAAGAAGTTAGCTCCTGGGCAAATTAAGGGTAGGCAAATTTATGTTTTCTCTCTTCTTTTTCTCACTCTCTCTTGAGTCTGTCTAAGCTGTCTAGGAAATGGCCATGAGACATTTAATTGGCTATTCAGTAATACTGTTTTAAAATTGTTAGAATTAATAAAATGATTAAAATATATGCTATGTTACTGCCCATCCTGTATGAAAGAATGAGTAGAACAGATTGATGTTCCCTTATTTGACCTTTAAAGGGAACTGTATAGTGGGGGTTTCTGTTCAAAAATCTCAGGTGGCAATACCATTATTGTTTATGTTATTCTCATGTTCTATACAGTTTTGCAAGGGCATTGCTAGTCTTTTATTAGCTAGTCTGTGTAATTGAGCTGACAGCCCTTATTAGAGCTAGAGATAGGGTTTTTTTCCTTTTGAATATGATGTTGCATAGTCTGGATCGTGAAAAGTAGAATGCAGGAAAGACGCCCATGTGATCCTTAGCAAACATTTTGAAGGAAAATATTGTTTTATAGGAGTTTGTTTGTCACAACATGTTCTGCTGGAGAAAATGTACCCACTATGTTGAAGTTTAGTTCTTTTTGCAATAAGAATCCCTGTTAAATTAGCAGTTTTAGATTTTTCCTGCTACGCCTATAACATGAAAGCATGGTCCTAAGCATAAAATGTAGGTGCTTTTATGAAGAGAAATTATTTTAGAAGTGTCTGCAGTCCTGCAAAAGTAATGCAAGGTTCATAAGTAGAAATGTAGGAAAAGTTCCTTTTTCTTGAGGTTCTTCAGATGAATAATATAGGAATGCACAAATGTAAGGATTTGGAGTATGTCTGTATTGTTTTTCTTTTTTCCTCAGAATTTAGTAAATGAACACAGACTTCCTTGGTTGCTTGGGATTGGGTGACGTATTACTTTTGTCAGTTCACCAAAAAGTTCCTTTTATACTTGCCAATAGGTCTAGGGTGTTTTTTTTTACTCTCAGATAGATGAAGTGGTTCTTGGGTGCCTTGCTAATGAATGGGGCATCCCAAGACTAAGGAAGTATTCTGAGACTATCCTCTCTGTTGATAGATTATTTTTGTGCCTTGTCTAAAGACCTTTTGTTCTGCCCACCAATAGATATTTGCTGCCCTACAACCATTGCCAGAGGGGCCCGGACATCAGATCCAGCCTGGGAGTCAGCACCAGTCCAGCTTGGAGTCAAGATAAAGGGAACCAGCACAGGCGTTGCTGGCAACTAGGACCTCAGTGAAGGCCGGAAGCACTGGGACGTGAAGTGTGTACCCCTGCCACTGTCTTGGGCGAAAGACGGGGTCACAAATCAGGATGAAGAAATCTTGCTGTGGATCCAGTTTTTGATGCCCAGCTGAGAGAGTCACAGACCGATAAGGACGACAAGGAGGCTTTTGCTTGAGGTGACCCCCTTTGAAACAAGGGTTGCTTCACATATCCCAGCATCAGGCCTTTTGAGTCCTGGTCCCTAAGTGAATGCAAGTCTGCGCCTTTGTTTGTTGATCAAGGGATGCCTGAGCATATTGGCTACAATCAGTGGCCCCAACAAAAGAGCAGTGCGCCAGCGGAGCAATACAGGAGTTAGGGAAGGACTTGAGTTTAGGGTACAGGTGCTGTGTCTTTGGTGCCTGTTAGATTAAAGTGAAGAAAACTGGTGCACTGCCTGAGACACTGGACAGGATCGTTGAAAGACCTTTTTCTTCTCAAACTGGGCCATGATTCTTGAGTTGCGAGTTGTGCAGCTCCACCGTGGGAACAACAAGAGCCTGCCTGTGAGGGTCAAATGGACACAGGGAGAAGACTCCCCTCTGGATGGTTGTACAGCGGCTTCAATTTCCCACGGGCTTTTTTTTTTTGTTTGTTAGTAATGTACCCCTTTGATTGTCCCATTTTTGAGGGGGATCAACTTAATAAAGTGTGTTATCAAAATAAAGAAGGTTATCCACAAGCCAAAGGGACTAAATGGGAATGGGAAAAGTGACAATATTTCAACACCATATGTCTTCACAAATGTGAGAATAATAAAGAACATTGGACCTTTTGTGATTTCTGTGACAAAAGCTAAAGCAGATTTGTGTATTTGTAGCGTTGGAAGAATTCCAGTGGGGAGGAGTGAGTGTACTGTAATCCTGACCATTGAAGGTGCCAATAACAGCACTTTCACAGCCTCGCATAATACGTATTTTGTGTGTGGAAATAACGGATATTATCAATTACCTGTTGGGTGGTCAGGAATCTGCTACCGGATCACTCACCTTCAGTATATGGCGCAATATCAGAACTGCATAAGATTGCTGCAGAAATTCATCCAGAGACTGGTACTTGGACTTTTACTGGATGGTTTTGGACTCTTGTTTCTGCTTGGGGCTGGAAGCTACTGACTATCCTGTGTGTAATGATTATGATACTTTTTACATGCTGTGTATGTATCCAATGTGGTCCAATGCTTTGCTCCATTTGCATCTCTGCTTGTATACCTGCCAAAGGGAACGTTGCTGAAACAAAGGCCCAACAAATGTTGAATAAAGAGGTGGCCGAAATAATGTTAATAGATGTACGGGATGAAATAATTTAGATTACCCCAGATAAACGAATGTCTTCGGCTAATGCTGAAAGGGTCGTCTGTTGTAATTTGGCAGCACTTAAGTTAAGCATTAGCCAAGACATCCTGTATTCAGAGGCTAAATTGTCCGCTTTGTGGAATCCATTTTGTATTTCTGGCAGCCATTTTGGTTGCCATGTGCTGCCATGTGCTCGCCATCTGCTCTGTCCTACCTTCCTGTTAACTGCTCTTGAAATCTGCCTAGAGACGAGTTATATTTAGTTTCTTTTGCTTTGCACATGCTCAGTTGAGCTCGTAGCTGTCCATGCAGCTGTTCCGAGTTTATAAATGTCAGGATGTGTCTACTAGAAGTAGAAACTGTTAGCTCCACCCACTTGTCGACTGTGCATTTCTTGTATGACCTTATATGTATCTAAAACCAGCATTTGTGTTTGTACCGCCTTCATTTGAGCCCGTGTGTGGGTATAAAAGGACCAAGGTCCTTCCATTCAGTGTGCTACTTCATGCATTACCGAAGGGTGGTGTGTAAATGTAGCTCCACCTCATGAGGTTTAATAAACTCTGTTTTTTCTATTCCAGTTTCTGTGCCAACTTCTTCTTAGCGGTCTGAGGACTCTGTGCAAGGAAGGGTGAACTCCTAAGCACTGGTAGGCCTTGTTGAGGCTCACCACTAAAAAAGTGACGAGGACAGCGGAGAGGATGAAGCTGTGAATGTGCGTCAGCAGCTCATCGCCCGCTACTTCACTTGACGGTGAGTGTCCATGTTCGACGGCTGTTGTAGCTGTAGTTGTGCAGGTGTATGTGTGCTCTGTCACGGAGGCCTTTTGTTCACTGAGTGCTGTGTGTCAATGGTCCATGTCCAGGGTAGTATGCCACTGACAGTGGCTGTGGCATTGTGCCCTGTTGCTCTATGCGATGTGTGTACATTGCTTGTAGTTGGTGACATGTACTGTGTGATGAGTGTGTGACACACTCATTGAATGTACTCCTGTTCTGTCTTTCACTCCTAGGTCCCTACAGCCTCTCCTGTCCCATCGACATACCACTCAGCAGATGCATTGCTGCTCATGGTGGCGGTTGCACATCGTTGAATAAACACAGGGCACAGACAGCAGATTGTGTTAAAGGTGCATTTATTTTCATCGGTGACATGTTATAGTGTGCAGTGTGATGACATAAGTGGTGCGTGCAGTGACAATGAGCTGACGGTCATGGCTGCGTGATGGTCAAGGTGTACCCATTTAGTTCAATGTCCATAGTCCAACAGACACATGCCATTCAGATGGCTGTGTGGGCTAGGATCGTAGTCCAAGTCAATGCAGTAGGTGGTCAAGGATGGCTGGCTGCCTCACTGGCGTCTGGAGCGTGCGAAGTCCTCTCTGGACGACTGTTTCCTCTTCGGACGGCCCCTTCCACGTTTGTTAGGGGGGGGGGTGTGGTGGTGACCTGCTGGTGGTGGCTGAGGTGTGCTCACTGGCTGTGGACGCAGGGGAACTCGATGCTGCTCGACCCTGCGCCACAGCAGGTGGTGGCGGAGGTGGTGTTGCTGGCCCTGCTTGGGACCTCACCGCCACCACCAGCTGGCCCATGAGGTCCACGAGTTGGTCCATACGGGACACGAATTGGCCCATATGGGCGTCCATGGACCTCACACCCCTAGGACCTCCCGCGTGTCGGAGGCCAACCTGGCCCATTGTCCTTGGGCCTCTTCATAGGCCCCAAGGACTCTGGCGATTTGCGTCAGGGCTTGGCTCCCAGGCACGGATGGCGTTGGCCTGACCCTGCTCCTCCTACCAGTACTGCTGCCACCGACCTGCCCACTAGCCACATTGCTCACCACGGTCCTCGCTCTGGCTCCCAGGGTGGACCCAGTCGGCCGGACCACCCCTTGCGCTGGGGCTGGGGCCAGTGTTGACGTGGTGGTGGTGGTGGTCGCGGCGGTGGTGGTGATTGCGGCGGTGGTGGTGGTTGCGGCGGTGGTGGTGGCCGCAACGACCGTGGGAGTGGCCGCAACGAGCGTGGGAGTGGCCGCAACGACAGTGGCAGCAGGGGGCTGTGAGTGGTCAGCAGCCCTGGATGGTGGGTTGGTGGGTAGGAGGGGCCCTGGGGAGCGGTTGGGTCCTGCCATGCCAGATGGGCCTGGTGGGTGGTCCGTGTCTGAAGAGGAGTCCAGTTCATCAGCATCCGTGAGTCCAAGTCCGGGGCTTGCAGGCTGGCTGTGCTGCTGCTGTCTTCCTCTCCAGCATCCAGCATTTCGGCACCTGTGGGGAGAATGAGATATGTTATTGTGTTGCACCTAGCAAAGTACGTATTGGTTGTCTGACATTCACGGTTCGTGCACTGTCGTGCACAGGTTTCCCAGAGGTGTGTGTGTGGATGTACGATGTGTGTATGCGTGGGCTAGGCAATGGAACTGTGTGATGTGGACATGTGGCATGGGACGGATTAGCAATGCCGATGGGTGTGTGTTGCTCTGCTCCTACATTTTGTGGCTCGGGTGTATGCGTGCTCCAGGACCATCTACGATGTTGGGTAGAACGATGGTTTAGGGGGACAGATGGAACGCTTAGAAACGCTGATGCCAAAAGGGGGTACAGCCCCCTAAACGCTCTTGGGTTGAAATATGCTTTTGGGGTTCAAATGGAACGCTTAGAAACGCTGATGCCAAAAGGGGGTACAGCCCCCTAAACGCTCTTGGGTTGAAATATGCTTTTGGGGTTCAAATGGAACGCTTAGAAACGCTGATGGCAAAAGGGGGTACAGCCCCCTGAACGCTCTTGGGTTGGAATATGCTTTTGGGGTACATACTGTGAGTAATGGGTGCAGAACGTGACATGTGTTCTGGCACACAAAGGTGTGTGTCTGTCTCACATGCCCGGAATATCTGCTGACTATTATCATTCATGGACATCACATTGGTAGCATTGTTGTGAGTTCGTGCTTGTTGTGTGCCACACGACGTATTGCAGATGGGCCAAATCCTTGGTGTGCGTGCTGCCCTGGTACATGTGCATCAATGCTGTGCTCTTGGGGTGTTGACTATATTATGTGTGTTGTTACTCGCAGTGTGACGTGCGCTTCAGTCACTGCCGGCACATGATTTGTCATGGGCGGGTATCTTTGCATGACTACTGTATGAGGGCCAGCTGTTCGGATGACATATCTTTCATGACACTGTGGCTGAGAGATGAGATGGTTGATATGTTGAATGTGCATTGTGTGCCTGTCTGTTTCATATGTCCAGTTGTCTTTGTGTGCAATATTGTGGTTCCAAGCTGTTACTTCTAGTACGGTCTGTCTTACGTGGGCGTTGTTGTGCGATGTGTGGGTGACAGGCAGTGAGGACTACATGGACAGGACTTCGATGGTGTTGCTGATGTGTGTGATGGGTGGCACAGTGCCTGCCGTGTGGGTCTGTACTCCAGTGGGACTTGTGCATGCAGTCGTGGCTCCTTAGGTGTTGCTGTATCTGTGATGGGTCATGTGGGGTATGACTCTGTTATACATGTCCGTGCGCACATTGGTCTCATGATTGTGACTGGGAGCAGTGCTGCGTGTTCCTCTGCTACGTGACATGTCCCATGTGTCAGTCGTAGTACAGTCCTCATGCCTACAAACGCCCCGCCCTGTGCAGTTTCCCACCTACAGGTTGTTTCTGAGTGCGCAATGCAATGGATGCCACATGGTACTGGGAGGGAGGGGTGCTCCACCTTGCTGGTCTGTGGGAGTGGGGGCCTGGTGGGTGTTTTACTTCAGCTGTCCCCCCTCCAACCCACTGCCTTTGTGTTGCGGCTACTTACCTGTTACTTGTCGGTCTGTGCAGCTATGGCGGACACATGGATGTGGGGTGTGCTCTACCCTGCTGGTCTGTGGGAGTGGGGGCCTGGTGGGTGTTTTACTTCAGCTGTCCCCCCTCCGACCCACTGACTTTGTGTTCCGGCTACTTACCTGTTACTTGTCGGTTAGTGCAGCGATGGCTGACACATGGGTGTGGGGAGTGCTCCTTCTGGCGCTTCGGGAGTACAAGGGGACCTGGTGGGAGTTGCGGTGCTGGCTGACTGTACACATGCCCCCATGGTTCTGTTAGTTGGTAGCTTTGGGCTGAGTGTGTGTGAGTGTCTGTTGCATGTGTGAGTGATGTGTTGTGTATTGTGTACTGGACATGGGGGTGTTTGTCCCTCGGAGCTATGGCATAGTGGTAGTGCATGTGAGTACATAGCGGTGTGCTGGTATACGTTTGTTTGTACTTACCAGCCTCCACTCCCCCTGGTAATCCGGTGAGGATCTCCGGATGGATGATGACTCGCACCTTCTCCTCCCACGCCTTAAAGGTCTTGAAATGCGCGGGATTACCTCCGCCAGTGACGGCAGCCAGCTCCCGATTTTTGGTCTCCTTCTTCTTGACCACGCATTTGAGGTCGTTCCACCTTTTGTTGATTTCACCCCTGTTGCGTGGAACGTTCCTGACTGCATTGACCTGGTCTACGATCCTGGTCCACAACCGGTTTCTGGTGGCTCGTGGTGTCTGTTGGACCTGGTTGCCATATATTTGTGGGTGCACCTTGACGATCTCGTCGACCATGACCGTCAGCTCAGTGGAAGTGAACTTGGGCATTCTGTGTGATGCCTTGGTGTGTGTTTTTGTGTTTGTGGTGCTGGTGCGGTGTGTGGTGTGTGATGTGCAGGGGGTTTGTGGTGCAGGTGTTTGGTGGTGCAGGTGTTTGCTGGTGGTGGTGGTGGGTGTGATGGGTGCGTATCTGTGGTGTGCTGCTATCCTTTCTGTCTCGCTGTGGTATGTGCTGTCGTTCTCCGTTTGTAATGTAGCAAGGGGTTGTGGTCTGTGAAGGTGCTGCTTTTGTACTTACCTATGTGGGTGTGTCATGATGGTCTGTTGTTTTCAGGTGTGTTGTGGCTGGTGTTCTGGGTTTTGTAGTTTATTTGTTTGTCCAGGGGGGGGGTGTTTTCGGGTTGTGTAGTGTGTTTGGGTATTTGTGCGTGGCTTGCTGTGTGGACTTGTTGGCCATGTTGTGTGTGTTGGTTTGGGTCCGCGGATGATTTCTGTGCAGGGACGTGGCCGCCAGGGCTTCCGCCGTGTCCATTTTCATCACTGTTGTTTACGCTGGCGGGCGGTGTATTTGTGTATTTTCCGCGCTCATGTCGGTGCGATCCTAATTTCACGGGCGGTGTCTCGGTCGTCAGGGCGGGCGGTTTTGGGTTGTCGTGCGTATTTCCGTCCGTGGCGGGCGGATGGACTTAGACTCGGACATGGGCGGGCGGTATTTTTTGTGTTTTTACCGCCGCCGGCGGTTTTCGGTTCGCGGCATCGTAATTGCTCGGTCGGTATTCAGACGGTGTAGGCGGGCGGATTTTGACCGCTATGGTGGATGGCGGATTTTTTACCGCCCGACATCGTAATGGACACCTTAGTTTTTAATTCATGAATTAATAATTAGTTGTTAATTAATTTTAATGAATTGATTGGCAATTAATTATGTTAATTGTGTAATTATTTTAGGTGTGTGTTGTGGTGTTTATAGGTGAAAATGGTGGGAAGGGTGGGAAGTTATTTATTAATTGATTAATTAATAATTAGTTGTAAATTATTTTAAATTAATTAATTAGTAATTAATGATGGTAATTGGGTAATTAATTTTAGGTGTGTGTTGTGGTGTTTACAGGTGTATGGTGGGAAGGGTGGGAGGTAATTTATTTTTAATTGATGAATTAATAATTAGTTGTTAGTTAATTCAAATTAATGAATTAGTAATTAATTATGGTTATTGTGTAATTCATTTTAAGTGTGTGTAGTGTATATTATAATGTTAAAGAGTGCGTATTCAATGAATGTTTATTAATTGTTTTTATTAATAATAATTTTTTAAATCATTATTATGTTATGTAATTATAGAAATAAATTTAGATAAAAATATTGACGTTTTTTTATTGGTGTGGTGTTATAGAGTAGGAAATGAAATAAATATATTTATGTTTTAAAAAAAATGTTTCTTAATATTTGCTTATTTTAAATAAATATTGTTTATAAATGTATTTATTAATTTATTTTAGATAATAGGTGTACCTTTTTGTTATATGTAATTAATACATTTAATGTTAATGCTTAATATATTTGATCTGATATTTTTTAAATATTGTTTATTTATTTTAAAGATTTTTTTTTTTTTTTAATTGTTTAAATGTTATTATTAATTTTTGTTTCACTGTATCCAGCACTTTCCTTACTGTTGCACTTACTGGAGGGGGGAACAGTAATTTTTACTCCCCGCCATCCAGCACTTTCCCTACTGTTGCACTCATTGGAGTGGGAATAGTAATTTTTACCCCTCCGCTATCCATCACTTTCCCTACTGTTGTACTTACTGGTGTGGGAATAGTAATTTTTACCCCTCCGCCATACAGCACTTTCCATACTGTTGCACTCATTTGAGTGGGAATAGAAATTTTTACCCCTCCGCTATCCAACACTTTCCCTACTGTTGCACTCACTGGAGTGGGAATAGTAATTTTTACCCCTCCGCCATTCAGCACTTTTCCTACTGTTGCACTTATTGGTGTGGGAATAGTAGTTTTTAACCCCTCCGTCATCCAGCACTTTCCCTACTGTCGCACTCACTGGAGTGGGAATAGTAATTTTTATCCTTCTGCTATCCAGCACTTTCCCTACTGTTGCACTTATTGGTGTGGGAATAGTAATTTTTACTCCTCCGCTATCCAGCACTTTCCCTACTGTTGCACTTACTGGAGTGGGAATAGTAATTTTTACCCTTCCGCTATCCAGCACTTTCCCTACTGTTGCACTCACCGGAGTGGGAATAGTAAATTTTACCCCTCCGCCATCCAGCACTTTCCCTACTATTACACTTATTGGATTGGGAATAGTAATTTTTATCCCTCTGCTATCCAGCACTTTCCCTACTGTTGCACTCACTGGAGTGGGAATAATAATTTTTACTCATCCGCTATCGAGTACTTTCCCTACTGTTGAACTCACTGGAGTGGGAATAGTAATTTTTACCCCTCCGCTATCCAACACTTTCCCTACTTTTGCACTCACTGGAGTGGGAATAGTAATTTTTACCCCTCTGCTATCCAAAATGTTGCTACTATTGCACTCTTTGGAGTTGGAATAGTAATTTTTACCCTTCCGCTATCCAATACTTTCCTTGCTGTTGCACTCACTGGATTGGGAATAATAATTTTTACTCCCCTGCTATCCAACACTTCCCTACTGTTGTATTTATTGCATTGCGAAATGTATGTTTTAATTTTTTTTCAATAGTTAAATGTTTGTATTAATAACAAAATGGTTATTTTTGTAATTTTAAATTATTGATATATGTATATATTGAATTTTTATATAATTTAAGTTTAAAAATTAAATAATGATAATAGTTAAAGTATTTTTAAGTAAATATATGTATATGAATAAATTATTATGTTTGTGTGTTTATATTTTTTTAAATTAAGTTTTTGTCATATTTAGTTCAAATGTATATTAAATTGAATTTATCTTGTTAAAAATAATAATATTTAATATATTGAATTTATTTTATGTTATATATATTTTTAAGTCAATATTTTGTACATCTATATTTTTTACTTTGATATTTTTGAGTTGATATTTTTGTACTTACCTGTTTAAGTATAGGAAGTCGATATTTTTGCATTCTATATTTTTTCATCAATATTTTTTACATCGATATTTTGTCAGTGATCCGTTTCTGTCTAAGAAATTTGATAGTTGAAGGTTTACAAGTGTATCCAATATCTTGTCAAAAGCAGGCAGCAAAGATATTGGCTTGAAGTTTGATTTGGGCTTCTTTAGTAGTGGAATTAGTTTGTCCTGCTTCCAACTACTGAGAACCGAGGCCAACTGTAGAGACAAATTTAGTAGCTGATTTAGGATGGGATTATTTGCCACGCTGTTCGCAGCCAGGATGTGGGGGGACAGGGATCATCTGAGGAACCAGACTCACAGGACAACAGGGCCTGCACCGATTCTTCCATGGAGCTAGGATCGAACCCTGGTAGAAAGGGACTTGCATGAGAAGGCGGAGTCTCTCAATGAGCCGTAACCTTGCAATTGTCTGAAGAATGAAGACAGCTGCCGGGAGTCAGCTATCAGTTTAATCTTAGAGTAAAAAAACTTGAAAAGTTGATTGCACAATTTTACCGATGCCGTCTGTAGGAAGCTGGCTCTTTATGTGATATTCCAATAATCTGATATATCGTGTACAGAGACCAGGGGTTCCTGTATAAGTAGACAGTGGCTTGCTTTGGCAATCCCAAGGTGCTCTATTAGGGGTAGTGTGGTCGGGCAGCCCTAGGCTTAACCGAGAGGAGTGCAAGGCATCTGCAAATTCACAAAATGATCAATAAATGACACACATGACTCAAGAAGGAGATCCACACCAATTTATAAAAATAGCAAGTATATTTATATATGTTTAGGCATCAGAGAAAAATCGTTCAGGTAAGTACATTTTTCAATATGAATTCTTTCAGTTCAAAAGTGGACTCATTGCAACTTCTGAGTTCTGCAATGTTATCCTATGGAAGAAAGATCGAGTTCTGCAAACAGGTATAGTACAGTGACTTACAGGACTAGTCTCCAGGAGTAAAGGTGAGTGGTGGAGAAGGTTCAAGGCAGCACCAACAGTAATCCACCAGCGGCACAAGGGCGGCCAGGTGCAAAAGAGCGTTGGGTGCCCAATGTTATTCTATGGAGATTGGTCTTCGCTAGGAGGCCAGTCGGACTGAACCATTAGCGGGGCTCAGGCCTCAGGATGCTTGGGGATGTAGGGTCCTCTTCTCCATGGCCTAGGGGCGACGGGTGCAGAGGTGTCTTTAGGCGGCAGGTTTTCCCTTATCGGAGCAGTTGCTGTAGAGGGTGCCTACGTACAGAGGCTACGGGCAGCATCAGAGGGTCCATGAGGGGTGAAACCACAATGGACTTGGGCTCTGGAGGGCTGGGGGACCTGGATGGCACTTTTGGCCCGCTTTGACTCTGGCTTGGAGCGACGGGTGCAGTTGTGGCTTCAGGTTTTGGCAGTCCCGGAGGCCTCAGAGTCCTTTCTTTTGCAGTTGCTGCAAGATTCAGGGAACAGGTCCACTATATCATGGAAGGTCTTAGTTCTTTATCGAAAACAGGTGTCAACAGCTGCAGGTTGAGTCGACTTTGGGGCAGTTTTTGACGAGGGAAGCAGACAGGCCGGCGGGGCTGGTACCAAGTCAGCTGATTCTTCTTTCCTCTCTGGTTTTACGGCTCTTCAGTGTCCTCTCTCTTCTTAGGTTATCGGGATCTGCTTCTCCGGCGTCAGGGACTCCCCTAAATACTGAATTTAGGGGCATTAGGGGAGGGTAGAGTAGTAGCCAAAGGGCTGGGTAGTAGCCAATGGGCTACTGACCCTTGTTGTCACTACGCCCCCTATATGATCACTTCCTGTGGGAAGTGGGCATAATCCTGTCCAGAATTCCTAAGTATGCCATCACAAAGATGGCTACTTCTGAACAATTGTGTCCACCTCATTGTAACCCACCTTAGGGTTTAGGAGTGGCACTAGCCTGGTGGTGACCCGCCTACCTGACTATCTAATTTGCCTAGCCTGTCCAGGTGCCAAGGGGGTCCTGGACAAAGGGGGGGCAGCTTCAACTTCTGTGAGGGGAGCCAGACTCACATTCCAAAGGCAGCAACTCTTTGAAAGTTGCCAGCCTGGAGAGGCTAATCAGCAGGTCATCCTGTAGATGGAGGTGTTACACACTTTCCCGGACATGTTTTTGTTCTGGGCCTCTTGAGAGAAGAGGCTCCTAGGAGGTTAGAATAGTGTCTCCGGTGGCAGGCTAACAGAAACCAGTAGGGGAGCACACCAGAGGCTGGTAGGTTTTCTGGGGGCACCTTTAAGGTGTCCTCTGGGTGCATATATTGGTAAATCTGTCACTGAAATCAGTGAGGGCTTATTAATATGAGATGCTTGATACCAATCATTCCTATTTTCAGTGAAGCCACCATGTAGCTGGGGAACTCGTTTTCACCAGTGTCCAGCACATGTTTTAAAATGGCTTCCCTGTCCACTTGCACCAGCACTAATAGGACTGACCAGCACAGGGGCATATCTGCTCATGCAGGTATGACCTCACATGTCACATGTAGGACTGTCATGCCAGATGTAGGGGTGACTTACTGGTATGTGTGACATGTCGTGTTTTCATTTTTGTCTTTACCAAGACACGCAGCCTGCAATGGCAGCCCTGCATGTGTTTGCTGAGGGGGTCCCATAGGATGGCACCATTCGTGCTGCTGCCCTGAGGGACAAAGATGGTGCTAAAGGTTTTGCCACTTGAGAAAACAATTGTACAGTTCTAGGGAAAGAACACTGGTACTGGGGACCCGGTTAGCAGGAACCCAGTACACTTCAATCAAAGTTGCATCAAATACCAGGCAAAAAGTGGGGGTCCTGCAACAATAAGCCAGCTCCCTACAGTGTCAATGGCTGGAGTAGAGCAGCAGGTTGTGTGAATTTTTAGACAATTTTAAATAATGAACCTGCTTTATTTTGGACGGTATCCATTTGAGTAATAAGAAAATCTGCCTGAGTTTCCTTGAGAGCCTGATGGTATTTATGAAAGGCCATTTTATAGATCACCTTGTCCTCAAGAAGGTACTGACATCTCCAACCTCTTTCAAATCTCTCACATTTTTTACGCAGGGTTTTTAGTTCCTAAACCCGGGCGCAGATTGACGTTTAGTCACTGAGTTCATATCAGAAGATTTTAAAGGGGCTACAGTGTCAGATGCCTGGGACGTCCATGTGCTAATCTACTGAGTGTCAACTTCAATGTCCCCAGACATACATGGAGGAGATGTGTTTAGAGCATTACTGAATCACGTGTGAGAAGCTATCATCCACCTTGTACGGGGGGCGTTGGTGCAGAGACCGCGAGGACAATACACCTCATTCCAAGAAAAATAGATAAGAGTGAGATCCGGCCAAACAGAGGGAACTATGGTGGATACTGAGAGTAATCCACTAGAAAAGATTGAGTCCAATGCACGGCTTGCTACATGAGTGGGCTGGGACACAACTTTCTGTATATTCCGTGAGGACATGTTATCCAGAAGGAGCTTTCAGTGGGGGTCCGAAGGGACATCCATATGGAGACTCCAGTCTCCTAAATTTGTGAAATTAGCATATTTCGAGAGAAATTCATCTAAGGAGGCTAAAAAATCGATTGCAGGACGTAGGGCACCTGCCAAGCTTGTATTGGCAGAGAGTTTAAAACAAAATCCCATTGACTCAGCTCCCAGGAGCTCCCTCGAGACAAACATGGTACAGTTTAGAGTGCATCTGTAAACATTTGCAATGCCGCCCCCTCTTTTGCTTTCTCTGTCAAGTGTAATATTGCAAACCCTTTCGGGATAGCCTTTTCGATATCAGGCGCAGAGCTATCCTACAGCCACGTTTCAGTGGGGAAGAATATATCCACTTTATTTTCACTTCAAATATCGCAGATATGTTGTGCGTTTTTATGAAGAGAGCGCATGTTACATAGAAGGGCTCGTAACTCCAGACCTTTTGAGGATTTTCTGGGACAAAGGAGGGGCTCCGGTGTACTTTCAAGTGAGTAAAAGTGCTGTGGGGGCAGGTAAAGGGGAGACAAACCTATCTGGACAGAGGTGCAGCTGTTGTAAGGCATATAGCTCAGCCAAGGTGTAAGAGTGCTGCAAGCCGGTCGTAGAGGAAGGGGCAGCATGGCTGGTGCTGAGTGTAGGCAGAGCGTAGAGGGCACAGACGGGCTTCCCATGGACGCCCCTTCGACACACCAGCAGCGCATCCGGGCACCAGCCCATTTTTATCTAACAAGCATTTTCAATGCAATAGATCTCGCATTTTTGAGAGTTAGAGTTAATGGTGTTGTAAATGACAATGTGTTTTACCCCTGTGTTTTGGTTTGGAGTGTAGTGGATGTATGAACAGAGACTCAGCTGCAGCACTATCCAGAGGAATTAGAATGAGGAATTACCGATGGGACCAGAGAAGCAGCTGCAGCACTGTCCAGGGGACTAAGAATGAGGAATTACCACTGGGAACAGAAACACAGCTGTAGCACTGTCTAGAGGGCTAAGAACTGGGAATTACCACTGGGAACAGAGACAAGGCTGCATCACTGCCTAGAGGACTTAGAATAGAGGAGTTGCAACGGGACCAGAGAAGCAGCTGCAGCACTGTGTAGGGGACTGAGAATGAGTAATTACCACTGGGAACAGAAACACAGCTGTAGCACTGTCTAGAGGGCTAAGAATGGGGAATTACCACTGGGAACAGAGACAAGGCTGCATCACTGCCTAGAGGACTTAGAATGGAGGAGTTGCAACGGGACCAGAGAAGCAGCTGCAGCACTGTGTAGGGGACTAAGAATGAGTAATTACCACTGGGAACAGAAACACAGCTGTAGCACTGTATAGAGGACTTAGAATGAAGAATTACCGACGGGACCAGAGAAGCAGCTAGCATTACTGCCTAGAGGACTAAGAATGAGGAATTACCACTGGGACCAGAGAAGGAGCTAGCAGCACTGCCTAAACGACTTAGAATGAGGAAGTACCGATGGGACCAGAAAAACAGCTGCAGCACAGCTTAGAGGACTAAGAATGATGAATTACCACTGAAAAAAGAGACATAGCTGCAGCACTGCCTAGCAGATGTAGATTGAGGAATTACTGATGAGACCAGAGAAGCAGCTACTAGCACTGTATAGAGGACTTAGAATGAGGCATTACCACTGGGACCAGAGAAGCAGCTGCAGCACTGTCTAGAGGGCTAAGAATGAGGAATTACTGTTGGAAGCAGAGACACAGCTGCAGCACTGCCGAAAAGACTTAGAACGGGGAGTTTCTGACTGGACCAGAGAAGCAGCTAGCAGCATTGTCTAGAGGACTAAGAATGATGAATTATCACTGGGACCAGAGAAGTAGCTGCAGCATTGTCTAGAAGGCTAAGAATGAGGAATTAGCGACAGAACCAGAGAAGGAGCTAGCAGCACTACCTAGATGACTTAGAATGAGGAAGTACCGATGGGACCAGAAAAGCAGCTGCAGCACTGCTTAGAGGACTAAGAATGAGGAATTACCACTGACAACAGAGACATAGCTGCAGCACTGACTAGCAGACGTAGAATGAGGAATTACTGATGAGACCAGAGAAGCAGCTCGTATCACTGTGTAGAGGACTTAGAATGAGGAATTACCACTGGGACCAGAGAAGCAGCTGTAGCACTGCCTAGACGACTTAGAATGAGGAAGTACCGATGGGACCAGAGAAGAAGCTGCAGCAGTGCCTAGAAGACTTAGAATGGGGAGTTACTGACAGGACCAGAGAAACAGCTAGCAGCATTGTCTAGAGGACTAAGAATGAAGGAATTACTACTTATAACAGAGACGTAGCTGAAGCACTGCCTAGCAGACGTAGAATGAGGAATTACTGATGAGACCAGAGAAGCAGCTAACAGCACTGTGTAGAGGACTTAGAATGAGGCATTACCACTGGGACCAGAGAAGCAGCTGCAGCACTGTCTAGATGACTTAGAATGGGGAGTTACTGATGGGACCAGAGAAGCAGCTGCAGCATTGTCTAGAGGACTAAGAATGATGAATTACCACTGGGACCAGAGAAGCAGCTGCAGCACTGTCTAGACGACTTAGAATGAGGAAGTACCGATGGGACCAGAGAAGAAGCTGCAGCAGTGCCTAGACGACTTAGAATGGGGAGTTACTGACAGGACCAGAGAAACAGCTGCAGCATTGTCTAGAGGACTAAGAATGATGAATTACCACTGGGAACAGACACAGTTGCAACACTGCCTCGAGGACTTAGAATGAGGAATTACTACTGGGACAAGAGAAGCAGCTGCAGCTCTGCCTCGAGGACTTAGAATGAAGAATTCCCGCTGGGACCAGAGAAGCAGCTGCAGCACTGTCTAGAGGGCTAAGAATGAGGTATTACTGTTAGGAGCAGAGACGCAGCTGCAGCACTGCCTAGCAGACTTAGAATGAGGAGTTACTGACAGGACCAGAGAAACAGCTAGCAGCATTGTATAGAGGACTAAGAATGATAAATTACCACTGGGAACAGACACAGCTGCAGCACTGCCTCGAGGACGTAGAATGAGGAATTACCCCTGGGCTCAGAGAAGTAGCTGCAGCACTGTCTAGACGACTTAGAATGAGGAAGTACCGATGGGACCAGAGAAGAAGCTGCAGCAGTGCCTAGACGACTTAGAATGGGGAGTTACTGACAGGACCAGAGAAACAGCTGCAGCATTGTCTAGAGGACTAAGAATGATGAATTACCACTGGGAACAGACACAGTTGCAACACTGCCTCGAGGACTTAGAATGAGGAATTACTACTGGGACAAGAGAAGCAGCTGCAGCTCTGCCTCGAGGACTTAGAATGAAGAATTCCCGCTGGGACCAGAGAAGCAGCTACAGCACTGTCTAGAGGGCTAAGAATGAGGTATTACTGTTAGGAGCAGAGACGCAGCTGCAGCACTGCATAGAAGACTTAGAATGAGGAGTTACTGACAGGACCAGAGAAACCGCTAGCAGCATTGTATAGAGGACTAAGAATGATAAATTACCACTGGGAACAGACACAGCTGCAGCACTGCCTCGAGGACGTAGAATGAGGAATTACCCCTGGGCTCAGAGAAGTAGCTGCAGGTCTCTCTAGAGGACTTAGAATGAGTAATTATCGATGAAACCAGATAAGCAGGTAGCTGCACTGTTTAGAGGACTTAAAATGTGGGAATTACCGACAGGACGAGAAAAGCAGCTGCAGCACTGTCTAGAGGGCCTAGAATGAGGAATTACTGATGAGACCAGAGAAGCAGCTAGCAGTACTCTATAGAGGACTTAGAATGAGGAATTACCGACAGGACCAGAGAAGCAGCTAGCATCAATGCCTAGAGGACTAAGAATGAGGAATTACCACTGGGACCAGAGAAGGAGCTAGCAGAACTGCCTAGATGACTTAAAATGAGGAAGTACCGATGGGACCAGAGAAGCAGCTGCAGCACTGCCTAGAGGACTGAGAATGTGGAATTACCACTGGGGCCAGAGAAGCAGCTGCATCACTGTCTAGAGGACTAAGGAGGAAGAATTACTACTGGGACCAGAGAAGCAGCTGCTGCACTGCCTAGAGGTCTAAGAATGACAAATTGTGCACCAAAGGCCCTGGACAACCTTATTACAAATCCATCGTACCTTGCTGCTCTCGCACAGTTGTTGAGAAAGTAAACAACCCTATGTGGAGCTCGGCCCCTTTATTAATGATGCTTCTGCTGGAGGAGCTTCCAAATGGGCTGGGCTGCAATTCTTGCTAAAAAAAAAGGGATGACCTGTCCAGACTGATGCAGCAAGCACATACCATGCATCCACACAAAGTGCATGCAGCAAAGTAAGTGCAGCATACTGTTAATGTAGATTGCATGTTCAGAGCTAATCCTGCACTTTTGTAATGCAAAGATGGCCTTTGAACCTGATCAGAAGCATAAAAATGGAAATTCGATCCAGACATAAATTTTCATCAGATAAGCAGCAATCAATTACTGAGTTTCCAGTGAAATAGAGACACTTTTTCTGAATTCCTGGCTAACATTGAGGGTTGTGAAAACGAATTATTAAAATAAGATTAAATACAACAAAGTATCATGTTTGAGGAACAGTATTTTCACATCTCAGTGACAAATCATGCCTGATTTAAGCCACTTTCCCGTTTTCAAGATGAGAGCTTTCACAAAAATAAATGTAAATGCCAATGTCAGTTTAAAAAAAAAAAAAACATGAGCCAAAACTGTAATGGATCTGAACTTGGCACATACGTGTCTAAAAACACGACAGGACAGTAACGTATATGCTGCAGGTAAAGTAAATTATTGGTCAAAATGTAATGCCTGTTTCAGTACTATACAGCATGGACTATAAATATTATCTGAAATTTTCTGGCTTCATTTTGGAGATATAAAACTATGCGCGGCAAGCATTATTGCACATACACTTAGCATCCTTTAACCTGGGGTATTAAAGTATCCACAAAACAACAGGAGTGGTAATACTAAAGCCTACATGGAGCCGACGCTTTTACTTTGAAAAATATTTTCAACACAAGAAAGAAATCGGGTCCTTCTCTCTCAGCACCCCCTCATTAACCCCTTTCCCTGATCTCCCAAACTTCAGCTTCCATGCCTAACAGGCACACAAAAAGAAAGAAGTAAATAACAAGCATTTGCAATGCAACCAGTCTCGCCTTTGGAACCTTATACATTTTTAGCTATGCACCACATTATCTTCGGTGCTAGAACATTTACTGTTGTTTACTGTGTACTTTTTTTGTTGCAGTTTTATATAGCACAAACTAAACTCGAAGGTACTGGAGCGCTGAACATGAGCATCAGTTACATTACACAAGGAAACATAGGCATATTATATAACTGCTTTGAGAAGAACTTATTTCAAGTGTTATTTTTGTATAACTGGTACGCTAAACTTACATATCTGGAAGTGCCACACTTGTTGTGTTGTTTGAATGTGCGAGTTTAGGCTGGTATGGATATTGTACCTGACGGGAGGGATGCTGTTTTTGCATATTCCTCCCGCGCCGGCAATGTACACGTTTTGGCTACTGAGTGTCCTCCGCCTTTAAGGGCTGCAATGGGGGGTGGGGAGACTGTAAATGAAGTTTCAGAAAAGAAAACAAATAAAGCATTAGCTGACGTGTTGGCTTTGCCAATGAGTTTTGCAGGTCCTTAAGAGCATCAGCAAAAGATATATATATATTAAAAATACATATATTGGCACCAGCACAATAATACACTCATTTATTTTTAATTTCTATTTCAAGATGATGGACACCCTTTCATAGAGAAAAATTAAATATATATAAAAGTGCAAATTGGTCTCGCATTTATGAGAGTTGGAGGTATTGGTGCTATAAATGAGAATGCCTTTTACCCATGTGTTTTGGATTGGAGTGGATGTATGTGGTGTGGAGTGGAATTATGTGGGTTGGAATTGTTAGTTGTGGAATTGTGTGTGGTGGAATTGTGTGGAGTGTATTTGTGTAGTGGGATTAAGTTGCATTGTGTGTAATGGAAATATGTAGATAGTAATTGTGGTATTGAGTGTATTGGAATTATGTGGAGTTGGATTGTGTGTCAGAGTGTAATTATGTGGAATGGCATTTTGTGTGGTGGAGTGGTATGTTTTGGAGTTTAATTATGTGGTATGCTGTTGAATTATGTGGCATGATGTGAAATTCTGTGGTGTGGATTGGATGTATGTGGTGTGTTGTGTAATTGTGTTGTTGAGTTGAAATATGTGGTTTGTCAAATTATGTGGTGTGGAATGGAAATGTGTAGAGTTTAATTGTGTGGCGTGGAAGTGTTTGGCGCTAAGTGAAATTATGCTGACTGGAGTCAAGCTAGCCTGGCTGAAGAAGGGTGACATACCCTGAAACCGGTCCCAGGATGCTTGTTTCCGGTCCAGGGAGGACCTGGCCTGGCAGTTCGGTCTGCACTGTTCCCATGGGGCACAGGGTCAAGACTGATTTGCATATGGCTGGGTCCAAACTGGGGTGGCGTAGTGGGCAAAAGAACGATGGATTTAACCCAGATCTTTTGACTGGGGGAGAATGTTTGCATTGTCAGCATTCCGTCCATCATTTGTTTGCTGTAACACTTTTCGCCCTAAGTGGGATGGGTATGCCCAGACGTGGGTCCCTTGCTCACTGTGCCACTGGATTCAAGCTAGCCTGGCTGAGGAAGGGTGACATACCCTGAAACCGGTCCCAGGATGCTTGTTTCCGGTCCAGGGAGGACCTGGCCTGGCAGTTCGGTCTGGACTGTTCCCATGGGGTACAGGGTCAAGACTGACTTGCATATGGCTGGGTCCAAACTGGGGTGGAGTAGTGGGCAAAAGAACGATGGGTTTAACCCAGATCTTTTGACTGGGGGAGAATGTTTGCATTGTCAGCATTCCGTCAATCATTTGTTTGCTGTAACACTTTTCGCCCTAAGTGGGATGGGTATGCCCAGACGTGGGTCCCTTGCTCACTGTGCCACTGGATTCAAGCTAGCCTGGCTGAAGAAGGGTGACATACCCTGAAACCGGTCCCAGGATGCTTGTTTCCGGTCCAGGGAGGACCTGGCCTGGCAGTTCGGTCTGGACTGTTCCCATGGGGCACAGGGTCAAGACTGATTTGCATATGGTTGGGTCCAAACTGGGGTGGCATAGTGGGCAAAAGAACGATGGATTTAACCCAGATCTTTTGACTGGGGGAGAATGTTTGCATTGTCAGCATTCCGTCCAACATTTGTTTGCTGTAACACTTTTCGCCCTAAGTGGGATGGGTATGCCCAGATGTGGGTCCCTTGCTCACTGTGCCACTGGATTCAAGCTAGCCTGGCTGAAGAAGGGTGACATACCCTGAAACCGGTCCCAGGATGCTTGTTTCCGGCCCAGGGAGGACCTGGCAAGGCAGTTCGGTCTGGACTGTTCCCATGGGGCAGAGGGTCAAGACTGATTTGCATATGGCTGGGTCCAAACTGGGGTGGCGTAGTGGGCAAAAGAACGATGGATTTAACCCAGATCTTTTGACTGGGGGAGAATGTTTGCATTGTCAGCATTCCGTTCATCATTTGTTTGCTGTAACACTTTTCGCCCTAAGTGGGATGGGTATGCCCAGACGTGGGTCCCTTGCTCACTGTGCCACTGGATTCAAGCTAGCCTGGCTGAAGAAGGGTGACATACACTGAAACCAGTCCCAGGATGCTTGTTTCCGGTCCAGGGAGGACCTGGCCTGGCAGTTCGGTCTGGACTGTTCCCATGGGGCACAGGGTCAAGACTGATTTGCATATGGCTGGGTCCAAACTGGGGTGGCGTAGTGGGCAAAAGAACGATGGATTTAACCCAGATCTTTTGACTGGGGGAGAATGTTTGCATTGTCAGCATTCCGTCCATCATTTGTTTGCTGTAACACTTTTCGCCCTAAGTGGGATGGGTATGCCCAGACGTGGGTCCCTTGCTCACTGTGCCACTGGATTCAAGCTAGCCTGGCTGAAGAAGGGTGACATACCCTGAAACCGGTCCCAGGATGCTTGTTTCCGGTCCAGGGAGGACCTGGCCTGGCAGTTCGGTCTGGACTGTTCCCATGGGGCACAGGGTCAAGACTGATTTGCATATGGCTGGGTCCAAACTGGGGTGGCGTAGTGGGCAAAAGAATGATGGATTTAACCCAGATCTTTTGACTGGGGGAGAATGTTTGCATTGTCAGCATTCCGTCCATCATTTGTTTGCTGTAACACTTTTCAGCCCTAAGTGGGATGGGTATGCCCAGACGTGGGTCCCTTGCTCACTGTGCCACTGGATTCAAGCTAGCCTGGCTGAAGAAGGGTGACATACCCTGAAACCTGTCCCAGGATGCTTGTTTCCAGTCCAGGGAGGACCTGGCCTGGCAGTTCGGTCTGGACTGTTCCCATGGGGCACAGGGTCAAGACTGATTTGCATATGGCTGGGTCCAAACTGGGGTGGCGTAGTGGGCAAAAGAACGATGGATTTAACCCAGATCTTTTGACTGGGGGAGAATGTGTGCATTGTCAGCATTCCGTCCATCATTTGTTTGCTGGAATTACATGAGTATCAATTGGGGGGTTACGTCCCTTAACAGGTGGCTAGGTAGGAAGTGATTAAAGTTTAAAAGGAAAAGAGACCTGGCTACCAATTTTAGTTGCTGCCGTTTATTTCAGAAGACTAAAAGCCAATACATTTAGTCTTTGGGCCTAGTTAATCATTTCTCCATGATTTATACTTTTAGAAACAACTTTTTATGAAACATTTCAATTTTGTCTGAGACATTCAAAGATACATAACTCATACATAACTCAAAAAGTGCTAATATACTTTAAACATACACTTGTGAAAGTGAAAAAATAAAAAAACAAGAAGCATATAAATTCAATACATTACAATCAATTGTGAGAAATTACACCAGCATGTCTTGAAACACATTACTAAGACAATGAGCACTCTCTTAGGGCCCTTTAATTAGCTTGGTAAAGAGAGATGCTCTCCATGAGGGAGAAAATAAATATCTGTGGGGATATGCCTATGTATAAGATCCCTCTCCAGAATCCGTAAATTATTTAATTTGCCCCCTTCTTGGATAAGAGGAAATGCCGACGCGTTTCCAATCCCAGGCTGTGTTAAGGGATTTTCATCAGGGCTGGAGGAAGGTGTAATCTGAAATAAATGGGATTTGATTCAGTGAAAATTAATAAATGAAACCCTTTCTCCATCTATTCCTTACGCCTATTTATGAAATTTTGATTGTACCGGTTTGTGTGGTTACAATCTTCCTCAATGCGTGTTGGTTTGTTCTTCAGTCAATCTTATGTAATTCAAACAGGGACCTAAAACACGGACATTGGTTTGCATGGTTAAAAAATATGTAAGCCCAAAGAAACAGAGTAAGGTTCAAGCAACAACAGCAATCATGGGAAATGAGGACCCGCAGAAACTTTTACAAAACCTAAAAAAACGCAATTGTGAACTTGTCATCTAAACAATTATCTAAGGTGGAAGAGTCAGTTTTAGAATTAGGTGTCAAATTTGTTCCAACTACAAGCACAGATTATGCCAACTTGAAAATAGAAGCGCTGGACTTTTTCCGCAAGATTCGACTCAAAGCATTCTTTTTTGGAAAAGAAAATCGCGGCTACAAAGAACCCTCAGGATTAACAAAAAAGTCTAATTTTAATCCGCCAGCATCCAGTGTTCCAAAACAAATATTGCCATTTTAACAGGTGATCTTTTCCTCCATCACACAATTGGAAAAGAGTAAGCCATTCACAAACAGAAACATCACCAGGCAACAACAAGAAGCCATAATGGATTTACGGAAAGATGACTCAATAGTCATAAAGTCGGCTGACAAAGGCGGGGCCCTAGTTTTATGGTCCAAAGAAATGTATTTGACTGAAGCGAAAAGCCAAATACTGAATACCGAGTGGTATTGACAACTCAGAGAAGACCCTACACGGCAAATAGAAGGTGAAATCAATAACAAACTCAAATGGGGATTGGAACAAGGTATCTTAGGCCTGCGACTCTGTGCTGGAGCCGATTGCCAAGTATGTAGATGTCTTCTTGAAACCCCTCATGGACCAAGTACCATCTTATTTAAGAGCTACAACTGATTTCATTAACAAAATAGATGGCCAATCGTTTGACCCACATTATCAGTTGATGGTTTCATTTGATGTAATCTCTTTATACACTCAGATCCCTCAGGAGGAAGTGCTCGAAACGATGGAGTATTTCTTGGAAACACGACCAAAGCCCCACAGAGTCCCAACTGAGTTTATATTGGATCTTGCTGGAATAGCCTTGAAGAGAAATTATTTTAAATTCGAGGAAACATTCTTCATGCAGACCAAAGGGACCGCAATGGGATGTCCCTTCGCCCCAGAAATGGCCGTGCTGTTCGTGGCCCGATTCGAGGACAAGTTCATCATTAACCACAACCCGTACAGTGAACATATCCTACAATGGTACCGGTACATAGATGATGTATAGTGCCTTTGGAATGGGACAGAGGAACAACTCCGCCAATTCCATGAATGGCTTAATATGAGACACCAAGACATAAAATTCAGCATCACAAAGAGTATTACTTGCTTAACCTTTCTTGATGTAGAAGTCATACCATATGATCAGAAATTGACTACCACCTTACACCGTAAATCCACTGACAGGAACACAATCCTCCATTACCAAAGCTTCCATTCAAGGAGCCTAAAAGATAACCTACCTTATGGTCAACTATTACGGATCCGTAGGAACTGTGCACGAAAGGAAGATTTTCTGATACATGCTGAAGTGCTTTCTGACCAACTCAAGGAGAGAGGGTATCCTAGAAAGATGCTCAAACATTCAACCAAAAGGGCCTGGTATACACCACGAGAAGAACTGCTCTCCAAAAAAGAAAAAAAAACCTTAGAGAAACTGGTGTGTGTGTCTACATTTGGCCCACACACAAACAAATTTCGTCAGATGATTTAAAAAAATTGGCATCTTCTTACACAACTAGAATGCCCAATGGAACAACCTCTGTTCGCTATGAAAAAGAACAAGAGCATAGGGCAAAGGATTATCCTTGCTGATATTGCCCCAACAACAAAGAAGAAAGATTTAAGGATGCAACGGAACATGCAACCAATTGAGGGTCACCATAAATGTGGCAACTGTTCAGCGTGCAGAAACACTATTGAAGGCCATGAGTTCACGCACGATTCCATCAAATGGATTCATAAAGAATTTACCAACTGTAAAACCAAAAATACAGTTTACTCAATTAAGTGCCCATGCTCAAAACTGTACATTGGAAAGACAAACCAACAAATCAATCAGAGGATTGTACAGCATCGCTCCCGAATCAAAAAACAAGTATTAACTGCGCCGATGGTGTCACACTTTGTTGAAAACAATCACTCCGAAAAAGATTTCGTATGGACTGTGCTATCAGGATTAAAACAACAGCCGCGTGGAGGCAATGTTGAAAACCTATTGCTCAAAAGAGAGGCATACTTAATCCTAAAATTCAATTGTATCCAAATAGGTCTGAATGAAATGTCGGAATTAAATCAAGCAACTGATTAGCATTTTTTACGAAATGTCAAACATTAGGTAAATCGACCACTATAAAATACAATGTGTCATTCATGAACTGAATTAAGTTATCCATCAAGAAATGGCACAACTACATTTCCCATAATCCTTCAAGCTAATCACACATCAGACATACTTCCTGCCTCTCATACGGAAAAGCACACTCCACCGGGAAAATGCACACGAAGGAAGAGCTGCCTGCGTGAGCACACCTTGGAGAAGTAACAATGTGAGTTTCTCAACAAGTTATGGTTAATCCTGTTCTTTAAAGATTTGGCACGACAGACATCTGATGGCCTACTTCCTTTTGTTATAGCATTCAATAGCACACGAGTAAAAGCGACCGTGGCTGCTAAGAAATTGCTAGACACTAAGGGCCATATGTATCAAGCCTTTTTACCGTTTGCAAACGGGCAGATTCTCAGAATCGGTCCGTTTGCGAATTGAAAAAGCCTTTTGGGATGTATCATCCCAAAAGGCCATCGCAAAAATAGAGAATTGCTAAATTTGCGATTCTCTATTTTGCGAATGCAATTAAGGAATTGCAAATTGCGATTCCTTAAATGCAATTCTGGAAGCACCAGAAATTTGCTATTTGGCCTTAAGGAATTGCAAGTTACCACCAACTTCAAGTTGGTGGTAATTTGCGATTTTCTTTAAAAAAGCACTTTTTTGATTTTTTAAAAGTGCGATATATCGCACATACATGCCCTTAGGGCATGTATGTGCGCAAAATGTGCACACATGCGTATTTCAGGGGTGCAACAGGGTGTCCTTTTGGCACCCTTGAAACCTTGAAATTGCATTCTCAAATTGCGATTCTCTAATTGGTAATCGCAAATTGGGAATGTCTTCCCATTCATTCCTATGGGCCTCCTAGCCCATAGGAATGAATGGGAAGGTATTCCTTAATTGCGAATCTCAATTTGCAATTCGCAAATAAGGAATATGTAGCATTCACAAAAATTTTAGCAAATCCTACATACATTTCATTTTGCGATTCTCTAATTGCGATTCGCTAAAAATCGCAATTTGAGAATCGCAAAACTTTTTTGATACATATGGCCCTAAGTAAGTTGTTTTTCTAACATTATTGCTATTTAAATACACGGGCTCAGTTAAATTAAGCAGAAACGCCCGGTGATACAATGTGGCTCCATTTCCTTCTGCAGATACGAGACATTAAGCAAATAAAAAAGCTGAACAAGGAAGATTTATGCTTTCACAAGCTCCGAGTTAAACATGCAGGCTCACCACCTTCTTTTGAATGGACTTGCAGAATTTTAAAAGTAAGCGTTTCTATTGAAATCAAAACCCTTTAACAGCTTAAAAGTAAATGTATTTGGGCTTACATATTTTTTAACCATGCAAACCAATGTCCGTGTTTTAGGTCCCTGTTTGAATTACATAAGATTGACTGAAGAACAAACCAACACGCATTGAGGAAGATTGTAACCACACAAACCGGTACAATCAAAATTTCATGAATAGGCGAAAGGAATAGATGGAGAAAGGGTTTCATTTATTAATTTTCACTAAATCAAATCCCATTTATTTCAGATTACACCTTGCTCCAGCCCTAATGAAAATCCCTTAACACAGCCTGGGATTGGAAACGCGTCGGCATTTCCTCTTATCCAAAAAGGGGGCAAATTAAAATATTTACGGATTCTGGAGAGGGATCTTATACATAGGTATATCCCCACAGATATTTATTTTCTCCCTCATGGAGAGCATCTCTCTTTACCAAGCTAATTAAAGGGCCCTAAGAGAGTGCTCATTGTCTTAGTAATGTGTTTCAAGACATGCTGGTGTAATTTCTCACAATTGATTGTAATGTATTGAATTTATATGCTTGTTGTTTTTTTATTTTTTCACTTTCACAAGTGTATGTTTAAAGTATATTAGCACTTTTTGAGTTATGTATGAGTTATGTATCTTTGAATGTCTCAGACAAAATTGAAATGTTTCATAAAAAGTTGTTTCTAAAAGTATAAATCATGGAGAAATGATTAACTAGGCCCAAAGACTAAGGGGCCGATTCCGATTCGGGCCGGAAAACGTACCGACCGACTCGGTACGGGATTTTAGTCCGACCGACTCGGACCGGCGCCGTCCGACCCGGGTAGTAAGATGAAATGCATGTGAAATCCGACCGTTTCGGACGGAATACAAAACGAACGAGCGAGCTGGACGGAAACAAGCCATCCGGTCGGAAAATCACTCGAAACGAACCGACCGACACGCACCCGGATAGAAACCGAAGGAAACGTACCCGCGAACTCCGACCCCCGTAGTACGATGCTGTGCGTGCGAAACACGACCGACTCGCACGGAGCACAAGCTGTACGACCGACACGCATACAAAACAGCCGAATCAACCCAATACTCCGCGACCGACTCGTACGCCGCATATGAAATATAGCTGACACACAGCGGGAACGAGTCGGACAACATCGCACCAGACAACAGCAGCGTCCGACTCGGACACAAGAACGACTCCTACATGCACAAAAAGCACCAAGGGAAAAAAGTTAAAAAAAAGGGCCAAACAAGCAACCACAAAGCCAATAAATACTGGGGGGGGGGGGGAAATGGAACAAGGACACACCCCCAACCCCACCTACATAAAGGCCACAAATCCCTACCATGATCCTTTGCAAATTCCACAGACCTGCCAGCAAACAACACCATCACACAGCAACCACAGACACACTCACAGCTCATACATCACACAAGCCACACACCATTACCACACCTACAAATAGCACCCTCACACACACCCAGCCAAACCTACACTGACCCCCCCACTTGCACACACACACACATCAATCACCACCACCACCATGCCCCTAAAGAAGAATCCAAAGTTCCTAGATAGTGAATTGGAAGTCATGGTAGATGAGATCCTCAGGGTAGAGCCACAGTTGTTTGGTACATTGGTACAACAGACCCCCATGTCGCAGAAAACCAAGATGTGTGCGAGGATTGTCGACAGGGTGAACGCACAATCGCCATGTTTGCGCACAAAGGAAGACATCCAGAACAGGTGGTATGATGTGCGCAGGAGGGTCCAGGACCTACTGAAAAAGGACTACCTCCTCAGCCACCACACCGGCAGTGGCCCTCCTGCAAAACCAGTATACCTCAGGCCCTGGGAGGAGAAGGTGCGGGCCATCCTACCACCAGTGAGCGTATACGGACTAACAGACATCCCAGAGCCTGGTGAGTACACAACTAATATACACAATATGGTGTGACAATACACACAGAGCACTCTCAAAGTGATAGGCAAACCATGCACCCTTACCAAATACACAGCAAACAAAACATATTCATCCCCAAGATGTAAATGCTAGTCAGACAAACACAATACCTGCCATCTCATAGTGATATCTAACTGTGTCATGACATGTACAAACCTAACAACAAATACAGCAAGGCAGTGGCACAAATAGAACCAACAAACACTCTCAGATATTTTGACATCACTAGAACACCACCTCACAGGGAAGATCACTGAAAGGAAGAAATTCTGTGTATGCTGGTGAAGTCAGTGTAGCCAATAGCATGATGGGAGTTGGAGTCATAGATATTGCTCACCCTCACAGTTGCCCCATCAACACCACCCTGAACCATGCTCACATCACAGGGAGTGGAAAAGGACTCACAAGATGGCTGACACTGGGTACTGCTGGGGAGAGCACAAGGCCATGCAGGCAACTGTGCAACAACCAACAGCATGTTGTATACTTCATAGGGTGTCCATAAACGGGCTTTCTAGACTCATGTCCTTATATAGGCATAACCCAACCTGCCCTTATATAGGCATAGAATCCCAGGCCTTATTTAGGCATAAACCATGCACACCAAATACAGGCATGGCTTCCGACATCCGTCCACCCTAACGTCTCAACGAGTCCATGAAAAAACAGACCCTCAGGCTGCGGGAGTTTCCCTTGCCCAGGACTATTGATTTCTTCAAGGACTCATACATTATGCATGAACCTCTTTCGCTGCCCAACTCACGTCAATGCTACCATTTTCAGGTATAAATATACCTTCCCAAACCCCTGTAAATCAGAGGAGACCTCGACTTCAGAGGAGCCCGATTCCCGGCCAGATGCACTGAGAAGACACTGCCCTTCCTGCACGCAGAGAGTCCAGCTTCCAGTGATCTAACTTCCCTTGCGGGGTGTTGGAGTTCGAGTCCGGATAGAGATTCCTACCTCTCTCATTCTTCAGGTATGGAGCAGACTAGAACCTAGAGGGACTCTTGACATACTAGACTCTTGGCATACTAGGCGTAACTTACTCTTGGTATACTCTAGTCAGGAATACAGCACCTACTTCTACTTCTCCCTATACCTAGGATAGGTTAGGTACACTGGGATAGAACTAGGGTAGAAACGCATCATATGAGTACTCGCATTTTTAGGCTATGTCATTTTATGTAAATGCATATATGCTAAAAAGATAATGCTGACGCAGTATTATTTATTTTTACTGCTCACCTTGTACATTATTTATCTCGCATACTGTCTTGTGATCGTAACAGCACATCTAACTTACAACAGAAACAAGACTGTTCAATAAATCCTTTATTGAAACGCCCGTCTGTTATTTCTGTGTAACTCTGAGAATAACTGAAACATGCACGACTGAGCTGAGTGAAATAGTTATCTATTGTTTCTACGACTCTGGGACACATCCTGATTCTGTAAGGGAAACACAGTGGTCATGTTTTGCGGCAGCCAGAAACTAATCCCTTCTTGTCGTCAAGAAGTTTCTAGTGGCCTCTGAGCTAGCTGGCACAAGTAATTAAGTTTAATATACTCGATAGGGACATACCGACCTTAGTCCTATGTCAAACCTATAGGATATATTATTCCAATGCGCAGAGCCTATAAGGGAAATAGGAGCTACACTACATGGCGCCCAACGTTTGGTAAGGCAGTAATTCAACGTTAGATACTGAGTAACTCAGCTGTGCACTTTTATTTTTCTCTCAGAGACCCCTACCCCATATACTCCAAAAGACGTCTGGAGTGGGCAGGGTTAATATCCGCCACGGCTACATAGGGAAAGCCCCTATATATTAGCTGTTTGGTTTGCTCAACGTTGAAGGATACAGTGTTCCACAATATTGTGCACCTTATCTTTGTTTCCTTGAAACTTGTGCTACATTTTCATAAAACAAAATGTCCTTAAACGGGGACAATCCCGCCGGAAACGGTGGAGCTGCGGCTGATCCAGCCCAACCAGCGTTATTTAACAACACAGGTTTAAATGAAGCCGAAGAGGGTGTCATAGACATTCCTCCTAACTTAAGAAGAGCCATTACTCTAAAACTTATAAAACATGGCCTATCTCCAAGAGGACGTAGAGCAGTTTTCGTGATAGAGGCACACGAATCCTTTCAGACAGAGGTATTCTATTCATGGGTAATATTTCCTGAATCTAATCCAGTAACTCACTTGTTTAACTTCTACAAAGAAGATGAACAACCGGAGGAATACATTCCTTTCGAGGATATTGAAATTCCATTAACATACCAGGAGCACTAGCTCTGGTTTAAAGGTGCCCTAAAACATCACAGAAATATAACCAGGCTCGGTCCGCTAGGCAGACCAGGAGCAACATGGCCGATTCTAGCCGGCTACACACCTCATCCAGACATCGAAATAATGTCAGACGAGGAACTACTTAATCAACTCACAGAGTTAATAAAAATCTACAGACAATTGGTTCAATATGTCATGAGGACTTTCACAGTCCAACAACCATTAACACTTCCAAATCAAGCTCCTCCACAGGGGAGTACACTAAAAATTACACCACAGACTCTATACGCAGTCATGGGTAAAATGCCCACTAAGCGGGAGCAAATTCCGTTTTGGATAGCTCAAAAAATTACTCAAATCGAAGCAGTATTTCCAAATACTAGCCCATATGAGAAACACAGAATCCTAACCATCAGTTTACCAATGGGGATCACACCACAACTGGAAGACTGCACCACTTGGGGCTCAGTCTTTGCTGCCATCTACACTAAAACACACGGCATTCCGTCAATTGCGGTAATACCAGATGTCCTAAAACAAATTCAAAACGAATACGGAGCAGAGCCTGCTTTAAATTTAGGTATGAAATTACTGAAAAATTTTGACCAGGTCTCAACAATAATATTATCTAATATTAAAGGCGAGGCAGCAGCAGTGGCGATCCGACAAAAATTAAGGGAATTTGATGTTACAGAACATCAGACAGAGCTACCCAGAATTATAGAGCAATCTTATGCAGAATTAGGCAGAGATAGTTTGGGTGGGAGACCAGTTAAACCAAAACTATCTGAAAGTCCTGAGAAGGACTCAATTAAACAAACTCCTACATCTTCTAAAAAGAAGTGGGAATCTAACAAACAAAATTCAAACGAGAAAGGTTCTCAATCCCGAGGTAGGTCTCCTCAAAAGGAGCCCTCTGAAAGGAGGTATAACCTCAGGAATAGGGATAATTTGAGAAAACCTGATAGGTATCAAGATAATGATACACGTTCCTCTCGTCCCTTTCAGGTCTCATCACAGACTTCGGAAAGAAGAGGACGTACAGAACATAGAGAAGAACGCGTGAAATCGAAAGACGACAAGCACACAACAAAAATTAAAACAAAACCTCAATTCTCCAAAAAGAAAGTAGCAGGTCTGAAGATAAGACATGCCGAGAATAATGAGATCACAACTCAAAAATGGGGAATGGGCTCAGACAATGCTGGACAGTGCAGCAGAAGTCACAATAGCTCGCCAGAACCTGATGGAACTTCTGGAGATAGTGGACTTGAATGAGTACATTACGGTAGAAACTGTAGACACCAGGGTTAGTACTCCACAAAGGTTATATGAAATAACACTCCGGATGGAGGGAGACAAACCTAGACAGGTTAAAGCACTTTTTTGGGAAAAACTATCAAAGGGTTATGACATACTTCTAGCAGAAAAAGACTGGCCACCACAATTTGTCAGGGAGTGCCCACACGGCGAGGACATGATTATGCCTGCCTTCTCCAATCACATTCCAATTCACTTAAAATATACATATGCCAGAAAATGGGCAGTAGCCCAGGCTCCAGCATTATATAAAAATCATGTAGGATGGGATGAGGACTCCCCTCACCATAAAATACATCTGAAACATGAACCTACTGCACAGAGGCAGTATCCAATTAAGCAAGAAGCTAAAAAACAGGTCAGGGAGATTTTAAATCAACTTGAATACCAAGGGGTGATTGAAACTAGCACCTCATCTATGAACAATCCTTTGTTTCCTGTCTCCAAACCAGACAATACATATCGTCTAGTTTTGGACTACAGACATTTAAACACTTGTTCTAAAACTTTTGCAGTGCAAAATGCACATAGCACAGCATTAATGAATAACATTGTGCGTAAAAAATACAAAACCACATTAGACATCTCAAATGGATTCTTTTGTCAAAATATAGCACCTGAAAGTAGGTACTTAACGGCATTCTCCATAATGGGGACCCAGCGTCACTTTTGTCGACTCCCACAAGGGTTCAAGAACAGCCCAGGTTTATTCTCAGCGAGAGTAACGGAGTTGCTACAAATTTATGACAACGAGGCATTGTCCTATGTCGATGATATTTATCTGACAGACGATGACTTAGAAAAACACTTGAACAGGGTGAGCACCATTATATTGGGATTCGCCTCTGAGGGCTATAAGTTCAACTTTAAAAAGTCCCGAATTGCCCATCTCAATGTCCTATTTTTGGGATATGAGCTTTCAAGTGAAGGCAAGAGCTTGGCAGCTAACTTTCTAGAGAAGTGTGCGCTGATCCAACCTCCTAAGACGCTAAAAAACTTACAATCAATCCTGGGTTTCCTCAATTTTGGTAGAACATACATTCTAAACTACGCAGAAAGGGTTAAACCTCTCTACGCACTAATCAAACCTGATTTTTCATTCAAAAACTGGACACAGGAACACACAGAAATTTTGCGTTCACTCCAGGCTAACATGTTAGCAACAAATCACTTACAAACACGCGTAAGTCAAAGAAGTTTGGTGATTCGAATAATTTCGGGTCAATGTGGATTCACTTACTTAACCTTTAATGAGGGTGAGAAAGTACCAATTGCATACAAATCACATTTGTACACACAAGCAGAAATGCGCTTCAGTTCAACTGAAAAAATTCTGACAGCAGTTCAAACAGCTGTAGCAAAAGAAAGAGCCTTAGCCCAAGGGAAACGCATAATTGTCGTTACCCCAGTACCAGCTTTAGAAGCAGTCACAAAAGCGAGCATTCCCAATGCTAAAGCTTTACATCCAAGATGGATACAATGGGTTAATTCTCTTGCTGCAACTGATGTTGAATATGTATTTGATCCAGATTTAAAAACACAGGCATTTCTCCAATATGAACAAGAATGTCCTCTGCCCACTGAGATTCTGCCTCTCGATCAGTATGAATTCGTAATTTACACTGACGGATCCGCACAGCCCGCAACAGGGAGTAAGCAAGCTTACAGTGCAGCGTGTGCTATCGTTAAAGGTCGCATACGAAATGGCATCTTCAGACCTATGGTCACAAAAACTCAGTCACTAGGTGATTGTACAGCTCAGCGAGCTGAACTACAGGCATTCAAACTGGCACTTGAAAGTACGGATCGAGAATTCCTCACACTGATAGTGTGCGATTCCTATTACTGTGTTCAGTCGTATAATGACTATATACGAACCTGGCTTGAAAATGGTTTTAAGGATGCAAAAGGTGGCACAATTAAGCACAAACTGCTTTGGGAACAAGTAGTTCTGTTGAAAAACGAACTACCAAAGGCTCACGTGATTCACACACTGAGTCATCAGCGTGATGGCGTTCACGTTGCAGGGAATTCATTGGCTGACGAAGCCGCGAAGGGGGCTGTTCAGACGGCTTCCGTAGCTGCGATCACTCGTTCAAAAACAAAAATAGACGGTGAGATAATGTTAGCTGTCAATGCTTCGAGCAAAGGCAGCAGTGCAGCGTTACCGAAAAAGTTTCCACTCAAGTACTCTTATGTAATTGATGCGAATAACGTTCCTTTTGCTCGAATCCCTGGAGTGGGGGATAGGGTAATTCCAAACATGGAACGAAGAACAACCTTGATTTATGAAACACATTTGGGGGAGGGTCTGTCACATCAAGGGATCTCAAAAACAATTTTGAAGTTAAAAGAGATGTACTGGTGGCCTGGAATGAGTACACACATTCACATATTCATCAACAACTGCTTATACTGTAAATTACAGCGAGAGAGCCACCAGACACCATGCAGCGAATGCGGCAGCCCAGTGCAGACACCACTATCTATCTAATCGCCAGCGTCCTACTGGACAAAGGCATTCCCGCAAATACTAAATCTAGGTTCCTATGGTTATGGCCTCAGCGCTCAGCTGACGCTCGAACTGTTATAAAAGATTTGCGAGTCTTTATCGGCACATACGCAATAGGCACGTTTCATTCTGACCAGGGTCCTGCGTTTAGCTCTAGGGCTTACAAGGAGGCCATGGCCAGTCTGGGCGTTGCATTGCGGTACTCCTCTCCATTCCATCCTGAGGGAAATTCTGTTGTGGAAAGGAAAACCGGGACATAAAGCAGTCTATAACAGCTAGGGTATTAGGCTCGGGTGATGGGTGGGTCAAACACCTAATTAGCGTTCAGCGCTCTCTCAACAATTTGCCAAGAAGTTCTCTAGGGGAGTCACTCCATATGAGGTCCTATTTGGGACAAGAATGTGGGTTCCAGACTTAGAACACGTAGGCACAGTGGTGGACAAAAAGAATTTGATATCAAAGATCGTTTGGCTGTTTTACAGGAACTTAACAAGTTAAGAACGAAACAAAGCAACGTATCCTTACAGCCAACCACCACTGGGGAAAAATCGGCGGTCCCAGCAAGGCCTGTCTGGATTCCAAAAGTTGGGGATCTGGTCAGAGAAAAAATCGCGGACAAGAAGGAATTTGGACCTTCTTACAGACAACCGGTACCTGTTCTAGCTGTTCAAGGAACAAGGACAGTACTTCTGCCGCCCCTTGCTGGAAGAAAGGAGAAAAGATTTGTGTCCATCGACCTGATCAAACCACAACATGTGGCCAATACTAAGCAGTAGGCCTCGTGGACTCCGACCTAGTAGCAGACGCACTCCTCTCGCTACTATTCAAGAGGTTCAGACTGAAAGACTGATCACGATCGAGAATTCAGCTGTAACAAATGAAGGACTAAGCAACCAAGCTATGGAACTCATCCCTCTTGACAACCAAATAACAGTTCGTCCAAATACACCTGTCTACACCAACGTGACTCGTGAAGAACTGGTTCCTGTGATTTCAACGAATCCTGATGCAATTCCAACAATTGACAGAACTGCTTCTGGCTATTTCATTGACTTTGATACGTTCTCAGAGGATCCAAGCGAACCTGAAACGACGCCAGCATCATCAAAATTCAAGCAGCAAGTACAAGACTTTGTTCACTTTCTGAAAAAGACTTATCTGGTTTCTCCATGGATTGAACTCTGGATTACATCTGGACTTTTTATTTTTCTGCTCTGGCTATCTTTGGTAACAACTGTAAGCATGCTCATAGGTGGCAGATACATCCATGTGAACATTGAAGGAAAGGACATAAACGTGCTTTTGAAACCTCATAAATCTTCCCATCGTGAAGCAAGAGACTTGTCATCAGTGAATATCACAGCTGTTCCTATACAGGATGGTATAGTGTGGGACAAAACAGATTATGAAATATTCGGCCCAAGTGAACAATTGAACATTCCACATTTGTTTAAAATTTCACTAAGCGATTTGATAACGTCCAGTACCTATTCAGATGATTGGGACTTAGAGACTGTTCAAGATATAATGTTTGATCTAGAAAAATCTGCTGCATTTTCTAAAAATGAATATTTAGAGGGTACAACTGATTACGAAGAACTGTATTGTTATAACCACTATGGTCATCATTATTTGCACAAAACTGCATATCCAAGAAATATATTTATGTATAATCAATGGGAACATTGTCCTACACCACCACAAGGTAGTTCGAAAACTTTTGCTAGTAAATTTCCATATTTTTCAGGTTATAATACATCTGATCCAGAAACGTTTTACTATAAAAATGTAAACAAAACAGGACTGAAAATTATGTTAACAAATACAAAACAGATTTACTCTGAAGCATTTATTGCCCAACTGTCTACACAAGGTTTCGACTTATGGAAAGACACAATTGAGACAAAAACTGTCTGGGGTAGTAAAGATTGGCAAGTACAGGGTATGGAAGCTTTATTTAGAGCCTGTATTATCCCTGAACAAATACTGTTTTTGAATGACACCGTCCAACAGACATCTTGTCTTGGATTAGCCAAGATCAAAGAGATGAAAACACCTTCTGTGCCAACACCTGCCAGTGATAATAATACAAAGGCAGTGGTGACAGTTGACAATATACTACAACTCAACAGAACCAATTCAAATTGGAAAAAATGGTTGATCTGGCCCACAGACACAAACAACTGTCAGGAAAGGTTCTTGAACAAAACTCAGGGCTTTGCTCTTCATAGGCCAGACCCAAGATATGTCCAAAGACAACATCCGGGGGTAGTAACAACATATAGTGTAGGAAAATTATGCCTCGATTGGCTGCATAAATCTACACTACAGGATGTGAAGCAACACTTAACCTTACTTGCACATGACGCAGATCTTAGGGAATTCTTGCTTGGACCAAGAAAACCGCGTCAAAAACGTTTCATATATGCCGGCATCTACGCTGTTTATAACGAAGCATGGAAAGTGTCACAGATAGAGGCTGCAGAACGAATACGTGAACTTGATCGTATCAATTTAGAGAAAACACTCTCTGTAGTCGACAATGGGTTAACAACTTTGTCCTCCAGAATTTATTCATTGGATGGCATTGTATCCTCTGCTATCGACATTCTAGAACAAGATTTGGCTATGTTACAACAAGGTCAGTCTCAATTACGTTCTATTGTGTTATTGACATGGACGCTGCAATCTTTGCGAGCGGGCTATGTGCCTTGGCGTTTCATCAACACGTCGTCCCTGTTTGCAGAATACAATCTGACTGATAAACAGATCGAATTGGCACAAAGAGGAGCGAGGTATACAGTGCTGAGCATTGAAAAAATTGACAAATTACCATTCACAGTGGCAGAAAAACCAGCTACAGAATGGCTTATTCATGGAAAAATAACATTACCTGTGACAACTTTTCAGTTCCAGTATTGCCTCAGACAGATGCAAGCAGGCAAATATGAAAGGTTGGGTAGGGAATACATTAAGACATCTTGGAATTTACCGTATACACATAAATGTTGGAGTGGGGATCGTGAAGTGTTTCTTAGCGGTATTAACTGTAAACCTGCACTGACCGGTTCACTCATATGTCAGGACATTATTTTGCACGGAGCTTGTAATGGTTCTGCGGCAAACTTGTCTTGCCATCAGCACGGTTCACCAGCTGCTGTGATTAAACCAACGTTTGGACAACTTTCTAATGGGAGTTACCTCATGTTGAATGATCAGAGCTGCTGTGGAATGTTGCCCGGCATCCCATATCTAGTAACGGTCAACTCCAGGGTCACTTGCTGTATGCAAGTATTGTTTCCACCGATAGACACAGTCAGGGAGTCGGCTTTATGGCCTTCACTGAATGTCTCTTTTATAAGATTTGATACTTTAAGCAGAATGAAAGCCATGCTTTTACAGCAAACAGTGCCTTTGACCTCGGCCAAAGAAACCTATGATCTACAAATTGCAAGGACTTCGGCTGATATACAGAATTTAATACGTACAAACTGCCCCATACATTTCGTAGAAATGTTATCACGTATCTTCAACATGTCAGATACAACAGGAATTGTACATGTATTTAAGAGCATTTGCACCGGTCTCTTAGCACCGTTCCAGGCAATACTTGGAATCATTCCGAACTTTGCACATTCGGTGTTTGGTGGCATACCATTGATTCTAGCACTTGTTGCGGGAATTCTATTCATCTGTCTGCTATTGCGCTATGGCCAGCCACTTCGCAGAAATAACTCCGAGCGAAATGGAGAAAGCTCTCCTTGAAAGAAAGTGCCGTGAGCGAATAGTACAGCTATTGGGCATGACTCGTCTACGGGACCTTAATACCACATGGTTCCTGTCATTCCGACCAATCTGGCATGATTGCATCTTACCTGTTCTACGCTGCCTGCTATGCGGTGAAGAATGCGTGTTGGACGCTTGTCTAACATATCCATCAGCTGCGCCAAAGGACGTCGATACTTTGCTGGTCCCGATAACGGTCCATGCTTCGTGTTGTCCCCAGAGGCTCCCAATACTGATGTCAGCATTCATTGAGATCTCACAGTCGCCTCCTGCTGCTGCTGAGGTACGAGAAACAACTCCAGGCACACAGGTAACAACGGACGCGAACATTGCTGCAGCATCCTATGCTGTGGGCGGTGTTTCCCATCTTTGTGCGGTCAATCTCTTACGTGAGGTGTTCGAACTTACACCATCGACAGTGGATGATGTTTTGTCTATTGAAATAGATGATCTCATGTTTACACCAGACCCGTGAACTGACTCTGATTCGGCATACTTTGTTCCAGTGCAACAGCAACAATTTGGCCTTCGTTTTTCAAAGACTTGGAACATTACCAAAATTTGAACTCTTTCCCATTTTTCGAACACAAAAATGGCACTTCAATCTGCTTATAGTAGAACTGGCCTTATAATACAGACTTGGCAGTACTTCCAGGGACACTTAGTCATCTTGTGTGTCTAAAATCGTTCATTTAGTTTTCATGACAGGAAATGACTTTGGTTTGCACAAACTTGTCACTCATTTTTTCGTCATATGTAAATATTGCTTGTATGTTCCGTTCCGATTGCATTTGTTTCACACTTTATGCAGGAAACGAAAAGCTTTGCTTATAAATGTACAGACACCTTTGCATTTTTAAATATGTCTTTTAGAGCTTTTAAGGATATGTTTTAATATGCGGTACTCTATTTTAATGTTTAGCATTTTGGATGTTTAGCATTTTAGTATCATTGTTTCCACGAAAGAGGAGTGGGTGTTGTATACTTCATAGGGTGTCCATAAACGGGCTTTCTAGACTCATGTCCTTATATAGGCATAACCCAACCTGCCCTTATATAGGCATATAATCCCAGGCCTTATTTAGGCATAAACCATGCACACCAAATACAGGCATGGCTTCCGACATCCGTCCACCCTAACGTCTCAACGAGTCCATGAAAAAACAGACCCTCAGGCTGCGGGAGTTTCCCTTGCCCAGGACTATTGATTTCTTCAAGGACTCATACATTATGCATGAACCTCTTATTCCCTAAGGGATTCATTCATGACGTCTTTCGCTGCCCAACTCACGTCAATGCTACCATTTTCAGGTATAAATATACCTTCCCAAACCCCTGTAAATCAGAGGAGACCTCGACTTCAGAGGAGCCCGATTCCCTGCCAGACGCACTGAGAAGACACTGCCCTTCCTGCACGCAGAGAGTCCAGCTTCCAGTGATCTAACTTCCTTTGCTGGGTGTTGGAGTTCGAGTCCGGATAGAGATTCCTACCTCTCTCATTCTTCAGGTATGGAGCAGACTAGAACCTAGAGGGACTCTTGGCATACTAGACTCTTGGCATACTAGGCGTAACTTACTCTTGGTATACTCTAGTCAGCAATACAGCACCTATTTCTACTTCTCCCTATACCTAGGATAGGTTAGGTACACTGGGATAGAACTAGGGTAGAAACGCATCGTATGAGTACTCGCATTTTTAGGTTGTGTCATTTTATGTAAATGCATACATGCTAAAAAGATAATGCTGACGCAGTATTATTTATTTTTACTGCTCACCTTGTACATTATTTATCTCGCATACTGTCTTGTGATCATAACAGCACATATAACTTACAACAGAAACAAGACTGTTCAATAAATCCTTTATTGAAACGCCCGTCTGTTATTTCTGTGTAACTCTGAGAATAACTGAAACATGCACGACTGAGCTGAGTGAAATAGTTATCTATTGTTTCTACGACTCTGGGACACATCCTGATTCTGTAAGGGAAACTCAGTGGTCATGTTTTGCGGCAGCCAGAAACTAATCCCTTCTTGTCGTCAAGAAGTTTCTAGTGGCCTCTGAGCTACCTGGCACAAGTAATTAAGTTTAATATACTCGATAGGGACATACCGACCTTAGTCCTATGTCAAACCTATAGGATATATTATTCCAATGCGCAGAGCCTATAAGGGAAATAGGAGCTACACTACAGGACACCACTGACGGACATCCTGAAAGACAACTTGCACTCCCTGCAATGGAAGCACGTTCCATGGTGGGATATCTGGCTGGGTGGGAAGGAGGACTCACAGCACTGACCATAGTCACAAGCACCTCCCCTCACACACACCCTCAACACTAACTCCACATAACCCACCTGGGAGAATGCAATGCCTCACATTCTAACTGAAGATCCCACAAAGAACAACCACCCTAGCTCATACTGTGTGAAGCACAGGGACACTCTTGGGACTCGTAGCCAAACAACCGCAAGGAGAACACTCTCAGCCAACCTGTCAGCACAGGCACCCCACCCCACAGGGAAGCAGAGTCAAAAGGAAGGAAGGAAGGATGGGCATGCTGGGAAGGGGGGTGGAGGCAATAGCATGATGGGAGTGGTAGTCACAGATATTGCTCAGCCTCACAATTGGCCCATCAACACCACCCTGAAACATGCTCACATCACAGGGAGTGGAAAAGGACTCACAAGATGGCTGACACTGGGTACTGCTGGGGGGAGCACAAGGACCTGCAGGCAACTGTGCAACAACCAACAGCAGGACACCACTGACGGACATCCTGAAAGACAACTTGCACTCCCTGCAATGGAAGCACGTTCCATGGTGGGATATCTGGCTGGGTGGGAAGGAGGACTCACAGCACTTACCATAGTCACAAGCACCTCCCCTCACACACACCCTCAACACTAACTCCACATAACCCACCTGGGAGAATGCAATGCCTCACATTCTAACTGAAGATCCCACAAAGAACAACCACCCTGGCTCATACTGTGTGAAGCACAGGGACACTCTTGGGACTCGTAGCCAAACAACCGCAAGGAGAACACTCTCAGCCAACCTGTCAGCACAGGCACCCCACCCCACAGGGAAGCAGAGTAAAAAGGAAGGAAGGATGGGCATGCTGGCAATGGGGGTGGAGGCAATAGCATGATGGGAGTGCTAGTCACAGATATTGCTCAGTCTCACAATTGGCCCATCAACACCACCCTGAAACATGCTCACATCACAGGGAGTGGAAAAGGACTCACAAGATGGCTGACACTGGGTACTGCTGGGGGGAGCACAAAGCCCTGCAGGCAACTGGGCAACAACCAACAGCAGGACACCACTGACGGACATCCTGAAAGACAACTTGCACTCCCTGCAATGGAAGCTCGTTCCATGGTGGTATATCTGGGCTGGGGGGAGAAGGAGGCCCGGATTGCAACCAAATACCACCAATGTTGGTCAGGCACACACCTCAACATTCACATTGACATGCCACAGGTTGGCAGGACAATGTGCTACACCAATATCACTCTCTGACTGTCACAATTGAGGAGAATGCAATGTCCAGGCCCGCATCCAGAGGTACAGTCACAACTGTCAGGTGTTTGAACAATTGATGCCTGTAGAAACATACCATACAATCTGTGTCTCTCCCCAAAACAGGTGATGATGGGTACTCAGCAGCAGACGAAGAGGAGTCCCTGTCCCAGGCTCCGGGGGACACAGAGCTCACTGGTGTGGATCAGCCTCTGCACACCTCGGATGGCGAAGAACAAGCTGGACCCTCCGGTGTCAGTCATCATGCAGCACCAGCAGGACCAACATCTGCACCCCCTGCACCCACCCCTCCAACAACTGCCAACACACAGGCCACCCCTGCCAACACGGACACACCAAGGACCACAGGTGACAACAGCGCAGGGACCCAGGACCAAACTGGAGCTGGTGCCAACGAGCCCACTAACAACACCCAAGTGGGCACACGGTCACCTGTGCGTGGCACTGCAGGCCCTGCACGTGTTGCCAGGGGTGGTGGGAGGGGTTGGTAGACACAGGTCGCTATTTGCAGAGGGGTCTGGACTGCATGGTGACCCACAACTGGCACGCATCGCAGATGCGTACCAGACTAGCACCGGAGAGGTCAGCCAGGTAGTGGGGATCCTCAAGGACATACAACAGCAGCAGGCTGCCCATCATGCCTGCTTGGACTCCCACATGTGCCATGTCGAGACACACATGTCTCGCATGGAGTCCAAGTGGGACACATTGCAAGAACTCACAGCGGTGCATAGGGACATACTGACATGCCTCCGCCAGATCAGCACCAACATGGCCTCACCTCCCTGTGCGCCCACAACATCTGTTGCCACAACATCCGCAACTGCCACAGGGAGGGAGGAGGACTCTGGCGGACAGTCCCCTGCACCGCGGCAGCCTGCACCTGAGGGTCCCCCCCCCAAGAAGAGGGGCCGTCCGAGGAGGCCAAACTGAGAGGCCGATGGCCAGCTACATCCCCCAGGAAGCCAACACCTGTTCTGGAACTTTTCCTCTGTGTGCAAACTGCACGCCCTGTCGATGGCAACCCAACTCGCCCACATGACTTGGGGAGCTCTAGTTGTACTAATTCATCCGATGAATGTGGACTTTACCCTGGACATTTCATCTACCAAGACTACCGATTCACATGGGAACTTTGGATTCCTATTTCTATGTACAGCACCCACCATCCTGTGCACCATCCCCACATCTTTTGTAAATAAACTCACCCAAACACCATATCTGCCTCTGTTGTGATTCCAACGTGGTCTCTGTCATGGAGATGGTGATCAGAAAAATGACACTGTGCATGCTAACTGCTACAGCAAGTCCAACACCGTCATGGCAGTCATGGCGACGTGACACATATGAGGGAGACACACCACTAGGGCCACACAACACATACACACCAGGGCCATATGACTCATCCCCTACACTGATGTTGCATGGAAATACAGTGCAATGCACAGACACCACAGATATTCACAGTCTGTGTCAACTACACTACAGGTGCAGTAAGCAAATGTCACTCAGATGTGTGACTACAGACAACGCACACCACAAACTGAAGCACAGGTTTATTACACATTTGCAACATGTTGTTTCCACTACAAATGCAAGCTAATCCCACCTGGCTGTGGCCACAAAGTCAAACAATGCAGAAGATAGAAAGTCCAGGGGTGTGTGGCACATCACCTGTAGGTAAACAACTGCTGCCACCTTGGAAGTTGAATCATGGATTCGGGGGATCCAAGTTGTTCAAACAACTCCGGCAGCACCCTGTGAAGGACAGACATGACACACAGTCAAAAGCACTGAAGAACAGCACAGAACGGCAATACTCATGTCTAATACCTGTCACAAGATAAATACACAAAAGCAAGTTAGCATGTCTACACTGTTGGGAGGTACAGACCACCTGCAAGGACACATCTCTGCACGCATCCAGTCAAGTTGCACATGGCCACACTCAAACAGCACCAGAGCACCACACACACATATCATGCAAATCAAATTCATTGATATTACAACACTCTGGATACTCACATTCAGCTGAAGAAGTTGGTGATGAGCTGTGTGCGGACATCATCATCATCACTGGCATCGTGGCCCAGGCCTGGATCCTCCACAGGTGACGGATGTTGGTCATCGTCATCCAGGATGAGAGGCAACTCCTTCCGCACTGCCAGGTTGTGGAGCATGCAGCAGACGATGACAATCTTGCACACCTTTGCTGGGGCATATGGGAGGGCCCCTCCTGTCTTGTCCAGGCAGCGGAAGCAGCTTTTCAGGAGACCAAAGGTCCGCTCAATCACCCTCCTCGTCCGACCATGTGCCTCATTGTAGCGCATCTGGGCTGGTGTCACAGGGTTCCTGAGGGGTGTCAGCAACCACGGCATGTTGGGGTATCCCGAGTCACCTACAGACAGACAATTGCACATTAGCCAATATTGAAAAGTGTGCGGAAAGCAACATAGCAGAACACACACAATGGTACAAAGTCAGTACACACCGACAAGCCAGGCACGCTGGTTCGACATCATCCTCGGGATGCGACTACTCCTCATCACATAGGCATCGTGTGCAGAACCAGGGAAACGGGCACACACATGTGTGATGGTCATGTCTGCAAGACATACCACCAGAGCATTGATAGAATGGTAATGTTTACGGTTCCTGTATGCCTGCTCATGTGCCTGTGGTGGTACCAAAGCCACATGTTTCCCATCAATGGAGCCAATGACATGTGGCATCCTCCCCAGGGCATAGAAGTCACTCTTGACGTCAGTGAGTCGTTGACGTGGTGGGAAATAGATGTACTGGTTAAGGCATCTCAACATTGCCACCAAAACATCGCGTAGCACACGGCTGAACATAGTCTGTGACATACCACCAGTAGATGCCACAGTGTGTTGAAAGGTACCGTTGGCAAAGAAGTGTAGGGCTGCCATCACCTTCACCTTGGGGGTCAGCGCTGTAGGATACGGCCAGCCAGGCTGCAAATGTGGGTCCAACCGCACAGCCAAATCCTCAATCAGCTGCCTGGTGAAGCGGTACCGTCGGATGCTGTCACGTTCCACCATCGTTGCCAGGTCTGGGAATGGTCTATGGACAGCAGGAGCCATGCAGTGCAGAGGTGAAGAAAGCAAGATTGTCAGTCACCCCACATATGTGCCATTCACCATACTGAAGTTCACATGATACATCATTACCAAACACTAGTACTTGATGTGTGTCTCGTTCTGTTTGGACATATATGGCACCTACATGGACATCATGTAACATCTCCGTTCAACATGTGTGGACAACAGGTCCCAGGGTGTGCTATGTGAAACCATTTGGCTGTGTCACAGTACCCATTTACTGCTCTCACATTCCACACACATACCACAGTGACGTGTGGACAGATGTGCCACAGGCATCACAACTCATTGACAGGTAGATTCCCAGTGACACTGTATTGCCACATGGACACTGGCATGACATGGCGTATCCTGTACATGTCAGAAAAACAAACCTGACACCCACAGGTAGTGGCCCCTGTAGCCTCTGCAGGACAGACATGGATGTCTGTGACACACACACACAACATCTAAGTCCATGCACAAACAACGTGGATGTGGATACTGTCTCCCATTGTGCACATGGAGTCAGACATGTGAAACACAACATGCACACAGACTGCGGAGGGACATGACTATTGTGGCAATGGGCCACCCTGTGACGTAAATGCTTTCCCACATGAGCCTTGGGGTATGTGACATGTCATACACATACACAACCTGGAAATGTGACCATGCAACATGCTCCAAAATGAACAGTTGCACATCACAGTGGTCATGTGCAACGATCGGTGTGCCCGCACGGACTATGTGCATTGCATGTGGTGCTGGCTACGTGCTAGCACAGCAACATGTACGCACCTACACGATCAGGTCGTGCTGCCACACGTGACCATTGCATTGCAGTGTGGGCTGGGTGCGCGTTGTATCGCGGGTATGCGTTGTACAGCAATGTGTCCGGCATCGGTGTGCCCACATGGACCATTGCATTGCACGTGGGCGGGTACGCGTGTATCGCGGGTACGCGTTGTACAGCAATGGTCCGATCGGTGTGCCCGCACGGACCATTGCATTGCATGTGGGTGGGTACGCGTTGTATCGCGGGTACGCGTTGTACAGCAATGGTCCGATCGGTGTGCCCGCACGGACCATTGCATGTGGGCGGGTACGCGTTGTATCGCGGGTACGCGTTGTACAGCAATGGTCCGATCGGTGTGCCCGCCTGGACCATTGCATTGCATGTGGGCGGGTACGCGTTGTATCGCGGGTACGCGTTGTACAGCAATGGTCCGATCGGTGTGCCCGCACGGACCATTGCATTGCATGTGGGCGGGTACGCGTTGTACAGCAATGGTCCGATCGGTGTGCCCGCACGGACCATTGCATTGCCTGTGGGCGGGTACGCGTTGTATCGCGGGTACGCGTTGTACAGCAATGGTCCGATCGGTGCGCACGCATTGGCTGCGGTTTGGCATGGCAACGGATGCGTTTTTGAAGATTCAACGAGTCTGATGCACTGAATTCAGTTGGCCAGCCACAACAAAGTTGCAAATTCATGGGTGTCATGAAGTTGAATTTTTGAAGGATGCTGTGGGCGTGTATTGGTGCTGCTATTCCATGGATTGGTCAGATTTAGAAGATGCAAACGACTTGGACCTATCACTTTGGACACATGGCACAGTATCTGCCTCTGCAGCACACATATGCTGGCTGTTCCCCTGAGGGCTCACTTGCCTGCACTACATGCTCCAGGACGACATCTGCCACTACACTGCTGCTGACTCTGCATCCCCTAGCTACTGCAATGGCACGTACTGTGGAGAGAGCCCCAGCCTTCACCCATGAGGAGAACCAGGCCCTGGTGGACAACCTCCTTCCACAGTACAGCAAGCTGTATGGGACACCAAGGGAGCAGGTGAGTGTGCTGTCCACTGCCTTACTAATTGTGCATGTTGTCTGACTAGCAGGATTTACAGTGTGCACACCACTGGCTAGCATGCTCACTGAGTAGTTCGCACCCCCCAAAGTGTGTAATCACTTGCACTGAACAGGTACAGTGGAGTAACAGTGCATTCAAACAAGGTTCACTTCCCATGCAATGATACCATGTAGTAACTGCTGGCAAACTGTCCATAGCCCTCGTTGCACTGCCTGTGTACATCATATGCCCCTGTCATTGAGACATGTCTTTCCAACTGTGTGATGCACGGATATGTTGCATGTGTAGTAATGGCCTTTTCACTTTGTCATCCTCACAGGTTGATGCCCATCAGAAGCAGGTTATCTGGCTGGCCATAGTCCGGGCAGTCCGATCTGTGGGGGTCTACAAGCGCCGGATCCGCAACTGCCAGAAGAGGTGGCAGGACCTTCGGGGCTGGACCCGGAGGATCGCAAGGGTCCAGCTGAAGCTGTCGCCTCCTCGCAGGAGGGTTGGACACCGGACCCTGACCCCCCACATGCTCCAGATCCTGCCGGTGGTGTTCCCGGAGCTGGATGGGCAGCTGAAGGCCAGACAGCAGCAAGGAGGAGGTGAGTCAAAGACTGCACTGTGAACTCAGTCTAACATGCTATGTGCCCTCCTCTGGCCTGGTTAAACTTCCCCAGTACATCAGTCTTGTTGTCCAGTACCCATGTCCCTCTATTGTGACATGGCCACTACCCATCTGATACGCCAGTGTGCCCCTTACGCTCAGGATAATTGTGTCACTCGGGTACAGGGTCCTTGCATTTTGCTTTGCTCAAGGTGGGTGACAGCTTTTGTTCCCGTGATATTGTGTTTGCCTTCATGGGTGGGTCAGTTGCTCACACAATGCCTGAGTCGTGCAATGTATTCTGGGTGTAACTTTGATATGTGATCCACTTGCACATCAAAATCACCACATGTCCCTGGGGTATTTGCCACACCCCCATTCTGCGGGTGGGTACAATGTTTGGGCCTCAGGAGTATGTATGTCAAGTGTGTCACACATGCTTAGCCACCTGCCTACTGACCAGGGCTCATCCCTCTTGCAGGTGGAGCCGGACAGGCATGCCTACTCCAGGGCATACAATACACTCTGTACTCCCACTCCCGTGTATCAGCTGACATGCTGTGCTCAGTGAAATGTTCCCTCAGGTGTCTGCCTCTGTGTCGTTGTGCTGTGACTACGTTGTCGTGACTCCTGTGATGTTTTTCGGTTAGGGGTCAGCATGCCATCTGCTATTGGACCATGTGAGACAAGACTTCTGTGACTTATAGGTGTTTGATCACTTGAATGTGCAGACAGGTGTATGCGACTGTGACTTTCAGGCAGCTGTTCATCATTCACAGCACACTGTGAGGTGCTCTGGGTCAGGGAGTAGTGTTTCATGTCTCCCATTTGTCCAAATGGTGTGCAGTGTACAAATACGGTAGGGGTGGTGGTAGTGGCAGGCTTCCAGCCCCCCATGAGTGGGGATGGTAGTAGTGATGGCCATCCAGGCCCCCCTGAGTAGGGGTGGTGGTAGTGGCAGGCATCCAGCCCTCCATGAGTGGGGATGGTAGTAGTGATAGGCATCCAGCCCCCCTGAGTAGGGTGGTGGTAGTGATAGGCATCCAGCCCCCATGAGTGGGGATGGTAGTAGTGATGGGCATCCAGGCCCCCTGAGTAGGGGTGGTGGTAGTGGCAGGCATCCAGCCCCCATGAGTAGGGGTGGTGGTAGTGATAGGCACCCAGCCCCCATGAGTGGGGATGGTAGTAGTGATAGGCATCCAGCCCCCCATGAGTGGGGATGGTAGTAGTGATGGGCATCCAGGCCCCCTGAGTAGGGGTGGTGGTAGTGGCAGGCATCCAGCCCCCCATGAGTGGGGATGGTAGTAGTGATAGGCATCCAGCCCCCCCTGAGTAGGGCTGGTGGTAGTGATAGGCATCCAGCCCCCCATGAGTGGGGATGGTAGTAGTGATAGGCATCCAGCCCCCCATGAGTGGGGATGGTAGTAGTGATAGGCATCCAGCCCCCCATGAGTAGGGGTGGTGGTAGTGATAGGCATCCAGCCCCCCATGAGTGGGGATGGTAGTAGTGATAGGCATCCAGCCCCCCATGAGTGGGGATGGTAGTAGTGATGGGCATCCAGGCCCCCCTGAGTTGGGGTGGTGGTAGTGGCAGGCATCCAGCCCCCCATGAGTGGGGATGGTAGTAGTGATAGGCATCCAGCCCCCCATGAGTAGGGGTGGTGGTAGTGATAGGCATCCAGCCCCCAATGAGTGGGGATGGTAGTAGTGATAGGCATCCAGCCCCCCCTGAGTAGGGGTGGTGGTAGTGATAGGCAGCCAGCCCCCCATGAGTGGGGATGGTGGTAGTGATGGGCATCCAGGCCCCCCTGAGTAGGGGTTATGGTAGTGGCAGGCATCCAGCCCCCCATGAGTGTGGATGGTAGTAGTGATAGGCATCCAGCCCCCCCTGAGTAGGGGTGGTGGTAGTGATAGGCATCCAGCCCCCCATGAGTGGGAATGGTAGTAGTAATAGGCATCCAGCCCCCCCTGAGTAGGGGTGGTGGTAGTGATAGGCATCCAGCCCCCATGAGTGGGGATGGTAGTAGTGATGGGCATCCAGGCCCCCTGAGTAGGGGTGGTGGTAGTGGCAGGCATCCAGCCCCCATGAGTGGGGATGGTAGTAGTGATAGGCATCCAGCCCCCCTGAGTAGGGGTGGTGGTAGTGATAGGCATCCAGCCCCCCATGAGTGGGGATGGTAGTAGTGATAGGCATCCAGCCCCCTGAGTAGGGGTGGTGGTAGTGATAGGCATCCAGCCCCCCATGAGTGGGGATGGTAGTAGTGATAGGCATCCAGCCCCCCCTGAGTAGGGGTGGTGGTAGTGATAGACATCCAGCCCCCCATGAGTGGGGATGGTAGTAGTGATGGGCATCCAGGCCCCCCTGAGTAGGGGTGGTGGTAGTGGCAGGCATCCAGCCCCCCATGAGTAGGGGTGGTGGTAGTGATAGGCATCCAGCCCCCCATGAGTGGGGATGGTAGTAGTGATAGGCATCCAGCCCCCCCTGAGTAGGGGTGGTGGTAGTGATAGGCATCCAGCCCCCCATGAGTGGGGATGGTAGTAGTGATAGGCATCCAGCCCCCCATGAGTGGGGATGGTAGTAGTGATGGGCATCCAGGCCCCCCTGAGTAGGGGTGGTGGTAGTGGCAGGCATCCAGCCCCCCATGAGTAGGGGTGGTGGTAGTGATAGGCATCCAGCCCCCCATGAGTGGGGATGGTAGTAGTGATAGGCATCCAGCCCCCCCTGAGTAGGGGTGGTGGTTGTGATAGGCATTCAGCCCCCCATGAGTGGGGATGGTAGTAGTGATGGGCATCCAGGCCCCCCTGAGTAGGGGTGGTGGTAGTGGCAGGCATCCAGCCCCCCATGAGTAGGGGTGGTGGTAGTGATAGGCATCCAGCCCCCCATGAGTGGGGATGGTAGTAGTGATAGGCATCCAGCCCCCCATGAGTGGGCATGGTAGTAGTGATAGGCATCCAGCCCCCCATGAGTGGGCATGCTAGTAGTGATACGCATCCAGCCCCCCATGAGTGGGCATGGTAGTAGTGATAGGCATCCAGCCCCCCCTGAGTAGGGGTGGTAGTAGTGATAGGCATCCAGCCCCCCCTGAGTAGGGGTGGTGGTAGTGATAGGCATCCAGCCCCCCATGAGTGGGTATGGTAGTAGTGATAGGCATCCAGCCCCCCATGAGTGGGGATGGTAGTAGTGATGGGCATCCAGGCCCCCCTGAGTAGGGGTGGTGATAGTGATAGGCATCCAGCCCCCCATGAGTGGGTATGGTAGTAGTGATAGGCATCCAGCCCCCATGAGTAGGGGTGGTGGTAGTGATAGGCATCCAGCCCCCATGAGTGGGGATGGTAGTAGTGATAGGCATCCAGCCCCCCATGAGTGGGCATGGTAGTAGTGATAGGCATCCAGCCCCCATGAGTGGGCATGGTAGTAGTGATAGGCATCCAGCCCCCCATGAGTAGGGGTGGTGGTAGTGATAGGCATCCAGCCCCCATGAGTGGGCATGGTAGTAGTGATAGGCATCCAGCCCCCATGAGTAGGGGTGGTGGGAGTGATAGGCATCCAGCCCCCATGAGTGGGGATGGTAGTAGTGATAGGCATCCAGCCCCCCATGAGTGGGGATGGTAGTAGTGATAGGCATCCAGCCCCCCTGAGTAGGGGTGGTGGTAGTGATAGGCATCCAGCCCCCCATGAGTGGGCGTGGTAGTAGTGATAGGCATCCAGCCCCCCCTGAGTAGGGGTGGTAGTAGTGATAGGCATCCAGCCCCCCCTGAGTAGGGGTGGTGGTAGTGATAGGCATCCAGCCCCCCATGAGTGGGGATGGTAGTAGTGATAGGCATCCAGCCCCCCATGAGTGGGGATAGTAGTAGTGATGGGCATCCAGCCCCCCCTGAGTAGGGGTGGTGGTAGTGGCAGGCATCCAGCCCCCCATGAGTGGGGATGGTAGTAGTGATGGGCATCCAGGCCCCCCTGAGTAGGGGTGGTGGTAGTGATAGGCATCCAGCCCCCCATGAGTGGCCATGGTAGTAGTGATAGGCATCCAGCCCCCCATGAGTGGGGATGGTAGTAGTGATAGGCATCCAGCCCCCCATGAGTGGGCATGGTAGTAGTGATAGGCATTCAGGCCCCCCTGAGTAGGGGTGGTGGTAGTGATAGGCATCCAGGCACCTATGGGTGTGTATGGCATTGGTGATGCCCATCCCACCCCTATGATTGTGCTGTTGCTAGTGTACGTCATTTGTGCATCCCTATGTGTGTGTGACATATTTTAGATACGTGTAGTTAGTTTGTATTGTTGGTGTTTGACTTACCGTCTGCGCCGTACGCGTCCGAACCGGTCCCGGTAATAGATGTAGAGTATAGGTAGGACCTGCGCGATGGAATTCATGGTTGGGTCGTCTCGTTCGGGTTCTCGTGTCTTCGACTCGTACTCGTCGCTGGCTTGTTCGTCTCGTCGCCGTGGATCGTCTTGTGGCGCGAATCGGAGCTTATGTGCGGCTCTCCCGGATGCTCAAACGTACCGAACGTAGCGACGAGTTCTGCGCGTACGGAAGACGCATCGTACTAGTCCGGCCAGAAGGTGCAGTGTATTTGGGTCCGTGCGGTTCGATTCGGCGTTTACGGATCTGGCTCGGGCAGAGAAAAGGAGCTGGATTGGGTAAGTACGGCTCGCTCGGAATCTGGGCTGTTATGAGCATCGTACTTGTTCGTTCGGTAGAGTGTTCGAGTCGGTCGGAAAACACGCGTTCGGCTGGTATTTTTTCCGGACGAATACTGTTAGGTGTGCTTCCGGCCGACATCGGAATCGACCCCTAAATGTATGGGCTTTTAATCTGCTGAAATAAATGGCAGCAACTAAAATTGGTAGCCAGGTCTCTTTTCCTTTTAGACTGGAATTACATGGCATGCTGTGAAGTGTATTTGTGTGGATTGTGTTACCAAGTTTAAAAATGATGAAACATAATTACAAAGAAAGGCGGCCTTTGATTGCCCACAAATTTACAAAACCTTATAATATATAAAGACTTGTCCAAATATCAAAACAAAACATGCAGTCAACCCCCAGCGACATTTATGTTCATGAACTGTACGGGGGGCTTGAACAAAGCACATTTATAGGGGACATTCTTCCAGTAGAAGGAAACATGTTGGCCTTAGTCCCAAACCAAAAAAGGGAGAGTTCGAACTCCTCAGCCAGCAGCCAAGCACAGTACCAGATGGTGCTAATGTACAGTTTTTGGAGGGGAGTGAGCTGGGAGGAATGAACAAAAACAGACATGGGGAGGAAGGGGCTAGTTATAAACATCCTTACCGCTCTAGTTCTAATGCTATCCTACTGGGAAAAGAAGGGGAAGTGGAGAAAGATGCGTAACAGTGGTGCTGGAGATGTTCAGACAAACATTGTCACACAGAGTAGCTCCCTGCCTTTTAAGTAGGGTTACTCTCTGAATGTGGCTCGTGTGGTTGGAATGTTTTGGTAGCGTGTGAAGCTCTTGATTTTTAAATTATGCAGTCACGATTTAGACTCCGTCAGTCCTGATGGTGCCGACGGTGCATTGTTGGTGATCAAGAAAGAAGCTACTGATTCAAGTGTGCAGAACACTAGCTTAGGCTCTGGTGCTGGGGTTGGACTATTAGTGGCAAGCACTGAATTCTTCTGTGTTCAGTAGACACACTGCACTGGGCAAGCTGGGCTTGCTAGCCAGTCAATATCCAGAGAACACTGGGAGCGGAGGGAGGAACTGGGCAGAGCAGTGAAGGCAGCAGAAGTGATGAAAAGCAGGGTCTCACACTATGGAACATGCTGCAGGTGGGCATTCACGACTAGACAAGCTGTCAAAAAATTTCGAATATTAAGTCACAAAAGGGATTCACTTTCCAGAGCTGCACAATCCAATGTTACTCGTTACGTATTCGCATTGGGCGTACATGAATTTCAGAGGAAACCTCTGCTACAACTCCTTATTACAGTGCTTCGAGGCAGAGTGGGTTTGGGGAAAACATAACAGATCAAATTTGGATATTTTCATTTAAAAAAAATATGAGAGCATCCTGCAGTGAAGCATATGTATATCATAGATAATCTAAATATAATTAAGGTACGTGAATTATCCCTGTGTGTGCCATTAGGGGAGAAGTGCAGGCTCTTCAATAAATGTGACCACTACTGCCCTCTCTGCAAGAGCAAGATAAATCTATGCGAAGTTTGTGTTCGCTGCTTCACTCATACTTTCGTACACAGGTACCCCAATTCCCACACCCAACCACATGGCATACACAGAGAAAAGCAGCACTGTCATAATGGCGTGGGATGAGTAACAGATTCAAAGTCACTGGTAAGAGGAGCCAAAGTAGCACAACCTCAAAGTCAAATCTGTCTAAGACAAGGGACTTTTAGACCCTAAACTCTGGTGTATACTGGACCTACAAACCAGAGTAAAACCCAGCTACCTTTGGTTCAAAAAACCTACCAGAACCACACGCTTCAAAAAGCCCTTTGCCAAAATCCACTCTTCCGGCTGTGTATTTGAAGAATGCAGGTTGGCTGGTTCTCAGCATTCAGTTAAACTCTCTCAACCTATGGTATGTAAGTACTCAGCAGTGTCCAGCTTCAGTCCAAGAAGCATTAAGAAGGTATTGCAAGATAATGGTTACTGGTTTACAAACCACTCAAATAAATAAATAAACAAACGAGAGCAGTAATAAAGATAAGTGTCACAGCGATGGGACATATATACGGTATGCGAGAGAGTATACAGTGTTACAGAGACATTGCTTAAGTAAAGGAGGAGAGAACCTGATACCAGATACACACAATCACTTCCCTAAAAAGAGGCACAAGGACGTGGGTAAATGTGGTAGCTATGTAGTGGCACAAAAGCAGCCATAAGGTATTAGAAACAGGGAAGTGGAGGTGCCAGGCTGGAAGCAAGTGAACAATACACATCAGAAGACAGGGACAAGCAGCGGATCCAAAGGGTCAGGCAGGAGATAAGAATGTATACATGGAGAATGCAGAGAAAGATCAGAGCCGTGACAAAGTTCCAGAGAATGGCAGGCGAGCAGCACCGGAACATAAGAAGGGAGTAAAGTACAATAAATATTATGAACGATAGCCGCTGTTATAAACACGGACCATCCCGTTGCCATCGCACTAAACACACAGAGCACATACCAGACACACCACAATAACACAGCCCAAAAAAGCCTAGTTTAACAGTGATACACTGTCAGATGACAGACCAAACACGATACGAACAAAAGAAGCATTTGCAATGCAATAGGACTCGCATTTACGCGAGACCTATTGCATTGCAAACGTGAGTGCGGGCACGGGAGTGCAGGCGGGCGGGGGCAGGAGGGGCGAGAAGGCACGGACTGAGGGGGGAGGGGGAGTCACAAGAAGTAAATAGTGCTCACAATCTAAATAAAACATACCGTGCAACACTCGAAGTAAAGGGGCCAGTAGCTGTTGAAGGATACAAATGACGACATGGCTATAATAAGGAGGGATGTACAAGCCTCATAATCAATCAGACGGCATCATTTAAGAAAGACAATGAATTAAAAACATGGGCAGAGAGTGGGCGGAGCTTCCACGGAGCTTCCACTCCATACTACATAACTGCATGCCTCACAAAGCGAGCAGCGCATGCGCGCTGCAGCTATAGGCTCGACCTAAAAACTGGAGAAAAAAAACAAACTGGAGGTGCAATAGAGGTAAACGGGGTGGTAAATGAGGAAGTCAACTGCGAAAGCAAAACTATCAGATAAGAAGTGAGCAAACGAGATTGACTGGAAATGATAAGCAATGAGTTGATCAAAAGCCACTGTTGCCGTAACTATAACCACTGGGACTATAGAAAATAAGTGTTTGTAGGAGAGACCTAAAATGGAGTAGGACGGAGGGAAAAAGAATTAATAAGGAGCAGCGTTTAGTGGGCCCAATACCTAAATACCAGCACTGTATGGCTCTGATCAATAAGAAGCAGCACCGTGGAGCACTGATTTTTAAAGCACATGTAACTGGAGTGTAGAGATGTAGGGTATAATTGAGAAGGACAAACACTGTGCAGCCATAATAAATAAGCAGCAGTACTGTGCAGCTCATCATGAAACAGGAGTATTATTTTGTTAAAAATGCTTAATAAAAGCAATTCTATGGGGTCTCCTAAACTAGTCCCCAAATCTGGGCATGTTTTAAATTGGCAACTTTTCAAAACTGCACTTCAGACAAAAAAGACTTGATTCAGTGCAAGGCTGATGCTGCTTAATTGAAAGAAAATCGAATAAGCCCATAGCTGTTAACTGGTGAGTATCAAAGATGATGTATTAAACATGCAGGGCCTGAAAAAAACAGGACTGCCTGGAAGTCACTCTGGGATTATGGGACCAATTGACCGCTAGGTAAATAAACAGCTGGTATTGTGCGCAATACAAATCTTAGCAACTATCTAGCAAGAAAGCCAGGATGCCTTCTCCCTCTACATTCTAAAAACTCTAGCCAGAAGTTAACAAGCACAGTTCCTTCCAAACGCACCCGGTAGCATGCTGCATCGATTTTATTTTGCAAGCTCATGCTATGTTCTGCCACGTATCTGCCATGGTATATTGCTGCGCCGGCTGCATTACATTTTCCAAAGATTATTTAATTCAAAGTGAAAGTAAACAGTTCCGACCTGTTACGGCCAACTGCTCTGACAACACTGAAACACGGACGGTAGTAACTCAACCCCTCGTGTATCCAACTTCAACCAATGGGTGTTACTTTTTTTTTTTGCAGAGTTTTATATAGCGCGAACTTGACCCGAATCGGGTATCAGAGCGCTTTACATAGCACCAGTTACGTTACAGGAGGACACACATTCATTTTTGGTTAGGCACGGGGAGATTAAGTGATTTGCCCAGAATCACAGGATGTTCAGCGTCATTGCCGAGACTCTAACCCAGTTCCCCAGATTCGAGGTCGGCCGCCCTAGCCGTTAGGCCAACTCCTCTCCCCAACATTAACAGTATTGTTGACAGCATTCCAGTTTATAAATTGAAAGTGCAGCAGCTGTACCTCATCATAGAGCTGAAAGGTAAAGCCGCCTCCCTCCTGGTAGCATGGGCTCCTGCGAGGCCCCTTGAAACTGCTCCATGATGGTGGCCTCCTGCTGCAGTGACAGTCTGACGACCTGCAGTAACTGCATCGGTATACTCAGAATGCAGCGCAGCCAATGCTCCTTTGAGGCACTTCCGGGATTTCATCACAAGCCTGAAAGTAGAGATAGTATAATGGACTTGTTTTATGACTACCGATGCTACTTAGACCCATCGGCTAGGTTGATGACACATGTGGAATTACACTGTTTGAATTACTTGTACTTGGGATTTATATAGCGCTTACTACCTCTGAAGAAGCGCTGTTTCGGTGAGTAACACTCTTCTCCGGAACCCATAAAGGATTAATGGTGAAGTAGTATAGTGAAATATGACATTAATTTGAGCGGTGGATATGTTGGTCTCTTATTTGGATAGATAAGGATAGTGGAGGGATGGAAGATGATCACATGCTCAAGAATTGAAGGTGTATTGGTGAGCTAGGATTTCAGGTGGTGACTTGCAGCCTACATGAAGATCTCTAGAGTCGGGACTAAACCTCTGAGTAATGATGCTGTAGCTGGTAAGCAGCTTTTACTGCTGTGAATTCAAAACAATTATGACATCAATTCTCTTGTGTATAATAAATATTTGTGCTTGTAATTGCCAATAAAATATTGATTACGGTATGTTTAAGCAGACTTGAGGCGGGTCATAGACCTGGCCCTTTCCTCTGGGAAGAGAGGCCCATCTGGTATTTTTATTAGGGGAACCAAGACCTCTGTTCTTGCCCTTTCCATCACAGACTCCACCATACACCAACTACAAATTACACCAATTAACCCACTACAGAAAACAGGCATAAACATGCCTCACACCTGTTCACCTGTAGGAGGTGCAGATCCATTTTATTAACACCTACAATTTGTTACTTTGTCCTTGCAACTACAATCTCCTGGCCAACAGGTTTTAACAGGCAGTTGAGAACAGTCAATCCATGCAGCTGTCCCAGCATTCTAATGTTGGACTGTGTCTATAGGAACTAGATGTGGTGTCAGTAATGTGACTGGGTATTTGCCTAATCTTTAGAAAAGAAAATTAGCCTACTAAAGGGTTTGTCCTAAAAACAGGTTAGATTACAAGAGATGACACCAGTCGAGATGCTGCCTTTAGACCACAACTCAGTTTCCTGATCCTCCCTCCAAATAACACCATCACTTGCAACTCAGAAGTTCGAAGGGTAACTTAGGACCCCTGAAAAATAACAAAAAAAGACTTAATGCTCACCATAGATACATTCCATAACACTTCAACAAAGCTTTGTACGCTGTGCTGCCAAAAACTAATCTCATCCAGCCCCAGAGATCAGAAAATCATGCTGGCTGGTTAATATTTAGAATGAGGCGGCACAAGAATATTGCAACAGCTTTGAAATACATGCAACGGCTCCTGGAAAGAGAGAGAGTGCAGTACATGACCATGTGCCTAGCGTACAAGATACTGTATGCTACACGCTTGCAAATCTCTCCTGGGTTCTCCCGCTATGCCAGCCACCTAGGATATGAGGTCGGTCACATTTAAATCTACGTGCTCTCTGACCAGCAAGAGGCAGAAAATGTAGAGACAGATCCATACAGCATGGAGAATCCACAATCTTGAAGCCTCCATCACCTCAGACTCGAAAGTGACCTAGAAAAGTGCCAGAGACAATTGAAAATACTTCTCCTGTGTTTGAATTTGAGTAGGAGATGCACTGGTTCATTTTGTGATCTTTCTCCTCCGATTTACCTTGTGTATGCAGCATTGCCGGTTCTCATTCTATATTCTTTACAAGCCTTCCCTCTTACCCAGCTGGGGTAATATGTGAAGGACCAGTCTTGAGTCCTCCTTTCCAACAAGTCCCAGGTACTGATGCATACCATGGCCTCAGTGTACCAATGTAGGAGTGTTGAAAAAGCAACACTGGCACATGCAATTATATGTAAGGTTCAAAGCTACGTGATACATCATATCTTCTTGCATCCAAGTAACCGAACTGCATCCCCTCTGCTCAAAGAGACGAGATGTGTTACAGTAGTGTGCACCGCTTTACAAAACCCAAAATTAAAAAAAGGAAGATGTTGAGGGCACTGACACAGACAAGAATGCGCAAAGTTCACCAAATTCGGAAAACCTTCATATGTACACACAAAACCCTCCCCTCACACAGATCCTTCTTATGCGTGTCCTGCACAACACATTACAGCATGTGGAAATATGCAAGCAGCAGTCAATGATCCTTATTGACAGACCTCCTACTCATTCTCTAGATAGAGTTTATGTGCTTTGCTACATATAGACGCAGTCACCTGTGACATAGTGACATGGCTGCTGTTTGCTTCAGGACGTTAACAGATTTATTCAATGTAGTAGTGATCCAGCGCGAAGGGGCCAAGGTTGGATAATAATTTTTGAGCCATCACAAATTACCCATCATTACCATGTGCCAACTTTTATTCATTTAAATTTTAATATCTTCCTTTTCATTTTATCATATAAACTTCCTTTCATCTCCTCCATTTCAACCTCTTCTCTGTTTCTCTTTTTTCCCATTCTTTTATTCTTTAACCCAGTTACCATTCTTGCTTTTATTTTACTCTTACAACATCTATATGTCATTATCATCATTAGAGCTACTATTGTTATAGAAATCACTGCTATTAGGATTTTTCCTCATAGAGTACTTCCTAATGTGGAAAACCAACTACCTATAGTGGAAACATTTTTACTAAGTCTTTCCCAAACACCATCAACCTCCAGTTGGGTCAAATTGTCATGAATTTTTGTAATATTCTTAATATATCCCTCAATGCCTTTACTTTTGTCTGGGATATATGTGCAGCAATGTTGGACTTTCAACATGCTACAAACTCCACCCTCTTTTGCCAATAATATGTCAAGTGCAAGTCGATTTTGCAAAACCATAGATCTGATTGCAACCATTTCTGTATTAATCATTAAGAATCCCCCAGCAGTATCTGTCGATAGACGATCAACTACTTTTGACAATTTTTGTATCTTTGCGAATTCAATATGACTCCAACTGACGGTATCAGTGCACCAAATATATCACCTACTATTTCCGAAAACCTCGTTCTTTTAGTCCTTGACTTATTTAATTCATTTCATGGTTCCTATCAATGTGGTACACTTTTGGAAATATTATCCCAATATAGCAGCTACCATACCACTGTGTTGGCAACCTATAATAGGCATTCTTACCACACACATAATATATTCCTGGAAAAACAGGATCAGTTCCCCCTTTTGTCCCCAAACCCCCATGATTATGAAGGTGTGTTCACATTCACTAGAACCAATGAAAATGTTGTTATAGGCCGTTTTTTGTCTATGCAGACAGAACTTCCCCATTTTTGACATGTCTAGGGACATTGCAGCATGAGTCTCGCCTTTCTTATAGTTCCCTTCCTTATTAGCCCATTGAGGTTCATGTGACTTCTGTTCAACAGCCTTCTTTTGGAAATCCTGCCGTCTCTCCTCTACTAAATGTAAAAAATATTTCTCTTCATCTCGCAACATACATGTTAAATTGTTTTTATGTGCATATGATATATCTATTGGGTTTGTTGTTAGGAAAAACTCACCCATAAACTCTGCTTCTCTAGCACTAAGTACTGGGTTTAGGTTTCTTCTAATAGGAATCTCTGGGAATACTAAGTCCAGGTTAGAATAATAATACTGCAATTTGCCTGTTTTATAGAACAGACTGGACACACACTACATGACACACCATATGTTAAAGGAAGATGATGATAGGTCACCCCCTCCGAGACAGACATAGGTAATTTCATGCAAACATAAGAATTACTTAGGTCCATTGTATCGACATATTCATAAAGAAGTTTAGTAAACACATTTAATGACAAATCACTATTTAATCTGTCATGTCGATACATGGTCTCATCTATTTTTTCTAAATTAATATTAGTTGTACTTTTAGTACCTGCATTCACTTGATCACTTGCATTAGTATGTTTTCTGTCGTTATTTACCATTAAATAGGTATCACAACAGTTAGTAACAACCACATTAACATTAATTTCAAAACACTGCACAAACAACATTTAATACATCTTCGTTTTAAATTAGATTTCAGGTGTTCAGTCACTTCTGTTCTGCCATTTTTAGTGTTAACATTTTTCTATCTATAACTTATCTTATATCTCCTGTTAAAACTAAAAAATATATATATATATAAACTTTGTATGATCCCACACTTCAACAGCTCTTTGCTTTTCTCCTTTTGCCTTTAACTTCTTTTCTTCATCTTTTGTCTGTAAAATTTACACCCTTTGTATCAAAGTCTTTTCTTTTAAGGTGGTCTCAATTTGGTTTTGTCACCTCTTGCATTAAGGATATTTTCTTGTCCTTCGTTTAGATCAAGATTTTCAAAGTCCTCGAGGATGATATATGTCCATTCAGGAGCCTTATATTTTCTATTTGGAGCTCTCACTCTCGTTGATTTCCGTAGAGATTTTCTTCTTAAGATGTTCTTCTTCAGTTTGACTTATTTCATTTACTTGTTCTAATCCTTTCCCTGTCTTTCTTCTCAGAACATATCACAATCCTTTCACTCCACTTGGCCAGTGATCACCCTTTCTGATTCTCTTTGTCTGTACTGCCTTTTCACCTTCTTCGTCAATTTCTAACGTTCTTTTATTTTCCTTTTCTTTTAATTGAACTTGCTCTAGGCTTTCTAACCTTTGCCTTATGATTGATTGAATTTCTTCTTGATCCTTTAGGTTTTCTTTTTCTAATTCTGGTTCAGTTTGATTTGAGTCTTCCGCAGCAGATTCTTCTGTTGATTGAATTTGTTCTGAACTTGTCAATCTCTCATTTTCTTCTTCTTCTGATTGAGCTTGATCTGGTTTTTCTGTTTCAATTCGTTCTGATCTTCCAATTTCTTGCTCTTCTTCGGCCTCTACAGCAGTCTCCTGAGACCCAGTATCCAGTGCCCACCCTACTTGACTTGTACTTGGTTGTTCATCATCGATATGTTCTTCAGAGTCTGTTTCTCTGATCTTCGATTTCACAACTTTCAGCTTCTGGTTCTTCTCTTTGTTCTACCAGTTGCTGCTCCTGTCATTCAAGTGGACTTGGGACTCTTTTGGTGTGACTGGCATGGATCCAGTTCGGGAAGCCAGCACATTTCACTGCTGTCGTTGTGACCAATATGATTTGATGTGGTCCTCTCCACCTGGGTTCTAAGCACGATTTTCTTGTGTGCTTTTTTATCACAACCCAGTCTCCTGGATTCAAATCATGAGCTTGATTCGGCTGAGTTGCGGTTGCATCTTCTCCAACCTGGTGAGACACAGAACGTACCAGATCAGCTAGTCCTTTACAATAGTCCAACACTAGATCATCAGTTATAGTCATCAGTTTGTTTCCAGGTACAAATGCTTGTCTCATTGCTCTTCCCATGAGTATCTCATGTGGACTCAATCCTGTTTTTCTGTCAGGGATGCTTCTAAGACTCATCAAGATAAGGGGCAAAGCATCAGGCCATTTCAGTGAAGTGGATGCACACACTTTTCCTAACCGGTATTTTATTGTACCATTTAGCTGCTCAACCACTCCAGATGCTTCTGGTCGATAGGCACAATGTAGTTTATGCTCAATTTTGAAAGCTGTACAAATTAATCGAATTATCTCATTGTTAAAATGAGGTCCTCTATCTGATTCCAAAGTGACTGGAAATCCGAATCTTGGTATGAGCTCCCTCAACAGTAAATTGGCAACTGTGAGGCTGTCATTTCTTTTCGTTGGATAGGCTTCCACCCATCGAGAAAATAGACACACAATGACAAGGACATATTTCAAGCCATTACACGACGGCAGTTCTATAAAATCAAGCTGCAGCCTTGTAAAGGGCCCCTCTGCCTTTCCAATTTTTCCCCAACTGACATAGGTTTTTCTACCTGGGTTCTGTTGTTGACATGTCAAACAGCGCTGGCAGAGACTCTCTGCAATGAGCCTAAACTTGGGATTATATCATGTCTGCCTGAAGTGTCTAATCATGGCATCCCTCCCAATGTGTGTAGCTCCATGATATACCCTTGCCATTTGTGATAACAAACTATCTGGCATTATTGGTCTTCCATCTGGACACACCCATACTTCATCCTCAGCTCTTCTTGTGCAACCTGTATTGATCCAAAATTATTTTTCCTTTACATCTGCCTCATCCTGTAACTGTCTAACTTCATCCCATGTTTCAAAAGCAGAGAAAAACATTAGTTGGCAATTGGTAATTTCTTTTTCCATCCCTCTGTTCAATGACATCATGTTTTGAGCGCAAAATTATGCAACTTGGTCAGCATACTTGTTGCCTTGTGTCACATAATCATTTCCTGACTTATGTGCAGCACATTTCACCACTGCGATTTCTTTTGGCAATTGTAATGCTTCCAATAATCCTTTCACATTTTTACTGTTTCTGATAGGAGAACCTGAAAAGGTCAGAAATCCCCTCTGCATCCATAATTGGCCAAAATCATGCACAACCCCGAAACCATATTGACTCTCCGTGAATATGGTTACTCTCAATTTTTTCCCAAATTTACAAGCTTTTGTTAAAGCTACCAATTCGGCTATTTGTGCAGACTTGACTCCTTTTAAACAAGATGCTTCTATAATGGTAGATATGGTGCACACAGCATAGGCAGCACTTAATTCTCCATCTTGTTTTCTCAAACATGACCCATCAACAAACAGCACAAAATCTGATTCTCCCAATGGAACGTCAAGGATGTCTGGCCTGGATTTTGTACACATTTCTGTTAGATCCAAACAATCATGATCAACTTCTTCTTTTACTTCTTCACAGAATGGGTCCGGCAACAAGGTTGCTGGATTCACTGTTGTGCATCTTATCACACTCACGTTTTCAGCACCCAAGATCACTCTTTAATACATAGTCAATCGACTAGGGGTCAAGTGCTGAGTTCTGGTCCTTGTTAGAAGAATGTCGACAGAATGTGGCACATGTACCTTCAAAGGATGTCCCATCACAATAGACTCACTCTGCTCCAGACTCACACAAGTAGCAGCTACTGCCTTTAAGCAGCCAGGCAATGCTGCGGCCACAGAATCCAGAGTGGCAGAAAAATATGCCACTGGGCGTCGCATCAATCCATGTCTTTAGGTTAATACTGATAATGCACATCTTTCCCTTTCACAACAGAATAAAGCAAATTCTTTTGTATAGTCAGGCATTCCTAATGCTGGTGCTTGACACAAACAATCTTTCAATTTTATGAATGCATCCTCACTTTCATCATCCCATTCAGACGGATCTACCACATCCTTCCGTGTCAATTTTATTAGAGGTTTTGCAAGCAATGAAAATCCACTGATCCACTGACGACAATATCCAACAACTCCCAAAAACATTCGTACTTCTTTCTTAGTTCTGGGCAGATTCATTTGTCGAATCACTTTTATTCTTTCTGGTGTCACTTTTCTAACTCCTCTTTCTATCTTGTGTCCCAAATATTGGACTTCCTGTTGGCAAAACTGTAATTTTCCTGGTGACACTTTGTGTCCACCTTCTGCCAAATGGTTCAGTAAAGCAATTGTATCTATGACACAAGCTTCTCTTGTCTTTGATGCCACCAATAGGTCATCAATGTACTGAACCAAAACTGAATTTCCTGGCATAACCAATGTTTCCAAATACTTTTTCAATATTTGATTGAAAATCGAGGGACTCTCTGTGTACCCTTGAGGAACTCGGAACCATGCCAAAACACGGTCCTCAAACCTAAATGCGAAGAGATACTGGCTATCTAGGTGCAAAGGAATTGAGAAAAATGCTTGGCATAAGTCAATCACCGTATACCAATGTGCATCCCAAGGTATCTGGTAAAGAATTACTGCTGGATTTGGTACTACTGGACAACAGGGTACTACTATCTTATTGATTTTCCTCAAATCTTGCACTATCCTATATTTTCCACTAGGTTTTTTAAGGCCCATGATTGGTGAATTACAAGGACTGCCCATTATTTCTTTCAAAATACCTTGTTCAATCATTTGATCAATTACTGGAGCAACTCCTGCTTTTACTTCCGGACTCATTTTATACTGTCGTGTATTTGGATAGATCGCACCTTCTTTCACTATTATTTTGATTGGGTCTATATTTGCCATCAGACCAATTTCCTTTCCTGAAAAATCCCACACACGTGACCTCACTGTGTCTCTTAATTCATCAGGCAGATTATTTTCTGTCAGAAGTGAAAACATCTCATCTACTTCTGTTCCTTGTTTTGCTAGCATCATCTTGAAAGCGATATCTTCATCAGGCGTTTGTAAAGCGATACCATCAGGTGTACAATAGATGGTACAATTCATCTTACATAACAAATCTCTCCCTAACACATTAACTGGGCTTGAATCACATACCACAAACCGATGCATATCTTTGAAATTTCCGATATTCACTTCTATTGGTTTAGTAAGCGGGGTTTTTATTTGCTTATTCGAGACTCCTACAACTTGGATAGTTTCTTCCGAGAGGGGTAGGTTGGGAATTTCTGCTGCTCTCACAGTAGAACAGGTAGCACCATTATCCACTAGGAAAGTGATATCATTACCTTCCACTTTTCCATCAACAAATGGACCTGACTGATCTACCGCCAAAGATGTGCCAAGCACGCATTCTTCCTCCCCCCTCAGGCACCGTCATTGGGAAACATCAGAATCACTCTTATTACTGTGTATCCAATATTGTTTAACTGTCTGTGTATTCTTACCACTCTCTCCAGTAAATCCGGTGTTCACACTGTATCTCTGCACTTGAGCGTTCATACAGTTGGGCATAGGGGCTTGTGGCACCTGTAACTGTGGAGTAACTACCTGTTGCTGTTGCTGCTGGTTCACAACCACCTCATTCTGCATCTGTGAATTTAAATTTTGATTTACCCCATTATTCTGTTGAATGTTTCTACACTCATTCTTCCAAAGCCCATGCTTTTCGCACGCATGACACTTCTTTTTCGCTTCTTCTTTACTCATTCGCCCTTTTCCTTTATTCCCATTCGATCCTTGATTATTCTGATTCTGGTTATTCGACTGATTATCATTTTGAGAACCAGTACTTGCTTCTTGATGTTCTGCCATCTTCACTTGTGCCCACATCATCTTTTCTTATGCTTTGCATAAATGTTGTCACTACAATACTTCGCATACTTCAACATATCATCAATGGGCTTACTCTGCCAGCAAAGCATATGCTGCTGAATCATCTGACTAATTTCTGATCTCAATCCGTACACAAATCTATACACAAAATGTCCCATATCCTTATCACCAATATTTTCAAATCCACTATACTGTTTGAATACCTGCAACAATCTTTCGTAATACGCATGCACTGACTCTTTTGGTTCTTGAGTTGTTCTATCTATTTTAACCCAATCTGTTTCCTTTGGGGGGATTTTCCCTTTCAAGAAAGTGATCACCTGTTGATACTTTTTCATCACTTCATCTGAAGGTGCACCTGTCTTTGCGTCGCTGGGATATTCTTCAGTCGGCCAATCAATCGTGATTTTACATTCTGTCCACAAATCAGTTGGTACCACTATATCAAACAGGTCATCCAAATCCTTCAATAATACCTTTGAAACCTTCACAAACCTTTTTCCCTGCTTATACCATTCAACTGGTTTCTCCCTTAATCTGGGGAAATCATTCGTAAAAGACAAAATATCCTGTCTAGACCAAGGTACATGAACACATCCTCCACCAGGAACTTCTCTCATTGGACACACTCTTTCAACCTGTTCGGTTTCTCTTAATGGGAATGAAGATGCTTCCTTTATAACTGCCTCATCCCTTTTCCTTTTCCATCTACCTCTCCAACTGTCTGCATCTCCCCATTTCTTCAAAATATTCATTAATTCTTTGGTTTGTAATCTCCTTCCTTATGCATTCACACTTTCTAGGGCCTTGTCAGTGAATTCTGCCCTATAAGGTTTCTGCAATAATTTGGATTTTTCTACATCCCTTCCAAATTCTGAAGCAACTTCCACTATTTTCTCATGCAAATTCTTTGCTCTCCATGTTATATTTTTACACAAAAACAACAATTCATCATCCCTGTATGTTCCTAATCTATCTGGGCTTATTGTACCAATGATCATTTCCTCCAAATCCACTTTCAATTTGGCCACATCTATACTTGGTGTTTGGGGTTTCCTCTTATCTAATCCTTTCGTCCACTCCTTTAGGTCTTCTGGCGAAAATCCTTTAGAATTTCCTACTACTGGCGTGACAATCAGTTCTTTTCTCCTTTTATTTGCTGGTGAATTCCTTTTCGGAGTTTCAGTTACTGTTTCAATATTAGGAAGATCTAGCAACGATATATTTGAATCTATCTCACTGGTTAGATCCTCTGACATTACTACCTCTTTTCTGACATTATTTTGTGGAACTGTTACTTTTTATAATCTCGGAGTGTCTCGTTTATCCCCATATAATGGAATAACTGGACGTATTGTTACTGGTACTGTCAAGGCTTCAGCATTTAAACTTAACTGATGTATTTTCTGAATTATCTCTTCCTTTGTTCTAGTCAATGCATCCCTTTCCTTTTCCTGTAACACTCGGGCAACTATTGGATCATATAAAACCTGTGGAACTAAGGGAGTTCTCATCATTGGTGCACTCGGAGTTGCTTCTCCAGCACTTTCTTGATAAGGTGGAGGTCTTTTAACTAAAATATCCTCTAATAACTCATCATCAGTTTCATCACATTCCATTCCCGCCAAACCAGTATGTTTCAATTTTTCTTTACATTTACTCCCTTCTTGATCCTCAGCCATCAATACTGGATATAACCCTTCCGTTACTACAGCTTTTCTCCATCTTTTCATCTGCTCTCCTCGAGTATCAAACGAATATCTTGGAAAAAATCCTCTATTTATTCTCCTACCTCCTCTGTATTTCTCTCGCTCAAATGCCTCTACTTCCCATTCCTCCAAAGCTTCATACTGCGTTAACCTGGGACTTGGTTCCAATGAATCCATTAGATTCCTCAAATTATGCAGAATCCTTACATTAAATGTACCATTCTCAGGGAAAGCTAGAACACCATCGCCGTTCATATACTCTTCCCAATTTTCCAACCAGACACAAGTATGATATCCTCGATCTAACATCATAAAGGAAGCAGGCATATTCGGAGGTGGCATAAGAATTCCTTCTCTGGTTACTACACGCTTATCCTTTTTAAAGAAATTTTTGATTTTATTAATCCACTTCATTCTTCCGATCCCTGTGATTAAATATTTTCAGCAAACTAAACTAGAAACTCTTCCGTATTCTTACGTATCCTGTTTCCCAACACTTGTCCTGTACCAGCGTGACTCACACCAACAGTCCAATCAGGGCTCACTACGTTTTCTCTTCTGCCAACAATACCAGCGCGATTCTTATCTATCAACCAATTAGGGATTTCAACACACCCTCTTGTCTGACCAATGCCAACGCGGCTTTGTCTGACGTCAGTATTACTCCTACTACTGACCCTTCCTTTACAATCGGCACTTGTTGCACACCTGCTATTTCAACCAATACCAGCGCTGCTCTGTGTGATGTCAGTTTGACTCCTGCTACTGACCCTCCCTTCACAAGGTAATACGACAATATATTTTCTAAAACTTTCTTAATAAAATTTTTGTTAATAACAACATAAAAACAGCGCTACTCTGTCTGTTCCGCTATTTCAAAGATAGTATTCACTTGCTTCAAAGAGAAAATACTTCCTTACACTACGAGTAAAAACCACTGTTTACCCTTCACTTAAGCTCGGGGAGGACCTATTACTCCTCTAGGGATACTCCTCCTTCTGGTAAGGCCAAAGTTTCACAGGTGGACCCTTCACTATCACTCACACTCTACTCTTATACGATATAGTCCCTAATATAATACCTACAGCCCTCCGTAGGTTTTAGGCATTATGACAACAGACGAGTAACCTTCTGCAGTGTGATTTCCTTACCACACTCTTCAAAATTCCATTCCCGGGATTCCCAGGTATCTCTGTACCTGTACTTCCAGACAACATAAAACAAGACACTAACTTTTCATGTTAAGAACATATAATCAATAATCACCAAACTAATCAATAATAACCATAACTCTGCTACCAGAAAAACTGATCCAGCGCGAAGGGGCCAAGGTTGGATAATAATTTTTTACACAGCAAAAACTGTACTCTTAACACGGGCCCATATACCTTTTATCCAAATAAAATCATTTTTGGATTCCCTGGCCAACTTCCGCTGGAAAGGTCAAGTTTTGTAGTTCACCTAGGTTTGATTAGTTATTTCCCTGTAACCATATACATTGCAAAATCAGGTTTAACTAATCTTCACGAATCAACACTATTCCTCTGGTCGATGGACCATTAGTTGAGTTAGTTGATTGTGTTATTAACAATGTTAACTAATCGTCATAATAAAATAAGCACAGACTCTGTATAATAATGATAGTAATAAGTTTATCTAAAATTTCAGTCATTAAGTTGAACGCTCATCAATTACAAATAGCACAGTGCAAATTCCATTTCTTTAAACATGAGAGAGATCAATCATTATCACAAATCATTCAATTATAACAGTTCATTCAACAAAATCAAATGCATAAGAGTGGATAGATATAGAGACAAAAGGCTCGTTAATAAGACATTTGCAAAGAAATATGCAAATTTTGGTTAAGCTAATATTTACCTAATAAGAAAACTGGAAAACCACCCCTCTGGCCAAAGGACTGTTGGGGGTATCCTGACTTAGGATCAGGACATCAGATACTTACTGAACTTCTATCTAACCCGACGCACCAGGGGGATTCCCTCTCTTACACTCTCTCCCTCCTCGAGATTCTTCCGCAATCTTCAAATCTAATCAGGCAGTAGTTTAAATCTTCTTAGTCTGCTCTCGTCTTTTCTCACTCTCTCTCTCTCTCTCTCTCTCTTCTTCACGACTCCATCGAATCACTTCTTCATCGCCAGCAACATACAGCAGCTCTTCTTGTCCTCAGCTTAGCTTCGCCTAACTTCTCTCTCTCTTCCTAACTCATTCTAGTTATAGTCTTTATTTCTCTATGTCCCACCTTCAGATGTTGCCGATTCATGAAGCTATGGAATATAATTGGACAAGGTTAGGGGTAAAAATGTAAGTAAGTCCGTTTTTATATAGCGCAGCTACTCACCCTTACGGGTCTCAAGGCGCTGGGGGCCGTAGTGGAAATTAAGTGAGCTATTGCCCAGAGTCACATGGTGCTGAGCTTAGCTGCCGCCGGGGATCGAACCGTGAACCCTGTGCTCCGAAGTCAGCTGCCCTGGCCGCTGCCAGGTTAGGGGTGTCTTCATCATACCAGACTGACGTATTCATTTTATTAGTAAAACCTATTGTTTGCTAACCCTGCCCCTTCTACTTATTCATAACTTGTTCTCCCATGCATATTTTGTTGCAAATGCCATAGATCATTCAAAACTGACTTCGTAGATGACCGATACATCCTCTTCTTTTCCCATCCTTTCTGTCCTTGGATTTTGGCAGCCATTCAATTCTTTGTGTCATCGGTCATTTCATAGACTCATGGAGCATGCGCGACTTCCACCATTTTCTTTTCCTGCTATGATCTGGCAGGCCCAAATACGCTCTATTAATAAAGGAATCATAAACAAATGTTATTTTCTTAAACATATAATTCTCACTGTTCACCACCCACTTCTATTCTATCCCATGTGATTATTATTATTCTTGAATAAAAGCGTTAATAATAGCAACCTTCTTTTAAATCAAGCAAGCATATGCCTGTCATGTGGTACCTCGAGACCGCGCTGTGGTCCTTCTTGCGCATGCATGAGGTTTTCCCTCTCAAAGCGAGTCAGTCACGGTACTTATGCGTCATCTGTATTTCGCACATGCGCGAAGCGTTTTTGCAAGTTAAAGCGGGTTTTAATCGTACCGCATTTTACTTCTCATTAATTCATGCATGCGTAAGCTTTTTCTTCCCATGTATTATGTCTGGTGTATGTTAGTCTTGTCTCATCTATCAAACTAAATAATTAGTAAAGGTTAATGGAGGATTCATACAAGCAAGTTTCATTTTCTCGAATCCTTGCTCCATCAGTAGTCCCCCGCAAGCTCAGGTCAGACCGATATGAAAGTGTTTTTACTTTTAAATCAAATATGGCACGCAAGCCTTGTGCCACTTACAGACTATTATTTTCAGTTACTGCTTCGAATTTCTTTTTAGTTGAAAAGCGTCAGCTTTAAATGGACAGCAGAAGGCAATAAATCTCCGTCCAAATCAGAAAGCAATTATTTACCCAACTCGTCCTGCTGATAGAGATGAGGATCCAATCCGATCTCATCTGATCTCCGCGTGCTTGTCATATAAATTGTTTTAGCAAACATGCACTCAGGCTCTGTCTGCTCACAAAAAAAGAAAAGCATAGCCACGTTTTCAAGGCCCGCAACAGTTATCCACCATCTCACTCTCGCACTTACTCCAAACAAAAACTGTTCCAAGATGCGGAGGCCAATCTTGGAGCGGTAAATAGACAAATAATAATTTAAACATGAAAACGCTTTTTGAAAAACGAGTAGCCTTGTGTGAAGTCCACAGCTGCTAACGTTCCAGATTACTTAGAGGGACAGCTTGGGGGAAAAGGGACAATTCCTCTCCCTCCTATTTACTGCTCTGGCAATGGATCATAAATCAGTGAGCTGTCAGACAGGCTATCACGAGTCACGAGTCGCAGCAGTAACACTCTCAGTGGCAGGATTACTGTTTAGGTTAATGACTTGGTAATGCATCTTCCTGGCCGCAGACTAGTGCGCAGCCTCCATAACCCCTGCTTGTACCCCGGGGGGACTATAGAGTGCCTGCTGACATGGGAGCACTCTAGTTGGTCCATGATTAAACTCTGGGGGGACCGTAGAGTGCCTGCTAACATGGGAGCACTCTACTTGGTCCCTGCTTGTGCCCCGGGGGCATTGTGAAGTGCACGCTCCATCAGAACGAAAGAATGGTCAAGGACAGCTAAATCACCCGGCCTCCACAGTGCTCAGCCCTTCGGCAAACGGAGCAGCTGTGTGACACCGTGCTGATCAAATTAAGGGTACACAATGTTAAACATGAAAGAGGGCGCTGTGAACAGATATACAGGCCTGTTGTCACTCGCACTTGGAATGGAAAAGCAGGGTAAGCAGCTGTGCCTAAGGAGAGCCAGCCTTCCCATGAAACCGTGTGGGAGGAGAAGATAAAAATAGTTCGCCAAACTAACCCACGTAGACAGGAGGGGAGGAGTAAATGTAATAGGGCCGATAGCCATGGGAGGGAACCAAACACCAAAAAGAGGGGCAAATACAGCCAATGCACCAACGAAAAGCCAGGTTTTCAGACGGGCACAGAAAGGAACGAATCAAAAACGATTGGGTGTGCTCATACACACAGAGTAGATACAGCATGTCTCGAAGAGACAGCGCATGCAGTGCATGCACTGCCTAGTCGAGACCTAAAAATGGCATGCGATCGTGTGCACTCCGAGCAACAAGGCAGGTGATGACAGTAACATTCCTGCTCGGCTGTTCACACAAAAGTAATTCCATATGGTGGGGGTTGGGGCACTCAAGGAGGGGAGGTTATCTGGGTTAAATCAAGAAACACACAGGACATATTTGTATCCACTAGCTGCCAAATGAGTAACTTTTTTTCCCAAATAAATGTAAACAAATTTTAAAGTTGCAGCACATTTCCCTACATGAAGATAACTCTTCAAGCCCCACTTGTAGGACGTTAAACAATCATCTGACAGCGAGAAGCGAGAACCTGGCAAAGAAAGCCACAAACTGTCGCACTGCCCTGTCCAGCTGCCTGCCACTTTCTGAGCCCGAGAAGAGCTGAAGAGGGCCGGCCGTGGGATCTACCAAGGCAGGGAGGAGGAGGGGGAAATGTACTGCTAAAATGCTGCTTTCCTTTGACTGAAGGCACAAGTTCTTTGTTTTTCACCTGCTATATTGTTAACATTCAAAGAGAGACATACTGTGCTGCTGAATGTGGATAAAAGCACGCTCATTATCTTCCTCCACATATAGGTTTGGTACAGTATAGTCACAGCCACACATTCCAGGGCAGCTCCAAACGGCGATTGGCTGTGAATGAGAATGTTCTTGTAGAAGAAAAAATGCTTGAATTTCCTGCTGGTGATGTCAAATTGTGCTGTTAAACTGCTGCACATATACCTGCTGAGTAAATAAAAGGCCTGTTTTCCATTGTGCTCAAAATCGAAAGGCAGGGGGAACAGCTCTCTGACCAGGGAGCCTGCCCATGCCTGTTTATAGAAAGGCAGAGCTCAGACCACTGCCAAGATCATAAAATGCAAGCAGCTCTGGCAGGAACCCAAGAATAAATGAGTCCCCCAAAGAGCATATATACAATCAAAACGTAATGATTCAGTACTTAGTCACTGCTGCCTGGGAGGAATGAAAGAGAATAAGGAGGGACAAAGAGGCAGGACTGACCACTAGCAAGCAAGGATTTTTAAAGGTCTCTAAACCAAACAAATAGAAAGCAGGGGGATGGCTTTAAGCCAACAAGAGAAGTTAAAACAGGTCTCGAATGCTCGACCTAAAAAGCAGGCATCCACGAGGCCTGACACCTAGCCCGCTAACCGACCCAAATGGTGGCAGGAGCGGTAGTGTAGGGCGTATTGATCCCTCTCTATTCAGTGCAAGATCGTCTATTGCAAATGAATGGGCACAAACTCCAAATCAAGTGGCCAGTTGAATTCCCCCGTAACACATCAGATTCAATGTGGCACAACATTCAGCGTAAGTAAAAGTAATTCACGTATTAAAGCATTTTTCATGCGAATGGATCACAGCTTAAAACATTGATTAACCCCCTAACTATTAGCCTAAGACTCTTTCCTTACAGCATTAGATAATGGTGGTTTAGTTTAATGATGAGTCCTCAGACCTGTGATCAATGACGCCTTCAATTCCATCTCCCACTGAATTCTATTTCTCCAAGCAAGCTATTGCTTCTCTTCCCTCCCTAATTATATGTATGTTTTACGCATTTCCCACCTCAACAAGTCTGTGGAGCAGGTGAGGGCCTTGCTCACTCTGCACCTATAGTTACAAAACAAAGCTGAAAAGAATGACTTCTTTAAAAAAACTCAAGAAGACAGAAGCAATATCACTTTATTAGATCTGGTCTACTGACAGCTTGGTATATACAGAGACAATATGTCTGTTTATTTATGTATAATGTGGGCTCTTTGTGAACCCTTTGCACATGATTAGATAGATAGCATGGTTGTCTCTCTCACTTGTCTCTTCTAGAGTTGATGGCTTTTCTCCATATTATTGTATTAGTCCCAGGAGCTTTTCAGAGTCACAGGGGGATATGTACAATGAAGTGGCGGAGCGTGTTGTTAGCCTCCTTGGCTTAACGACATGCTCCGCCACTTCGGAAACCCAAGGCTGCACCATATTTACAAGAATGTGGTGCAGCCTTGCGTTCCCCCCTGCGATGGCGCTAAGTTTAACAACTTAGCGCCAACGCAGACACCCTTGCACCAGAGTGCAAGGGTGTCTGCATGCAGGGGAGGATTGTTTATGTGTAGGAAGGTGTCCCTTCCTGCACATAAACAATCCTAAAATGCAAGTCTGTCACTTTCATGTGTGCTGCTGTATGCAACACACATGAAAGTGACGGAATTGCATTTTTTTAAAAGGTTTGTTTATGTACAGGAAGGGATACCTTCCTGTACATAAACAAACCATGGCATTTTGCGTGGCTAAACGCTGCCTTGTACGTAAGGCAAGGCCCCTATCGCCACGGGAACATCACAAAAAGTGACGTTCCCGTGGCGATAGGGGCTTGTACATATGCCCCACAGTGTTCTGATTGGTTGAATTATATCCTTCAACTAGTGATGTAGCTTGCATGCAGGGCCCTTTCCTTTCTTTTTCTTTATACACTACATGACATCTCCATGTGTTTTCTTGCACACTCTCCAGGGTTCTTCTTCCCCCTTGAATTTACCCAGTTGCTATTTATGTTGCGATGAAGATAATATCCAGTAACAACTTCCTGTGCATTTAAAACCAAAGATAGGACACTGAATGCATGTGTATTTGAGAAAAACAGCTCTTTATGTCAAAGTCTGGGTCATTTCATATTTTTGTACTTTTTATGATTTGAAATCTTACACCATGTTAATTTATTAGTTGCATTTTGGGTGTTAGGGTTCATATAAATAGGAGTTCATGATTCTGTTCCTGTCAACCATCAAAAAGAAAATGAGAATTTGCGCTCCATAAAATTGTGTTTGTCTACCAGTGGAAGTCAAAAACCTGCACAGTATACCACATTCCTCCTTTCTAACATTCTACACACCTTAAACACTCCATGCCCCTTTGCGTCACTCTTGCACCACCGTAATGTGGTGCAAGAGTGACACAGCTGAAAAATGAGATTTATGAAGGCACGCTTGGCCACATTCCATGGGCCTGAGTGGCTTCATAAATCTTGAGTACTGCAACGTAGCGCATTTCACTGCGTTGCTTTGCTCTGCACCAAGGGGGCATTTCAGTGGTTGTTGCGTGGGTGTTCCCACACAATTTCCATGGATTTTGACACATTCCCACATTTACCAGAACAGGTAAACCTGGACATGCACCAAAAGCCTACGCCTCTCCAGTTGAGGGGTAATGAGTAGAAATGTATTTCTCCTCATTTTTCCTCTTTCTATGTGCGCTGCATTTTGGTTTCAGCTGCTATGAAGCACCTCTTGCCAGTGCCGCATGGAGCTGCAGGTTCATATGTGTAGAATGGAGCGGAGTTTGGTTGCAGCTCCTCTGAAGCACCTCTCATCAGTGCCAGTGCTGTACGGAGCTGCAGTTTCCTATGTGTTATCGTCATAGAATGGAGCAGAGTTTGGCTGCAGCTCCTCTGAAGCACCTCTCATGAGTGGCAGTGCTGTATGGAGCTGCAGGTTCCTATGTGTATTCATCATAGCATGGAGCAGAGTTTGGCTGCAGCTCCTCTGAAGCACCTCTCGTCAGTGCCAGTGCTGTACGGAGCTGCAGGTTCCTATGTGTATTCATCATAGCATGGAGCAGAGTTTGGCTGCAGCTCCTCTGAAGCACCTCCCGTCAGTGCCAGTGCTGTACGGAGCTGCAGGTTCCTATGTGTAATCCGCATAGGATGGAGCAGAGTTTGGTATCAGCTCCTCTGAAGCACCTCTCGTCAGTGTCAGTGCTGTATGGAGCTGCAGGTTCCTATCTGTAATTGGCATAGAATGGAGCAGAGTTTGGCTGCAGCTCCTCTGAAGCACCTCTCGTCAGTGTCAGTGCTGTACGGAGCTGCACGTTCCTATGTGTAATCGGCATAGAATGGGGCAGAGTTTGGCTGCAGCTCTTCTAAAGCACCTCCCATCAGTGACAGCACTGTACGGAGCTGCAGGTTCTTATGTGTAATTGTCATAGAAAGTAGCAGAGCTTGGCTGCAGCTCCGGTGAAGCACCTCTCGTCAGTGGCAGTGCTGTACAGAGCTGCAGGTTCCTATGTGTAATCGGCATAGAATGGAGCAGAGTTTGGCTGCAGCTCCTCTGAAGCACCTCGCGTCAGTGCCAGCACTGTACGGAGCTGCAGGTTCCTATGTGTAATCCGCATAAGATGGAGCAGAGTTTGTTATCAGCTCCTCTGAAGCACCTCTCGTCAGTGCCAGCGCTGCATGGAGCTGCAGGTTCCTATGTGTAATCCGCATAGGATGGAGCGGAGTTTGGTATCAGCTCCTCTGAAGCACCTCTCGTCAGTGCCAGGGCTGTACGGCGCAGCACGTTCCTATGTGTAATCGTCATAAAATAGAGCAGAGTTTGGCTGCAGCTCCTCTGAAGCACCTCTCATCAGTGGCACTGCTGTACAGAGCTGCAGGTTCCTATGTGTAATCATCATAGAATGGAGCAGAGTTTGGCTGCAGCTCCTCTGAAGCACCTCTCGTCAGTGGCAGTGTTGTACAGAGCTGCAGGCTCCTATGTGTAATCGTCATAGAATGGAGCAGAGTTTGGCTGCAGCTCCTCTGAAGCACCTCCCATCAGTGCCAGCACTGTACGGAGCTGCAGGTTCCTATCTCTATTCATCATAGAATGGAGCAGAGTTTGGCTGCAGCTCCTTTGAAGCACCTCTTGTCAGTGCCAGTGTTGTACCGAGCTGCAGGTTCCTATGTATAATTCGCATAGGATGGAGCGGAGTTTGGTATCAGCTCCTCTGAAGCACCTCTCATCAGTGCCAGTGCTGTACGGTGCAGCACGTTCCTATGTGTAATCGGCATAGAATGGAGCAGAGTTTGGCTGCAGCTCCTCTGAAGCACATCTCGTCAGTGCCAGTGCTGTACGGAGCTGCACGTTCCTATGTGTAATCGGCATAGAATGGAGCAGAGTTTGGCTGCAGCTCCTCTGAAGCACCTCTCGTCAGGGCCAGTGCTGTATGGAGCTGCACGTTCCTATGTGTAATCGGCATATAATGGATTGGAGTTTGGCTGCAGCTCTTCTAAAGCACCTCCCATCAGTGACAGCACTGGACAGAGCTGCAGGTTCTTATGTGTAATTGTCATAGAAAGTAGCAGAGTTTGGCTGCAGCTCCTCTGAAGCACCTCTCATCAGTGGCAGTGCTGTACAGAGCTGCAGGTTTCTATGTGTAATCGTCATAGAATGGAGCAGAGTTTGGCTGCAGCTCCTGTGAAGCACCTCTCATCAGTGCCAGTGCTGTACAGAGCTGCAGGTTCCTATGTGTAATCGGCATAGAATGGACCTGAGTTTGGCTGCAGCTCCTCTGAAGCACTGTACGGAGCTTCAGGTTCCTATGTGTAATCTGCAGAGGATGGAGCGGAGTTTGGTATCAGCTCCTCTGAAGCACCTCTCGTCAGTGCCAGCGCTGTATGGAGCTGCAGGTTCCTATGTGTAATCCGCATAGGATGGAGCGGAGTTTGGTATCAGCTCCTCTGAAGCACCTCTCGTCAGTGCCAGTGCTGTACGGCGCAGCACGTTCCTATGTGTAATCGGCATAGAATGGAGCAGAGTTTGGCTGCAGCTCCTCTGAAGCACCTCTCGTGAGTGCCAGAGCTGTATGGAGCTGCAGGTTCCTATGTGTAATCCGCATAGGATGGAGCGGAGTTTGGTATCAGCTCCTCTGAAGCACCTCTCGTCAGTGCCAGTGCTGTACGGCGCAGCACGTTCCTATGTGTAATCGCCATAGAATGGAGCAGAGTTTGGCTGCAGCTCTTCTAAAGCACCTCCCATCAGTGACAGCGCTGTACGGAGCTGCAGGTTCTTATGTGTAATTGTCATAGAAAGTAGCAGAGCTTGGCTGCAGCTCCTGTGAACCAACTCTTGTCAGTGCCAGTGCTGTACGGAACTGCAGGTTTTTATGTGTAATTGTCATTGAATGGAGCAGAGTTTGGCTGAGGCTCCTCGAAGCACCTCCCATCAGTGTCAGCGTGGTATGGAGCTGCAGTTTCCTATGTGTAATCGTCATAGAATGGAGCCGAGGTTGGCTTAAGCTCCTCTGAAGCACCTCTCATCAGTGCCAGCACTGTACGGAGCTGCAGGTTTCTATGTGTAATCGTCATAGAATGGAGCATATTTTCGCTGCAGCTCCTCTGAAGCACCTCCCATCAGTGCCAGCACTGTACTGAGCTGCAGGTTCCTATCTCTGTTCATCATAGAACGGAGCAGAGTTTGGCTTCAGCTCCTCGGAAGCACCTCTCGTCAGTGCCAGTGCTGTATGGAGCTGCAGGTTCCGATGTGTAATCCTCATAGGATGGAGCGGAGTTTGGTAGCTGCTCCTCTGAAGCACCTCTCATTAGTGCCAGTGCCGTACAGAGCCGCAGGTTCCTATCAGTAATCATCATAGAATGGAGCAGAGTTTGGCTGCAGCTCCTCTGAAGCCAATGCTGTATGGAGCTGCATGTTCCTATGTTTTAATTGTCATACAAGAAAACTGAGTTTGGCTGCAGCTCCTTCTTAAGCACCTCCCATGAGTGTCAGTGAAATACAAAGCAGCAGATTCCTTTCTGCAATTTCCACAAGATGGCGGAACAGGGCCACCACTCCTCAGCTGCATCTCCCCAGCAGTGAGAGTTACACGCAGCTCCAGCTTTCTTTCTGTACTCACATCGGATTCTATCTTGTGCTAGAGTAATGTAACCATTAATATCAGCAGTGAGAATGCTGTGCACAGGCGCAGTTGTGCTTATGTTATCGCCATGGAAGGAAGCGGAATCAATAGCTGCCTTTCAGCAGCATCTCACTAGCAGTGAGAGTCCTGTACACAGGCACAAGCACAGTTCTGCTTATGTTATTGCCATGGAAGGGAGAGGAATCATTAGCTGCCATTCATCTTAAAGGTGTGATTACATATCACACTACCTACCACATTTGACACAGATGACTGAATGCGTTTAGCTTTTGTTTTTAATTCTATAAATATTGTGAGGCCATAAGCATTGCATTTGGTGTGCCTGTTATGGTTTGCACACTTGTGCGAGTTATGGATTGTGATCTTAAACACTTGCAAACTTGAGAGATTTTTCAGTGGTAATCATTACTACAATTTAATGTAATTTTAGGTAATTTTCAGAGTTTTTTTAACATATCAAAGCTAACCATAAGTTTCCGTAAATCTTTGTTTTTTATTCAGTGAACTTAGAGATTTTTTTTACCATATACCTCATCCAAGAGCTACCAGTCCATCTATCAGAAGGTGGCAGCCTCTTCGACCATGAGCTGTGGGGAGTGACCATAGGTACTGGCCTGTTTTCTTCATTTAAATCTTTGTAAATTGTGTCGATCCAAAATTGTAAGCCTTAGCAGAATGAAAACCCCTGCTGCACATAGCTCCTGTCCTTTGGCTGTGCATAGCATGGGTGAGATAAAATGCTTGCCTTCAGCTGGACCTGGTGCACAACTCTTCTGTCCATGGACTTCGACCATACACTGTGCGGGATGGCCACAGGTGGCTTAGCCGTGCCTTCGGCTATGTACAGCAAGGGTTGCCCGCAGAACCCCATTGCACTGTCGGAGGCTAACCCCCAGAGCTTGGCAGCAGGGATTGGACTGAGGTTACGCCCTTCTCCCAACCAGTCGAGACGTGCCATTGGCGTGTGGTAATTGGCCAAGCATAGCGGAGGGGCAAGTAATAGTTTTATACTTACACACTTTTTTGAAGATTCACAAATACAGTGTAGGAAAGTGCCACTTTTTGCAGGGTTACCCACTAACTTTTTGCCAGATACATGATGCCAACTTGACTGAGTGTACCCTGGGTCCCTGCCAATCAGGTTCCCTGGACCTGTGTTTTTTCCCAACATTGTACCATTGTTTCCACATTTGGCACACCTCAGGGCCACAGGTAAGTCCCTTGTAAAAGGTGGCCCTAGTACCAAGGGCCTCGTGACCAGAGAGGGCCTCTGAGGGCTGCAGCATGTATTATGCCACCCTCACAGACCCCTCACCTGAACACCCACACCCTGCCATTGCAGGGTGCATGTTTTGGTGCAGACTAAACTGAAGAGTCGACATGGCACCCACCCTTGGGTGCCATGCCCACCAACACTGTCTGTGGCATGGGTAAGTCACCCCTCTAGCAAGCTTTACAGCCCTAAAGGCAGGATGCATCATACCACCGGTGAGGGCATAGTTGCATGAGCAACATGCCCATACAGTGTCTGTGCCATTCACAGACATTGTAAATGCAGTTAAGCCATTTTGAGTACAGGGGAGGGAAGTTTGTCATTACAAACTCCACAACTCCAGGATTGTTCCACTGAAAAGTGGGAAGTTTGGTACCAAAGTTCTCAGCACCTTAAACCCACACTGATGCCAGTTTTGGATTTAATGTAGAATGATATCGAAAAGCTGTCAGCCCTGGTGCACTTCTTGACTGGCTACCAGCCATCTGCAACCACCAGACAGGTTTCTGGCCCCTGGGGTAGAGAGCCCTCCACTCTCTGGGTCCTGAAACATAGCACATCCTGGGCAGAGGTGTCATGCCTCCTACCCCAGGATGGGCAGGGTCCACAAAGGGTTACCTTCAAAGGCTTGCTGCCTTTGTTGGCTACCCCCAGCCTCTGCTGCTATCAGCAGCTGGCTCCCACCGGCTCTGAACCTCACTTTGGGCTGGAGAATCGGTGGGCAAACCTAGTGAGAAAGGGAGGTGTACCCACCTTTACCAACCCCACCCCTCAGGTGGGGGAGGCAAAGTGAAGCCCACATTGCAGTCCCCTCCATCTTCAAGAAGAGCTGACTCCCCCAATTAGGACAAGGGCTATGTCCCCCTCCTACTGGAGGTTGGCACAAGAGGGGGTGTAGACACACAAGGGACAGGGCCCATTGGTCCCAACCTGAACGCCCCTGTAATGTCCCAAAATCTAGTATTTAGGGTCACCCATGAACATTGCTCCTTAGATACGACAACCTAAGAAGAAGGACCACAGAGCCGTGCAGCATGGGAGAAGAAGACGACGACTGACTTGGCCCCAGCCCTACTGGCCTGTCTCATTCTCCAGCGACCCTGCTTCCAGAAACTGGCGTGGCCCGCAGCCAGCAGCCTCAAGAACCTTGGAGGACCTGTGCTGTCTTTGACAAAGACTCCTGTCTCCTGTGGCCACTGGATTTATCCAGCAAAGAAACCAACACCAGTCTCCGCAACACTGCACCACTCTGCACCCGACACCCATGGCCCAAGTTGGAGTGGCTCACCTACCCTGTGAGGTCTCCCTGGCAATCCTGACCTTATCTGCATCGGTGGCTGACCTCTCCAGGACCCAACTCCCCCTTGAGGCCTGCAGCCTCGGTTTGAAGGATCCCTCCGACCGCGACTGGAACCAAAGTGACACAAATCGATGCAAAATCTTTTTTAGCTATTTACTTTCCAGCGCTAAACTTGTTTAGCGCTGGAAAATTACTTGAAAGTAACGCAAAGCAGCGCAGCTTTGCATTACCTAGAGCTAAGGGGGCTTACCATGGGCGGTGCATGGGCGTTCCCATGCAACCACCCAAGCTTTCTGACGTAAGCCCTATTTACTTGAAAAAGTAGACAGTGTTTAGCGTCAGAAAATAGCGCCCATTTAAAATAGGCACGAGTAAAGAGAAATGCTTTCATTTCTCCTTCCTTTTCCGACTTTATATATGTGCGCACTTTACAGCACGCACGCAAAGTGGGAAAAGGTTTAAAGTTAGTCTAAGCATGGTATTTTGTACTGGAAGGCTATCTTTCCAGTGCAAAACCTATGCTAGACTCACGGAAACACCCTTGCACTATGGTGCAAAGGTGTGTCTGTGGCGCTCGGCAGCACATTTCTGCGGCGACGCTAGGGAGAGGCGAGGAGAGTGCAATATTTCTGTGAATATGGCACTTTCCTGCTCTCCTCTAGCCCAACGCAACACAGCTTTTTTGCCTGCTACGCTGCGTTGCTTGAGATTTCAGTAAATCAGCCACGAATATGATATGCACTGTATCTACTACACTTTCAGTCTCAGTTTCATGACATAGAAGATGACATCCCATCTCCTGGGCACAGCCTCATTCTGCTTCCAAGCATATTTTTTTCGGTTTTCAATTTTAGGCTTACGTGATGGTGCAGCCGAACCTTTAGCATCCAAGGAACTAAACCTTTCCCTTCCAGAAAAAAATTTCAGAAAATCATTTTTCTTTTAGTAAGAAAATCAAAATCTGGGTCTGTGCTTAACATTTTGTGTTCAATTGTTTCTCAGTTAAGCATTTACTTTCTTAAAGAGCCTGCTGCTGTAGCAGGAACAGTTGCTGGGGCAGTAGCATTGATGCTGGTCTATGACAGAGATGCTGCGGCAGAGGAAGTAACAACAAGAAGAGATGCTGAGGCAGAGGAAGTAATGGCAGGAAGAGATGATGAGGCAGAGGAAGTAACAGGAAGAGATGCTGAGGCAGAGGAAGTAATGGCAGGAAGAGATGATGAGGCAGAGGAAGTAACATAAGGAAGAGATGCTAAGGTAGAGGAAGTAACAACAGGAAGAGATGCTGAGGCAGAGGAAGTAACAACAGGAAGAGATGCTGAGGCAGAGGAAGTAATGGCAGGAAGAGATGCTGAGGCAGGGAGATTTGCTGGGCAGTGCAAGAGATGTTAGGGCTGTTGAAAGAGCTTTTGATCAGTGCTTAATTTGAGCCGGTGGTTTCCAGTGCTCGGCACCAGCACTTAATTGTCAACATAGGTGCTTGTGATAGTCTGCCACAAGGTGGCGCTTTCTGGCTAATTTAGAGATTAGCACAACAACAGTTCATTTTTAATTTAATATACATTAAAAATGACTATTACCTGCCTCCCAAGCCATTCTTATAGCATTGGGGACCTGAGATAGTCCGAACTGTCACACTTGTAAGAGTGTGATAATTAGTAGTTGTGTTGTTACTATCACTGGCAGCATAGCAGGGGCAATGTGAGGTGCAAGCTGCAGTGGCCTCCTGACGAGATCCCTGGCATTTTTTTTTATTTTTACAAACTAAGTACTAAGTTTGATGAATCATATATATGACAGCCCTATAACCTCTTCCACTGTCTCAGCATCTCTTCTACTTCCCCAAAATCTCTGCTGCCACAAAATCTCTTCTGCTGTTTCAGCATCTTTTCTACTGACCTTCGGGGCCGGACTGGGCGTAAAGGGCAACAGGCGTTTCCCCAATGGGCCGCCAGGGTGGGGGACGGTTTTGAGTTCCTGGGGAGCCGTTTTTGTTACAGAGTGTCGGCAATATCGCCCCCCTGTAACAAAATCGTCCGAAACCGGCCCTAACAAACAACTCGGCCGCACCGCCCCCTCCCCCTAGGGAACCGGCTGAGCAGTTTGCCAGGGCCGGTTTCGTATCCCAGTCCGGCCCTGCTGACCTTCATCTTGTCCTGCCGCAGCATCTCTTCAACTGCCCCAACATCTCTTCCACTGCCCCAGTATCTCTTCCATGGCCCCAATATCCAGGTGCCACAGAATCTCTTCTTCTGTTTCAGCATCTTTTCTGCTGCCCTTTATTTCATCCTGCCTCAGCATCTCTTCCAGCCACAGCATCTCTTCCACTGTCCCAAGTTCTGTACAGTGCAGCCATCAGTCACTGACTCAGAACACCTTCAACTATCCCAACACCTTATACTGCCCCTAAATACCTTCACTCCACATGCCTCTCTTCACTGCTCCAGCATATCTTCTTCTGCATGAGTCTAACTTCCATTTTGCTGACTTCTTTTCCACTACCACAAAATGGGAATGTTTCCACTGTCCCAGCACACCTTTCCCTGCCCCAAATACCTATCCCTGTCCATAATACATTCTAGGACCTCTGCATCTTCTGCATTGCTCCAGTATAAGCTGCAGTGCTGTGTCCATATTCATCTGCTGCAGTGCTACCTCTGCTTCTTCAGAGTCCCTGAGAGACACACTACTTCATTCTTGTAACTATCCAAAACCTCTGCCAGTGCTCACACTAAACTTTCACTTCCAGAGTGCCTCTTACATAGCGCTTATTCTAGGGCCTTGTTTCTTGGCTCCAGCTGCACTTTCACTTCCAGAGTGACTCTTACATAGCTAAGTATAAGCAGAATGGACCTTTTTACAGCTGGAAGTCCAAGGCAGGTAGGGCCGGAACCCGTGCCCGGGCGACTCCTTGTATGCCAAGCATGGCGGCAGTCGGGCCGCCGTTTTGTTCTTGGCCGTCTCTGTCCTCTATGTCCAGGGCACCACCCGCACTACAAATTAGCGACAAGGTGACCAAACCCTGCAACGCACGTCTTCATAGGAAGTGGGAAATGTCAAGGTCCTTGTTCCAGGCACTACTTGAGGCGTGTCGCTTTAACAGCACTTCAGCAGCGCAAATTGTGAAACGCGATCACGCAGCATCTTCCAGAATCGAAGGGCCAACCCGGGAACTGCTATGTACACGGTGACATCTCACATCTTGAACCGGTGCCACCCCCGGTCAGTGCCCTCTTTCTTTTGGCGCCCTGAGACTGTCACAGGTCGGCCCCTGAGTCGTGGCTGTATTATATGATCACAGCTGCTGCTGTGAGACTCAGCCCAGGCCGGCCGCAGTGGCATCATGTGAGGAGCGCAACACTCATCACAGTAGTGTCTTTTTAGGTCTCGCCTACGCAGCGCGCATGCGCTGCATAGGAAAAAGACCTTTAGCCATCGAGTCGGTTTTGAGGGGAAAAACGTGTACGCGTTGCATTGCTTCCAATGGCAACGCGTGCACGTTTGGCGATTCCCTTGCGGGAGCGAGCAGCTGGCACCATATGTTATCAATTGTCGCGCCTTGCTGCTCGCTCCCGCAAGGGAATCGCGCAGGTCCCCTCCCCCTGCTGCCGCGCGCGGCGCGCGCGCTTGTGCTTGTTTTGGTTTGTATTCAAGTTGCAGCGCTAGAACAGTTCATGGAACCTAAACAGAAAAACGATTAAGCAACATTTACCAAGGTGATGGCATTTCCTCGTCGTTTATGACATGGCAACACATACCAGCTCAAGTACTCTACCCAATAGTGCATTATGACCTTTGGAAGGCCTTACAGTGAGGTAACCATAGTCATTATTTCTGATATTGCTGCTGGTGGGAGTGGTAACAGAAGCCTCATATGCTAGCGAGCGTCGCCGCATTTTGGCCAAGTTCCAGAGCAACTCCCATAACTATGCAGAATAATAGCTGGTCACACTTCCTGCCCTTCATTCTCCCATTGCCCCATTCCTGCGATCCATTTTGAATATGTGGTACTCTTGTTTCTTCTTTTCTCATTTTTGACATCTTTCCCTGCGAACCCCCAGCTCATTCCTCTCCTCGGCTCTATCTCCACGCCACCTTTACGACACTTTGTCCTTCTGCTCCACTTCGCACTGCACCGGTCTCCGCCCCCCAGTTTTTCTTTCTGGTTTCCATTCACTTTGTCTCCTCTATACATTTCAATATATGGGAACACCTACAAAACTCCTGTGACCCTAGGATGCATTCATTAGTTTGGGCGTTAGAAAGCGCTACATGCCTCGCAAAAGGTCCTTCGTAGCGCTTCGAAACCGGCTTACAGAAGGATGATAATTAGTAACAAATATGATTGGGAAAAGGGGAGTCTCCTAATTAAAGAACGCTGTGTATGAGCTACTTGGCACACGTTATCTGGCTTTCACGTCCTCTCTGTTCCTTGATCTTAGCTCTTGCCACGAATCAGCCGTCAGCCTCCCCTTCTTCCAAGGAAGGCTTTCTACTGCAACCCCCTCTCCCGTCTGTCTCCTCTCCTCCCACCCAGTCTAGACTACTAAACTTGCCCCCTCCTCACGGTTGTTCCACACCTTACCCTGGCTCCGCCCCCGCAGGGCCCTAGCCACGGGCAGCAAGATGTAGAACAGGATACTCCCAATCATCCTCCTAGCTCGTGCTGCAAGCCTGCAACCTTTCCACCACGTGCTTCCAGTCCAACAACAACAACCTCCCCTTCCCTGTTCAATGGCAGTCGAAACCGGAAAAAGGCATCTCCGTGGCAACTAGCAGCGCTACTCCTAGCCTTCATGGGTACAAAAGAAGGACTTCTGCCGAGTCGCAGGTGTGGACACAGAAGAAGGACCAGAGAGAAGTTTCTTTCAGCGGAAGAGAAACAGTACCTCAGCAAATGGCTAATTTTTTAGGTCTGGCTTAACAGGTACTGTGACCTTATGTGATTTACCTAAAAAGAACTTTCACTGAGAGGTGCTTAAGTGTTAGTACATGTTTTGATTGCACTTTTTGTTGTGGAAGCACACAATTTATGCCCAATCACCACGCATGTAATTATTTTGTTTACCATAGCTGCCAAGTTTCCCAGGATCATGTGTGATGTGTGATGTGCTGCCCCACTACAGGTTTTTAGGTCTCACCTGAGCCAGCGCATGCGCTGCTCTGGCGAGACATTTAGTAAGTGGGCTTTTAAACGTCCGACCACACGCTTTGCTGGCCTCAAGCTTGCGGTTACGCGCGCGTGCACAGCCACCATCTGCTCGTCATGGCTCATTAACTCTCTCGTCATGCACACACACAACCCGCCCCCCCTCTCTTCCTCATTAAGCATGGAATCACTTTCGCGGCCGCGTCACTTTCACGGCCGCGCGGCCAATGCTTGTTTTTTTGGCGGGCTAGGCAGCTGCAGTCAGTGCTCGATTTGAGCAGGTGTTTTCCGGTGCTTTGCACCTGCACTTTGTCAACACCGGCTCCTTTTGTTGTGTTTTTTACCCATTTACTGCACCTAGATGGTGTCCTCCTCCTAATAAGATTAATCGAAAAAAATAAAACACCACCACAGCTGCATGACGTATGCACTCATATGCATGATGATGCATGCACATGCATACATTTTTACGCTCTGGTGGGCATTTTGCTTCTTTATGCTGTTCAGCATAGCATCCCCAACAAGCATTGTCAAACCCTAAAGGTCAGCTAATGTCATTAAACATTAAAACTGTGCTGTGCTCTGTTCTTTCATATGTTTTCCCCCTTCTCATTTTGGCTTTTCCCCGTCCAGCTCAATGCTCTTTCCATACTCCCGACCCCTGTGTCCCTTTTCCATCTTGCGGTGTAAATGCACCTTGACAGAACCTTATTCCTGTAGGTCTGTGACCTCTCGATGTGGAGCATGCTCGACCTTGTTCTTTGTGTTCATTGGTGGCTTGGCAGAAAGATAAGTTGGATTTGATATACTGGGTGACTGCAAGTCGCAGCTGATGTTAACCCTGTAGTGTGCCCTAGTCTTACCTTACAGCCCTTTCTACCGCTCTCAGTGCAACAAACCTACAAACCGTCTTCGTGCGTTAGAGATTTTTTGTTTTGAAGAAGAATGTGCAGCAGTAAAAGACATGACCTCTTTGTGTTGTGGCTGACTGCAATATTCTACATGACCTTGTTCCAACCTATTTTTTTTTTGTTTATGCCCATCACACTTGGAGAGAGATGCGGTCTGCTGAGAATAGAACCCAAAAAGACGGCTGCATATGTAGAAATCTGTGCATCGTTGTTTAAAAAGTTTTACTGGCTCTAGACATTACTCCTACATTCAGTATGTTTTTCGCTTTCCTCTTGCTCAGAACCATTGAAAACAAATGCTTTAGCAGTTTTTTGGCACCCTATTTTTAATTAGCCCAAAATGATCCAATCTTGAGTTTGGAACCCTATATGGTGAATTATGGAAAACTATAGGAACTGCAGTTAGTGATTTCGGGAACTACATGCCCAGAGGCCAGTTAGACGTGGGGATTTGTAAAAATCATATAACTTTTTTTTATAGAGTCAATAAATTCTTTCAGAGGTGTTACTAGGCAGACTTTGCTCGTAACCTACTACTGTACTGCTGCTACCACGTTTTGGTACATTCTGGTTATTTGATCCTGGTTCTACTTTCTGTTGTGCCTGTTATGAAAAATCTGCATATCACAGATGTTTGTCCATGTTTGGGTGGGTGCTGGTAGAAGATTAATTTTGTGAGACAGGGGTTTGATGTCATGCGCTAGTGACACGTCTATATAGGGCCCTGCCTGACCAGCAAGCCAGCTGCTGAGAGGCTGCTGACAGCTAAGTGATGCAAATGCCCCAAGGCCCATTATGCAGATGTATTCCATGAAAATCATATCTTTTGTTTCTGCCATTTTTGTAGAACAATGTCTGTCCTCGGTATAACCTAACAGTGCTTCTTTAGGTCTGGTTTTCACAGTGGTTATCTAAATGATGTAGTAAAAACACAAATTTTGCTGTATATTTTGTAGTGATTTTATTTTAATCCATATGTGCTAGAAACGACATGTGAAATCTGCAAATTGGACATATATTATGTGACAAAGTTTATAAATACATAATTGAGCAGTAAGTGCAACAGCCACACACTCGTATAGATCCACTGGCCCTCACCATTATTCATTGTTTTATCCAAAAGTTATTCATGGATCATAAACAAAATCTAAACATTGCAATTTGAAACCATGCACATTTTTAGCTGTAGTTTGAGGAAAAGAGCATTTTCAAGCAAGCTACTCCAAAATAATAATGCAGTATAATGATGTCACTTAGAACCCCTCGGTGAAAAACATTCCTGTTATTCAATGTTGCCCATCTATAATTGCATGTTATGCATGGCCCACCCAAATCATCTGCCCCTGCTTTCAAATCCTATGCAGGCACAGAGAAGTTATGGGGGAGCCATACATAACATGGCTTCTGCTCCATGTCACAAAAAATGGTCTCCTGCCACCCACCTCACCACCCTCTGTGCCTTCCTTACCCTTCCCTCCTGATGTAATCTCTTCTCTGCCAGCGCTGCAATGACAACCTATGCCAGAGCAGCCTGGAATTCTTTTACGATGTAGCAACAGTGGGTTACTGCTTTTTTTAACCACTTTTGCGACGTCAGGCGTTGACGCTAGTGGGCCTCAGTCTCAGCCTTGCATAACATATAGAATTATAGATGGGTGAAAAATAGGGATGTTCTTCACCAAGAATCCCAAGGGTTCAGTTACTCGCTTTGGCAAAGGCATAGCAGTAAATTACTGGATTGCTGATGGCTATTTATGAGAGCCAATGCATAACAAACAAGCATTGGCATAGCCAATAGGTCTCGCCTTTGGGACCTTATAAGTGTTTAGCCATGCAACAGTTGATGTTGTTGCACCAAGGATATTGTGCTGCATAACTAAATACTTATAAGGTCCCAAAGGTGAGACCTATTGGCTATGCCAATGCTTGTTGATTTCGCTAAGGGAAGTAGTCACTGAGTGAGGCGGCTAGTGTCAGTTCTTGTTCTTTGCGCGCCGCTGCATGTGTGCCAGTTCGGTGCCTCGCCATGCCGTTCTGCAAGACTCGTCGGTCCGTGAGCGTGATTCATGACGGACATGTTCTGCTTGATATATATATGAATAACGTTAATTTAATCTAGGAGCCTGTGCCTGCATGTAGACATCACCTCGGTGCCGCTGCGGGTGGGCTGAGTTGATTCACTAATGATTAGCAGCTGAGTTGACCCCGCAGCGCCACTGGAGCCGTCTGTAATGTGGCCTGTAGTTCCTTGCATCAGTAAACTAAATTAAACCTAGATGGCACCTTCCCTCTTGCTGAGTGTTTTTCCGGCACCTCAGGTGCCACCCCCAGTGTCGATGGCAGTGACCTTTCGGCGGCAGGGCTTCTTCGGGCATTCTGAATACCGGAGAATCATTCTGGATGGACGCTGGCATGCCCTGTGTGCCTCAGTCTCAAGTCGGTCGCCTGGACACACTCTGATTGTCAATAATTAATCTATGATCCCAGGGAGGACGGACTAGGCGCCTTGAAGCGCAAGCTGTGACAGGAATGTTTTCCCATGCCTGCCGGCCCAGGCCCCCAAGAGTTATTGCTGCTCCCAGCGCTAAAGTCAAAATAAGGACAACACATCTGACCTTGACAGGTGCTTCTGCCCTGTCGTGGGGTGGGAGGTGGGCTTCTGCCTGGTCACGGTGGGTCCGAGAGCAGGTGCTGTAAGAGTGTCTTTTAAAGGTACACGCCGGCACAGCTCTCAAAACAGCGGTGCCATCACTGAGACTACCCCATCCATAAGCACCTCTTCTCACCGTCCGTCCTGTGATACATACTTCAATGTCATGTGCACTACAGCAGCTCTGTCTGCAGCCAGTGAGTGTGACAGTGACTCAGAGACACTTCAGCAGCACATCGGCAGAAGGCTTTTCCCCCAGCTAAGTGCAGCAGGAGAATTGTGAATCAGAGACTTGGGTAAGTCAAAAACGAAAGCTGCAGTGATTAAATATTCTTGCTGCAAGGTCGGAGATTTGCCTACTAGCAGTTTACTCTGCATGTTCAATCACAGAGGGTTAATAGCCCTGCTGCAAAGAACGTCACTCTACCATTCAAATCGCAAATCTATTTATGAGGATCGCTGTGAGTTACTGGATACTAGGTTAGTGTCCTTCCATTTCTAGTGCTGTGCAGCAGTTTAATCTTAGATTTTAGTTTCTCGTTGCTCAAATAGGTGTAATTTATGATACGTGTTTCCCTCATCTTCATTGCTTGATTTTACTCCGGAGAAAGTGTCACTCATAGTCATTTAAATGTCACTCATAATTACACAGACATTTTCAAAATGTCACACATAGCAATCTGAAACCTTGGCAGCTATGGATAAAACATCTGAGTGGACTTTTGCAGCAGAGTGATCGCGTATTTAGGCCACACTTTGTGCCCAGAGCTTGCAAGGCAGACAGACCCAAGGCCATGCCTAGTGCGCTCTAGGGGTTATCATAGGAGGCTTAGGGTGTCCCCTTCTTCCCCTTTCGGGGGGCAGCGGGCAGAGGTTGTCTGACTATGTGGCAGGGAGTTCCATGGCCTCCACCCTTATCCAGAGCTGACAGGACTAAAGGTCATGGGCAGTGAGCTCTGGTAGATGGTGAAGCCAGAGTACTCTGCCATAGTCTGTGGCCTGTCCTGATAGCTTGCAGTCCATGGGTGCTGCGTGTAGGCATCAGGCAAGGCTGAAATGCACACTGATGGACAAGGAGAAATTAGGGCACATTTAGTGGACTCGGTATGGAAGCATGCGTAGTGGGTATGCGCTCTACCCTAAGCCCACTGAGTACAGCTGAAAGGCCTAAAGTCAGGGAGAGCAGTTACAGGGCTGCAATCAAAGACCACATGGGATGTGACAGAAGTTGCAAATGATTGGATTTGTGTCCATTTATGTTTACTTACAAATATCTCGCACTCTCAGCAAGGTAGGGAAGTAAAGGACACAGAATATTCGTCTGCCTTGTGCAAGGTGGGGAGACTACCACATTCCTGGCCCTTCCTTGAGCCTGGATGCATTCATGCTCCTGTGTTGACTAGCAAATGGTACAGTCTAGTATTTCCCTGTCTGTTTTCCATAAACATTTCCCTTGTTTCCTCAGAGCAAAAAAATAATTTGCCTTGTTTGAAAAATAGTACTGTCCTCATGACAACTCCACCAAAACAAACGTGCTGTAAGGAATAAATAATGGGTAACCTGTAATCCAGTATTGCCATATTGAGGCTCAGGTATCATTTGCTAACCACTCCTCCTTCGGCGTCTTGGTTTATGATGGCACCAGAAACCCTCGATGGTGATATTGGACCTTCTGTAAGCTATATATATACTGGACACCCACACCCCATGAAAGAATAGCGGCACTATTTTCGGATCCATTTAAAATGCTGCATTAGTCCGCTCTCCTCCAGGAGACTCATGCGACTGCTGACAATACTGGCCTTTGAGAGCCGCAATGATCTCTCTTTGCTTGAGCCATCAATGCTGCGGTTGGGTGACTGGTGGCTAATAGCTATCTGTCATGGCCATGAAAGTGAAAAGCATTTTCATTACAGACTATTATTACAATAAGTGCATAGTCTGTGACCATCTGTGCGGGGGGGGGGGGGAGTGAGGCATTCTGTGCCCTATTGCCTCTTTGTAGAATGGGATATTGAGCATCTGGGACTATTAATTGGGGCTTTCGGTCTCCATAATTGTAGCCGTGGTATCTAGGTTATTTTTTCGCAGTTCATTGCTGTCATCTTGGGGTTGACCTGTAGGCTAGTTCATTACCTCTTCTTGCAGACCCAACACAATGTTCACTTCCTGTCCATAGCTTGTTTCTTAGTATATGATAAGGGTCTCTATGTGCACTGTCTGCTTTTAGCATTCTTTCTGCGTTTGAGATGTGCTCAGTCTTTGTGTTTGAGCCGTGATCCCACTTGCACTCTGCCCGAGCATTCTTTAAATGGGCCTAAGGGGTGCCCAGTATGTGCATTCTGCCCATGGTTTTCCTTCTTTGTGTGGGAGCTGTGGTCAATATTTGTGCAGTCTGTCCATTGCTTTCACTCTGTGATTTTTGGACCTGTTGTCCACATGTTTGGTCTGTCCACAGCTTGTATTCGGTCTCTCTGAGCCGTGCTGCATATGTGCACGGTCTTTTCATTTACTCTGACCTGACCCGTATATGTAAGGTCTGCCTATAGCTTTCATTCTGTTTTGACGCTTTGGTAAGCATGTATATGGTCTGCCATAGCTGTGTAATGCAGCTTTGGCCAAGATATACACAGTTTGGCGCGGGATTTGCTTATTTGTGTGTGTCTTCAATTGTAGTCGGTGTGTGCACGGTCTGTCCATAGCTTTCAGTCTGTTGATCAGAGCGGTGGTGGGTATGCGAACAGTCTGTTCATGCCTGTCATTCTAAAGGCTGGAACTGTGGTCTGTATGTATAGAGACTTTTCATAGTTTTCATTCTGTGTGTCGGAACTCTGGTTAGTTTGTACAGTCTCTCTGTAGCTTTTGTGGCTCTGAACTGTAGTCAGTATGTCAGTCTATCACAAGCGTTACTAACCTGTGTGGAGGCAGTGCCATCTTAGCCATGGCCTATATAATTAATGTTTTTACATAGCTTAATTTGTTTTATTTGTTGCTCGGCACTATACAGTGGCTTACAGAGCATGGTAATAGGTCGCATCACTACGTAGCAACTTAGAGAGGTCTAGTCTTACAATTAGGCTCTTACTGCTATTAGATACTGGTAGCATTTTACCCCCTAACCATGTTTCTTTAGTTCTCTTTGCCAGTGTCTTCCTAAATTGATCATGCGTTCTTGCTATTGTTAATCATCTACTCCCAATTTCTCTCACTCTTATCTGCTAGGGGTGGGGTACTTCAGTAGGAGTCTGATCATGCAACTTTCTAGCAACATGTGAAAGTATCGCAAGTCGTGGTAGATATATCATGCCTTTCCATCTAGGGTTGGATTTAAGTTGTTTCCTCTCAGTTCTTGTATTACTGACAGCTTCAAAGGGCTTACACTAGCGCCTACCAACAGGCTCCAGGTATATTACAGACAGCTTCAAAGGGTTTACAGCAGCCCCAGCCAACAGGCTCCAGATATATTACAAACAGCTTCAATAGGTTTACACTAGCGCCTAACAGCAGTCTGCAGGCATATTACTGACAGCTTTAGAGGGTTTACACTATCGCCTACCAAACAGGCTCCAGGTATAATACTGACCGCTTCAGATGGTTTACAGCAGCCCCTAGCAACAGGCTCCAGGTATATTACTGACCGCTTCAGATGGTTTACAGCAGCCCCTAGCAACAGGCTCCAGGTATATTACTGACAGCTTCAGACAACCAACAGGCTCCAGGTACATTACTGACAGCTTCAGATGGTTTACAGCAGCCCCTAGCAACAGGCTCCAGGTATATTACTGACAGCTTCAGATGGTTTACAGCAGCCCCAGCCAGCAGGCTCCAGGTATATTACTGACAGCTTCAGATGGTTTACAGCAGCCCCTAGCAACAGGCTCCAGGTATATTACTGACAGCTTCAGACAACCAACAGGCTCCAGGTACATTACTGACAGCTTCAGATGGTTTACAGCAGCCCCTAGCAACAGGCTCCAGGTATATTACTGACAGCTTCAGATGGTTTACAGCAGCCCCAGCCAGCAGGCTCCAGGTATATTACTGACAGCTTCAGATGGTTTACAGCAGCCCCTAGCAACAGGCTCCAGGTATATTACTGACAGCTTCAGACAACCAACAGGCTCCAGGTATATTACTGACAGCTTCAGATGGTTTACAGCAGCCCCTAGCAACAGGCTCCAGGTACATTACTGACAGCTTCAGATGGTTTACAGCAGCCCCTAGCAACAGGCTCCAGGTATATTACTGACAGCTTCAGATGGTTTACAGCAGCCCCAGCCAGCAGGCTCCAGGTATATTACTGACAGCTTCAGATGGTTTACAGCAGCCCCTAGCAACAGGCTCCAGGTACATTACTGACAGCTTCAGATGGTTTACAGCAGCCCCTAGCAACAGGCTCCAGGTACATTACTGACAGCTTCAGATGGTTTACAGCAGCCCCTAGCAACAGGCTCCAGGTATATTACTGACAGCTTCAGATGGTTTACAGCAGCCCCTAGCAACAGGTTCCAGGTTAGTGGTCGAAGTGTATAAAAAAAAATGTATGGCAACTGTGATCCTCACTGCAATAGAGGACGAGTCAGTGTGAGAGCGGGCCGTTGGTATGGCTAAAAAGAACAGCATATTATGTAATTATATCGTTCGTCTTACTTTCCAGTAATTGCACATAGAATGACACACACATCTTAAATGGACAAATAAACACAAGTTATTAATCCGTGGTAATTGCACTATTTTACATTCCCAAACCTCTATTGGCTAATGCATCACTGCAAATGTCTGTGTGACCAAAGAGCTACAGAACTGAATCCTGGTTAGTGCAGTGGGAAAACGTGACTTGTGTATTTTAGGGCTAGAAGGTGCCAGCCAATGACAGAAAACTCTGTGAACATGTATTCCATTTTTTAAACTTTTATTACACACAATATAAGAGAGACTGCCTAAAAATGTGAAAAAAGATTTAGTTTCAGATAAAAAAGAATTTTGAAAATATAGATTTTTGTCATTCACAGTCAGACTGTATCTAGAGCAAATAGTTTTTTATATCTGTCCTTTAAAGCAGGCACTCAAGAACTCATACCATTACTTTTCCTCTCAAAAAGAGTAAATCATTGTAATCGTGAAGCTTCAACTGATTGTGTCAATTAAAATCAATCTGCCTTCCAAGCAGCCTTTATATTTACAAATTAACCAATTGCACAAGTTTACATTCCTTTTAAGGAGCAGCCATCCATGCGAAAAGGCTTGCTTCTTCTTTAACTCTTTGTCCTCCCTCCCTTTCACTTTCAGCCGAGGCAGCTCAACTTTAAGAATGAACTGTTCCTGTGTGGTGGTCTTTTAACAAAAAAGAAGGGGAACAGTTTTTACAAAATTTGGCATTTTTACTGACCGCTTCAGAGGTTATAGCAGCCTCTACCAACAGGCTTGAAGTATATTACTAACACCATGAAATGGCTTAGGGACTTTTTTTCTGTTCAACTGCCTCTATTTAACTTTCTTGATAGAAAACAACCAGCAGAGGTCAGTAAAATACCAGAATCAGTCCATAGAAATTGTCTTCCATGAGCACCCATCCCATAGACAGTAATATTTTTTTCAAATCTTGTATTTTCAGTGATATGACCACCGAAGGCCCTGATTTTATATTAAAAACAGTGCTTTGGACTATGCCCTGTCCCGCTGAAAGGCAATACTTATCTCCATGTGTGCCCATACCTGGCGTGTCACACAGTTTGGTGCTTATTTTCCCTCCATGTTAAAGAACAGTAGATGTTCAGCACCCAGGCTAATGTGCTGCATAGCTAAATACATATACGGTCCCAAAGGCGAGACCGATTGCATTGCAAATGCTTGTTTGGATTGGTGCACACTTTGTTTTCTTTGTAACTTTGATCTATCATTCTAACATAGCTGTCTGCCATTTTAGGATTGTAATTAAAATGCCCATTGTGCCCAGTGTTATGACATGTGTGCACATGTGTTATGTCCATGAGTGAGAGTGTGATGACCCTCATGCGTGATGACTCATGAAGCATGAACATCCATCAGCAGCCATCTTGGAATGGCTGTCCATGAAAAAAACACATTGCAAAATTTCTGGCCAATCTTGCATGCCAATTGCTGAACCTTTATTGAGGTGAGACCTATTGGCTTTGCCAGTTATTGATGTTCTGCTTTGCAAAAGGGCAGAGAGTAAGAACTCAGTCAAGTTCCGATTTTTTTAGTTGCTCAACATATTGAAGTCACGCGCCAATTTAAGCTTTGCAGACAGAGCACAAACAGCCATAAATCTTATCATATCCAGAACACACAGATTTAGATTCTGTTTTATACACGTGAAGTCCACAGGAATGCGCTGTATGTCATGAATGTTAACTGGTCATGTGAACAAGTTACAGGAGTTTTGAGGTGTTTCTCAAAGCACGCGGTTCTTTTTCGATTTCCAGGGTCAGTTCAGTCGGTGAAAGATATGAGTGAGTTCCATACTGATGTGCGATATTCATATTCTGTATATCTTGAGGGTTGGATTGGTTTTGGGCCAGAAGTATATTTTTAGGGGGGCATGGCCCCCAGCTATGACCAAACATTAAAGCTGTGCTCTACAAGTGCATTCATTCCCAAATACTGGTTGCACTACTAAATACCAACCCCCCAGTATATTGGGGTACAAGACTAACGAGGGCAGAATATTTAAAGGTGAGTGCCTGTAGAGAATTGTAGATTTACTAATCCTAACTCCATATCTGCATACCTTGAAGGTATATATAAAACGTAGGTACATATATGTGGAGTAAGATGTAGAAATACTATACTTACTTACCTGTCAATATTTTGATTTAAATATTCTGTCCTCAATATATTAAGGTGCACACCGTGTGATTCTATGTGAAACAATATGTGGATTTTCTAAAGTACATAATAAAGTAAACTCAATCAACTTTTTAGAATTACATTTTTTTGTGGAGATTTATACAGCGCTAACTAGACCTGAAGGTATCAGAGCGCTTTACATGAGCTCCAGCAATGACCGAAATAAAGTTTTTATGATGATGATGAGCACCAGTTACGTTACAGACGGACACTTTCATTTTTGTTAAGCACGGGGAGATTAACTGGCACATGCATCAAGGAAGGCTTTTGCGATTCCTTAATTGCGATTATTAAGGAATCGCAATTAAGGAATCGCAAAAGCCTATGCATGTAGGAATCGCTATAAAAATAGCGATTCCTAAACATTTCTTAATTGCAACTCGCAAATTGCGAGTCGCAATTAAGGAATGCCTTCCTATTCATTCCTATGGGCCTACAGGCCCATAGGAATGAATGGGAGATTACATGCGCAATTTGCGAGTACCAGTAGGTACTCGCAAATTGCTCATGCAATTTCAAGGAATGCAAGGGTGTCAAAATGACACCCTGTTGCACCCCTGAAATTGTGATGTGCACAAATGTTGCGCACACACATGTCCAAAGGACATGTGTGTGTGTTACCTACAACTTTGAAAAATGCACTTTAGTGCATTTTTCAAAGTTTTGCAAAGTACCATGAAGTTCAACTTCATGGTAATTTGCGCCCTAATAGCGAAATCGCTACTTCAAAGTGGTTCTTGCATTGCATCTAAGGAATCGCAAAATGCAATTCCTTAAATGCAATCGCAATTTGAGAACTCGCAATTAATTGCGAATTCTCAGATTGCGAGTGCCTTGACCCTTCATGCATCGCAAATGCCCTTTTTGCGGGCGCAAACGGCCGATTTTTGCGAATCGCACCGTTTGCGCTTGCAAAAATGGTTGATGCATGTGCCTGTAAGTGATTTGCCCAGAATCACAGAACGTTGAGCGTCCCTGCCAAGAATCAAACCCGGTTCCCCAGCTCCGAGGTCGACTGCCCTAGCCGTTAGGCCACATTCTCTCCCAATGTTAAATCCTATCAATTAGTAGGCTGACACAACTGTGGATTTTCTAAACTGTGAAAGCTTTGTGAAATGCATAGCTTATCACATTATTTTTTTGTTTAAAAAAGAAAAGCTGGCCTCAGCTCAGAACCCTGCCTCCCACACCTCTTACCTCAGTTGGTTAATGTCCAGCCTCCACACTCAAAGTGTTTTTTGCTGAAGGATTTCCTACCAGGGACATTCTCAATCAAGAAATCATCCCATCTAGAAGGCCCACATAAATTTAGGAAACTTCATCTGCTTCATAAAGTGTGGAGTTTCCTAATTCTGAACAATGTTGTAAGTGAAGTTTTAATTTGACTTGCCCTTATTTAAAATAACCTTACAGAGAGCTGAGACATTAGTGGCGAACAGTGTGTTTTAAATATTTTAGGGATGCAACAATGGTGAAAACTAAATGGAATTTAAATGCCATTTTCCAGGGGAAGTTGAGAAGGTTCCTCAATATATTTCACTTTAAGATTGTGACAAAAGAGGAATAGTTCAATTACATTTCATCAAAAGCACCAATCACAACTGCATGGACTAGAAGCAGGCTCCGATATTGGCATACACCTCTCATAGCTACAGGCAGATTGTGCGTTAAGTGGTGTACAAAAGGAGACCTTCGTTAGAAATCGACCAGCAAGACAGGTAGGTATGGTAAAGGATAGGTGATTGTGTGAACCCAGGATGAGTCCATTTGAGACCTGTGGCCTGGCGGAGGTCACCAGCAGCATTACCTCTAATGCGCTGAGTGGTGGTTTCATGGTTTGCATCTAGGATCCTGCTCTGTGAGAGCAGCTCTGTAATGCTGCTTTTACATGGTACCTCCCAGTTGGATGCTACAGAGGGCTCCACTTCCGGCATTATGGACATTCACCACTCTTTATATATGCAGTAGACTCCTTGCACAGAATCCTCAGGGTGGCACCCTCCATGTGGCTAACAGTGCTTGGATGAGCATGCACCTTTCTGATTGGTGAATGTAGATAGTATGGGAGCCTTCTAGGTGTACTACAAATAGAAAATATTTACTTGCATAGGTTGTTTGCCATTACTACAAATTCAGATAAAAGTCAAGCTTCATGTAATGAAACAGTTAAGAGACCGCCCTTTTTAAATATACACTAGAAAGCCAAATCACTTCCTTAATAGAACTTTAAATTCTCAGCAAGTACGCTATATTTTTCAGCAGCTATACCAGCAAATGAATTCATGACTCATATGCATTAATAGAGAAGGTGTCAGCACTTCTCACCAAGAGCATATAATAACAAATAACAAGGGCATTCCATTGTTAAGCAATTTGCAAAAAGCAATGTGGATTAAGTAACAATGATTAGACCTTATTATGATTTTAAAGAACACTATGCAAGGTGATTTTTGGATCTTAAGCTAAGATCCCTTTTAGAAAAAAAAGTGCAAAGTTGTGCTTTAAAATTATATTTAGCCAGCTGGATTGGCCAAAACATGATAAGCTATAAATTCTACTTTAAATCTTCAATCACCATTTCTCTACACGTACCTAGCTCTAGTTTTACTCCTTTCGGCTCTCTCTTGCTTTCTCTATTCACTACCAATCTCTGATCCCGCTTCCTCTCTCAACCTTTTCCCACTATTCATTTCTGTTTGCTGCTGCATCTATCTTCCCATTCCTGTCTCTTCTGCTCTCTTGCTTTTTCTATTTACTCTCCTTTTCTAGAACCTCTTCTTTCTATCTTCTCTTCTATCTTCTTTGTACTTCTCAATATTTATTATTCTCTCTCTAGTCCTCTTCTCTATAGACCATGTATGACAACTGAAACTTTCTCTTGGCTGTGCATGGCTATTAGCTGCACCGGTCACCTTTATTTGACCTCTGTGCTGTCGTGTAGTTCCTATTGTACCCATGTAGGACCTGCGCGTTTGGATAACCTAAACCGTGGGATTGGTGGTAGACTGACTCTGTGCAACCCCACCGCGTATGTTAGCTTGATTTGCATTAGCTAGCTCACAGTGCCACTAGAATCTCCTCTTATCGGGGAGAGATTAGTTTCTGGCAACCTTAGACCATGACAACCCAAATTCCTCAGAATCGTGGAAACAATGTACTACCTTTCGTTCAGTCACTCGTGCTTACTTATTCGGTTTGTCTCAGAGAGTTAGACAGAATAAACAGTCTGGGCGTTTCAATAAGTATTTATTGAACAGTTGTTATTCTAGTGTAAAATATATGTGTTGCAGCAAGCAGCAGACAATAGCAGAGATATATTATCAGCAGTACGAAAAAAGCAAAGGGATAGAACAGTTCTACCATATTGCAATAATCATGAATACATATATGAATATAAAAAGCATTATGCACAGTGCGCGCACTCCTACGATGCCTAACTAGATGTACCTGAGTGTACCTAGCATATGTGTAGGTCTAAAAGCCTAAGAGCCAAGAATCCTTCTAGGATTTAGTCGAACCCCCATACCTGAATAGAGAGAGTGTGGGACACCGTCCTGGTATCGAGTTAGACACCCCGCAAGGGCTGTGTTCGACCGCTGTCAGCTGGAGCGACTGCATGCAGGAGCCTCAGCGTCTCTGGTCAGTGTGTCAGCATGGAAGTCTCGGTTCCCTCCGTCTTACCGGGGTAAGATGTGGTGTATTTATACCCTGAAGACTTTAGTTGCTTCGTATGGTTTGTATTGGCCCTTGTTAGACATGAGGAAGACATCCATATTATGCAGGTGGTGTATTCCTAGAGAGCCATGCATAATTGATGAGTACAGTGTAGGCCTGTGTTTGGGAAAAACCCTGCTGTATTCAAAACCACAGACTAGATAACGTTCAGCCCTTAGAGCTCATTGTTTACTAGCGAGGACCAATGTAGGTGAAAGATCATGCCTATATAAGTATTCATGACTATAATAGGACATGTACAGTTATGACCGTAATAGGGCATATGCGGCTTTGACCATAATAGGGCAAGTACGAATATGACCGTATTAGGGCAAATACGAATACGTCCATTTTAGGGCTTGTATGAACGCGTCTACATTAGGGCCTCTGTACGGGACATAACACCCACTCCTCTTCCGAATAGGATGACAATGACCATACTTGTAACATTTCATATAAATAAAAGATGAGTCCTTGTGTTGCTGCGTCCAGAAGTGGGTTTATTCTTGGTAATCAAGAATAAATGTACAGGATACAAGCAAGCATGTAATTCAGTAAAGGCCCCAGTTAAGGCCCCAGGCAAGGCCCCACCAGGAGCAGCTGCCCTGCTGCTCAGCCTCAGATATAACTGACAGTAGAATCAAACATACACAAAGGAACTCTAAATGACATCATAGATACAGGCTGAGCAGCTTAGAACAAACACTAAAGAAGGACAGAGAAGGAGGAAAAGCAGGATGTAACACATCTCCCCCTTGACAGAAATAAGAGACGTGCAGAAACGACGGAAAGAAGAAAAGTAGATGATAGAACATACAGCACATACAAAGTAAACCCTCTTCGCAAAGTAAGTGGAAGAGGATAAAACATCAAATGGTGAAAGTACGAAAGGCAGTACCGTCACCGGAAAATGATGGAAATGGAAAATAAATAAATATGGTAAAGGCCAACACATAACAAAATCCACAAGAATGGAAGTGGATGGATTCATCATAAGCAAACAAAATAAACTGAACACTCCAAAAGATATAGGGCAATAAAGGTTCAGATACAAGAATCAACAAATGAAATATGAGCTCCTCCAAAATATCAGAGCACCTACGTGGTTCATATCAACAAAATTGAGCAACCTGCGGCACTTCATAACATTAAGCAATTTGAACTCCTCTAAAACATTAGAGCACTTACGTGGTTCATGTCAATGAGCAACCTGCGGCTCGTAACTCCACTAATAAATTTGAACAGCACTTACACAGCTTTTCATAAAACTGAATACCTCCAAAGAAATCCACAAATTGAGAAGCACTAAAACTCCTCACATAAAACTGAGCACAGCAAGGCTCTTCATAACAATGAGCACTATAGTGGCTCCCTGTATAACTAAACACCTCTAACTAATTAGAGCATTTGCATGGTTCAACAATATTAAGCATGAATAAAACTGAGCATGAATTGAACTGAGCACACTGCAGCTCTTTATCATTAAACCTGAAAAGAATGGAGCGCCTCAAAATGAGCACCGAAGTGGCTCCGCAAAAGTACACATCAAATAAGTCCAAGAACTGGAACAACTAATCTTCAAAATCAGTCCCAAAAAGAATGGAGCACTTCAACAAAGTTGAACACTAATGTGGCTCCGCATAAATACGCATTAAATAAAATAAAATACCTCAAAACGCATTACCAACAAACCCAAATAGCAATGAACACCTCAAATAAATTGAGCACAAAGCGTGGTTCAAGCTAATATGTAGAATCTGAATGAGTACAAATATAACTCAATGCACCAGAAAGATAACTAATATTTTCTCAATATAATTCAGCTCATAAATGTAAATTGAGCTCATAAAATGCAGGTAACTAAAGTCAAAGAATGACAAGCCTGTAATGGTAGCGTAAACAGCACAGAACAGTAAAAATATCATCAACAGTACACCCAGCAACATAGCTGATATGCGAAACAGAGCAGATTACAATATCTTTAACATAACAGACTAAAACAAAAAAAGTAGTCACCGTAGTCATCTTCCGACGTTGAAATCCCACAGTCACAAAACAAACTTCTGACTTAAGTCATCGGGACAGTGTGTTGCACTTAGTAGCCCCATCGCAGACAAGCTGTTTTTCAACACATATGAGACATCTCCTCGAAGAGTAGCTGAATAGTCAATGTCACCAGATGGCAGGAAAACGAAATTTAACACTCACCATCGTTCCGAGCAAGGCAAAGTCACAGGTCACAAGCAGGAGGTAAACATGTGAAAATAAACAAATTGCGAGGGCGAAGGACATCTCTTCATCGTGCGCTTGCCTCACCAGACGTGGTTGGCACAATGAATGTTGAACGGCCTTAATGCAGCAGTGGCATCCAACCAAAACATGGCAGCACGTCGTTGACGTCATGCTGTATGGCTCAAGGCACTTTTATGTAGAGTGGCGTCCACAAGCAGCTGGTGACATGGACATCACAGAAGATCCCACGAAGAGCTTCGCTTTGATCCCTCGACGAACAGCATTCCAACTCCCTAACAGCTGTGAGGTAAGGAGCCTTGGGAGCGTGCGTGAAATATTTGAAAAATGCGGTGACAGTTATGAAGAGTGCTGTGCTCGCTTAACAAAAAAAATAATGTAGATTTCTTCCAACAAATAAGAGCACGTTAGAAAATGTTGTCAAAGTACAAAGCAACTGAATACACGCGCAGTATAAAGTGGTGCCATTTACAAATTTGTTCCTCAAAAAACGGGGATGAACAGAAGGTTAAACCTGACACTTCACTCGAATGGAGCACATTCACAGCCACTTCACACCGGGACCTGATCCTTGCCCCCGAAAGTGTGCATATCCATAAAATTTCACCACATGTACATGGGCTGACATCCTCATTGCAAGATCTCCAATGATGCCACAAAGATAACTCGATCCAACACCGTTAAAGTAGATTTAAAATCAGGAAAGTCACAATGTCACTCTCAGTCATTTAAAAGTTGGTACAAGGCAATAAAAGTACCAAGCACTTCAGCAGGATTTCAAGCAAGTCCCAAGCAATATCTCAACGCTTAACTTACGTCTGGCTGTCTGATGTTGTAGACACCGGTGGGGCAATGAAAGGGTTGGTATGAGGTTCAGTTAGTTTCTTTAGCAGTATCTTCTTTTGATCACGCGTGGTTTTTTCATTAAATCGTCGCCAGTGTAACATTTCATATAAATAAAAGATGAGTCCTTGTGTTGCTGCATCCAGAAGTGGGTTTATTCTTAGTAATCAAGAATAAATGTACAGGATACAAGCAAGCATGTAATTCAGTAAAGGCCCCAGTTAAGGCCCTAGTCAAGGCCCCACCAGGAGCAGCTGCCCTGCTGCTCAGCCTCAGATATAACTGACAGTAGAATCAAACATACACAAAGGAACTCTAAATGACATCATAGATACAGGCTGAGCAGCTTAGAACAAACACTAAAGAAGGAGGAAAAGCAGGATGTAACACATACTTAAAATCTGGACAATTTAAAGACATTTTAAAAGCAAGAAAAACATGGTTTTAAAATTGTTAAAATAAAAAATTCAAAAATGTTACAATTCAGCTATTTCCAATTGCCACTAAAAAAATAAATGTCTATTTTGTTTCTCTATCTAAGTTGCGTCACTCAAAGCGGAAAAAGGCCATGCTTTTCTCAAGCGAAAGTGTCAATTTAGGAAATGTTCCAAATTTGCTCACTTATTATGAAAACGAGTGGAGAAGCTGAATTCTTTCCCAGGACGCGATGAGCCAATTCAAGATTAAGTGTCCTGGCTGGGAAGCACAACATTATCTGTGTGAGCTACTCAAGACGACAAATCCAACGCCTCACAGAGAACGTCAATCGCACATAGATGGTATGTAGCACTGCCAACAGTCGGTGCTGCGGCAGCTTGTGCGGCAGATGTTATCTGGGAGCCTGTGGAGGAGTCACCTAACCCAGCAGGAGCAAACGGCACCTGTGGATTTTCCAGGAATGCATTCATCAGAATTGGAAGCCGCTGGCCTTTATGGGGTCCAGTATTGCATCCGTGTCCTGAGGCGCATCAGATGGAAATGTTAGACAAAGATCCAACGTGCATTCTTCTCCGCAAAGCAGGCATCGAAGAACAGGTAAGATGCAGTCTACCCAGACTGGTCGAATGGATAGAAACTAGGAGGCATTGAGTTCTCACAGGCAAGAAATGCCCAGAAGTTGTACCATGTGTTCACGGTATTTCCGCTCCAGGAGCATGTTTGTCATTCCCTCGGGAATTGGGCCGTCCATTGCGTAGCAGTAGTATTATGAATAGGACCCCTGCAACCAGCAATAGGATAAGCGGGAGTCCTCCAAATACGCTTCCCAATAAGGAGTGTATAAAATTTGGGATTACTCCGAGGACTGTCTGAAAGGTGCTTAACAGCCCTGACCCTATGGTCTTAAATAAGTGTATAATACCGCTCGTATCAGACATATTGAAGATACGTCCCACCATTTCTACGAAATGAAACGGGCAGTTTGTACGTATAAGCGCCTGTATCTCAGTCGAGGTCCTTGCAACTTGAAGTTCAAAGGTTTCTCGAGTGGAGGTTATGGGCACGGGTTGCTGTAAAAGCATGGCTTGCAGTCTGCTCAGAGTATCAAATTGTATGAAAGAAACGTTCAGTGAAGGCCATAGCGGCGCCTCCCTGACTGTGTTCAATGGCGGAAACAATACTTGCATACAGCAAGTAACCCTGGAGTTAACAGTGACCGGATAGGCGACACCCGGAAGCATCCCACAGCAACCTTGATCATTTAGTATCAAGTAACTCCCATTCGAGAGCAGCTGAAAAACCAGTGTGATCATGGCTGCTGGGGTCCCTGTCATGTGACACAATAGGTTTGCTACTGAACCGCTACAGGCTCCATGTAGTGAAATACCCTGACACATGAGAGAACTTAAAGCGTTCTTGCAGTTTGTACCACTCAGATACCCTTCTCGATCCCCATTCCGGCATCGGTATCTATATGGTAACGCCCAAGTTTCCTTAATGTAACCCTTACCCATCTTTTCATATTTGCCTGCCTGCCTTTGCTCAAGGCAATATTGAAACTGAAACGTAGTAACCGGCAGAGTGATTTGGCCATGAATTAGCCATTCAGTTGATGGTGATTCTGCTACAGTGAATGGTAACCTTTCCAGTTTCTCAATATGCAGCATTGTATATTTGGCTCCCCTTTGTGCCGTTTCTGTCTGTTTATCAGTTAGATTGTATTCTGAAAACAGAGACGTGGTGTTTATAAAACGCCAGGGCACATAGCCTGCACGCAAAGATTGCAGCGTCCAGCTTAACATCATAATAGAATGTAGCTGAGATTGCCCGTGTTGTAACAAGGCCAGATCTTGTTCTAATATGTCAATTGCTGAAGATACAATGTTGCCTAAGGAGTAAATCCTGGAGGTCAAAGTTGTTAACCCATTATCCACTACAGCTAATGCCTTCTCTAAGTTAATATGATCTATTTCCCGTATTCTTTCTGGGGCCTCCTGTTGGGATATTTTCCAGTTTTCATTATAATAGGCATAAATGGCAGCATATATGAAACGTTTCTGACGTGTTTTCCTTGGGCCTAGTAAAAAATCCCTAAGGTCTACATCAGGTGTGAGTAAGGTCAAGTGATGTTTTACTTCTGTGAGTGTTGAGGTCTCTAGCCAATCAAGGCACAACTTCCCAACACTATAGGTTGTCACTACCCCTGGGTGTTGTCTCTGTACATAGCGTGTATCTGGCCTATGGATACTAAACCCTTCGGTTGTATTCATAAATCTCTGTTGACAGGTGTTTGTGTCAATGGGCCAAAATCAGCCATTTCGTCCAATCGGGATCTGACCTGTTGTACTGGAGAATGTCATCTAATCCTACCCCTTGTGTAGTTGAATTCTGCCCCCCACCCATCTGTGATGGTGCTGGAAACCCGGGTGAGTTCAGTTCCTTATTCTTGGCTAGTCCAAGACAGGATGTCTGTTGCACAGTGTCATTTAGAAATATTATCTGCTGTGGAATGAGGCATGCTCTAAAAAGCGCTTCTGTTCCCTGGACTTGCCAGTCCCTAAAACCCCAGATTGATTTTTAATCTACAGTGTCCTTCCATAGGTCGAAACCCTGTGTAGACAATTGGGCCATAAAGGAAGCAGAGTAAATCTGTTTGGTGTTAGTCAACATAATTTTCTGTGCTGATGTTGTTGCCACTTTGTAAAACAAGCATTGGCATAGCCAATAGGTCTCGCCTTGGGGACCTTATAAGTGTTTAGCCATGCAACGGTCGATGTTGTTGCACCAAGGATATTGTGCTGCATAACTAAATACTTATAAGGTCCCAAAAGCGAGACCTATTGGCTATGCCAATGCTTGTTTTCTTTCAGCCGTGCTGCTGTACACCATGCCAAAAGACACTAAATAGCTCTTGTATAGGTGATACCTATTGGCTTTGCGAATGCGTGTTTCTTTATACCTGGATATAATCATTAGGTCAGGATAATACTTGCAAGGGGCAACCATATTGCATAGAAGGGGCGAGTGTCTATTTCACGTGGTTATACTTCTTTTATACGGGTACTGTATTTACTTCACATGCCCCAAAGGGTTGTAAAGTGCACTATGTGGGTGTAATTGACACATAAACCGTTGGTCTCTTTAACAACAGCACTGTGACGATTACTGCAGCCAGCTTTCAAATGAGAAATCAGCAATGCGAGTTTTTATTTGTATTTATAAACCCCTACTTGAATATATAGGTCTTGATATTTTTCTTATGCAGGGCATGAGCAACATAATTGCAACAACAACAAAAATTACAAAGTACTGTTCTGCTATTGCCGCAATTAATTATGAGTGACCCGGTTAATTGCAATCCCAGCATATACCTGTTTACACAAGGACTGCAAGTACAAGTAGTAATAAATGTATCACACCTGCTAATGATCGCATCTCATAAACTGCCAACACCGGGCACTGGCGTGTGTGACTGACCAAGCGGGTAGGAGGTGGGTGGTTTCTAACTGACCGACTGGGAGTGATAGACTGGACAAGGCAGTAGCTTTCTACGGAGCAGCTGACAAAAGCACATTGGTGTGACTAATGTCAGCTGCTGGGGTGACTTTGTAATGTCAGCTGCTGGGGTGACTTTGTAATGTCAGCTGTTGGGGTGACTTTATAATGTCAGCTGTTGGGGTGACTTTATAATGTCAGCTGTTGGGGTGACTTTATAATGTCAGCTGTTGGGGTGACTTTATAATGTCAGCTGCTGGGGTGACTTTATAATGTCAGCTGCTGGGGTGACTTTATAATGTCAGCTGCTGGGGTGACTTTATAATGTCAGCTGCTGGGGTGACTTTTTATAATGTCAGCTGCTGGGGTGACTTTTGTAATGTCAGCTGGGGTGACTGGCTTGGGTAATGGAAAGGAATTCCTCAGCACACGTCTGTTATGTCACAATATACATAAACATGCTTGATGTGAGCATAAGTAAAATACAAGTAGGTAAGTTCTTATTTCTTTTTTCCTTTTTATTTTCCGATGTTCAGACAGCCGACACGTGTTTCGTCGCTTACATGGGAATTAATCCCGCGACTTTATCAAGGCTATTGTCTTCCTGTGTATAACCTTTATTAGTGGTGTTAATTCCAACCCACACTGGGATTCAATATCTCGCGACGTCTCACTTCTCAATGTACGGTGCACCGTACTCGGCAACACGAGGAGCGACGTCCGTGTGTGGGATCAAACTATTGAGAAATAAGATTCTGGACTTCTGGGACACACAGGGATCCCTTGGATTTAACATTGAGAAGTGAGACGTCGCGAGATATTGAATCCCAGTGTGGGTTGGAATTAACACCACTAATAAAGGTTATACACAGGAAGACAATAGCCTTAATAAAGTCGCGGGATTAATTCCCATGTAAGCGACGAAACACGTGTCGGCTGTCTGAACATCGGAAAATAAAAAGGAAAAAAGAAATAAGAACTTACCTACTTGTATTTTACTTATGCTCACATCAAGCATGTTTATGTATATTGTGACATAACAGACGTGTGCTGAGGAATTCCTTTGTATATCTGTCAATTGGCCAAGGCCATTTTGTGTTTTGAGGAGGTCAGTGGTTCTCTTCACCTTGCAGCACCGTGATCAATACAGCAAGTAAATATCAAATATTTGTGTTATCTCTCCCGAGTGGCGCCTTCATTTACCCAACTAAATACCACTGCTCATTAGGGGCTTGGGTAATGGGGTGATGATCGACAGGCCGTGGGAGACACTAATAGTGATGAAACCTGTCAACGTTATATTTGTGCAGAGTGTGTCTGTGGCTGATCAAGTGGGCTCGCTGTCCATGGAGAGGAGGAACACAGGGTATCCGTGGGAGAACCGATGAAGCGGGCGTCCATACCCAGTGCTTGAAATGGAAATATAGAAGTGCAGATACTCCTTGCCCCAGAGCACACGTTTGCTGCTGAGAAGTGCCAGTACTGTCCCTTCCAAATAAAAGAAGTGCAGATACTGAGTACCTGCCCGCTTAAAGCACTGCTTACCTGCACACTTTTAAGGGCGATGTGAGAGGAGGTGGTCTAGAGAGCGAAACAGTTGCATGCATCCCACTGAGAGTCGAAGAGACAGCCCAGGCATGGAGTGAGATGTGCAGACAGCCGGGCACACTTTTGAAAGGGGGGGGGGGGTAGTAGACGCCCTAGGCATGGCGGAAGCTTTGTGCGGAGTGTTGAGAGAGCAGACGACATTGGGAGGGAGAGGATTCAATCTCACACGGAGGATGTGAGAAGGGACGGAGTTTAGGATGTTTAGAGGAAGAGAGAAGAAGTATGTCTTATGGAGCGAGCTAAGCGTAGTGTCAAATGCGGGGTGGGTGAGACTAGGTAAGGATCGTGTGGCAAAGGGTGAGACCAGGCTCCACAGACACGGTCATTAAGCATAAGGCGTCGAGCCAAAGAGCAGCACCGAGCGGAGAGAGGTGGAAGGAAGGGTTTAGCTTCGCCTAGAGGGAGTAGACCTCGGGAAACTAAGTATGAATTGGAAAGAAAGGTGAAAGCCATCGCTTCGAAACTCTAGTAATCGAGAGAGCTAAGCGCCTTGGGGATGGAGTACGATGGCTAGGGAGCTTTGCGTGGGGAGAGAGCAGACGGCCAGCTAGCCTACAGAGTCGAGTACTGTATAGGGAGGGAGTCTAGGCAGGGACAAAACTAAGCATTGCATGGAAAGAGGAAGGGGGTACCGGCAGTCCGAAAATATAGAAAGCAAGAAAGTTCAGTCTCAAAAAGTGAAAGGGGGAGGGGTAGCGTGAAGCCCGCGGCAGCGGTGCCCTACGAATGAAGTGCCCAGGTCATGACCACATTAAACAAGCATTGGCCGCGCGGCCGTAAAAGTAACGCCGCGCGGCCGTGAAATTGAAAGTCATCGCGATTACGCGCTCTGTGCTGAGGACGCGAGAGATGCGCGCGCAGCAGTGATTAGAGAGGCGGAGCGAGGCGCGCGTAACCGCACGCTGGTGGCCGCTTTGGGAGCACTTTCAAAAGCCCCTTACTAAATGTCTCTCAGAGCAGCGCATGCGCGCTGGCTCAGCGAGACCTAAAAATGACCTCGGGTCAGATGTGTTGAACCCTGAAAAGTATGTGAATTTTTGTGCAAAAGTTTGCAAACTACCTTTTGGAGGAGTTGGGCAGTGTTCCCACTGGTGGTATTCAAATACATTTCTAGGTGTTATAGATTTATGCAAGAAATGATGACCATAATGTTGGTAACAGTACAATGTATCATAGTCTGAAGTACTTTCTAACATTTTATTGTTCGGAAATGCGGCAGTTTTTTCTAAATCAGACATCATAGCATTTACAGTTTCAGTGTCCCAATCATCAGAAAATGTACTGGAGGTAATGATATCATTTAAAGAAATTTTAAATACATGTTTAAGCTTTAAAAGTTCAGTCGGACCGAATATATCATAATCAATCTTGTCCCATACTATACCGTCCGGTATAGGAACTGCTGTGATGTTTAATGAAGACAAGTCTCTTGGTTCACGATCTGAAGACTGGTGTGGTTTTAAAATCAAATTGACTCTTTGGGCTGTAGAGCTCTGCTGGAGGTATCGTCCATTAATAAGCATACTAAAAGTTAGAATTAAACCTAGCCAGAAAAGACAAAAATAGAATCCCAGTGATATACCATAGTTCTAACCAAGGTGACACCAGGTAAGTCGTTCTAAAAAAAAGTTCAAAAAGTCAATGAGTTTCTGTTTGAATGATTTTTTTGGCTGGCGTCGTTTCCGGCTCGCTTGGATTCAGTGAAAACGTATCAAAGTTCATGAAATAGCAAGAAGCTGTTCGATCAATTGTTGGAATTGCATCAGGATTTGTTGAAATCGGATTTTGCTTTTGACGAGGCATGTTGACGTAGATGTCTGTAGTCGGTCTGATTGCAACTTGGTTGTTAAGTTGAGTTTCTTCTTGTTGAAGTGGAACGAGTTCCATAGCATTGTTGCTTAGTCCTTCATTCCGTACAGGTGGCTCTTCAAACGTGATGAGTCTTTCTGTTTGGACTTCTTGGATGGTAGCGAGAGGAGGGCATCTGCTACTGTGGAGTCCACGAGGCCTACTGTTTAGTATCGGCCACATAGTGTGGTTTGATTAAGTCAATTGAAACAAATCTTTTCTCCTTTTTCCCAGCAAGAGGTGGAGCCTGGTCTCACCCTTTGCCACACGATCCTTACCTAGTCTCACCCACCCCGCATTTGACACTACGCTTAGCTCGCTCCATAAGACATACTTCTTCTCTCTTCCTCTAAACATCCTAAACTCCGTCCCTTCTCACATCCTCCGTGTGAGATTGAATCCTCTCCCTCCCAATGTCGTCTGCTCTCTCAACACTCCGCACAAAGCTTCCGCCATGCCTAGGGCGTCTACTACCCCCCCCCTTTCAAAAGTGTGCCCGGCTGTCTGCACATCTCACTCCATGCCTGGGCTGTCTCTTCGACTCTCAGTGGGATGCATGCAACAGTTCTTGTGCCTTGGATTGCTAGGACAGGTACAGGCTTTCTGTAGGATGGCCCAAATTCTTTCTTATCAGCAATCTTCTCTCTGACCAGATCCCCGACTTTTGGGATCCGGACAGGTCTTGCCGTTACTGCCTTGACTTCCTCAGTGGCGGTCTGTTTCTAAGTAGCACGTTGCTTTGTTGTGTCCTGGATTCAGTTAGATCCTGTAAAACAGCCAAACGATCATGGATATCAAATGGATTTTCATCCGCCACTGTGCCTTCACAATCAAGATCAGGTACCCACATTCTTGTCCCAAATAGGACCTCGTAAGGAGTGACACCTCCTAGAGAGCTTCTTGGCTGATTGTTTATTGCTCGTTGGACCCCATATAAGGTGATCGACCCATCTACCGCCTTTGCCTAATACCCTAGCTGTTAAAGATTGCTTTAAGTCCCGGGTTTTCCTCTCCACAACAGAATTTCCCTCAGGATGGAACGGAGAGGAGTACCGCAATGCTACGCCCATTTCTTCCATGGCCTCTTTGTAAGCCCGAGAGCTAAACGCCGGTCAACGGTCAGAATGTATTGTGCCAACTGCGTATGTGCCGATAAAGACTCGCAAATCTTTTATAACAGTTCGAGCATCAGCCGAGCGCTGAGGCCAGACCTCGAGGAAGCTTGAGCTGGACGTACACGAACGGCCAACCTAATGCTGTCTAATAATGGTATCTGTACTGGACGTATTGTGGTGGACCCTTTCATCTGCTTGCAGATGTCGCAGTTCCAGACATAGTCTCTTATCTGCCTTCTCATCACGGGCCACCAGTAGCGTTGTTTCAGCAAGGAAACAGTCTCCCTAAGTCCCTTATTTACAGAACCTATCCCTTCGTGTGCTTCCACAATTAAGCCTTGCCTACGATCCATATTTGGTATTACTCTATCCCCCACTCCAGGAATCTGAGCATATGGAATGTTTTGTGCATCTAACTTGTAGGAGTACTTGAGTGGAAATGTCTTTGGTACTGCTGTGCTGCCTTTGCGTGAAGCATTGACAGCTACCATAATCTCGCCGTCTATTCTCGTTTTTGAACGAGTAACTGCAGCTATGGCGGCTGTGCGTACAGCCCCCTTTGCGGCTTCATCAGCCAATGAATTTCCTTCAACGTGAACGCCATCACGCTGATGACTCAGTGTATGTATCACGTGAGCCCTTGGTAGTTCGTTTCTCAACTCCACTACCTGTTCCCATAGCATTTTATGCTTAATTGTGCCACCTTTTGCATCTTTAAACCCGTTTTGTTCCCAATGATGTAAATATTCATTGTACGACTGTACACAGTAAAAGGAATCACACACAATCAGTGTGGGGAATTCGTGTTCCATGTTTACAAGTGCCAGTATCAGTGCTTTTAATTCTGCTAACTGAGCCGTGCAGTCTCCTAGAGATTGCGTTTTAGTGCAACTAGGATGGAACTTTCCATCGCGCATGCGACCTTTAACGATTGCAAACGCTGCGCTGTAAGCTTGCTTACTCCATATGGCCGGTTGAGCAGATCCGTCAGTGTAAATAATATATTCATACTGATCTAGAGGCAAAATCTCATTTGGAAGAGGATATTCTTGTTCGTATTGCAGAAATGCTTGTGTTTTTAAATTTGGATCAAATCTGTATTTAACATCCGTTGCAGTAAGAGAGTTAGCCCATTGTATCCATCTGGGATGTAAGGCTTTCGCATTTGGAATGCTAGCTTTTGTAACAGCTTCTAAAGCTGGTACTGGGGTCACGACAATTATGCGTTTACCCTGGGCCAGAGCTCTTTCTCTTGCTACAGCGGTCTGCACTGCTGTCAGGATTTTTTCTGCTGAAGTGAAACGCATCTCTGCGTTTGTGTACAGGTGTGGTTTGTATGCGATCGGTACCGTTTCGCCTTCACTGAAAGATAAATAAGTGTACCCGCCTTGACCCACTATTACTCGGATCATTAAGTTGCGTACGTTTACGTGTGTCTGTAAATGTTTCGAAGCTATCATGTATTCCTGTAGGGAATGCAGGATATTTGTATGTTCCTGTGTCCATTGTCTGATTGAAAAATCAGATTTTATTAAGTCGTAGAAAGGTTTTACTCTTTCTACGTAATCCAAAATGTATGTTCGACCAAAATTTAGGAATCCCAGAATTGATTGAAAATTCTTTAATGATTTTGGAGGTTGAAGCAGCGCACATTTTTCTAAAAAGTTAGCTGCTAGGCTTTTCCCTTCACTTGACAGCTTGTATCCTAAAAATAGGATACTGAGGTGGGCAATTTTTGATTTTTTGAAATTAAATTTATAGCCCTCAGAGGCGAATCCCATAATAATGGTGCTCACCCATGTCAAGTGCCTCGATAAGTCATCGTCTGTCAGATAAATATCATCCACATAGGACAATGCTTCTTCATCCAAATTTTGGAGTAATTCTGTTACTCTTGCTGAAAATACCCCGGGGCTATTTTTATACCCTTGGGCTAGTTGACAAAATTGTCGCTGGGACCCTATCGCACTGAATGCGGTCAGATACCTGCTTTCAGGCGCTATATTTTGGCAGAAAAATCCATTTGAGATATCAAGTGTTGTTTTGTATTTTTTGCGCACAGTGTTATTCATTAATGCGGCACTGTGTGCATTTTGAACTGCAAATGTCTTTGTGCAAGTGTTTAAATGTCTGTAATCTAAGACTAGACGATATGTGTTGTCAGGTTTTGCTACGGGAAACAAAGGATTGTTCATAGGTGAAGTGCAATTTTCTATCACCCCCTGGTATTCAAGTTGATCTAGGATCTCCCTGACTTGTTTTTTAGCTTCCTGCTTTATAGGGTATTGCCTTTGAGCATTTGGGGAAACTTTTAACGGGATCACGTGGTGGGTTGAATCCTCATCCCAACCAAAATGATTTTTGTACAATGCTAGAGCTAGGGCAACTGCACACTCCTGCGCATATGCATGTTTTAAATGTATGGGAACGAGGTCGGAAAAGGCTGGAAAAATTATCGTTTCTCCCATAGGGCACTCCATGACGAATGCTGGCGGCCAGTCTTGTTCTGCTAATAGAATGTCATAATAACCAGATGACAGATTTTTCCAAAAGATACCTTTAATTTTTCTGGGCTTGTCCCCCTCCATCCGGAGTGTTATCTCATGTAACTTATGTGGGATACTTACCCGAGTATCAGGTGTTTCCACCGTGATATACTCACTCAACTCTGCTGTCACCAGAAATTCCTTCAGGTTCTGGCGAGCTATTGTTACTTCTGCCACGCTGTCTAGCATCGTCAGAGCCCATTCCCCGTTCAGAAGCTGTGTCCTCAGAATTCTGGGCATGTCTGATCTTGAGACCTGCTACCTTCTTCTATTTGAACTGATGTTTCTGTTTTTGTTTATCTTCTTTTTTAGGGGCGTAGTCCACAGCGCGTTGCATGTCTCTGGACTTTGTACGCTCCTCTGACCGTCCTTCCCTTTCGGAGTTTTTTGATGAACCCTGAAAGGAACGAGAGGAACGTGTATCAGTATCCTGATACCTGTCAGGTTTTTTAATATTATCCCTATTCCTGAGGTTGTACCTCCTTTCAGAGGGCTCCTGTTGAGGAGACCTACATCTTGATTGAGATCTGCTGTCTTTAGACTTTTGTTGTTTTTTATTTTACTACTTCTTTTTAGAAGAAGCAGGTGTCTGCTTTGTAGTGTCCTTTTCAGGACTGCCCACCAGTTGTGGTTTTAATGCTTTCCCACCTAGACTGTCTCTGCCTAATTCTGCATATGCAGTTTCAATGATTTTGGGTAGTTCGTGTTGTTGATCCATTGGACCGAACTCCCTTAGGCGTTGGTGGATCGCCACTGAAGCTGCTTCCCCCTTAATGTTAGCTAGTATTATGGCTGATACCTGGTCAAAGTTATTTAGTAACTTCATCCCTAAGTTAAGGGCAGGTTCTGCTCTGTACTTATTTTGTATCTGTCTCAATACGTCTGGCACTACTGCTAAAGACGGGATACCATGTGTTCTGGTATATATGGCAGCAAAGACTGAACCCCAAGAGGTACAGTCCTCTACTTGTGGTGTGATCCCCATGGGCAAGCAGATTGTTAGAATTCTCTGTTTTTCATAGGTGGTAGTATTCGGGAATACTGCCTCAAGCTGAGTTATTTTCTGAGCTATCCAGAATGGTATTTGTTTGCGTTTTGCGGGCATTTTGCCCATTACCGCGTGTAATGTTTGAGGAGTAATTTTTTTTCCTGTACCCTGAGCTGGAGTACTATTTGCTGCACCTGGTGCAGGTTGGATTGTTAAAATCCTCATGACGATTTGTGTCAGGTTTCTGTAGATTTTAATTAAATCTCTGTGTTGTATGATTAATTCTGGCTGTGGCATTGTTCCAATGTCAGGGTGCAGTGTGTAAGCTGCTAGTATTGGCCATATGGCCCCGTCTCCTCCGAGCTGGCCTAATCTTACTCTGTTTCTTATGTGGGGTAGGGCGCCATTAAACCAGTAATGATGTTCCTGGTAAGTGAGTGGAATCTCTATGTCCTCAAACAGGGCATATTCCAGTGGTGCATCTCCTGCTATGTAGTAATGAAATGTCTTTGTTATGGCATTTGCTGCTGGGAATGTAACCCATGAATAGAATACCTCTGTTTTGTTTGATTCGTGTGCCTCAATCACGAAAACTACCATGCCACCCTTGGCTGGTAAGCCATTTTCTAATAGTCTTATGGTGACTGTCCTTCTGAATTTTGGTGCAATCTGTATTGCATCCTCAGGATCTTCCTCGTCGTCTGACAGGGGCAGTGGCATTTGTAGTGGATCTAAGACCGCGGTAGTCATTGTGTATAGAACACAGACTAATGTTTCAAAGAAACTATGATAAGGTTTTAGGCACAATTTTAGGAACGCTATCTCCTTTCAAGCTTGAATAACCAACAGCCAATAAATAGTATTTTCGTACTACTCAGCTGCGGCGGATTTTGTGCCCACCCACCCCAGACGTCTCTAGGGTTTTGTGAGTAGGTTCTCTGAGAATAGCACGACTGAACTACTCAGATTCTACTGTTAAATAAGTACCCAACCAACGTTGGCGGCGCCATGTCGTGTAGTTCCTATAGTACCCCTGCAGGACCTGCGCGTTTGGATAACATAAACCGTGGGCTTGGTGGCAGACTGATTCTGTGCACCCCCACCGTGTATGTTAGTTGGATATTCATTAGCTAGCTCACAGTGCCACTAGAATCTCCTCTTATCGGGGAGAGATTAGTTTCTGGCCACCTTAGATCATGACAACCCTGATCCCTCAGAATCGTGGAAACAATATACTACTTTTCGCTCAGTCACTCGTTCTTACTTATTCGGTTTGTCTCAGAGAGTTACACAGAATAAACAGTCTGGGCGTATCAATAAGTAGTTATTGAACAGTTGTTATTCTAGTGTAAAATATATGTGCTGCAGCAATCAGCAGACAATAGCAGAGATATATCATCAGCAGTACGATATAAGTGAAGGGATAGAACAGTTCTACCATATTGCAATAATCATGAATACATACATGAATATAAAAAGCATTATGAAAGTGCGCGTACTCCTACGATGCCTAACTAGATGTACCTGAGTGTACCTAGCATATGTGTGTAGGTCTAAAAGCCTAAGAGCCATGAATCCTTCTAGGATTTAGTTGAACCCCCATACCTGAATAGAGAGAGTGTGGGACCCCGTCCTGGTCTCGAGTTGGACACCCCGCAAGGGCTGTGTTAGACCGCTGTCAGCTGGAGCGACTGCATGCAGGAGCCTCAGCGTCTCTGGTCAGTGTGTCAGCATGGAAGTCTTGGTTCCCTCTGTCTTACCGGGGTAAGATGTGGTGTATTTATACCCTGAAGACTCTAGTTGCTTCGTATGGTTTGTATTGGCCCTTGATAGACTTGAGGAAGACGTCAGGGGTGAACTTTGTACATACATATTATGCAGGTGGTGTATTCCTAGAGAGTCATGCATAATTGATGAGTACAGTGTGGGCCTGTGTTTGGGAAAAACCCTGCTGTATTCAAAACCACAGGCTAAATAACGTTCAGCCCTCAGAGCTCGTTGTGTACTAGCGAGGACCAATGTAGGTGAAAGATCATGCCTATATAAGGAATCATGACTATAATAGGACATGTACAGTTATGACCATAATAGGGCATATGCGGCTTTGACCATAATAGGGCAAGTACGAATATTACCGTATTAGGGCAAATACGAATAAGTCCATTTTAGGGCATGTATGAACGGGTCTACATTAGGGCCTCTATACGGGACATAACAGTGCTTTTCACTGTTCCCCAGTCCCTGAAGCCTACCATCCTGGGGTCCTTCTGGAACTGCAGAAACCCTCTACGATCATGGAACAAAGAAGTTAGTGCATTGTGCCCATCATATCCCTGCAGCTTGTTGTCAATTACTGTTGGACAGGACATCAGGCTGCATGGATTGGGTGGTTTTTAACTGTTTTAGGGGAGACGACCTGTTGATATCCACCACACTACCTTCATAGTGTGATGGACTTCAATGGGTCATACACAGTATTGGAAAAGAAAATGTTTCTGCTAAAAATACCAGAAATGTTTTCTTTTCCAAAGTCGACATGCAAGGGTAATACTTCCCACGAGTCCTGAATTTTTTTGGGGGGCTGTATTGCACAGAATGCTGTCCGAACTGAGGTTACACAGGGAAACAAATGTGACAGCAGATCACGCTAATGGAATCTGCGGGGATCCACAATTGTCCTACAAGACAGCACTCCTACGCTTCTCCCGATAACAGTGTTACCCCAATTATGTGACTGAGCTATCGTCCGTGAAAGGAAGGCTCCCTAAGACACAAGGAAAGATCAAGAATTTGTCTTGCAAAGTGACCAATTCTGGTGATGTGGGTTGCTGCAGTTATAGGACATACTTCACTTCGGCCATTCCATCAAGACACGGCAGGGCAAAGGGGGGGGGGGTATGTACTTATGTTTCCAATTGTTTACAATTTATCAACATCGCCATGGCCACATGTAACCCATATTACCAATTAATAGTATGCAATTCGAAAGGTTCTGCCAGATTAGTAATAATCAACTTCTATAACAATGCTACCACAAGAGAAATAACAGAAATCTTGCAGAAATTGAATGATGACCTGGAGTATATTGCAACAGGCAATAGAAACTATATGATGATTTTATGGTAGGGTGATTTTAATATGCGTCAAAGTAACGCACAGTTGGGTAAAATATGTGGTATGGCAAATATAGAGGGTGAAGATCAGTCCCATTTTAAACACAGTCCATATGGTGACAAGATCAATGAATTGATATTTAAATTTGATTTGACATTTGCAAATGAAATATCATCACCTTAAGTCACTCACGCCCTGGTCACCAGCAGACTCGACTACGGCAACACACTCTACGCCGGAATAAACAAAAACCTCACCCGCAAGCTACAGAACATCCAGAACGCCGCCGCAAGACTGGGCCTCAACCTGCCAAAACACTGCCACATCTCCCAGCACCTGCGCACACTCCACTGGCTCCCTGTCGAGGCGAGAATCACCTTCAAGATGCTCACCCACGCACACAAGGCCCTCCCACGGCACCGGACCAGCATACCTGAACAGCCAACTCAAATTCCACGCACCCCAAAGGACCCTACGATCAGCCCAGCTCTCCTACGCCGTGGTCCCCCGCACCAGAAAGACCAGATCGGGAGGCCGCTCCTTCTCCTTCCTCGCGGCCAAAGCATGGGACGCCCTTCCGCTCCACCTCAGACAGACAACATCGCTCCCCATCTTCGCAAGAAACCTCAAAACCTGGCTTTTCGACAGACCCCCTCCTTGATGGACGGAACCTGCACACCCCCCCCCCCAGCGCCTTGAGACCCTTACGGGTGAGTAGTCGTGCTTTAACAAACCCCTGATTGATTGAATGACTGATTAAGTAACGTGCAAGAATACCTTCAATGGGAGAAACAACAGTAGTATTTTTGACCATATCTTATTGTCCAACTGTTGCGCTGGCTTTGTTTTTAACTTCCTTACACGTTTGATTTCACTAAGCGACCACTTTCCTGTGAGTTTGCAACTATCATCAGTACCATTTTATAAACAGGGGCGTGACAAAACTATCCCAAAAGTGGGAAGGATTGAATTAGCAAGATGTAATGGTTACACCCTGCGTTGGTCACAGATTACCCTGGAAGGGTTTCTTAAACAACTGATAGAAGATAACAGAGACGCCTTTGAGGTATGCCTGAAAGACACTACGCCTACAAATCAAATTATATTGGCCTTCCTGACTATTACACAGGGTATAAAGAAAGAGCCTTTTTGTTGAGAGAGAGAAAGTAAAGCAAGAGGGAAAGGGGTGGTTTGACATGTTATGTACTAAGCCCATAAACGCTTAAAGGAGGCATTACATAAATCCCCAAGGAGCACTATTGAAGTTCGCCTCTGTAGAGCAGACGGAAATTACATCTAAGGGAGACAGCCTGGGAGTCCCTTCAAGTGGCAAGTACTAGCAATGATAATGGAGCTTTCTGGCGAGTAATTAATTCCTCACCGTTGAGTACAGACGAGGCCCCCAGGATCGAGGTTGCAATACTGGAGGAAGAATGGATAAAGCATTTTGCTAGTATATATTCTTTCCCCACCGCAGTAATAGCATCAGAGAAGGGACATACTAAAAACTATATCCCAAACTGCCTCCATTGTTCCTTTCACCCTTGAGGAAGTCAACAAAGCAATTCAAGCAAGCAAGAGCTGTAAAGCCCCAGGACTAGACTCAATCCCAGTAGACTTATACAAAGATAATATCGCCTTCTGGGGGCCCTTACTGACTGTAGTATTGAGAGCCAGCTGTACAGCAGGTTTTTTGTCATCATGGAGAGAATCAAGTATTGTGCCGATTTACAAAAATGGAGATCGTTTAAATCCAGCATGTTACAGGCAATTTCCTTGCTTGATTCCTCAGTAAAGATAGCGGGTCATATAATTCTAAATCGATTGCAGGACTGGGGGGAAGAGCAAGTTAAAATGTCAGATCTACTTTACAGCTTCCGTTCTGGGATTGGGACAATAGAACAGAGTCTCAACTTGAACATGCTAATTGGGAAATATATATGTAAAAAAAGGAGTGACCCCACTAACCAAGAGACAGGGCACAGAAAGTACAGATAAGGAGAAACTCTCTTGGAACTGATAGGATTTACCACGTATCATTAATTCTCACTCAAATCTATTAAAAACCAAACACTTCTTCAAAAATGTCCCGTAAAACCAAAATAATGGGCCCCAAAAAACATCTACAATCACATTAATGAACAACTCTGTAAATTTATAAAGGTACACATTTATTAAAAAGTTATTTTTAAAAAACATATAAAAATGCAATAATAAGATACACAATCACAATTTAAAAATTACAAGTTTACAGTACATGAGAGACAGTAAAAACATGTGAAAGACATTCGAATCATCAATTGGTGGTTACTTCAAGCTGAATCAATCAATTTCAAAACAATCCATCAATAAAATATGAATATTGGATATGGAAAGTTCTGCGAATATAACCAAAGAAAACTCCAAAGGGTGTCGACTCGTTTCAGTGGCAATAAATTATTCAAAAACCACCTTCATCAGGACTAGAATGACAACTGTCTCTTATAATATTTAATTTCTGATGCAAATTCACGTAACCTGTGTGGTAAGTGTGAAATAGGCTGTTGTCCTCCAATTCGATTGGGAGAGACGATAATGATATTAAAAAATTATATACATAAAAAGGGACCTTAGGTTCCTAATGTTCCTGCCATTTGCGGTCTCTTTAAATATGGAATGAAATAGCCTTATCCTAATCCTTAGTTTTTGAATGGCATTTAAAGGGTCGTAAACCTCACATCCGGATTGAATCCCCTGTGATATCAGTGGGATACTATTTAGTCTACTAGAATCTCTTTTATTCCGTGTTCTTCACAGAATTATGGAGGACAAAATATATTTATATCAGCGATGGACGCTGAATACTTTGTTTTATTTAGACAATCTCATTCGGATATGTCAAGCAGCGCGTCCTCCTCTATACCGGTTCTATCGTTACCGGACTTGGAAAGCCCGGTAACGATAGAACCAGTATATATAAATAAAACAAAGTATTCAGCGTCCATCGCTGATATAAATATATTTCGTCGACGCCCTTTGGAGTTTTCTTTGGTTATATTCGCAGAACTTTCCATATCCAATCTTCATATTTTATTGATGGATTGTTTTGAAATTGATTGATTCGCTTGAAGTAACCACCAATTGATGATTCGAATGTCTTTCACATGTTTTTACTGTCTCATGTACTGTAAACTTGTAATTTTTAAATTGTGATTGTGTATCTTATTATTGCATTTTTATGTTTTTTAAAATAACTTTTTAATAAATTTGTACCTTTATAAATTTACAGAGTTGTTCATTAATGTGATTGTAGATGTTTTTTGGGGCCCATTATTTTGGTTTTACGGGAAATTTTTGAAGAAGTGTTTGGTTTTTAATAGATTTGAGTGAGAATGAATGATATGTGGTAAATCCTATCAGTTTCAAGAGAGTTTCTCCTTATCTGTAATTGGGAAATATGTCAACATTAAAAAGGGGAAGATTTACTTAGCGTTTGTCGATCTTTCATTGGCCTTTGATTGTATTATACACCCTAAATTATGGACAAAAATGAAGGAAATGGGGGTGGAGATACCAATTATTAGCTTTCTGAGGGACTTATATTCGGGTTGTAGAGCCAGAGTCAGATATGGGGCTAGAGGAGAATGCACTGAAGCATTCGGTGTGGGTAGAGGGGTGAGTCAGGGGTGCATTTTGGCACCTTTCCGGTTCTCATTATATATAAATAGTGTGGGTGAGGAACTCGCAACATCCTCAAAAGATCTCCCACAAATAGGAATGCGCCGCGCCCCGGCCCTCCTCTACGCCAATGATGCCGTTCTCATGGCTCGCACTCCTCTGGCCCTACAGGCCTTGCTTACTAACTTTGTGGATTATATGAAGGAACTTGGCCTCCAAGTCAATCAATCAAAAACCTTTATTATGAAGTGCGGGAAGAACAGCATGACATGTAGAAATATAAAAATAAATGACACAAATGTTGGTTTTACTGACACCTTCTCCTACCTGGGGATTTTATTTGATAGGGACGGTTCATGGAATAAGTCCATTGCTAATAGGAAGGTACAATTCAGCAAGGCTTCTATGGCCCTCTGAAGCTTCGCGAGACGATTGGGCTCCAACCCACCTGAGATAATGATGACTATCTATAAAGCTAAATGCCTTAGTATAGCACTTTACGGGGCGGGCATATGGGGATATAAGAAATGTGCAGATATGCAACTGATAGGAAATTAATTTTTTAGATATCTTTTATCAATCCCCAAAAGTACATCAGTGTATGTATGTCACGCCGAATTGGGTGCTCCGTTCCTTACAGATTCAATCAAGCTACAGCTAATCTTACTGTGGCAAAAAATCTGGGTATCAGAACGTACATACTTTAATCAAGCGATAATAGGGGACTATCTGAAATCAAGATCTTATTTAAGTATCCCGTGGTTGGCCTATATACAGCGATTCTTTTGTGACATGGGCCACCCTGAATACTTTGAGAACCCTGAAACGCTAGAGTCTATCAGTAGAAATACTCTAAAAATGGAATGAATGACACATTTGGAAAGTCTTAGATTGATGATTGAAGCACCTAAATCCAGCATTTAAAAAAATCAATTGATCTTAACCACTTTTAATTTGCAACTTTACCTTAAAACTGTTTTAAATTCATGGCACAGGTTTGTTTTGACTCGTTTGAGATTGGACATATTTCATCGATTAACCAGTTTCCCAAATATGAACGATTGGTCAATAAAATTGACAAACTGCCCATGCGACGTAATGATGTCCCAGAATTCTGTGCATGTGGTTCTGTTCAGTATATTTTATAGTCAAAGTAGGAAACTATGGGGCATATTCTCAAGGAGTTATCGCCGATTTATCGGCACTTTAGCGCCGCAAAAGCTGCAATAGATTTATCGCCCCATTCACAAGCTGGTGCAAACTGCTGACATCGCCAGTTTTCCTGCGTAGCTACCGCAAAACACATCGCCACGGATGAGTGCGACAACTAACGCTAATGATATACAGAGTAGGCGTTCCCGTCCAAAAACACACGAAAACACCACTTCGCGAGATTCTCAACGACCAGTCAGATCTGCGATGCGAACCAAGAACAGGCGATAAGGCGCGTTAGCAGCAGGGATTTAACACCTGCCTTTTGCTGGTGTTAAGCAGGACGACTACCTGCAGTATGAAAGGGAGCGCAGCCCAGAGCCACATCTGAAGACCAACAGATGCCATGGAGCTACTGATCATGCAGCTCGGAGAACCAGGAGGGCCACAACACCCACCGCCACCACTCCCAGACCCCCCCCCCCCAACCACCACCCCCGGATTACCACCTATGCAGCGCAGGACAGCGGACGACCCTGAAACGCACCAGCCCCAGAGACTCAACGCCCGAGGAAGCCATTGGCCAACCAGGCTCAAAAGGACAACCATCCTCTGCATCCTGACCCACATTGCCCACAGGCTGACGGTACCAACACAGCGGACAACCAACATCCCCCCGCAAACAAAGCTGCTGGCTGTTCTGCACCTGTTGGCCCCTGGTACCTTCCAACCAACAACTGCCAGAGTCGGAGGAGGAGTCTCACAGCCAGCCCCATCAAACTTCCTCACACATGTCATGGATGCATGTCCAAAAAAGCAACGGCGGGCCCCTGCAGCCGCACCACACCATAGTCCCAATTCACAGTGTACCTGCGCAACCAACCCCAACGCCAGCCGTGCTAGACACCTCCGTGCCCCAGACCTAAGATCGCAGTAACTGAAATGTGGGTGCGCCAGGTCATGAAGTCCAGTAGTCAACAGTAGTGTAAAAACAGAACTTTATTACAAATACACAAACAAACAAAACGAAAAGGTCAGCCAACGCGTTCCATTCCCAACGGGGAACTCCAACAGGGCAACGTGTCTTCCGGAACCTGTGGGAGAAATGGTGACAATGGTCAAACTTCGTATAGTCACATGCCGCATCTGGTTCAGTATACTGCACTTGGACAAACCGGAATGCCCACAGGCATGACGAAATCATGCATGAGAAGACCGTAACAGAAGTCCGTGTGGCCGTAACTCATCGTAGGAATGAAAAGGTAGGTAACGACCACACGAACTGCTGTTACGGTCACATCATGCAGGAACTCATCATACCTGATAGCATCACAGTGTGTGTCAGCTCGATACCCCTGCCCCTCACTCCACCCACACTGCGCAGGAACTATCCGTGAGACCACGCAAGGGAACTACGCCATAGCCGGCATCACGCACGTGTTGTGCCCCCTGCCGACACTGCACACAATCACTGCAACAGCAACCACACGCATGCCATCGATGTGCAGACACAAGTGGATCACCGTGGCCTGTACACCAATGGCGTCGCAAACTCCCCAGGCAGTGTGCATGATTCCCACATGTCCGCAAGTCCACCACCAACCAGCGCTTTGAGGATGGCCCCCATGGAAATGCACTGCCCATCGGCAGGTACCAACTGAACACACCAGACACCTCAACTCCACAAACCCCCAACTCACTACTGTGGGAATGCACACGTCACACATCCACCACCAAAGTGACTACTGCGTGTGTCTCAGTCTCCGCCATAACCTGCCCATATGCCCACACACACGCGGCCGACCACCCTCAACGGGCAGGTGCACACTGGAGACGAGGTGGCTACGTTCCAAACCAACCCGCGCACATCATGTCATTGCATGCAGGGTCGTGTCTGCCATGGCTGCACCCCCCACCCAGCCACGAGGCCGCCATCGTGACCGGTGGTGCCTGCGCGATCCTGTGCGCCTGCTGCACCCCAGCCCTGGTCCCCAGACCAGTCCTCCGCCCAGAGATGACTGGCTGCCCCTGCGCACCCAGGCCTCAATGCTCACCTGCCGCCACCGGCGTGTCGCCAAGAGGGCCCACCACGTGCCGCTGCAACCTCCTCAGCCGATCGCTGGATTCCTTTCCACAGTCCCCCAGCGCAGCCTGCGGCACCGCCCCACGGAGTGATGTGTGTGCTGCCTGCTGCCTTCGACGTACACTGCGGTCCGGCAGGGCTCACAATTCAAATCGAGTCTTGAGTGGACGGACGCCATATCGAGGCCTGCGCATCATCGCCGGCTGCCCACCCGCTCAGCTCTTCAGGTGCCACTAACCCTGTGCAACGCAAGTCATCGTCACGTGGCGGCAGGCCCCTGCCAGGGCCGCAGTGCAGCGGGTGCCACTAACCCTGTGGAACCCAAGTCATCGTCACGTGGCGGCAGGCCCCTGCCAGCCGCAGTGCAGCGGGTGCCACTAACCCTGTGCAACGCAAGTCATGGCCCCGTGCCGGTAGGCCCGTGCAAGGCCGCAGGGCATCTGGAGCCACTAACTCCATGCGCCACAAGTCATGGACCCTTCATGATTGAGCCACGTGGTGCGGACGCCATCATGTCATCTCCGGCAGTGGGGAATGTGATGTTCTAGGCCCTTTTATTGGCAGGGTCACATGTTCCTGTGATTCCTGTGCTGGATGGGTGTGGTGTGGGTGTTAACCAGCCCTCAGGGAGTGGCTGTGGCATGCTGACAACTAGACCAGTGATCAGCAGATCACTACAGGGAAGACCTGGGACATGTAGCTTTGTCGTCGCCCCTCTGAGCGTAAGCAGAGTGGTCTAGCCTGGCGTATGCCGGGCCAGCGTAGGGGTGGGAACAATGACCCTGGGGCTCTGGGCGTGCTTCAGTTCCGGGCTGGACAAGGTAGTAACTGATGCTTGTGTCTCTGTTGTAGTGTCTACGCCACACGGACCGCAATGGGCAATGTTGCACCCTGTGACTCAAGTCCCACGACATGAGCAACATGGATGTAAGGGGGAATCACTGACCCTACATTCATCCATACTTTCATACCTGAATGATCAAAGACATGAAACATCTGTGCGATTCTGAATGTTTTATTCACATCCAATGGAGTGGTGCAGCTGGAGCAGTACAGGGCCATGCAAACCTCACTTCACATTATTAGCCCGTGGAGGGCCAGCCAGAGTCCTTCAGGGAATGACAAGTACATCGGAAGAGGAAGAGTTCAGTCCGCAGTCTGATTGCTGTGTCATTGGCAACCAAACAGAATATGGCAGTCCATGTCGAGGTCCAAGGTGAGTGTCGCAGAGTGCATCGGGGGACAGTGGACGGTGATGATGCAAAGGGCAGAACCAAGCAGAAACAGACCATATGGCGGAGATTAATTCTACTGCCTCCTCCTTACCAGTAAGGTTGATTCCCCCGCATCTTCGTCCTCTGATGTCACATGTGCCTCACACGTGGGTGGTGGTGGAATGTCGCCCGCACTGTGTGCCATTGACACATCAGGGGCCAGAGGTGGATTGCCTTCCGCACTGTGTGCCACTGACACATCAGGGGCCAGAGGTGGATTGCCTGCCGCACTGTGAGGCACTGACACAGCTGGGGGCGGAGATGTGGATGTAGAAGCAGCAGCAGCATTCATCTGCGCCAGGCCTTGAGGCAGCAATGCCATGACAATGTGCTGCAGGGCATGGAAGGTCCCAGCCACATCTCGCTGGTGTGCAGCCGTGGCAGCCATTCTTTCCGCCGTCATCCGCTCCATGTTCTCCATGAGCCCCCGCATCTGTCCCAACTCCCGGTTGACATCACTGGAGCCACTCTGACTGGACAGTTGTTCTTGTCTCAGTATCATGACTCCAGCGATGTCAGCCATGGATCGTTGGAGAACATGGAGCGGACTGTGGGTGTCCGTTAGGGACTGTATGTGGTCCCTGATGGGAATCAGACACCCATGTATGGCATCAAGTTTGGCTACCATGAGGTCGAACCCCACCTGCACCTGATCAGCCATCTTCTCCTGGACCTCCAACACACGGCGTTGGAAGGCCATGTGTTGTTCGTGGGGATCCTGGGAGACGGCCGGGGTGGTAGGTGCTTCCTGCTGTGTGGTCTGTGCAGGGGGTGGGATCTCCTCGATGCAGCATGGCTGCCCTGCTCCTGGAGGTGGGGTGCCGAAGCTGTCAATGAAGACTTGGAGGGCTACGGTGTCGATGTCAGATGTCCTCATCGTCATCAGTGAAGAGTTGTTGGGGCTGCTCTGCAGGAGGTGTTGATGCTCCCTCTGCAATGTAAAGGGGAGATGCAGTATTACATTGTGTTTACATATATGTTGACGCATTGTACAAGTTCACACACAGACTGCTTGGCAATGTACATTGTGACTGTTTAGGAGGAGCTGCCTATTTAATGCGGGACAGTGGACATTTCAACAACATCACGGATATGTGTTTGTACTTGTACATTGACATCTCACATTTCCCTGCTATGCCAAATGTGATTGGCCAGTTTCTACACACAAGCGGCACCTGTGGTGTCCTCTGTCCTGTTGTTAACGTGTTGCAGTTTGTACCACATTGTTGTCAATGCTGATGTGCTCTGAATGTCATGTGTGTGCGCTGCATTTTGGGAGGGTCGCCCCTGCAGCTCTGATTTTGCTGCCCCTTGTCCCTTTCAGGCGGTGTGCCTTTGACTTCTGTGCCCATACAGTGCTGAGATGTTGCAGACTTGGGTGAATTTGGGTCTTGGTGGCAGTTGGGACTCTGGGGCATGGTTTGTCCGCAGATGTGTAGTTGACGTCGGGTTGTTTGTGCAGGTCGATGTGCCAGAGTGTGACCTGCTCCTTTACGGATGTGGTCCACACTCAGCCACCTCAGTGTGGTGGCATTCACCATGTCATGATGATCGGACTGCAGCCATGCTAATCGTCATGCAGTGTCACTTGCATTGTCAGTGTGGCTCACGGACCCGCAGCTTTGCTGGGTTCAGCACATGTGCATGGGTTGGTTGTGAGATAAGTGATGTGTGGGCGGGACTCCTCTGGGCACATAGTCGACGGGGGCATACGTGCTGTTGCTATGTGTGCTGCAGTGTGCCAAGGGGTTCAGGGACATGATCCAGAGTCATTGTGGGTGTGCACTGTGCTCCGCTTGATTGTGCATGTGTGCCATTGTGACCTCGTCCATTGTCCTCCTCAGCACTCCGACTGCATTCACCTTGTCCACGATGGACTGCCATGTTGCATTTTTTGTTGCCAATGAGACAGTGGAGGTGACGAACAGTTGATGATGGTGTTCTATCACCTCCGTGATCAGGATCCTGTTTTCCTGTGGACTGAACCGCGTCTTCCTCTTCTTCTTGTCCTTGCCCTTCCCTGTCCCCGAGGTCCCAGCCTGCTCCTCCGGGGGGCTTGTGGGGTTCTGGCCGTCCTCTGTCACTGCTCCGGCTGCCTCCATTGTGCTTCGCTGTAGTTTGTTTTTTGTTTGTGGTGTTTTTTTCTGCTTTTGTAGTGGTTTTTCCCGCCTGACGTGTGTGAATTGCAGGCCTGGTGCTGCTTTTCGCTGATTGTCTTATCGCGGTTGGGCCCATCACAACTTTTTTCGCGTTCGAGTTTGGATTTTCTTCACCGTCCCGGTAATGTTATCGCGGACATTTTGCGCGTTATCGGGAGACTATTGCATGTTACTGCCGTGTTGAAAATACGACGTTAACACAGAGTTATTTTCCCGCGATAGATGGCGATATGGAAACTTGCGTTAACCTGTTTTGGTGATGTTTATTGCACGTTCTTGTGAATATCCCCCTATGTTTTACCGATGATTAGACCATTAGGTTTTACACAGTGCCACCCTGCATATCTATTTCTGCAATCATTGCCTACACTGGGGATTTGTTGTGGAATGTCATCTTTTTTATGACCCGTCTTTTATGCAAGGAAGAAAATGTCATCAGATATAGTCTAGAAGGGGGTAAAAGGCATTTATACCCAATGTGTCTAAGTAGTATGATCTATGTGACTAAGAGGAAGTGGTACATAATGTGTAACACATTGCATCATTGCACTATTGCACTTTAATAACTGTAATACTTTTTATATACATTTTTAACTCTGACTGAAAATTGGTAGTTATTTGTTTAATAATTTTAGCCTGTGTGGATAATGAATTTCTGCTTATGTTCATATCTTTTTCTTACAGTATGAACTGAATACTTATGTATGTTTTGTGCAAATGGTTTTATGGATGTTTCTTAAGCTTCCAAATAAAGTTATTAAAGAAGAAAGAAGGGGTAGCTGCGGTATTTAGGCCAGGTTTCAGTCGGAACCGAGGGAAACCTGCCAGGCCCAGACATTTCTGAAAACAAGGTACCTAGTGACGTCTGGGGTGGTGTAGTTTGCGTGGATCTCAATACTTTTTCCTAACCAGAATGCCCTTCAAATACCAAACATTGACTAAATCGCTGATTATCCTCATATTTCTGTGAAGGAAAATACCAGAAACTGTGAGGATCCATAAAATTCCTACCATCAAGAATTCCCACACTTCTCCCAATAAAACCACTACCCCAAATGGTCACCAAATAATATGCATTTAGTACATTAATTACAAAGGACCTCATAACAGCAATTTATTTGCTATGACCATAAATTTGATAAAGTTAAAGCAGAATTTGAAAGGAGTCAATTTCAAATAACAGATTCATACTACACAGATTTTAAATTACAATATATAAAATCTGAAAATGTTAGTTGATGTTCTGCAGAGATGTCTAGAGAGGTCAATTATAATATAATTGCTTTCAGCCCCAGATGCCCTGATTATGGTTTCCACAATATTTGGTTCAAGGAGATGAATCCTAAGTGTGTTGACTCTGGGAGGGTTATCCAGATATTAAACAATGTTTGAAAGATAGTCTGTTATAGCAGCCCTTTGTGACATGGCAGGCTGTGTTGTGTCATTTCAGCTTCACACTACTACTAGTTAGGGTGTTTGCACCCCTCTGCAGCAGCTTTCTGGCTCCTGCAAACAGAATACCAATCTGTAGAGCAGATACATTATCTCTCCGGGCTATATTCACAACAGGCCAGTGTAGGCTGGAGCAACTTCAGTCAAATATAAATCGTACCTGACTTGTGATAACTCTCTGCCCCAGCACTATAGGCTAATCAAAGCACCATGCTATATTGGAATCTGGAGTTTCCTGATTGGTTATTGCTTCTGAATAACTGGTAGCTGGCTGTGAATCCCACTAAGTCCTTTGTAATGGCCTTCAGATCAAGGAATGTCAATATGAAGACATTGACGATAGATGGGAAACCAATAACAAGAGTTAACAACATTGGGGTTGCTTTCGATTTGCAGGGTTCTTGGCTGATGTATATCCAGGGCTAGAATCTGCTTTCTTAATTATAATGGGTTCATTTACAACCTGGCTTCTTTTATTGGTAAAAAACCTATTTCCCCTTTTTAGAAGTTGCCTTCTGGTTCTATCTTAGGGCTCAAGCATTTGGGGCTACAAATAGGTCTGTAGCCTCCAAGTGGAATTAAACGGGGTATGTAGAAGGCTCTGAGGCCTCCTGCCGTGTAGCCCAAGTTTATTTATTGCACGAGGAGTTTGACTTGGAGTGTGTTGAGCATTACATCAAGTTGGCTCCAGTACTACTATGGTGCTCTATATGGAGCAATCCTCAAGCCATACTTAACAGATAGATCGTTGAGGATTGTTTATCATGTAGCATGGGTTTCCAAATTCTGTGGCAAACCTATGTCAGGCAGATGTGTTACTTACTGGATAGGCAGAATTCCTTCCACAAGCCAGATGGGCTGTGTAAGGATGACAGATCCCAGCTGAAGCACTTGTTTCTCGAAATGAGGCAGTGAGAGAGGGAAGCAGGAGAACTAATTAAAACCCAGGATAAGGATTACATTTTAATCCAAACCACCCTAGGGCTCGAACCATATTTGGATATTGTGACTGCCACTTGGGACAGGGTTATCTTGACTAGGTTTAGGCTTGGGTAAATTAGATGGCAGCTAGGTTTCCCCCTTGGGCAGTATGATCCTCTTCCATCCATGTTTAGCTATGCAACGAAGGTTCCCTGCAGTTTGCTGCATTTAGTATTTTTCTGTAGATTTTACTCTTGTTTTACAAGATGTTATCTAATTCCAGTATTGAGGGGCTCAGGGATAACTGGATGCAGACTCGTCATACTGCACTTACAGTCACTGAGCTCACCATTGTAGTGTTGTAGTGTCAGGTCAATTCTTAAAAGCGCTCTCCATGTTAGGAGTCATATGATCTTTTGATTTTATAATGTAATAAGGCCCGGACTTAATTAATGTTTTGGCTTTTATGATCATATTTAATGTTTGAATAAAGCTATTTTGATTGATTGAGTGATTGACTGATTGATTGATTGATTGACTAGTAGGTTTGAGTAGTGGCAACCGCTTATATATCAGGAATAGGAAAGGTCATGAAAGTTGCTGGCTTAAGAACAACATAACTCAATGTCTTGTACAGTTGTGCAATCTCTCCACACCGCAAATTCTTGTTTGACCTACCATATGTGAAAGGTGAGAAGGGAGATCAGCAAATGCTCATTGAATTCTTGGTCTCTCAGCTGCGACAGCAAACTAGTTTTGATACCACCTTTCATATAAGCTCCTCATGCACAAAACCGCAGCGTCCCATGGGGGCTCATCATATCCTCCAGAGCCTCCAAGAAAAAGGACCTCTACAAGCTGAATTCAAACAATACACAAACCAAACAGAATAATGCGCTCCAGGCTTGCATCACTTATCATACCACCTTACCATAAGAAATCCATAGAAGGCTCTGCTTTCTCAGTACAAGCCGCCACGTTTAGGAACACACTACCGGCTAGCATTTGAAACATCCAGAAGCCTACACACTTCAGAAGACAGTTGAAAACATTGCTATTTCCAAGACAACGGAAACACAAGGAGATGATGGATGGAGTGCTGAAACTTTTCAGACACTCACCCCCAGTCACACATCTGGGTTGAATCCATCATCGTTCGCTGGCTCACTTCGCCACCTCAGTTCAGACCCAGCTATATGCAAATCAGTCTTGACCTTGTTCCTCATTTGAACAGTCCAGCCCGAACTGCCAAGCCAGGTCTTCCCTGAACCAGTAAACAAGCATCCTGGGACCGGTTTCGGAATAACACCCATCTTCAGTCAGGCTAGCTTGAATCACTTGGCAAAGTGAGCAAGGGACCCACGACTGGGCATACCCTGCCAACTTAGGGCGAACAAAGCAAACACAAGGAGATGATGGACGGAGCGCTGAAACTTTTCAGACACTCACCCCCATTCTCAGATCTGGGTTGAAGCCATCATCATTCTTTAGCTCACTTTGCCACCCCAGTTCAGACCCAGCTATATGCAAATCAGTCTTGACCCTGTGCCTCATGGGAACAGTCCAGCCCGAACTGCCAAGCCAGGCCTTCCCAGAACCGGAAACAAGCATCCTGGGACCGGTTTCGGGGTAACACCCCTCTTCAGCCAGGCTAGCTTGAATCCAGTGCCAAAGTGAGCAAGGGACCCACATCTGGGCATACCCTGCCAACTTAGGGCGAACAAAGCAAACACAAGGAGATGATGGACGGAGCACTGAAACTTTTCAGACACTCACCCCCAGTCACAGATCTGGGTTGAATCCATCATCGTTCTTTAGCTCACTTCGCCACCTCAGTTCAGACCCAGCTATATGCAAATCAGTCTTGACCCTGTGCCAAGACAACGACACCACCCCACATCCCGGCAATAGAACCTGGAAAGACTGTTGCACCCTGCAGCTCAATCTTTAGCTTACAATCTACAGCTTGGGAAAGAACCCAACCTTCAAACTACTTTTGATAGCCAGCTAAGTTAAGGAAGGTTGACCAATAGTTCACCAGGGGATTTTGGTACATTTGCAGATTTACTAAAGCTAGTAAACCTGGGAAAGCATCGAAATGCTATGCCTTCCCCAGTGACGCATAAGAAGGAGAAATATCCTTATTTCTCCTTGTTACTCCCCCATTCTATGTGTGCTGTATAGAAAGAGGAATGTGCCTCTAAGGATTATTTTTGTGTAGGAAGCTGTCCCTTCCTGCACAAAAACAATCCCGCCTGTACTGCAGGCACCCCTGCACCATGGCGCAAGGGTGCCTGCATTGGCGCTAGGCAGCACACAGTGTATCAGTGCTAGGAGACAATAGAAATGTGCCATATATTTGTCAATGTGCCACATTTTACTCTCTGCCTTTCATGCAGTGCAGTAAGCAGCCTTGCTGAGTAGTGGTTCGTGAAATGTAAGTAAATCTGCCCCCAAATTTCTCATTAGACAACCCAGTGCAGTAACCAGCTAAGAAGACTATAATCGTAAGAATACCCTAAAGGGACTCCCAGAGCTGTTCAAATCTGCCAGCATACTGAAAAAACATAAACTGCACATATGTGTCTCTCACATCTCTTCATCCACCACACTTCTATGCGCTACGTCTCATAACACGATAACCACACCTCCGTGGTCTTCACGCAGGACATAGAAATACTTCCCACACTGGACCACTAAACAAAGACAACACCCTTCTAACCACACACCACCCAATATGGTGTAGCTTGCTGTCCATGTAGGTAAGCACTTCAGTGCCACACAAAGGGGCTGTATGCGCTATACAAATGGGAACACAATACAATATTTATCACTTCCATCACCAAGATTTGTTTTGATCTTACTAAAATCTTTGTTTCATTCACACTTCAGAATTATAGAACAAAATGTACTTAATTTGCATTTTCATAACTGCTGGTATCTGTTGAAATATGTGTACGGTTCATTTACAGGTATTTCAATTTTTGTGAATTAGAAACAAATTGACATCCTACAGTATTTCTTTTCGCTCTCCCTGTTCGCAAGGGCACTGAAATAAGATACTGTGGCCATGAAACTATGCGATCCTGCTGCCACAGTGTTTTCAGCATAATTATGAATTTACAGCATTTGCCACATAATCCATCATCTGCTGCATATTCGGCAGATTTTAACAACAAATTATTTTTTCTTTTAGTTCAACAAATTAAATGTTACTAAAAATGTTGTAATGTGCTGCTGTGAAGTGGAAAGTTCGTCACAAAGGTTAAATGGCCACCTTACAGTTACCTACAGCGGTATTTGAGTGTGGAACCGGTACTAATGAAGTGAAACCTTTGCCCAGACAGGGCTGAAGTGCAAAAATGACAAAATAATGAAGTGATACTATTAAAAAATGTGGCACATTAATCTGCACAATTTGTGTTTTCTTGCCACATAAATTAATCAACACTGCCACATAATTTAGGCCTCTACTTCTACTGCCTAATTCCAGTGGTCTTGTCTGTACCACTGAGAGATTTTCACATAGTTCACTTTACAAAATCCTGCAGTCAAAGGAGGAAAAGTAATCAACATTTTCACATTAAAAATCATAAGCAGCAATTTGCCAGAAGACATAGCCTGACATTTAAAATATCTCAGAACACACAGCAGCTGTAACAAGATAAAAACAACACTTAAAGGATTTTTATTTCTTATTCATCTTCTGAACTCCCTCACCTCTATGGTGTGCCTGCTTTCCCGTTTGTTAGGGGGGGCAAAGATTATTATGGGCTGCCCCCCTCCCGTGGCTAAGGCCTTGTCCATGTTCACTCCTGTGTAACATGCATATCCTCTCCATGACCACCCCATGTAACATGCACATCCTGGCTGGTGAACTCAGTATCTTAGTGCTGATATTGACTTGTTTCAGACAGTTTGCTCCATTCATACATGTGCACACTTCATTGCTTGCTGGAAGCTGTAGTCCTGACACAGTTCAATTGATCTAATTGAACCATCACACCAGAACCAATGTTATGTAAATGCAAAGTCTCGCTCTATCAAAGCTGTATCCTCATGATGTGTAGTAATATACCTGCTAGGAAGTGCCACCGGGGCCTGGGCTGACTAGGGTGAGGAGGCAACACCCTCACATAGGTGATAATCTACAGCACAGCGTTTATTGTTGCTTGTATTTTTGATTTGCAGTTTCTGTAGCACAACCGTAGCTGGATGGCTAGCACGAGAGCACCATACACAACTAAAGGTGCGTGTAAAATTGTAAGGCACGGACTCAACACCAAGGCCTCGAGGGCCTGCAATGTGCTGGTGTCTTGTTAACATATATAACATTCCTACAAAATGCATCCTACAAAAATGGTGCAAACTGAAACCAATTGAATGTCATGTAAATAAAGGTGGGCGGACTTGCTTGAGAAACTACCCTTAGATCTGGATTGGATTGGAATGCCTGTTAAGTACCCTGATGCCACAGTTGTTTCCAGTACCATTGTGTAAGAAAGGGGAGATAGGCGAGTGCTCTTCCAATGACACTTGAGGGGTGTGGCAGCGTAGGAGTGACATGTCATCCATACTGTAAGAAGTATAGTTTAAAAGTGCTTCGTCTAGAGAAGCACAAACTCCGAATTTAAAAAGGAACACCATAGCTGGGGGTTGTTTCTCTTTAATAATAAGAATCCATTTCTTCCCAAATGAACCCTTTTTGCAACATTAATCTTTGCGCTAATCTATACTTTGCAGTGTGCATGCAGTTCTGTGATGAAAGTCAATAGCTCACTGTTCTATATTAGGATTTTAATTTATAAATTGCAAATAACAAAAGGATGTCTCTTTTTAAAAGAGTAACCCACTGACCTATTTATATTATAAGCACTTTGTAATTTGCATGGCACATGTTCTTTGCAGCAGGCATATTAACCCTCTGCGCTACTTTATAGTGAGTCAAAACCTAAACTAGACAAAAGCCCAATCTCTCTCAAGGAAGAACATTAATCACAGAAGTTAACTTATCTTGACATTTTTTTGTTGCCTGCAAATTGCTGGAGGAAAGGAACACGGCAGCAGGTGCTTTAAAACCATAAAACAAAACTTGCAAACATGGCTTCCCCCGGAACACAATATAGTAGCAAGAAAGATCACCACAGCTCGCCCAGAATTCATCTGACTGTTTGCGATTCCTTTTGTGTGGATAAACTGTCAGCGAGAAAGCAAAGCAGAGCAGGCTGATCAACAGTTCAGATGGGCATACAACCTGCATGCACCACAGCATTACACAGCCCTGACACCAGCCACTACCAGACAAATCACACTGCGTGACAGCACAAACCTTCTCTCGAAAAGCATCACGTGGTAATGCTGCTGGGAAATAAATGCTGATTACTGTGAAGACCAGACCTCCCTCAATAGTTGACATGGGAATGCCTCCCTTCCCGTTTTGTAGGACAATGAACTATTGTGAGCTTCGATCTCCACTTGTGCACTTCCTTCGTGGCCTCACTCGAGGGCCCTAGGTGGCCTGATGGGAAGGTCTTCAGAGATCGCCGTGTCGCACCTCCCCTGCTGCGCCCGGTGCCAAATGCAGTTAATTCTATTTCAACTCACCAAGACGTGTACTATACTTTTGTGTAAACGTGTAAACAAAACATCACAAGTGTTTTTTTCGAAGTTGTTCGTAGTTCGAGTTGAGTGAGGTACCACATATTCCGTGGGCAATGACCAGAAAGTAGACTTCACTGCAGTGAGTTGTACATACGTGAATGCCAGTTGGAACTCGGAGGGGCACAGAGCCCGCTCTTCTGGAACAAAACCAAGCATGCAAGCTCATATACCTCATAAGGATGTTTGTTATACCAGGTGAGTACAGAACCTACTCCAAATACAGTGAATGCATACCAGGGGAGCGTTCTCCTTTCATTTATTGGCTCACCCACACCTCTTATGAGAAGGGGTCCTTTCCTTTCTCATTTTATTTGTTTACTTACTTGATGAGCAGCAGATACGAGTCTGGCTGCTGATTCCACCTTCCAACCCGGGAAGTGCCCTCACTGCCCAAAGCTGCTGGCCTGGACACTGGTGCTGCAAGCTTGTAAAGTAGCAGCAGGTTAGAGATCCATCCTACTCTAAACTGGAACTCTTTCTGAGCTGAAGACACGTGTCCAGGCTGCACCTCCAGGAGGATGATTTCATTGTGAGCTGGGAGGGTCAGGGAGGGTCCGCTCCAAGCCCCGCCACTGCTTCTCTTGTTAATTTATTTTCATTCTAGGTGCCTAAATGAAAAGTTTGAAAACGTGCGTGACTGCACCAATCCCCCTGCTCATGGAGTTTAGTACCCTCCCAGCAGCACTCACAGAGAGCAGTGTGGTGTGCTGAGAGATATTAAGAACTGGCCCAAATCATAATGTGGCAAATAAACGAACAGCAAGCATAAAACCTGTAATGTTTGGGGGGACCACAGAAAAATATAGGCTGGCCCGGCCCCGCTGGGCCCTCCCGTAGCTAGGGCCCTGCCTGAAACCAATCCAATTCTAGGTTAGGTTGTGGACAACTGAGGATTTGGGTACCTATAAGGATTGTATCAGGGCTCTACTAGATGGGCAATCAGTGAACAAAATTCCTTAGTTATCACATGTAAAAACGTGGCTACTAAAGCTGGGTTTGAATGATTTTTGGTTACATCCTACTGCACTGCCAAGAGATGCTCGTGAGAAACTAAAAACGAGTTACTGGAATTTTGTTACAGAAGCCAAAATATCTGCTGTTTCCTTGGACAGCCTTGTGTGTTCCGACCTGTTGTTCAAATGCTTACCTGATTTTGAGTCATTGATGAACTGTGTTATTAATCCATCTACACAAGCACTTTATATAAAATTCAGATTAGGGATCCTTCACTAGTTCCTGGAACAAAAAATAAATTATATCCAACACTTATTCCATGGGTTGCCAAGTAGTTGAGACTGATGCACATGTTTTATTTTTTTGTAAGGCCTATGCAAAACAACACTCATATTGGATTATTCCTCTTTGTCGACTCTTTGGCTTTAGTGATCGCCATACTGCTCTAAGAATATGTAAAACAAACACTAGGGACTGTATTGTATTTTCAATCTTGAGTTACTTGTCTTCAAAATGGCATATTAGGAAGAATGCACTAAAATAAGATGTAAGGCTATTTTTTGCACATTTGCTATTTTACGCAGCCTGAGTCAACTTTTTAGATCATGATTTTACCCTTTTTTGTCAAGTTTTCACTGTTTTTCCTTGCTTATAGATTTGGTCACATTCAGACCTTTAGGATGCCATTCTCTAGAGGAATGAGCATTCGTTTACATAAATCTTATTGGAAATTTGCATTTTGACAAAGATTTGTATTGAATAATCTAATTACTGAAGAAACTCCATTGTAATGACTTAAGTATTCCCTCTGTTTAATGAATTTGTTTGTTTTTATTATATTTTTTAAAGAATGTTTTACTTGTACCTTTTATGGTTCAACTGAGCTGAATAAAGGAAAATAATGATGATGATGATGAAGTCTAATGGGGATTTAAGACTGTGTGTAGACTTGAGATGTTTGAATGAAGCCATCTGGGTGGATGAATTTCCATCACCTAATTTACAGAAGCTGATGTCGTCCATTGGTGAGGCTACTGTTTTCTCGTTAATTGATCTTACTAGTGCGTACCACCAAAAAGAATTGAATGATGACTCAAGGCATGGTTCAGCATTCATAACACCAGAATGAATGTTCCAGTATAAAAGGATGCCTTTTAGTCTTGCAAGTGCCTCTGCTGTTTTCCAAAGAGTAATGTCTAGGATTTTATAGAATGTAAAAGGAGCGAGGGTATTTCAGGATGACATTTTAATATTTGGGAAGGAAAAAAGTGAGTATGATGGAAATTTAAGACAAGTGTGAACGGTTCTTATGCAGAATGATTAAACTGTGAAGGGGGAGAAATGTAATTTTGGGAAACGGCAAGTAGAATACCTGGGTCATGTGATATCGAAAGATGGTATCCGTCCAAAAGTTAGCTATGTCAAATCAATTATCAATGCCCCTGAACCTACATGTAAGGAACAACTGATGTCCTTTTTAGGTCAAAATGAATTTTATTCACGCTATGTAGAAAATGTATGCTACCAAAGTGGGGTATTTATGGTTGTTACTGAAGAAAAATGTTACATTTGTTGGGGCCAGGAACAAGCAGAAAGTTTTACTGCAATCAGCAATGAAATATTTCATGCTCCATGTTTGAAATCATTTGTGTTGGGGTGGATTGCATAATATTGGTGGTTGCCAGTGTGTATGATGTTGGTGCATTCTTATCTGAAAGGAAGAATGGATTGTGAAGTATGGGTTTCGAACTTTGACACAGGCTTATGGGAATTATTCAGTGATTGAAAGGGAGTTACTGGCAGCCACGTGGGCTGTGGAATGGTTTAGAATGTATGTATGGTGGAGGAAATTTTAAATCTGTATTGACCACAAACCATTGGTAAATATTGTGAAACCAGGTGGTAGGAAAAATGTTACTCCACGATTAGCATGTTTAGCTTCTAAACTGTAAACGTAGCATGCTGACATTGTGTACGTCTCATGGAAGGATAACTGTGTTGCAGATGGTTTATGGCATCTACCATTTAAAACTGGTAATGGCTCAGTGTTAAACCTGGCATCCTTGTCATGGTTTCCCCTAACTTTTTGCCTTCTAACCTCCTGTTTTGCTGACTTCGGGGCATATTATCAAGAACGGCGTTAAAATTATCGCCGGTTTAGCGGCAGAAAACTGCCGCTAAAGCAGCGATAATGGGCTTGATAATATGCCCTTGAGAATTCCAATAGAAGTCCATGTTCTGGTGTGAACATGGGCTTCTATTGGAATTCTCCAGGGCATATTATCAAGCCCATTATCGCCGCTTTAGCGGCAGTTTTCTGCCGCTAAACCGGCGATAATTTTAACGCCGTTCTTGATAATATGCCCCTTCATTTTTACTGAATTTTGGACTCTGGGCACTTATTCACTGCTATACCCTGCTAAAGTGCATGTGTTCTTTCTTTAAAACATGGTAACATTGGCTTGTTCACGATTGGCATATTTAATTTACATACAAGTCCCTAATAAAGTGCACTACATGTGCCTAGGGCCTATAAATTAAATGGTATTAGTGGGCCTGCAGCACTGATTGTGCCACCTGCTTAAGTAGCCTTATAAACGTGTCTCAGGCCTGCCATTGCAGAGCCTGTGTGTGCAGTTGTAAACTGCCATGTCGACCTGTTAAGTTAACCCTCTTGCTGGGCCCAAACCTTCCTTTTTTAATACATATGTTACCACTAAGGTTGGCCCTAGACAGCCCTAAGGGCAGGGTGCAATGTATTTAAAAAGTAGGACATGCACTTTTAAGTTTTACTTCTGCTGGTAGTGAAAAACTCCCAAGGCCTATCTCTTCCATAGCTTAAAATTGGGATTACCTTATTATAATTTATAAGTAAAATTTCCAATTGGGAAAAGATGGATATTTCGAGTTTGGTGTCTCTGGGCTCACAATTTGAAATCACAACTTATGATAAAGTTGGATTTTAAGTTGCAAGTCTGAAAATGCCACTTTTAGAAAGTTATATTTTGCGAAGAACAAGGGAACCCAAGTAATCAGAGAGGGTCCTGGGGTACAAGTAATTATACTGGAACAATGGTCCCTTACAACATAGATAAAAGACAATGGTCAATACAGTGATACAATAAAGACTGATATAGGAATCCCGATAAGATATTAAATACTTTTATTTACATCATGAATAAAAAGAACATGGAAAGTTGGACAGTATTCAAGAAAAAAAGAAGAAAAAGGATTTGAAGAACTCAGTAATTATTTGAACAAATCAGTGTCAAGGTACTAATAAAGACTTTAGCACCTTGACCCGGATTTTTAAAATAATTACTGTACACATGTGCAATGGTGCTGTCCACATGCTTGTGGCCGAACTGTTGATTGTATTTTGGCCATGCATTACTATGCCAGTGTTCTTCGAATCCTTTTTCTTTTGCCCGGATTACGGCGGTTGCCTTTCGGATGGTTTTATCCCAACGGCCTTTGCCCGCGATGTCGGCAGGGCTCTTAGTTGTGCAGGTGTGGCTGGCGTCCCTGATAGCACACTGTTTTACTGCGGCAACTCCGATGGCTATCGGGTTGTTTTATAGTAAATATATAATTAAACTAGATGGCGGACATAAGGGGAGGGGCCACATTATGAAGCCCTGAATAAGAAGACGCATGGAAAGGATGGGGCTCTTATGGATTGCTTATTTTTATATAGTCGGAGACAATTGATTTTTACCCATTTCAGTCAGACCGAAGAGAGACCTTGCCAACACACGATCATATGTCTCCAAAAGCATGGGTGTTATAATGGTCAGAGGTCCTGTAGAAATAACATAAAAGATATGTAGAACCTTTACTGACTACCTCTCCATCTCTACACTTAGATGACCCCACACATACACAGTGTCTTGGAATGACAAGAGAGATACACTTCTATATATATCTTTTCAACAACCAAACAGTTATTTCCACCTAGAATGTCGTTTCCATTTACCTATCTTGGGTGGGTTGAAAAATGTAACTAGAACATTAACTTTACTTTCAATATTTAAAAATGTGGATCACAACACTTTTTAATTATGTTTGTTTTGTGTATTGTGTAGGCATACAGCTCTGTACCTCAGTTGATGTCGGTTGAGCGGAGTTTTCATACACGCTCTTGGTAAGGATTTACCTATGCTCTCTCGTATGATATGGCTCTCTATGTGCTGGATTGTTGGTGACGGTCACTAGTGACATTAGAGGTAAATTGTCACTTGAGTAACTGCTTTCTGTTTGTTTTTTAGTGTTCTAAAGTGGACCCTATCACTGTGACGTGGCCATAAGTATAGCCATCAAGCTGATTGTATGGCTACTATTTATAATATAATTTTTGAAACACAATAGCAGAGTGACATATACACTTTGGTCCTGAAGAATGCCTTTGAACTTTTTTAAGTCTACTGTGGCAGAAACATGTTGACCTCATGAGAAACGGCAATTATAGAAATCCCTATCCATTAATTGTTAACTCTACCCAATGGGGTCATCAGATTAAAGGACAATTTTCGCCCACCATGAGATAGTTTTAGATCACACTTTTTTCATACTAGTCTCTCACTAGTCTTGCATTCTGCTCCTCACTCCTATACATAGACATTGCTCATCTTTATAACTGTTATATGGGGTTATGTAGCCCTTAGATACATTGTCGACATTGCTAAGTTAGCATGAGTTTTACTTGCCCTATGCTGCTGCTTTTGCGCACGCCTCTGCTAAGAGTATGTTTTCGCGACACTTTGCCTCTGCCCTGTACATGATAACAGATTGTTTTTCACGTTCTCAGCTTTCCCTTCAATTCTGTCTGAACATAATGTGCAAGGTCGGTCAACAATGTCTCTTGTTATTCTGTTCTGGTCAGTCCCTATTACCTAGACAAAACATGTTACCAACAGCTGCAATGTGGAAGAATCAAGCTTTGATATAACGTTGTTGCATGTCTTTTTGAAATACTCTCGAAGAAAGCCGTTCCATGGAGCTGAGCTCTGCTGTTCCTATGATGTAAACCTTTGCGTTTAGGCTTTCAGGTAGGGGTCCGCTGGTCACACCTAGAGATCTTCTGTTATATAAAATAGCTTCTTACTACCACGGGGAGGGTGATTAGGCCCAGTTATTTTGCCTTTTTCACAGTCTTTATAAAATGACGACTCCTTTTGTATTCTATGGTATTGTAACAATGCTAATGATACTGGCTTTATGCATTTTGCTGCTGGTCGTGGTTCGCATACTGTTTTATGAATCGCTATAGTCAAAATAAACATTTTGAACTTATTTAGTGACTCTGATTATTCTTATTGTGGACAAGTACGTGAGAGCGAAAGATTGTCTTGTTCCCGTGACTCTGAGGTGAGTCAGGAGTGCTCGTGTTCTGGGTTGTCTAAACATTCGTATCTTCTTGATATTTGTAGGAGACCGAATGAGACACTATTGCTAGTCGGTTGGGATTGTGGGTACTAAGGTGATAGGAGGTACACCCCTATTTACTGAGGTCCTGTTTTCTTGTGCATAGTTCTGTGTATGAGCAGAATCCCCGCAACATAACAAAACACCTCCACTCCTTCCCTAGGGGAGTCGTAGACCACACTGGGTTCCATGCGGTCCCAGTGTGAGGAGGGAACCCAATGATGAAGCATGTCACCTTCGGGTGACTGATGGTTCTCGTCCTAAACAGCGCAGTGCTCCATCTTTGCTTGAGCAGTTCCTTCTTCCCACACCCACCCATGTACATAGTGTGTGTTATAATAGCACAAAAACTTTACACATTGCCTCTTAGGTTACGCCTGACTGCTCTGTGCCAAGCTACCAGAGTGTGAGCACAGGTTAATTTGGGGTGTGTATCTCATTTACCCTGACTAAGATTGTGGTCCCTGCTTGGACAGGGTGTATACCTCTGCCAACCAGAAACCCAATTTATAACACTCAGTAATTTATGAAGGTGAATGTGATGTGGCCTACACATATGATGATGTTGTTTTGGGTAAGAGTGTGGAATCAGAATATGGACAGCAGTTATCTGAAGTGGTGTGGATGCAGGAAATGGAGAAGGATGTGATGTTAACTATAGTCACAAAGTACATTCCAGAAGGGTGGCCTAATGAGCGTCAAATACAACAGGAGTGCAGTACATTATGGAAAGTGAAGGACAAATTGTCCATTTGTAACAATATTGTTTTGAGGGGAGACAAAATTGTACCTCCCAACAGTGTACATAGAAGTATCATTAAGCTGGTTCATGAGGAACATGGAGGGATGAAAAGCACTAAGAGGAAAATCAAAGAGAACTTCTGGTGGCCATGGCTGGATGCCATGGTGGACCGGTGGGTAAGGAGTTGGGATGCTTGTAGCACAAGTGGCAAAGAAGCTGAACCTTTACAAACTGTGCATGGCAGAAGTTAGCAATTATTTTTATTGGGCCCTTTCCCACCTTACCTACTAGGGAAGAGTATGTCATAGTGTTCATTGATTATTATTCTAAATGGCCGGAAGTACGCATGGTAGGTAACATTTTCACCAAAGTGGTTATCGAATTCCTAGAAGATGTTTTCTCCAAGAAAGGCATTCCAGAAGTTTTGGTTTCGGAAAGCGGTGTGCAACTGACGTCAAGTAAAATGCAGTCATTCTTATGGGACTGTGGTGATAAGCCTGTGAGAGTGTCATTGTACAATAATGATGGTAATGGCCAGGTTGAGCGCTTCAATAGAGTCATAAAGGAGGCTATTCAATTGGCATTAAAATCTGATTTACCTTTGAAGCAGTCTTGTCAGAAAATGTTGTCTTACAGGATCACCCCTCATTCAGTAACTGGCAGCATGCCATTTGAGTTGTTAGGGGAAGGAAGTGTTCCTCTAAATTGGTTTCTTGGGGTTGGGAAACAAGGAGATGATGTTTGGAATAAATGGCGATCATCAGATGAGGAGGAAGGTGGAAGCTTATCAAACACAGACCAAATGTAGGTATAATACTAGTAGGAAGATGCCCAACATATGTGTAGGCAAGCATGTGCGCATGAAGAAACCAGACTTTGTGGAGAGGGGGCCTCACTTTGGTCGGAAACCTTGAAGATTGTGAAGGTTTTGGGAGGTGCTGTTAAGCTTGAGGACAGGAAGGTGTGGAATCTACATTGTGTAAGTTGTTGTGATAATGTTGGTATTAGTTGTGAGGCGAAGAGTTGTGCAAGGGGCAATATGAACGGTTGCATGATGGGTGATAATGCTTACCCAGAGGTCGAACGTAGGATTTCGGGACATGTAGCTGTGATGTGCTGGAGAGGTGTGGGGAGTGAAGTGATTGACTAAGAAGTAGTAGTTGAGGAAGTCCAAGAAAACCTGGAGGTACGAGTTTGTCACAGTGCGAGGGAGAAACATTTACCTGGTTATCTCCAGGGTTATTTTGTTGGATGAAATTTTCTCCATGTTGCATCAGTGGGATTCCGTTATGTATAATTTGCATTTCCACCATGTGTACTAGCAGGATTGTGTCATGTAAATATTGCACTTTGTGAGTGTTTCATCTTACATTTCTTTTTAATAACTTTAAACTCTTGGTATTGGTGTTTTAGGGGTAAGATGTGTGGGATGTTGGTATCACAACATTAGGAAGTGTTCTGTAGTTCCTATAAAACCTAGACAGGATCTGCGCGTTTAGACAACATACACTGCAGGTTTGGTGTCTGAATTGATTCCAGACACCCCCACCGGGTTTGTTGGCCTGTATGCCAACTAGCTCACAGTGCCACTAGAAACTCCTCTTATCAAGGAGAGAATAGTTCTTGGCAACTACCGAACATGACAACCCTGATCCCTCAGAATCGTGGAAACAGTGCAATACTTTTCGCTCAGTCACTCGCAGATATAAATGACTAGAAGCACTAGAAAAGTGAAAGGATGGTAAATCTCTACCATTTTGTTATAATCATGAATACAGGCAGGTATATAAAATACATGACAATAAAAATGCGTACTCCTACGATGCAATCCTAACTAGATGTACCTAAGTGTACCTAGCATGTGTGTAGGTGTTAAAGCCAAGAATCCCTCTAGGATAAAGTCCACCCCATTACCTTAAGTGAGAGACTGTGGGACCCCGTCTTGGTCTCGAGTTGGACACCCCGCAAAGGATGTTCAGACCGCTGCGAGCTGGAATGTCTGCATGCAGGAATCTCAGCGTCTTGCGTCAGTGTGTCGGCATGGATGTCACGATCTCCTCTGCCTATCTCAGCAAGATGTGATGTTTATATACCCGAAGGTATCCCCAGGGGTTCTACCTTGCTGTGCCACTGTCGGACTACGGATGACGTCGGGAATTAACCTTGTACATAGTTATTATGCAGGAGATAATAGTCCTGCTGCTTTTCCGAGAATCCTGAATCCTCATGCATAATGTATGAGCCTATTGTTCAGGGAAAACTCCATGTTCTATAAGGAGTACTGTAACTAGGTAAAGGGTCAGTCCTAGCAGCCGTTATGTATGTAATGCAGGGACGAATATAGGTGAAAGGTCGTGATGTTACCTGGGCCTATATTGGGGTACCTATATGGAATATAACACCCACTCCTCATCCAACCGGACGACATAAGCTAATACTAACGTACTACCCGTCTAGGTAACGGTACGCTAACATACTAAAAAGCAATAGTTCCACTAAAAAATTTAAAAATTGTTAAAAATTCTAAAAAGGTGCTAAAAACAGAAATTGCCACTCAAGCAATAGCTCTAATGTGTCCGTATATATAGTTTGAACTACTACCAGCATTAGAAAGCCATACAGGTCATAAAAAGTGTCAATTTGTTCCGGAACTCCAATGTGAGTTTGTTTTAAAAAAGCCAAATTTTTTCCCAGCACACGATGGCCAAATGTTTGTGTCCTGGCTGGTAGGCGCAACATCGCTGTTGCCTGCCTTCGCAGACGACGATCCCTGTAACACCTCGCAGATTACGTCAATTGAGCACAGATGATCTTCTGCGCTGCCTGCGGCCAATGCTGGGGCAGCCTGTGCACCATCCAAAGCCTGGGTGGTCGTGGAAGAGCCGGTGTCCATGAACCTTGTACATAGTTATTATGCAGGAGATGATAGTCCTGCTGATTTTCCGAGAATCCTGAATCTTCATGCATAATGTATGAGCCTATTGTTCAGGAAAAACCCCACGTTCTGTAAGGAGTACTGTAACTAGGTAAAGGGTCACTCCTAGCAGCCGTTATGTATGTAATGCAGGGACGAATATAGGTGAAAGGTCGTGATGCTACCTGGGCCTGTATTGGGGTACCTATATGGAATATAACAGAAGGTGAGAGAATGTTAGGGGAGAACCAGAACGTTGTGGGGATTCTTGTGTTGTCAGTTGACTGTGAGCAGTTGAAAGGCTGTTAGCAAGGTGGCATCACTCCTTTATACGGTGTACCTATTCCCTAAATAAAGTACATATTGAAGACTTACCTGTTCTGGATTGCTTTGTGAACCGCGTTCTTAATATGCTACTGTTGATTAAAGTTTGGATCTGAAACTAATGCACAAATAAGTATACGAAAATAGCCCATACAAATACAATCTGATTGTATGTATAGATTCTTTCAGCCTGACAAAATTATGGTTATGTTCACATGAATCAATATTAGCAATAGTCAGTCAGGTTGGTGCTGTTTTGTGCCTACAATACAAAGCTTGTCCAACTGGTAACATATTCTGAGGTGTGACGTCTAATCTAGAAGTGGCCTGGATGAGAAGTTACTGTGAATAGTGGAGGCAGCGGACCAGAATAATCCAGGACCTGAGCTACAAGTCCTATCAGAAGAGACGTCATGCTGTAACTGCATCTATAAGAACAAGAAGGAGATCACAGGGTAATGTAAGAAACATTTAGGATTATACAACCAAGGGTCTCTCTAGATGGGTCACTTTAAAAAAGGGAATTTAACCTCTTATCAGAAATAGGAAGAGCACAAAGACCAGCATTATCTTTAATAAGGCGGACTGAGAAAATGAGTAAAGTGGAGATGAAATTCAGAGTTGGAGGGCAAACTCAGCTCTGTGCGTTTTACAATCATTGGGTGACTACACAAGGAAGATGTGCTGCCCAGTATTTTGGGTTTTTTAAATTATGTGATTCTGAGCGCAGTTTGTTTGCAATGTTTTATCAATATGATTTGTTAATAAGGAACCCTGAGATTTCTCATGCTTAATTATAAACTTACAGTAAAAGTCTTTGGGCCCCATTATAAGAGGGCCACTAATCGTGTTTCAGACCAGAACTTCTGTTTTCAGCAGGAAGGGGATTACAAGTGGCTTTATTTGTCTGAACATCTATCCACCTGCAAAAAGGGGTTGGATTACATGCCCCAAAGGAGCACTTGATTTAGGAAAAACATGCAGAAAACAGCGTGGTATTATCACACCCTGCAGGACATTCCTCATCCAGGACCAAAACTTCTAATGGTCCAATAAAGATGCAACATTACTGCCCATTAAGGGTAATACTAGAGCCCTCATTAAATGGAATAGATTTTCCCCATGGTACCCCAGGTACTTCAGATGTCAGTAAGTCCTGCGATTGGTTCATTGCCAACTGGATCCTGAGGGTACATTAAGAAATGAGGAGTTACCAAGGGGAATTGGTAATTTCCAGTCTGGTTTTAGTGCCGGACTTTCACTGAGAGTCTTTTGCTGCCTTCATCTGCCAAAATCTCCGGATGAGTCAAGAGATCACTGGTGTTTCTGCAGATCTCATTATTCCGATACTGCGTTACCGTCTCTATCCGAATTAAGAGGCCATTTGTAATGAGGGTCGAGGTCTTCTATTACCATGCTGCTAGTGCCAGCCCACTTTTATTTGGCCCTGATGTTTTAAAGTAGCTGTGTATGTAGTAAAATTGATGGTACAGCATCTATCTTTAGATCCTTTTTAACGTCTAAAGCTTAATGTGGGAGGCAGGCCGGATAAACCGATGCGGAGGCTGTATGTATTTCTTAATGGTGAGGGTTAATTAGAGACATTCAGGAACTCTGGTATAGGTGGTGCAAATCCTTCTCTGTCCTTCGGGTCTTCCTCCTCCTGTGTGCAAGGGCTGGCGTCCTCCGTCTCGTCTCCTCCTCTCTTTGCCCAGTGGTCTTTCCCAGAGGCTCGGAAATGGAAAAAGAAAGGAGCGGTCAGTCAGTGCCCTTTTGTTAGAGGTAGGAGAACCGTGCACCCTTCACCTCACCCTTCCGGTGTCGAAAAATAGAAAAGAAGGAAGAGTGGGGTTTTCCACAGTAAAGAAAGGAATAATACAACCAAGAGAAAAGAACTAGAATAAAGATAGATAATCCTAGAATGCTACTTCTCAGGCTATCAGATTCACTTCTTTGTAGTGGGATTCTACTTCCTGTATCAGCACTTCGCTTTAGCAATTAGGAGGAAATTACGAGGGCCCGGATATGGGATAGCAGGGCGTTGTGGCACAGGGTCTCCGTGAAGATGTGTGATGGGATTGTCTAGCGTAGGGTGCACAGTGCCCGTTTTTAGTGCGCTTCTTGCCTTCCCGTTGTCCCGAGTTCCCTCCCGTTGCCCTCAGCCCCTTCCCCCTATTCGCCCCTCCCGTGGACACTCACCGGCTCCGCCGCAACTCTCCTGAGTTGCAGCCGCTCTCCAGCATCCTCCGGTGGGCACCACCACTCCTCGCTTGTCTTCTCCTTCGGATTCGGCTCCGTCTTCTTCTCGATTTCTGCCTCCTGGCTCTTCCTCACGATCCGCTCCACTCGCCTTCTCTCCGTCTCCTCGACTCACCTCTCTTTCCTGCTCCGCCCAGTCCCTTTTCTCTGTCCGCTTGTCGATCCTATAAATCCATATAAATATAAAATATAATATATATACTTACCTAATAATATTCATAAATAATTATTGTAATAACTTATAAATTGTTAAAAAACATTTTATAAATTATAAATACATATATACACATACAACAATACCAATAAAAATATAAAAAATATATATAACAAATTAAAAATTACAATATTTTTAATCTTTTAAAAATAAATTATACACTACATTAACTAAAACAGTAGAGAAAATATTGGATAGCGGAGGGAATAAAATTACTATTCCAACTCCAAAGAGTGCAACAGTAGGGAAAGTGTTGGATAGCGTAGGGGTAAAAATGACTATTCCCACTCCAGTCTGTGCAACAGTAGGGAAAGTGTTTGATAGCGTAGGGGTTAAAACTACTATTCTCACTCCAGTGAGTGCAACGGTAGGAAAAGTGTTGGATAGCGTAAGGGTTAAAATTACTATTCCCACTCCAGAGAGTGCAACAGTAGGGAAACTGTTGGATAGCGTAGGGGTAAAAATTACTATTCCCACTCCAGTTAAGTGCAACAGTAGGAAAAGTGTTGGCTAGCGTAAGGGTTAAAATTACTATTCCCACTCCAGAGAGTGCAACAGTAGGGAAAGTGTTGGATAGCGTAGGGGTAAAAATTACTATTCCCACTCCAGAGAGTGCAACAGTAAGGAAAGTGTTGGATAGCGTAGGGGTTAAAATTACTATTCCAACTCCAGAGAGTGCAACAGTAGGGAAAGCGCTGGATAGCGTAGGAGTAAAAATTACTATTCCCACTCCAGAGAGTGCAACAGTAGGGAAAGCGCTGGATAGCGTAGGAGTAAAAATTACTATTCCCACTCCAGTAAGTGCAACAGTAAGGAAAGTGTTGGATAGCGTAGGGGTAAAAATGACTATTCCCACTCCAGTCTGTGCAACAGTAGGGAAAGTGTTTGATAGCGTAGGGGTTAAAACTACTATTCTCACTCCAGTGAGTGCAACGGTAGGAAAAGTGTTGGATAGCGTAAGGGTTAAAATTACTATTCCCACTCCAGAGAGTGCAACAGTAGGGAAACTGTTGGATAGCGTAGGGGTAAAAATTACTATTCCCACTCCAGTGAGTGCAACAGTAGGAAAAGTGTTGGCTAGCGTAAGGGTTAAAATTACTATTCCCACTCCAGAGAGTGCAACAGTAGGGAAAGTGTTGGATAGCGTAGGGGTAAAAATTACTATTCCCACTCCAGAGAGTGCAACAGTAAGGAAAGTGTTGGATAGCGTAGGGGTTAAAATTACTATTCCAACTCCAGAGAGTGCAACAGTAGGGAAAGTGTTGGATAGCGTAGGGGTAAAAATTACTATTCCCACTCCACAGAGTATAACAGTAGGGAAAGTGTTAGATAGCAAAAGGGTTAAAATTACTATTCCCACTCCACAGAGTGCAACAGTAGGGAAAGTGTTGGATAGCGTAGGGGTATAAATTACTATTCCAACTCCAGAGAGTGCAACAGTAGGGAAAGTGTTGGATAGCGAAGGGGTAAAAATTATTATTCCCACTTCAGTGAATGCGACAGTAGGGAAAGTGTTGGATAGCGTAGGGGTTAAAATTACTATTCCCACTCCAGAGAGTGCAACAGTAGGGAAAGTGTTGGATAGCGTATAAGACTGTATTCTCTACTGATGACGGTTAATAAACCAGCAACACGTGTCTAGAGATCAGCACTATCTGCGCCAACCTTGGCGAAACACTCGAAAATACCGGAGCATGCTACAAGAGACTGCATTTCCCAGAATGCCAGGGGTGAACCTTGCCTGAGAGGTCAGCGGTGTGCTCCCACATCCTGTTGTTTATTTAAAGTACTCCCGTGAGTCATTGAGCTGACGAGCTCGTGGATGAAGCACCTGTGCGCCAGTGAGAGGTACCGGACCTGATATAATGTTTGGCAGCCTACTCAGCAAACCCCAAAATATAAGACTGTATTCTCTACTGATGACGACTAATAAACCAGAAACAAGTGTCTAGAGATCAGCACTATCTGCGCCAACCTTGGCGAAACACTAGAAAATACCAGAGCATGCTACAAGAGACTGCATTTCCCAGAATGCCAGGGGTGAACCTTGCCTGAGAGGTCAGCGGTGTGCTCCCACATCCTGTTGTTTATTAACAGTAGGGAAAGTGTTGGATAGCGTAGGGGTATAAATTACTATTCCCACTCCAGTGAGTGCAACAGTAGGGAAAGAGTTGGATAGCGAAGAGGTAAAAATTACTATTCCCACTCCAATGAGTGAAACAGTAGGGAAAGTGTTGGATAGCGTAGAGGTTAAAGTTACTATTGCAACTCCAGAGAGTGCAACAGTAGGGAAAGTGTTGGATAGCGAAGTGGTAAAAATTACTATTCCCACTTCATTGAGTGCAACTGTAGGGAAAGTGTTGGATTCCGTAGGGGTAAAAATTACTATTCCCACTCCAGAGAGTATAACTGTAGGGAAAGTGTTGGATAGCAGAGGGTTAAAATTAACATCCTTATCAATTAAATAATGTTTTTAATTAAATAATGAATTAATAATTAAATAACAAAAATTAATTAGGAATACCAATAAATTATAATTAATAATTACTATAATAACATTAAACTACTTTCCACCCTATTCCCCTATAAACCCACAACCACTCCTAAAATAAAATAACACAATTAATATAATAAACAATTAATCAATTAATAAAAATAAATTACCAATTATTAATTAACAATAAATTAATTATGAATACCAATAAATAAAAATTAAAAATTACTTAGTTATAATAAATTACTTTACACCCTATTCCCTATAAACACAGAACCCGCTCCAAAACTAAATTAACACAATTAATATATTTATCAATTAATCAATTAATAAAAATTAATTACCAATTAATAATTAATAAACAATAAAATAATTATCAATACCCAAAAATAAAAATGTATAATTTAATTTATTATAATTAATTTACTTCCCACCCTATTCCCCTATAAACCCACAACCCACTCCGAAAAAAATCATCGCAATTAATATAATTTTCAATTAATACATTTATACAAATTAATTACCAATTAATAATTAACAATAAATTAATTATCAATACCAATAAATAAAAATTAATAATTACTTAATTATAATAAATTACTTCCCACCCTATTCCCCTATAAACCCACAACCAGCTCCTAAACTAAATTAACACAATTAATATAATTATCAATTAATCAATTAATAAAAATTAATTACTAAGGGGCCCATTACGATACCCGGCGTAAAAAAATCCGCCAGGCATGGATGCGGCAAAAATCCGCCCGCACACACCGCCTGAACACCGACCACGCCATTATGAGTACACAAACCGAAAACCGCCATCGGCGGAAAAATCACACAAAATACCGCCCGCCATCGTCCGAGTCGGAGTCAAACCGCCCGCCACGGACGGAAACACGCACGACAACACAAAACCGCCCGCCCACACGGCCGACACACCGCACGTGAAATTACGATCGCACCGCCATGAGCGCGGAAAAACAACAAATATACCGCCCGCCAGCGCAAACAACGCCGATGAGAATCGACACGGCAGAAGCCATGGCGCCCACGTACCTGCACAGAAACCATCCGCACACAAAACCAATAGCACACAACATGGCCAACAAGTCCACACAGCAAGGCACACACAAATACACAAGCACAGTACACATCCCGAAAACACCCCCGGACAAACAAAAAATACAAAGGCCAGAACCCCAGACACAACACACCTGAAAACAACAGACCATGAGGACACACCCACATAGGTGAGTACAAAAGCAGCACTCCCACAGACCACAACCCCTTGCTACATTGCAAACCAGAGAGGAGAGAGAGGACACAGTGACACAGCAAGGACAGCAGCACACCACAGAAACGCACACATCACAACCACCACCACCACCACCAAACACCGGCACCACAAACCCCCTGCACATTACACAACACACACCGCACCAGCACCACAAACACCATGGCACCACAAAGGATGCCCAAGTTCACGCCCATGGAGCTGACGGTCATGGTCGACGAGATCATCAAGGTGTACCCACAAATCTATGGGAACATGGTCCAGCACACACCACTAGCCACCAGAAACAGAATGTGGACCCGGATCGTAGACCAGGTCAATGCAGTCGGGACCCTGCCCAGGAACAGAGGTCGAGATAAACAAACGTTGGAATGACGTAAAGAGCCTGGTCAAGAAGAAGGAGGGCAAAAACAGAGAGCTGGCTGCCGTCACTGGCGGAGGGAATCCCGCGCTCTTTAAGACCTTCAAAGCGTGGGAGGAGAAGGTGCGAGTCGTAATCCATCCGGAGATCCTCGCCGGATTAGCAGGGGGAGTGGAGGCTGGTAAGTACAAACTAATGTATACTAGCACACCGCTATGTACACACATGCGCAACCACCATGCCACAGCTCCCAGGGACAAACACCCCCATGTCCAGCACACAATACACAACACATCACACGCACATGCAACAGACACTACCACACACAGGCCAAACCGAACAACTGTAAGATGCGTGGGGACATGTGTACACTAAGCCAGCCACGTAACCACCAACAGGTCCCCAAATATGCCAGAAGCGCCACAACGAGCACCCACCACACCCATGTGTCCGCCACAGCTGCACTAACCGACAAGTAACAGGTAAGTGGCAGGAACACAAAGTGCAGTGGGTGGGACGGTGGACAGCCCAAGTACAACACACACCAGGCCCCAGTCCCACAGCACAGCAAGGAGGAGCATCCCCCACACCCCACAGCCACGTGTCAGCCACCGCAGTGCACAACGACAGCCGAAAGGCAGACATCACGGTCCACAGCAATCGGTGTCAGTGGGTGTACAGCCACCCCACGACCCACTACACCCCTCCACCCCCACAGACCTGCAACATGGAGCACCCCCCGCTTAGAGCCATGTGGCATCCAGTACAGTGCACGCACGAACAACTTGCAGGTGGGAAACTGGACAGGGCTGGATTACTGGAGGCATGAGGACCATAACACCACCAACACATGGGACATGTCACGTAGCACACGAACACGCAGCACCGCCCACCGTCACGAACAAGTGAACAATGTGCACACGGACATGAACAGCAGACTCACACCCCACATGACCCATCACAGACATAGCAACACCCAAGGAGCCACGTCTGCATGCACAAGCCACACTGAATATAGTCCCACACGGCAGCCACTGTGCAACTCATCACACACAACCGAAACACCATTGAAGTCCTGTCCATGTAGCCCCCACTGCCTGTCAACCCCACACCCCACAACTACGCCTATGTAAGACAAACAACACTAGACGCAACAGAGCGGAACAACAGAAATGCACACGAACACCACTGAACCCATCAAACTCACAGACACACCATGCACATACAACATACCATCCATCCCATCCGTCAGCCCCAGTCACATGAAAGGCATGTCATCCGCACAGCTGCCACACATACAGCAGTCACGCTAAGACACATGCCCATGACCAACCATGTGCCAGAAGTCAATTAAGCGCACGACACACTGTGAGCAACAACACACAACATGGGCCACACCCCCGAGCACTGCAGTGATGCACATGGCACAGGGCAGCACGCACACCAAGGAGATGGGACAACTGCAATACGTTGGCTGGCACACAACTATCACTCACTCATAACGATGCGTCCAATGCCATGTCCAGTAACCACAACAGACAGCAAATATGCAGGGCATGTCAGGCATGCACACACCTCAGACCATGCACTGTCATGCTGCCACAACACATGTCACGTTCGGCACCCATGGCTCACAGCATGTACCCCAAAAGCATATCCCCTCCCAAATGCGAATCTGGGGCATGGCCCCCATGTTGCCATATGCGTTCCTAAGCGTTCCATTTGAACCCCAAAAGCATATCCCCTCCCAAATGCGAATCTGGGGCATGGCCCCCATGTTGCCATATGCGTTCCTAAGCGTTCCATTTGAACCCCAAAAGCATATCCCTCCCAAATGCGAATCTGGGGCATGGCCCCCATGTTGCCATATGCGTTCCTAAGCGTTCCATTTGAACCCCAAAAGCATATCCCCTCCCAAATGCGAATCTGGGGCATGGCCCCCATGTTGCCATATGCGTTCCTAAGCGTTCCATTTGAACCCCAAAAGCATATTCCATCCCAAATGCGAATCTGGGGCATGGCCCCCATGTTGCCATATGCGTTCCTAAGCGTTCCATATGAACTCCAAAAGCAAAGTACAAACCAGACCCAGGATGGGCCAGGAGCCCGCATACACCAGAGTCACAATGAGTAGGGGCAAAGCAACACACCCATCGGCATGGCCAATCCGTCCCATGCCACATGTGCACAGCACACAGTCCCATTGCCTAGCACACACAACTACAGATGCCACAGCCACACACTCGCCTCCGGGAAACCCATGTACGAGATTGCACGAACTGCCAATGTCAGACGACTAATACATACTTCGCCAGGTGCAACACAATAACAAATCTCATTTTCTCCACAGGTGACGAACTGCTGGACGCTGGGGATGGAGACAGCAGCCAGCACAGCCAGCCTACAAGCCCCCAACGAGGACACACGGATCTGGAGGATCTGTCCACCTCTTCGGACACGGACCACCAAGCTGGCCCATCTGGCGTGGCAGGGCCCAGCCGCTCCCCAGGACCCCTCCTACCCACCAACCCATCATCCAGGGATGCTGAACAGTCCCAGTCCCCTGCTGCCACTGTCGTTGCGGCCACACCCACGGTCATTGCGGCCACTACCACTGCCGCAACCGCCACCATCGCCGCACCGACCACCACCGCCTCCACCACCACCACGTCTTCGCTGGCACCAGCCCCAGCGCAGGTGGTGGCCCGGCCGACTGGATCCACCCTGGGAGCCACAGCGAGGACCGTGGTGTGCAATGTGGCTAGTGGGCAGGCCGGTGGCAGCAGGACTGGTAGGAGGAGCAGGGTCAGGGAAACGCCAGCCTCCCCTGGGAGCCATGCCCTGCCTCAAATGGCCAGAGTCCTTGGGGCCTATGAAGAGGCCCAAGGACAATGGGCCAGGTCTGCCACTGACACGCGGGAGGTGCTGGGGGTGCTGAGGTCCATGGACGCCCATATGGGCCAATTCGTGTCCCGTATGGACCAACTCGTGGACCTCATGGGCCAGCTGGTGGTGGCGGTGGGGTCACAGGCAAGGCCAGCAACACCACCTCCGCCACCACCTGCTAGGGCGCAGGGTCGGCCAGCAGTGTCCACTTCCCCTGCGTCCACAGCCAGTGAGCACACCTCACCCACCACCAGCAGGTCGCCACCACACACCCCCCTCCCAAACGTGGAAGGGGCCGTCCGAAGAGGAAACAGATCTCCCGGGAGGACTTCGCACGCTCCAGTCGCAAGTGAGGCAGCCAGCCAGCCTTCCGCCAGCCTTCCTTGACCAGCCACTGCATTGACTTGCTCTACGATCCCACTCCACACAGCCAGCTGGATGGCATGTGTGTGTTGGACTATGGACATAGAACCAGTGGGTACACCCTGATCATCACGCAGCCATGACCGACAGCTCATTGTCACTGCACGCACCACTTTTGTTATCACCTTACACACAATCACATGTCACAGTTCGTAATAAATGCACCTTATTCACTAACTGCTGTTTGTGCCCTGTGTTTTATTTGTACGGAATACAACGGCCACCTTGGGCGGAAGGGCACCTGATGCGTGGCATGGCAATGGAATCCGGAGGGCCTGTAGGGACCTAGGGGTGGGAGACAGAACAGGAGCACATTCAATGAGTGTGTCACACACCCATCACACAGTACATGTCAACAACTACAAGCAATGTACACACATCGCACGGAGCAATAGGGCACAATGCCACAGTCACCAACAGTGGCATACTACCCTGGCCATGGAGCGTTGACACACTGCACGCAGTGAACATACGGCCACCCTGACACAGCACACACACACCTGCACAGATACAGACACATCATCCGTCGTACATGGACACTCACCGTCAAGTGAAGTAGCGGGCGATGAGCTGCTGGCGCACATTCCCAGCTTCCTCCTCTCCGCTGTCCACCTCACTCGAGCTGTCCTGGTCTGCGGGCTGGGGCCCTGGTTGATCTCCGTCATCCACAATGAGGGGGATCTGCTTCCGAATGGCCAGATTGTGCAGCATGCAGCACGCCACCACTATCTGGCACACCTTCTGTGGGGAGTACGCCAGTGCACCCCCGGTGCGGTCCAGGCACCTGAACCTGGACTTGAGGAGGCCAAAGGTACGCTCGACCACACGTCTGGTCCTCCCATGTGCCTCATTGTATCGATCGTCTGCTGGGGTGCGAGGATTCCTCAATGGACTGAGCAGCCATGCCCCATTCGGATACGCAGAGTCACCTGGGTGTGAGGGACACAGAGAACCATAGCTATTCTAACTGGACAGGGGACAGCATCGCACAACCAGCACGCTACACCACTCCACATACTCACCGACAATACAGGCACGATCCTGTTGCAGATTGGCCATCAGTCGTGGCAAGATGCTGTTGCGCATTATGTGTGCGTCATGGGCCGAGCCTGGAAACTTTGCACACACGTGGGTGATCACCATGTCCGCAAGGCACACCACTTGCACATTCAGGGAGTGCGTGTGCTTCCTGTTGCGGTACAGGTGCTCAGTGGCCTGTGGTGGAACAAGGCCAACATGAGTGCAGTCAATGGCTCCCACGACGTGTGGGATTCTGCCAAGGGCATAGAATGCACCCTTCACTGCCGCCAATTCACGAGCCCTGGGGAAGCGGATGTACCTGTTCCGGCACAGCATCATGGCTGCCAGTACATCCCTCAGCACCTTGCTGAACATGGGCTGGGACATCCCTCCTCCACTGCCCACTGTGTGCTGGAATGACCCAGTGGCGAAGAAATGCATGGCGGCCATCACCTTAGCCGTGGGGGTGACAGCAGTCGGATACACCCTGCGGGGACGGAGATGGGGCTCTAACATGGCACACAGTCGATGCAGAGTTGGCCTGTCCAGCCGAAACTTCCTGATTACCTCTGTATCGTCCATGTCCGCCAGCAATTGGTATGGGCGGTCAATGTTCGGTCTCCGCCTGGGTTAAATGGCAGAGGACACATGTCAAAGCAACACGGCACATAGCAATTTCGCATACACATCACTGACATGACTGAGCAAGCACATGAGCCACAGCCCAGTTGTCAAGCTGGGACGGCACGGCCACAATACACTTACACAGGTCTCCCAACAATGGCAATGGCAAGTGAGACATACCACTGCCATGTGCATGCACATGGGGATCTAGGCCCCAATGACTTGCGGGGCGTGCTGATGGGGACTGACTGCATATTCGTCAAGCGGCAACGCCACGGCAACATGAGTGTCTGCTGAGCATGGAACTGCTTCCGAGGCTGGATGAGTATGGCACACGACGACGACGATGTGGGCACGGGCTGAGCGGCCAATACAAGTGGGACCTGTGGCACGAGGGGATATGAGACAGTAGTAGGTGTCAGCACTGCACCCTATGTACAGCACTGTACGGATCACAGCTCCCGAAACATTGACTGGTGTCCACATTGACAGCCCCATGCCAAGACGGCTGTGTGCTTGCAGTCACAGGTGAGAGGTTACATTGCACGTGCCAGGTGGCAGACGTACATAGTGGGAGCTGGCATGTGTGTGCATGTGTCTCCTGTTCAGGATCCACCAGATGGGCGCTGACTCTGTACTGACCATTGGACACAGCATGTTCCGTGGAAGGCTTGTGTGTGTGGGATGGTGGCACTGGATGTGCCTCCGTTGGGTGGGGGGCCATGCACAGGGCGGGTACGTCGATCATTGCGCATTGTTGGTCACGGTGGGTGCACCAACTAAGATGTGTTGCCCTGTGTTCAATTCCTATGTCCGCATGATGATGGACTGTGGATGTGGGCAGACTACACATTGGTCGATGTGCTGTCTATATGCATGTGCCTTCACACCAGGCACAGCTGCCCCTGCACATGTGACCCCTGCTGGACTCGCTGCTGGGTCTGTGGAGCTGATGCACCTTCTGCGCGTGGGGCGGACAGCTCTCCTCACTTCCCTCATTGCGCATGTCATGTCTTTGCCGCAGGTGACATGGATCATGGAGGGCCCACATGTACGCGTGGGTAGGCTACACATGATTGTTCACTGGTCGCCACCCCCAGTCAGTGTTTCGAATGGGAAGGTTGTCGTGCTGGTGGTATGTTCGATGTGGCGGATGGGCGGGCCTAGGTGCGGGCTTACATTCCGGACATGGGGGTAGTTGGATTGGCGACTAGTTGCAGTACACACGGGACACGTCTCTTCCTTTCCACATCTGGGTCATCCCTTGTACTAACTGACAGTGATACAGTCATCTTCGCCCCAGCCCTCATGTCCTCCCCTCGCCCCCAATATGCATGCTCACCTGCGAGGCTAGCGCTTGCACAGGCAGCCCCAAGCTCGCACCAGAGAGGGCAAGGAGTGAATGTGTGGGTCCAGTTGCACGAGTGGGCTGTCTCAGGGTATGATGTGTGGCGGGACGCCGTCCACCTGCGTGGTGCCCCAAATGGAGACCCGGCCTGCATGGACTATGCATCACAGTCTTCGCCTTCCGGATCCGCCACCTGCGACACCCAGTGGCTGTGGCTGCCCTTGCGGCCAGGCCGCGTCCATCTGTGGCTGTTGGCCCACACATTCACTCTTTGGCCTCTCTGGGGAGGGCTCGGGGGTGGTGGCGCACGCGCTTGCACTTAGTCGCAATGGCATGTGTCGTGGTTGGTATGATGGGCAATGGATGGGATGGTGCGAGCCACCTCCCGTGACGTCAGTGCTGCTCGTGCTGTGGTGCGTCCCCCTACACTTCCATGTGACTTGTGCCATGCTAGACGTTGAGGTTCTATTGCCTGCGTGATATGACCAGGAGGAGCGCGAGGAGACCTCTCACACACCATGCTCCACTGCCATCCCGTGCCCTGTATCGCCTGTGCGGATTGACTATGTTGGGGTTACACCTGGTCGACTGGGGCTGTGTGTGCCTTGTCAAGGGGCATGGCGGGCGCACAACAGGATCCAGCTTGTCCACAGAGGGTGGGCTGAGGTGCGCCTGGTACCGCCTTGTACGTGTGCCCGGCTGCTGTGCACACACGTGTTCACTCCCCCCGACAGGTGTCCTCTCACAATGCCCAGGGAAGCGGTGGTGTACTGTTCATGACCCCTCCCAACACGGCGTGCTCCAACTTGGCATGTGCGCATCTACCCGTCGCACCCACCCACCTGAGCACTGCGTCCATACGACTTCACACGACACATGTGTGTCTTCCACAGTAGTGCTACTCATTTGCGTTGACATCCAATACCAGTGGACTACATGGTCATGTCACGACTGCCGTGTACTTCACATACTCTCATCCTCTCTCATTCGTACTTGTGAAATGAGTCAGCGGAGACAGTTTTGGTTTCAAACATTATATTGAGTCTTCTGTCCTCTGTGATGCAGTATAGTGGACACTACTGGCAGCGGAATACATGTTGAGGATATACTGAGCATGATTACAAATGGGATAGGGTGTGGGGTTACATCTGCTTGGCCAAGGCTGTGCTAATGTACATTTACGTATAGCTGCGGAGCTGCGGACTTTGACACAGACGGTATACATGTAGCCTACCAGACCGCTCGGCATCATGGGCACAGTCCATCTCAGTTCCATGTGACAGGTTTGCTGCGGTTGTTCCTCATGCACGCGTGCATGTGAGATGACATCAGGGCATGTGCTTGCGTGCATGCAGCGGCGTGCCACTTGTTGTTGCACTGTGGTGGTTACTGGACATGTCACAGTCACTGGGGTCGTGTTGTTGTTGTATGCACTTGTCGTCCATGCAAAGGTCCTGGTATGGGATTCCCGGGGCGGGGGTGGGAGGGGTGCAGCACCCACAGACTCCAGGCGACCTATTCATGTCCACTGAGCGGTGTGTGTGTCCATGTGCGCTGGATCCATGTCGTGTCCTGGTTGTTCGTGCAGTTCCGTCCATGTGGGTGCGATGCACAGAGCCCATGCCACTGCCTCCCACGATGCATGCGGTGTTCCTGGATGTGATGGGGAACAGTGTGCATGTCCCGGTCATATCCGATGTCATGGCGATGTCGTTGATGGTGTGGTTACAGTTGCCGGTCGTTTGGTATGGCTGTTGTGGTGGTGACTGGCCAGTCCGTGCGGAAGCTGAGCATGGGTGCGGGGTTGGACTTCATAGGTCACTCGGGGAACCTGCGTTGTGGTCCGACGTATTTACAGGTTGTCAGGTATGCGATGCCGTCCAGCAGGGCTTCCATGTCATTGGTGGTGTACATGTTTGCCAGCCAATGAAGCGGATGGTGGCTGTCAAGGTGTTGTTCGTAGGTTGTTCCTTGGAGGACCATGATGGGGCATGCTGGGTGACATTCGATGTAGCTGTTCTCGATGATCCGTCGTGTGGAGGCACAGTGGTTCCATTTCAGTGCGCGTGCGATGTTGGCCACATACGCCATGCCCCCATAGGCAGAGCAGGCCCTGTCGTGTGCATCCAGAGGGAGGAGTAGTGGTAGCAGGTCCGCCTTCAGACATGCCGGGTTGGAGAGGCATATCTCGACGGGATGCTGGTAGGGACACCTCCGACAGTAGAAGACGGGCATGACGCAGCTGAACAATGTGATGCGGTAAGTCAGTCGGTAACTTACGTTCAGCAGGGACAGGAGATCGCATCCCAATGTATGTATCGTGTTGGTTTGGTACAGCTTGAGCTGTTCGGCGTAGTTGGGTAGGTGTGTTGCGGTTGCCATTTCGCAGCGGTTCGTAGAGGTGGCGTGCTCCGGCTGTGTGTGCAGTCTGCAATGTGCACGCTCCGGGGTTGCTGTGAGCTCTGTGTAGTCGTGGGGAGACAGGACTTGTGTTCTGTTGGCTTGTTTGGAGGACACGGGCCCTCTTCCCACATGCTTCTCAGACAGTTCAAGGTCAGTGCTGTGTGACTCCTTCCAATTAACTTGCATGTGGCCGACATGGGGGAGTGTTTTCTTCTTTCTTCCCCGTCCGTTGTGTGCTTCTGTGATATGCGCTATCTGCCCTGTGGTCGGTCTCCTCGGCATGCCTGTGTTGGTCTATTCTTGGACAATGGCTGTATTCACCGGCTTCTGTCGTAGGGCTGTGGTTTCGGTGTTGGAATGGAAGGTCATTCAGTGCTGTCTGCTCTCCCTTGTGTGGGCGGCAGGCTGCCTTTCCGCTCTGCGTTGGGCCTTGTGTGTGGATGTAATTCTTGGGCCACCTGTTGTCGGTCCCCGGGCTCTTTGGTGTTCCGTTTCATGTGTCTTGTTCATATGTGCAGGGTGGTATGGGTTTTTCAGTGTGGTACTGGCGTTCCTCTTCCCGAAGGGGCCCTGCTTCTCCTAGTTGGTGTTGCCGCCGCTGTGTGCTACGCCATGTTTGTTACACTGGGGTGTGTCCTGCTGTTGCGTGACTTCACTGACATGTGTGCGTCGGTTGTGTGGCGTTGGGTGTTGTCCGTGAATTGGGCGTTGGGGACATGTCTGTGGCCGGCCTGTCACATGTCATGTGCGTTCGGGGTGGGGCTGATGTGTGTGCTGCTTGGTTGTGTCCCTGTGTCTGTGTGCGACGCATGCATGGCGCTGCGGTTGGCCTCTGCGTTGTGCGCATGTGTGGCGGCGTCATCGGCGCTTTGGGGCCGTGACGGGGTGGTTGGTTCCTAGTCCCAGGTGGTGTGAACACATGTGTTCCGCGATGTTAGGATTTGGCCTGTGTGTCATATGTGGATGCAATGGTGGATGTGTAGTGTGCACGCGCTGGTGGGGGTTGTCTGCTTTTCCGCCCTTGCACTGTGTGCGCTGTTTGCGTGCACTTGTTGTGTGTGTGCCTACCTGCGTCTCCGCGGTACGTTGCGTCCTTGGTGGTGCATCAGCAGAAGCATGGGAAGGGCCTGCAGTGCTGGATTCATGCCCGGGGTGCCGCTTCTTCGTTGTCCGTGCTCTGCGTCCGTGTTTCCGCCTCTCTTTCACGTGCGGTGTCTCTTTGCCGTGGGAGCCGTTTGTTTGCGGCATCGTAATTTATGCGCCGGGCGGGACGTGTTTCGTCGGACGGTGTGTGTCAGTTGTGCTGCGCCGCTACGTGTGCGGGCGCACTTTGATGGCGGACGGTGTTGCTGGCTTGCCGGCGGTGTTTGGCCTGCTTTTCGCATCATAATTGGGCGGGCGTGTGGACTGCTGCGTGCCGGCGGTAACTGGTGGTTTTTGCATCCGCCAGCACGGCGGTTGTGCTTCCGCCCGCCATCGTAATGGGCCCCTAAGATATTTATTATTTTTTAAAACTAAATTTTACACTACATTGAGTACAACAGTAGAGAAAGTGTTGGATAGCGGAGGTGAATACATTACTATTCCCACTCCAGCTTGTGCAACAGTAGGGAAAGTATTGGATAGCGGAGGGGAATAATTTACTATTCCCACTCCAGCCAGTGCAACAGTAGGGAAAGTGTTGGATAGCGGAGGGGTAAAAATTACTATTCCCACTCAGCGAGTGCAACAGTAGCGAAAGTGTTGGATAGCGTAGGGGTAAAAATTACTATTCCCACTCCAGCGAGTGCAACAGTAGGGAAAGTGTTGGATAGCGGAGGGAATAATTTACTATTCCCACTCCAATGAGTGCAACAGTAGGGAAAGTGTTGGATAGCGAAGGAGAAAAATTACTATTCCCACTCCAGCAAGTACAACAGTAGGGAAAGTGTTGGATAGCGTAGGGGTAAAATTGCTATTCCCACTCCAGCTTGTGCAATAGTAGGGAAAGTGTTGGATAGCGGAGGGGAATAATTTACTATTCCCACTCCAATGAGTGCAACAATAGGGAAAGTGTTGGATAGCGAAGGGGAAAAATTACTATTCCCACTCCAGCAAGTGCAATAGTAGGGAAAGTGTTGGATAGGGGAGACATAAAAAATATTATTTCCACTCCAGCGAGTGCAACAGTAGGGAAAGTGTTGGATAGCGTAGGGGTAAAAATTACTATTCCCACTCCAATGAGTGCAACAGTAGGGAAAGTGTTGGATAGCGTAGTGGATAAAATTACTATTCCCACTCCAGGGAGTGCAACAGTAGGGAAAGTGTTGGATAGCGGAGGGGATAAAACAAAACATTACAGCTATTGAACCTAAATCCCCAAACAAAATAATAACAAAACAATTACTAACAATATTTATCAATTAATAAATGAATATTAATGATCAACTAATGATTAATTTATTTAAAGTATATTACTTTCAACCCTCTACCCCAATAAACACAAAAACACACAAATCATTAATTGTAAAAAAATTCTTCCCAACATTTACAACTATAAACGCCACAACTCACACATCAAAAGTATTCCACAATTAGCATATTTAATATTTAATTAATTAATTAACATTAAATAAATATTATATTATAAATATTAAAAAATGTATTAAAATTAAATTACTTACCACCCTACTCCCCTATCAACCCACAACGCACTTCTTAAAAAATTTACACAATTAACATAATTACCAATCAATTAATAATCAACAACAAAATAATACATAATTAATAATAAATTAATTACCACAATTAACAATATAAAATATTAAATACATAAATATAAATTAATACACAAAATTAATTATAATTAAATTACTTCCAACCCTACTCCCCTATAAACCCACAACCCGCTACGGAACTAAAATGCAAAATTTAATTAACATAAAATTAATAACTTCAAAAAATTATTAATAAATTAATTATAATTAAATTATTTTCCACCCTATTCCCCTATAAACCCACAATTCGCTCCTAATAAAATGACACAATTAACATAATTAGCAATTAATTATTAATAATTAACAACCAATTAATAAATAATTAATAATAAATTAATTCCCACAATTAACAATATGAAATATTAAATACATAAATATTAATTAATAAAAAATATTAATACATTAATTATAATTAAATTACTTCCCACCCTATTCCCCTATAAACCCACAACCCGCTACGGAACTAAAATGCAAAATTTAATTAACATAAAATTAATAACTTCTAAAAATTATTAATAAATTAATTATAATTAAATTATTTTCCACCCTATTCCCCTACAAACCCACCACCCGCTACGGAACTTAAAGGCAAAATTTAATTAAAATAAAATTAATAACTTCTAAAAGTTTAACACACATATTAAAAAACAAATGCAATACTTAGACAAAAAATAGAACACATACATTTAAAATACACACTAAAATACATAACACTAACTACAACTATATTTTTGCAAACGATATTAATGACTTCGATATTTTTTAAAACGATATTAATGACTGCGATATTGTTAAAAACGATATTACTTACCTTAGACTCGATATTCTTGACCACGATATTCTGACAGTCGATATTTTTGTATCACGATATTCTGCACTCGATATTAGTGAAAGTCGACATAAAAAACTCGATATTTAGACTGTTTACCATCTTTTTATGCCTCATGATGCATAACATTATTTTGACGCTAATATTAGATATTTGTTGTCCTTAAACTAGCTACATTGCTGGTCCTCATGAACCAATATTGGGCTACCGTCGTCCAGAGCCAGGACCTGGTGAAGTATCAGTCCAGTGAAACCCATGTTGTCAGACTTAAGTCTTAAATTAGCCACATGGATAGTCTTGCTTCTAATTCGAAAGCCTTCGGTGTTATTGATGTGTCATAAGCTGTAGTTAACTCTGACACCGACAGTTGGGAAGTGCAAGAAGAGGCGAAAGATTCCTCCAGTTTCCGAGTATATTCCTGTGCTGTGATTTGCTGTAAAACATGGTTACTCAATATCAATCAATCAGAAGACACAGGAACAAGATACTCAGTACAGCAAAATGCCCACCTTAAATTTTGTCCCTGGAGTTTGGCCAAGGCTATTGAAATGGAGTGATTCTCCCATTAGATGACGTTCCTACTGTGGGTCAGTGTCCATTTTAAATCCTGTTCATGTCCATTTTAAATCCTGTTCATGGTCCAACAGCAGTAGCGAGAGACAAAACTCCTAGTTACAAAAAATGCAAGGATGGAAATTGTGTATTGAAAACAGATAGGCTGAACAGAATCGAGATGTTGCTGTTTGTTGGACAGAACAGTATCCTAATTTGGCTGGACTCTGATATGAAGAGAAGATGTCCTATCAAAGTATACTTGGGACAAACAGACCCTACTTGGAGGTACTATCTCAGTCTCATGTAAGAAGTAGAAGGACCTCTTGGGAAATTCACTACCAGTCATGTAGGATAGTTTCCAGCTAGGTGGTTGTCATGATAACAATGTAGCTTACAAGGGGATATCTAGCAATACCTTTTTTCTTGCCATCAGTGCCTCATCACTGTTCTTATAAGCGTATAAACTTCAATGGGTGGCTGACAGTTCTCCTTTCAGTTTTCAGTGTACTTTGGAGGTACGCAGCTTGACGGACGAAATATAATTTATATACGAATTGTTGTTCAGCACTCCAAAGGATTGGTAATTTGCGTCACCTTCATTCAGACATCATTGATCAAGGCAACATCAGTAGACACTTGAAAGATGTGCACTTGACTCTGCGAAAGGGGAGATGGATCATTGAAGACAAAGGGGCCGATTCCGATCTCGGCCGGAAGGGCTCTGAATCGGATTTGGCTTTACCGGATCCGATTCGGAGCCCTGTTTCCCGACCGATTCGTACGTGCGTCCGGGCGAGTGAGTACGATGCGAGCCCGTGCGAATTCCACGACCGACTCGTACGCCCGTCCCAACCGCACCGACCGACTCGCACGGATGCGCCTCGCACCGCGCAATGGAGACGTTCACCGGCCGGGCAAGTACAATGCGCGCCGCGAGCAGTCCGACCGACTCGCGCCGCCCGGCTCGAAGAAGCAGTCGGAGCCGCACTTTGGGGGTCCGTGTCGGACCCCCCTGTATGCATAGCCGCGCGAGTCGCGCGCGTGCGACTCGCATGTACATGTGCATGTGCATGTACGGCGCGAGTCGCTTCGCCGCGTACGCGCTGTAGGGGGCGCCCTTGTTCGCCTCGCACCCATTGAGTCAATGGGAGCCCGCGTACGAGTTGTACGACAGGCTCCCATTGACTTCAATGGGAGTCCGACCGAATCGAGTCCGATGGCATACGTGCGCATCGTACTCGTTCGGTCGGGCTGCTAGGGTCCGATTCGGTCGGAAATCTCTCCGGGTCCGGCTCGGTCGGAGAGATTTCCGGCCCGAATCGGAATCGGCCCCTAACTGTTTGCTTATCAGAAGTTGGAGACAAATGAAATTCTTCTTGAACTGCATAGAATGTTAGTGGCTGAAACTAAGATGTGGTTGCGAGAGGTGCAAATATATAAGGAAAATAATCGATAGTGGACCTGGAAGGGTTAGAGAGTAGGAGACAACATTCGACAAAGGGACAAAGTGAATGTGAGGAACAAGAAGAGAGAGAGAATAGACGATAGTGTAGACAAGAGACATGCTAAATAGTATAAGGAAAGACCCGACAAAAGAGAAAGTAAGTGAGCGGCAGAGAGAGGGTAGGGAAAGACATGAAAAGAGAGAAGAAAAAAGAAGAGCGAGAGTGAGGAGATAGCAGGATACAGACCTCTCCCTCTCCTCTCCTCTCATTTCCTCTCCTCTCCTCTCTTTTCCTCTCCTCATGGAGGTTGAGAGGACATCCCTGACTGTGAGACATCAGAAACACAGTACAAGTGCTTATGGTGGCTGTGCGGTTAGGAGTTATAAGCGGGATAGCAAAGGAGAAATCTATTAATCTGTGGAAAGTGCACAGGGATGACTGTTATTGACAGCACTAAAGAACATGTTTAATTGTGAGTGGAAGGGGAACTATCAACAAGAATGTCAATACCATTCTATCTACCAATTGAGAGATGGAAGTGGGCTGTCACTGTAAGAATCAATATTAGTCCATCAACTTATTGATAGTAAGACGGGGTTTTGTTGGTAAATAGTCAATAACACGCCATCAATAGATCAGCAGGGAAGGAAAGTATTGTCTGAGGGAGAGACATTGAACACACTCCAAGATCCTTCAGAGTTTGAGGAAAGGGAGAGCAGAGGGAGTGACAAAGAACAGAATCAATTGGTATTATAAGACATCAGTAGAGACCATGTGTTCTATGCAAAGTGTGAGAAGGATGCTCTCAAATTACAGCAGAAGAGGTCAACCAATGAAATGTTCTGTTTGTAAAGTCTTTGGCAGCTTTGAAAACTCAATGTCTATTTTATTTTTATTAGGTATTTGTTATAGCACAGGCCTAGTTTCAAAGAGCATTATACGATTTCACATAGAACTTTTTTTTTTAATGCCGCAGGAGTGTGTCAAACAAGATTTGTTTTACAACGGCATATTATGAGTGTGGTGGGCTCGTTAGAGCTGCATTACAGAAACTATCAATTCTCAAGTCGCTATCAGTGAGAGAGTTCTATATTTCAATATGAAAATGTAAAAATAACTTTTCATACATAAGGATGTTAGTATTCATTCCAAGGCAAAGTAAAAAAACTGAAGAAAAACTTTGTACAAATAATTCAAAATAACTATTGACTGCAGAAAAGTAAGCAGACATATTGGTCCTGCTTCACAAACTGCATTTTGTAGCACGTAAAGCAGTGATTCAGTACTTACTACAAAATCACAATTTACAACTCATAAACCTAGAGGTGCAGATCTCAACTTCTGCCTCGTCTGTCTGTGCTCTGATGAGATCTCTGCACATGTAAGTCTACTTCTGAGTAATAAATGTGTGAGGGACCATGGGGAGAGGTGGGAAAATGGGGAATATCTACTACAAATTAGCAGGCGCATAAAGAGAAGGAGGGATTTAGGGACAGACAGGCCACTACAAATGCCCACATGCAAAAGAGAAAGTCCATTATTATTCACAAACTGCACTTCTAAAATTAATACAGCCCTAAAGGTGGCAAAACAGTAGTAACTGTACTCTAGCTCAGCCTTTGAGTAAGTCAAGCACCGTACACTCACAGGTACTGCAACTATATATATATATATATATATATATATATATATTATCTACTGGCGGTCGCCAGTAGATAGTTATAGTTAGGACCTATTTTCCATAGGAAATCCGCAACATTCTATTTGAAATAACGTTGGCGCCGGTTGACGAATCTTTGCGAAAGTTTCCAACTTGTTGGGGCGCTCCAGTCCGCTCCTATCCTGAAAGTCTCGGGGTGATTTGTCAAGCGGGGGCCGAGAAAAAAGGGGGGTCCCAAAACGCGTTTTCCCCATTCATTTTTCCATAGGAACCTTTAGTCGCAGCTACAGCCCGAACTGCTGAACGGAATGACACCAAATTTGGCAAAGAGGTAGCCCTTGGTTCAGTGTTGTGCCTTTTGCCTAAATGGTGTAAATCCGTTCAGTAGTTTCTGAGAAAATCACAAATAAAATCACATATATATCTATGGCCGAGAAGGGTCCGCGTACCCTCCCGATCACGAGCTGCATGCTAATTGGCTGTCAACACTCCAAATCAGGAAGTGTTGGCAGCCATTTTGTCCCTCGGTAGAACCGAGGGACAGAAACAAGTGCGCAAAGCACAAAAAGGGGGCAGGGTAGAAACACCCTGCCCCCTAGGTCTGCTCAGGGGGTCCCACAAGGACCCCCTGGGCAAAAAAAAGCATATATATATTTTTTTTTAAATCGGCGGGATGCGCTTAGGGTGCGCGGATCCCGCCGAGAAAAAAAAAAGAAACAAGTGCGCAAAACGCACAAAGGGGGCAGGGTAGAAACACCCTGACCCCCCTAGGTCTGCTCAGGGGGTCCCACAAGGACCCCCTGGGCAGAAAAATCCCGCCGAAAACAAAAAAAATCGAAGCGCGGGAGACCGCGCTTCGATGCTATTTTGCCCCCGGGTGGCCAAGTCCCGGGGGCATGCGGTGGGTGGGTTTATATTGAATTTTGGGGGGCCTCGAAGGCCCCCTAAGCCCCGGGGACCGCCACCCCCCGGGGCTTTAAAAAATAATGGTGCGGGAGGGCTCTTGGCCCTCCCGCAGCCCCGGGGACCGCCACCCCCCGGGGCTTCTTTTTTATTTTTAAAAAAAATTACCTGTGTGGGGGGGCCTAGAGCTTCCCCACATGCCCCGGGGACTGCCACCTCCCCGGAGCACTAAAAATTTCAATATGGGGGTCCATTACGGACCCCCATAGCCCGAGGACCACCACCTCCCCGGGACTTTGTTGATGGAGGGAGGGGGCCGCGCGGCCCCCTCCTGGAGCCTGTAATGGCCCTGGGGACCGCCACCCCCAGGGCCGGCTCCTGCAGTGTCCCGGGGTGCCTACCCCGGGACACTGTAGTTTGCTATGACAGGACGGGAGCCTCGCGGCTCCCGTCCTGTCATAGCAAACTGCTTGGATATTGGAGCGAGAGCAGAAACCTGCTCTCGCTTCCAAAATCCAAAGCAAATTGCTTTCCACATGGGGAGCTGCATGTTAGCAGCTCCCCATGTGAAAGCAATGCCGGCTCCCGCAGGAGGCGGGGAGCCGGCAGGGTCCGTGGGGGAGTTGGGGTCCCCCCACGGACCCCAAAGGATAGGGCCAACCCCGGTGGATGGGGTCCCCGGGGCAAGTAGTGGCCCGGGAGGGGGGCCACGCGGCCACCCTCCCCAAAAATAATAAAAAAATAAATAAATAAATAAAAAATAAAGGGCTGCCCCGGGGGATGGGGTCCCCGGGGCAAAAGGAGGCCTGAGGAGGGGGGCCACGCAGCCCCCCTCCATAAAAATGTATTTAAAAGTGTGGCCAGGCTCCGGGGGATGGGGCCCCCGGGGCCGGATTCGGCCACGGGAGGGGGGTCACACGGCCCTCTTCCCGTTTAATTTTTTTTTTAAAAAGAAAAGGGGTAAGGCCCTGGGGGATGGGGTCCCCAGGGCCCAAAAATAGGAAAAAGGAAGGGGGGCCACACAGCTCCCCTTCAGGAAAAAAATAACGATCGGGCCGCAGGCCCAGCCCCCTTCCTTTACCACTCTGCAAACGCGCCCCCTGGCGCGTTTGCAGATGGGGAGCGAATTCCCCTTAAATACTGGGGGTCCCTGGGGGCCAACTAGCCCACCAGGAACCTCCAGTATGCGCCAGGGAGCTGCGTTGCAGAGAGGTGTACAGAGGCCACGCCCCTTTTACACCTCTCTGCAACGCAGCTCTGTGGCGCTTTGGAGGTACATGGTGGGCTACTTGGACTCCAGGGACCCTCAGGATTCAAGGGGACTTAATCCCCCAACTTAAAACGCGCCACGGGGCGCGTTTGCACAGTGGTGAAGGGAGGGCGGGGCTTCAGGTGACATGTGTGCAAACAGGCCCCGTGGCGTGTTTTAAGATGGGGAATTAAATCCTCTTCAATCCTGAGGGTCCCTGGGGGCCAACTAGCCCACCAGGTACCTCCAGTAAGCGCCACGGAGCTGCGTTGCAGAGTGTTGTAAAAAGGGCGTGGCCTCTGAACACCTCTCTGCAATGCAGCTCTCTGGCGCATACTGGAGGTACCTGGTGGGCTAGTTGGCCCCTAGGGACCCTCGGGATTGAGGAGGAATTAATTCTCCAACTTAAAACGCGCCACAGGGCGTGTTTGCAGACATGTATCCTCAGGCCCCACCCCCTTTATTCACCATTGTGCAAATATTCCTCTAAAATCAGCCGAACTACGAATTCCGATTTACTCACCTGTTATCAGGAGAGACCTCAGTGCTGCATCTTTGAACCCAGTACTGATCCTGAAAAGTAATTTTAACCGTACTTACCAGTAACTTGAATTTCCTTCCATAGGATATCATTGACTGCTTTTTGCTGAAAAAGTTTCTAAGTGTCGATTTTTGAAACTTACAAATATTCCTCTAAAATCAGCAGAACTACGAATTCCGATTTACTCACCTGTTATCAGGAGAGACCTCAGTGCTGCATCTTTGCGCCCAGTACCGATCCTGAAAAGTAATTCTAACCGTACTTACCAGTAACTTGAATTTCCTTCCATAGGCTAACATTGACTGGTTTCACTTGGAAATTCTTCTGTGTGTGGAGTTTTGGAACTTTATAATATTCCTCTAAAATCAGACGAAATACGAATTCCGATTTACTCACCTGTTATCAGGAGAGAACCCAGTGCTGCATCTTTTAGCCCAGCACTGACCCTGAAAAGTAATTCTAACCGTACTTAACAGTAACTTGAATTTCCTTCCATAGGCTAACATTGACTGGTTTCACTTGGAAATTCTTCCAAGTGTGGAGTTTTGGAACTTTATAATATTTCTCTAAAATCAGCCGAACTATGAATTCCAATTTACTCACCTGTTATCAGGAGAGAACCCAGTGCTGCATCTTTTAGCCCAGCACTGACCCTGAAAAGTAATTCTAACCGTACTTACCAGTAACTTGAATTTCCTTCCATAGGAATCCATTGTCTGGTTTTCTGCAGAAAAGTTTCAAAGTGTCGATTTTCACAAACTACAAATATTCCTTAAAAATCGCATGTGTGACTTAAACGCATTCTTTCAACTGTTTACAGGAGATGCACCAGTGCTGGTTCCAGGATCCACCACTGAGTAAGAAAAAGTAACGATAACACTACTTACCTGCTAAGTGAATTTCCTCCCATAGGATAACATTGGTGATTCTATATGAAAAAGTTTCTAAGTGTCAACTTTTTAAAATACAATAATATTCCTTAAAAATCACTACTGTAACCAAAACGCTTTTACTCAACTGTTTACAGGAGATGTCCCAGGACTGAATCTAGGATCCAGTCCTGTGGTTAGAAAAGTAATCCATAAAGTAACTAATTGCATTTAACTAGAAATTCACATTGAGCTCAATGTTGCTTTGTTTTTTAAATTGTGTTGCCCATTGCAACAACTGTAACTACTGTACTTAAAAGTCTATTGCCTATTTGCAAAGTATTTAAACTAAAGTAATTCATTCTGAGAAAGTATATTTTGTAATGTAATGTATAATGTAATTACAATGTAATTTAAAAAATAAAATATCTAAAAATAAATAGTTTAAAAAAATGTTGTAAATCAGTATCAAAAAAATAAATATAACAATTAATACATTTAAAAATTGTCATTTACAAAACCTTTGAAATTCACTGAAAAAACCATAGGTTTCAGACACGTTATAGTTAGGAATTAGCATTTAAAAAACCTTTGAAATTCACTGAAAAAACCATAGGTTTCAGACAAGTTATAGTTAGGAATTAGCATTTAAAAAACCTTTGAAATTCACTGAAAAAACCATAGGTTTCAGGCACGTTATAGTTAGAAATTAGCATTTAAAAACCTTAGAAATTCACTGAAAAAACCATAAGGTTTTAGGGACAGTTATAGTTAGTTGGACATTGCACTCGTACAAAACCCGTGAAATTCCCCGTTATTGTTAGTTCAGGTAACTATAACTCGCGCCCCGCAATGCACTGCTGATGACGTCACATATTACATCACTCATGACATGGTCAGTGACATCACTGATGACATCACTGATGACATCTCAAATGACATCATCCATGTGAGAATTTAATGCACCTCCTCACACCCTAATATAACCTTTGATACACCCACTCTAAATTACAGACTGCCATTCTCAAAACCATAGACACTCCAACACCAATAACTACATACCCACTCACTGATTCTTAGGTCTACACACACACATCCACTGACTCACCCGTACAGTCACTCATACTTATGGTCACTCAGTACAGGACTATCATATGCACTCATACTCCTATATAGACACTCAAACACCGCCACTCATCCATAGAGGTACTCACACACCTAGTCAGTCATGCAAATAATTAAACACACTGGCATTTACTCACCTATACAGTTATACACACACCAGCTCACTTACTCATACAAATACTAGCACATTCTTACGCTCTTATACAATCACTGATACAAGCACACACTCATCCATACAGTCACTCTCACAATCACACACTCTCACTTATAGCTATTTATATACTCCAACACACATATATACTGCCTTTCACATATGTAGTTACTCACACATGTACCACTGGGACATACATTCACTCACTAACACACTCTTACACAGACTTACCCACCCATACAGTCTATCACAGATGCACTCTTGAAACCATCCACCCAGTGAATCACCCACTCACACATCTATGCACAGAGTCGCACACACCCCACCCACACAAACACTCAGGCACCCATACAGATACTCAGACAACCAATCAATAACTCATATAGACACTCATGTAGCTATTCACAAACCCATGCACCACTTACACAGCAACAGACAGACGGATACAGACATTCACCCAGTTTAGTCACTAACCCATGCATTCAGTAAGATACGTTTAATCACTCACTTATCGAGTTAGTCACGCACCTACTAAATCATCCATACAGACACTTATACACCCACTCATTCTTCAATACGCCTTTCCCTATATATATTAAAAATATTTAAACTTTACAGAAACACACAGTCACTGGATGATGTCATCAGTGATGTCATTTGAGATGTCATCAGTGATGTCATCAGTGATGTCACTGACCATGTCATGAGTGATGTAATATGTGACGTCATCAGCAGTGCATTGCGGGGCGCGAGTTATAGTTACCTGAACTAACTATAACGGGGAATTTCACGGGTTTTGTACGAGTGCAATGTCCAACTAACTATAACTGTCCCTAAAACCTTATGGTTTTTTCAGTGAATATATATATATATATATATATGTATATATATATATATATTTTTTTTTTCTTTTTCACAATCCTTCCAGCCAGAAGGAAAAACAGGTCGCACTCCCGTAGTTCTTTTGCAATTTTTGGGGCATATTAACAAGAGCTTTATCTCCGCTTTTTGGCTTAAAATGCCAAAAAGCGGAGATAAAGCTAACGCCCTATATACAAGAGGGTGCTAACATGCATAATCGCATGTTAGCACCCTTTTTCCCAATGCCTCCCTTTGCATCTCTAATGAGATGCAAAGTGGGCGTACCCGGATGGACTACCTTGCAAATATCGCTGATGTTCACATTGCGATATTTACAAAGCTGCCCTAACATTTTAGCACACGTTAGTTTTGGAGAAAACCGCTGTTTTCTCCAAAAACTAACGTCTGCTAAAATGCAGACTTACCTATCCCTAACATTGGGGTGGATTATGCTGATACGACCCTGTGGGTCGTATCAGCAAGGTTATCGCCGTTTTGCAGGGAACATTGCTGGAAAACCAGCGATATTCCCTGTAAAACGGCGATAACCTCGCTATCTCTGGAATTTTTATCGCTCTGGAGAAACGCGTTGTTAATAACGCGCTACCAGGGCGATAAATTCCAGAGATAGCCTGCGATAACAAAATTATCGCTAAGCACGGCCAGCGATAATTATCGCTGGCCGTTGATAATATGCCCCTTTGTTTTTATTTTATTTTTATTCCTTCATTTGCAGGGATAGAGGAGAGACGATCTACGCGTTTCGGTATCTCCAAATACCTTACTCACGATCAATCGACCGCTTGTCACCGCCCCATATAAGTATTCAAACAGTTATTACATCATTTCCTGTTTGGTGATACAAGCGCCCCTATGCATTATGGAGGATGTAGTTTTTATATGTGATTAACATTCTCGTGAAAGTGAAATTTAAATAATGATGCTGTTACCACATTCACCTTAGTATACAGTGCTATCAAGTATATTACACAAAATTCTGTGTACTTTCTAAAGAGAACATAATCAAAGAGTCAATCTTTTCATATTTGGCATTTTTCATTATTAATTTTTCTTTTTCCATTTTTCATTTTGCCCTTCTTATATCCCTCCAGTGGGAAACGAATTATATCCCTCCAGTGGGAAATTGATTATCTTCCTCTCCACATTGGATCTTGGAGAAGGGCACAGATACCTTTCAAGACTCAATTTGATCTATATTCACCATTTACATTAGTGTTTCTGTTTTGTTTTTTCACTTTCCGATATCGTTTACATTAGTACTGCAGAGAAGCTATTTGAATTTATAAATGGATGTAAAGTTCTTCCGGTTGATTTAGGCCGTGTGGATTTAATGTTCGCAGATTTAAAATATGGTGCGATTCCTTTTGACGCAGCAGTTTTTGTCTGTCACGACCACGTTCTTTTTTTTGGGACAGTCTCAATTCCATAGAATTTGAGTCGTTTCCAGTCGCTCTGATGATATTGCTCCATATGCTTGGCCACTGCATTTGTTCTGTCCTTATGTGTAGTGGCCCTGACGTGTTCCATTATTCGTTTTTTCAACTCACAGATGGTACTACCTACCTACATTAACGGACACAGGCATTCTACCACATACACTATGTACTGGGTCTTGCACGTAATTAGTTGTCGAATTTCCCACATTTTCTTGTTGGCCATTCTGACTTCCCTTGTTTGTTTGGCAATTTGGCAGACTTTACACACATGGCATTTCAAAAATCCCTTTGTTTTCAGCCATGAGTCTTCCTTTTTCTTTCCTTTAAAGTGACTATGGATTAAGTGATCCTTTAAGTTCTTTGCTCTCCTATAGGTTACCGTGGGATGTTTCCCCACTTTTCTTTTCACAGTACTATCTAGTTGTAAAATTTTCCAATTTCTCCTCAAGATTTTCACTATTTGTTTACTTTCCTGTGAATAGTCCGTTATTAACCTAATCGGTTCAGGGTCCACTTTCTTTTCTTTATGCTTTGGAGCTAGACATTCCTCTCATGATTTTTTGTTTGTTCTGTCCCAACATTTTCTGATGGTACCAGTATTGTACTTTCAGATGTCATTGCGCTATGTTTCTGCCATTCATCTTCTTCACTACAGATTCTTCGAATTCTGAGGAATTCCCCATATGGGATGCTTGAGATTAGTGACTGTTGGAGAAAGCTGGTTGCTTCCAGGGTGGCATTAGTTGCTGTGTTCTTTCGATGCAATGTCGTATGGATTTGATTATCCTTAATATAGATCTCTGTATCCAAGAATACCACTCGTTGATTACTTATCTCATAAGTAAATTTCAGATTTATAGTGCTATTATTGATGATTTCAAAGTATTCTTGGAATTCCGACGTTGTGCCATCCCAAATGATGAATAAATCATCAATGAATCGTGTCCAACTGATGATTTTATTCATTGCATTATCATTTCCTGCATTCCATGCCACTTCTTTCTCCCACCATCCCATTGTTAGGCAGGCATAGCTGGGACTAAAGGAAAATCCCATTGCGGTCCCATTGTTCTGGCGATACACTTCTTCTCCAAATACAAAAATATTTTTAGTTAGACAGATTAAGATCATATCCAAAAGCATCTGGTTGTAGTCACTATATTTGATGTTTCTCTCCTGTAAAAAGAAATTACACGCTTCCAAACCCATGTCATTCCCTATGTTCGTCTAAAGGGATATTACATCCATTGTTATCAATTGATATGTTCCTTGCCATGGTGTATTTTGTACTAACCTCAATAGGTCACTCGTATCCTGTATGTAGGAGCTCAGTTGAGCCACATAAGGCATCAAAAAATGATCAATATAATTAGCGATTGGCTCCAATAATGACCCCTTTGCGGATAAAATTGGTCGACCAGGTGGCTTTTTTTGGTCCTTATGTAACTTAGGTAAAAAATAAATCGTAGCTATCACTGGATTGGTTACCGTTAGGTATTTTCGTTCTTCCTCATCAATTAGACCGTGTGAGGTCCATTCTAGAAGTTTTTCATCCAGAATTCTTTTGATTTCCAAGGTTGGATTCATTTTTAATTTTTCATAGTATTTGGTGTCTTTTAGCTGGCGATGAGCCTCCATGATATATGCATCTTGTTCCCAAATCACTATATTTCCGCCCTTGTCGGCTATTTTAATTTCAATCTGGTCATCCGATGTTAATTTTACCAACGCTTCCCTTTCTTGTTTTGTTAGATTGTCTCTGTATTTCGGGCCTTTCAGTTTGTAAAGATCTTGAACAACGGCTTCTTGAAATAGGTCCCCTTTATTCCCCGGTCCCAATTGGGGATAGAATTTGGATTTGGATTTTTTACCACTCAAGTCTGCTCCTGCTTGTGTGCATGCCGCCCGCAGGGAGATGTCCTCACCCTCTGCGGCATCTAGATTTAGTAGTGTTAAGAAATCTTCAAAGTCCTTGACTAATAAGGTGGTTGTTGGTTCTTCTGATATTCTCGTTTTTTGTTTACCTTGATTTTCCGTGAAGAACTTTGCCAACTTAATTTGCAACCGGAGTGCGTTCTCGCCTGCGGGCAACTTCTGGAGCATCATGTACACACGGCGGCCCGGCCGTGGAGAACGCACCACCGCTGATCAATAGCGGGCCGCGGGGCTTGAAATCACGTCAAGCTCTAATGGGGGAAGCAGTACCGAGCAATTAAGACCTCTCACACTACGGGGCCCATCTGAGGGCTTGATTTGGGGACCCTTTGAACTCAGCACCCATTTGGGTGGAATTAATGCACTTCAAATCCCACAAGACCTTGGGGACAGCTCATTGGAGCAAGCCTATCGGCCTATCAGGAGGCGGATAATGGAATAGAGGTGTGGCTAAGAAACGCTGTGTATTTGGGGTACCAGCCTGTGAAGAAGGAATCATATTCCGAAACGCGTCGGCTACATCCCGTTATGAGAGGGGGTCTGAGAGGAATTGCTGCAACCGGAGTGCGTTCTCGCCTGCGGGCAATTTCTGGAGCATCATGTACACACGGCGGCCCGGCCGTGGAGAACGCACCACCGCTGATCAATAGTGGGCCGTGGGGCTTGAAATCACGTCAAGCTCTAATGGGGGAAGCAGTACCGAGCAATTAAGACCTCTCACACTATGGGGCCCATCTGAGGGCTTGATTTGGGGACCCTTTGAACTCAGCACCCATTTGGGTGGAATTACTGCACTTCAAATCCCACAAGACCTTGGGGACAGCTCATTGGAGCAAGCCTATCGGCCTATCAGGAGGCGGCTAAAGGAATAGAGGTGTGGCTAAGAAACGCTGTGTATTTGGGGAACCAGCCTGTGAAGAAGGAATCATATTCCGAAACGCGTCGGCTACATCCCGTTATGAGAGGGGGGGTCGGAGAGGAATTGCTGCAACCTGAGTGCGTTCTCGTCTGCGGGCAACTTCTGGAGCATATATATATATATATGAATTTGTTTAATAAAAATTACACTGAAATATTGCATATGTATTTTACTATTTTAGCCTATGATAATACACTTAATTTAAACATGACATGAAATTAAACATTTAATCATATTTCTTTTTTTACTAAATGTGAAATAATTTAAAATAAACCAATACATAACTTTAAAAAAATGTAATATATAATAAAAACAAATCAAATGTTACTGTGGGTGGTATTGTTTGATTCTTTAACAAGTATTTATAAATTAAAAAGAAATATATTTAAAATAGTTCATTACTTTATACACATTTAATATAATTAGTTAATGTACTGTAACATTTTATTGTATTAAGTCTATGTTAATAATAAATATTTTTTTTAATATTTATATTTTAACCTATTTTAATACCTTTTTTGAAAGAATAATACTTTTTATAAAATCCCTTATTCCAATTGGAAGATCTCCACCACGGTGTTAGAGATCTCCATCTATGTGTGAAAAGATATTAGCAGTAATTTACACTCAGAAATTCAATTTTAGATATCTCCTCCTACTGAACTGAGGAGATGGAGACCAGTAAATCTCCACTCAAAAATGGCTAGTAGCGCAAAATAGCCAGACGCAGAAAAAGTTGTACACTTTCGTTTAGTTGAAGGAGTAGATTTACATGTGAGCAGCAACTTCAAAAAATAAGTTTGCAACAATCAATATCTGTAACTCAATTTAATCATAGTTCTGTGTTTATTTTATATTTTTTTCTGGATATTATTAAAGCATAATAAATGAGACCGCAGATTAATGCTGCTCCGCTCTATAGAGTATTGCGTGAAGGGCTCATATAAGCCAGTAAATGTTTACGTCTATCTCAGACATTGTGTATATCTGTCGATCTCTTGCCGCTTGCTCTCATTTTTGTGCTCATGACTTATTACATAAATTTGCATAATGCGCTCTCAGTATGCATAAGTCATATCTTTTTATATGCAATCATTGGAGCTGTTGAATCTCTGGCTGAGATTCTGTTAATATAAAAAGTCCTGCAGATTGCCCATAGAGTTTATTTGATCAAGTGAAGAGTCATTGGCCCAGAAATTCTTTTTTTGTGTTGTAATTATTTTTATTGGTATCAAGAACTCCAAAAAATAACAATGGTACAATCTCCTATATATCCATCATGGGTACAAAAGAGATGGACGATCATCAGTTACAAGACATGCATGCTCAACAACAGCGAGCGCAACAAATCTAACCATGTGGGAATGACATGTTGGAGAGATGGGAAAGGAAGAGAGCAGAACCCGAGAGGGAATAGAGAGGAAAGAGGAAGGAGAGAAAAGAGAAGAAAGTGGTGTGAAATCAGTCGAGAGAGGGGCGAGGGGGACAGACAGAGGCCGGCGAGCTATGTCTGCAGGTGGCCTGGTGGTGAGGAGAGGACCAGTAAGGGAGAGTGACAGTGAGGGAAAAATTGGGGGGGGTCCCAAAGTAACCGAGGGTAGGGCCAGTGCTCTGTCAGACCTCCCTCAGGAAAGGGGACCATATAAGGAGAAACAGGTCAGCTTTGTCCAGCAAGCTGTAGATTATTCTTTCATAGGAGGCGGTTTTAAACATGGCCGCGAGCCATTCGTGGCGCATTGACAGCTGAGGGGAACACCAATGTCGCAGGATACATATCTTGGCTGTCTCAAGGGCAGTGGTGAGTAAGTGGTGAGCAAGTGGCAAGCATGGTGTGCCAGCTGGGGAGATCCACCATGTCGAGAAGGAGAACTAGTGGGCCCGGGAGGAGTGTAGGTACGTCAATGGGTTCTTGTAGCATGGAACCCACCGTAGTCCAAAAGGGGCGGATGGCGGGATAGTCGAAGAGGATACAGACTATGTCACAGGACGTGCAGTCGCACCGCCAGCATAAAGAGTGGAGCAACAGTCCTGCGGAATGGAGCTGCATCAGTGTCCTGTGCCAACCCTGGAGTATGTTAAAGAGGCTAAACTGCATCCGGGCCTTCTGGACCCCTTTGACCAAGTTCTCCAGAAGCTCTGCCCAGTCCTCCTCATCATACTCCACTTGCAAACAAGTCTGCCAGGTTGCCCTGAGGCTCCTTGTTTGTGGTTCGGAGTATAGATGGCGAATCAGGAGGCTGTAGAGGCCTGACATCATGCCCTTGAATTGACCCCGGGTATTAAGGTAAGTGAGCACCAGGGAGTGGGGGATAGACCAGGGCTGCAGGCTATGTTTGCTGGTCAAGCAATGGCGCAGTTGTGCGTAGCGCCACTGCTGCGCTAGTGGCAGACCAAATTCATCGGGAAGCACCGCAAAGGTTTTAAGCTCGCCGTGGGACAGCAGGTGAGCAATGGTGTGCATCTCCACCACACGCCAGGAGCCCGAATTGAGCATGTCACCCCGACATGGATGGCATGATTGTTCCAAATGGACTAGTCATGCAGGCGTGCGTCCCTCAAGAGTAGCATCTGGGGTCGCGCTCAAGTTTTGTCTCTGGCGTGTAACATGGGGTTCGCAGTCCCACTACTGGAGGGGTTGGGAAGATAGAGGGAATAGAATCCCAGCGGGCCACCCGTCAGCCGGTACTCAATTGTGACCCATAATGGGGGTCTAGGACCCGGGGATACATGTACGCCGGTTGCGCTTGGTGGAGGGCCATGCAATAATGTTCCATGGATAGGAGCCTTAGGACCCCGGTGCACCTATGAAGGAGCTTCCTGATGGCCAGGTGAGGCCTCATTGACCCCCACATGACTTATTTGATAGCGCTATCCATCGGCGGAGTACTGAGAGAGGTGTAAACAAGGGGAGCATGTCCAACACCTAGGAGAACGGCAGCAGGGTCACCATCTTCACTGTCTGAGTCCAACCCCAAAGTGAAAGGTTCAGGTGGGACCACTTCGCAGCTGCATGCGCTCAATGAGCAGGTCCAAATGTCTGCCACCATGCGCTCAAGGCCCCTGTTAACGAGGATGCCCAGGTATTTGAGACGAGTAGTTTTCCACTGAAATGGTTACCCTGCTTTGGCCGCGCACGTGGTGACCCTCAATAGCGGGAGTGCCTCACTCTTTCCTCAGTTGACTTTGTAGCCAGGTATAGCCACGAAAGCGGCAATGACTCTCAGTACCATGGATGGAGGAGGACAAGGCTGAGAGAGTGAGCAAGATATCATCCATCTATGTGTACAATGCTGAGGGTCCTCTGGGCGTTGGGATGTTCACGATCTAGTTTGACTGGCACAAGGCCACTGCCAGGTGTTCCATGGCGAGGAGAAAGAGGAGGGGGGATAGTGCAGATCCCTGGTGGGTGCCCTGGCAGACTGGGAAAGTGTAGGAGGGGAAGCCACCGCAGTTAACCTGTACGTATGGAAACTCATAGAGCCAGCGTACTCTGGAAATGATCTCTTGACTAAGGCCAAATCTCTGGAGAGCAGCAGACAGGTAGTCCCTTTCTATCCTGTCGAAGGCTTTCTTAGCGTCCAACGACAGTGCCAGGGCATCCTCCGGCAGGTCCAGACAGCGTGAGCCAGTGTCCGGAGGTGGTTATGTATTGAGCGGCCTTGGACGAACCCCACCTGCATGTGGTGGATAAGGGAGGGGAGGACCCACTTGAGAATAAGGGTCACAGGATAAACCCAAGAACTTGTACTGAATGCCGATTTTGTGCAATGGCGCAAAGAAGTTGGATAAAGCTGGAGACGGTGCATGTGTATGTTTCAGGCCGTTTACCAAGAGCAGTTAGTCGGACGTCTTGTTTTATTCTATGCAAAGAAACATTTCCATCACAATAAAGACTGATTTTTCCCTTAAAAGAAAATACATTTCTTTCCAAAGGAAAATACATATTTAACCCATACAACAAATAGAATGCTGTGAAAATATGGTATATCAAAGTAAATGCGGTAGGTCTTACAAATCAACCAGGGAGTAATAGATTTAATCACTGACATTCAAACTATGGTTTGAGTTACTCACACTAGCAAAGAGGACAAATGCCTTTGGTGGCATGTTTAGTCATAGCTATCCCAGTCAATCTGCAAATTCATGAGTGCTTGCATGATAGGCATTCAACGCATTTTGATAGTTGACTTTACTGAGAAGTCAGATTTAAAAAGTAGCAGGTTAAACATTCCTTACACAGGACTTCAGTATTTCGCATGTTTAATTGCAATAAACTACAGTTAGCCACGCGTGTAAGGCCGATGCTGTAAGAAAGGCGAGGCCTGCATCAGTTAAAAAAGACTCTCGCTTCACACATGTAAGTGATGGGTTGTATATGTGAGTGATTGATCGTCAGTGCTACAGAACTGCAACTCATTGCTAGATGTCTGTACACATCCACTCTCATGCCACGCCTGACATCCTAAACCACTCACAGGCTTTTAGGCAACAGCACTTTGCATTCTCAGACTTGCACTCTATCTTTTGTTAGAAGCATGGGCTTGAACCTGCAGCACACTAAGGGCTGTTTGCCAAAAATTCAAATCTGGTGCCACTTGTTCTAGTTCCTACTGCAGTCTTGGTTTTTCATGTATTCTCTTTCTTTGCACTTTTGCTTTCCCTATAACAAATAGAGGATTGCAAATCACAGAATGCAAACAATAAAACAGGATTAAATAATCTACTTGCGTCAGACATCAGGCAAGGTGAGAATATTCCAGACTTCACCAGAGCAGCCACAGTGGGTTGCCGGAGACTAGTCCTCAGTCTCTCTGTCAAGGATGCTATCTATGAAACCAAACTGGCAACCTCTGGAGGGATGCTGCAGGCGTCTGCTGTAAACTGAAAGGGCTCAGCCAACTAGGAATGGCCAGCGTCCTCACAATTAAGAAGGTTTTAGCAAAGGGTTGTGAGGTTTGCAATTCTACACCAATAGACAAAGGGCATGATTCACAGTGGTAAACTTACACTTGTGTGTAAATGTACTATTTTTTGGTATTCACAAAGGTAAACTTAGAGCAAAAGTCTAACTTTACTACTTTTTGGTATTCACAAAGGTAACCTTAGACCAAAAGTCTAACTTTGCTACTTTTTGGTATTCACAAAGGTAACCTTAGACCAAAAGTCTAACTTTACTACTTTTCGGTATTCACAAAGGTAAACTTAGACCAAAAGTCTAACTTTGCTACTTTTTGGTATTCACAAAGGTAAACTTAGACCAAAAGTCTAACTTTACTACTTTTCGGTGGTCACAAAGGTAACCTTAGACCAAAAGTCTAACTTTGCTACTTTTTGGTATTCACAAAGGTAACCTTAGACCAAAAGTTTAACTTTAATACTTTTCGGTATTCCCAAAGGTAAACTTAGACCAAAAGTCTAACTTTACTACTTTTTGGTATTCACAAAGGTAACCTTAGAGCAAAAGTCTAACTTTACTACTTTTTGGTATTCACAAAGGTAAACTTAGACCAAAAGTCTAACTTTACTACTTTTTGGTATTCACAAAGGTAAACTTAGACCAAGAGTTTAACTTTACTACTTTTCGGTATTCACAAAGGTAAACTTAGACCAAGAGTTTAACTTTACTATGTTTCGGTATTCACAAAGGTAAACTTAGACCAAGAGTTTAACTTTACTACTTTTGGTATTCACAAAGGTAAACTTAGACCAAGAGTTTAACTTTACTACTTTTGGTATTCACAAAGCCAAAAGTCTAACTTTACTACTTTTCGGTATTCACAAAGGTAAACTTAGACCAAAAGTTTAACTTTAATACTTTTCGGTATTCACAAAGGTAAACTTAGACCAAAAGTCTAACTTTACTACTTTTTGGTATTCACAAAGGTAACCTTAGACCAAAAGTTTAACTTTAATACTTTTCGGTATTCACAAAGGTAAACTTAGACCAAAAGTCTAACTTTACTACTTTTTGGTATTCACAAAGGTAAACTTAGACCAAAAGTCTAACTTTACTACTTTTTGGTATTCACAAAGGTAAACTTAGACCAAGAGTTTAACTTTACTACTTTTCGGTATTCACAAAGGTAAACTTAGACCAAGAGTTTAACTTTAATACTTTTCGGTATTCACAAAGGTAAACTTAGACCAAAAGTCTAACTTTACTACTTTTTGGTATTCACAAAGGTAACCTTAGACCAAAAGTTTAACTTTAATACTTTTCGGTATTCACAAAGGTAAACTTAGACCAAAAGTCTAACTTTACTACTTTTTGGTATTCACAAAGGTAAACTTAGACCAAAAGTCTAACTTTACTACTTTTTGGTATTCACAAAGGTAAACTTAGACCAAGAGTTTAACTTTACTACTTTTCGGTATTCACAAAGGTAAACTTAGACCAAGAGTTTAACTTTACTACGTTTCGGTATTCACAAAGGTAAACTTAGACCAAGAGTTTAACTTTACTACTTTTTGGTATTCACAAAGGTAAACTTAGACCAAGAGTTTAACTTTACTACTTTTGGTATTCACAAAGACAAAAGTCTAACTTTACTACTTTTCGGTATTCACAAAGGTAAACTTAGACCAAAAGTTTAACTTTAATACTTTTCGGTATTCACAAAGGTAAACTTAGACCAAAAGTCTAACTTTACTACTTTTTGGTATTCACAAAGGTAAACTTAGACCAAGAGTTTAACTTTACTACTTTTCGGTATTCACAAAGGTAAACTTAGACCAAGAGTTTAACTTTACTACGTTTCGGTATTCACAAAGGTAAACTTAGACCAAGAGTTTAACTTTACTACTTTTTGGTATTCACAAAGGTAAACTTAGACCAAGAGTTTAACTTTACTACTTTTGGTATTCACAAAGACAAAAGTCTAACTTTACTACTTTTCGGTATTCACAAAGGTAAACTTAGACCAAACGTTTAACTTTAATACTTTTCAGTATTCACAAAGGTAAACTTAGACCAAAAGTCTAACTTTACTACTTTTGGTATTCACAAAGGTAACCTTAGAGCAAAAGTCTAACTTTACTACTTTTCGGTGGTCACAAAGGTAACCTTAGACCAAAAGTCTAACTTTACTACTTTTTGGTATTCACAAAGGTAACCTTAGACCAAAAGTCTAACTTTACTACTTTTCGGTATTCACAAAGGTAAACTTAGACCAAAAGTCTAACTTTGCTACTTTTGGTATTCACAAAGGTAAACTTAGACCAAAAGTCTAACTTTACTACTTTTCGGTGGTCACAAAGGTAACCTTAGACCAAAAGTCTAACTTTGCTACTTTTTGGTATTCACAAAGGTAACCTTAGACCAAAAGTTTAACTTTAATACTTTTCGGTATTCACAAAGGTAAACTTAGACCAAAAGTCTAACTTTACTACTTTTGGTATTCACAAAGGTAACCTTAGAGCAAAAGTCTAACTTTACTACTTTTTGGTATTCACAAAGGTAAACTTAGACCAAAAGTCTAACTTTACTACTTTTTGGTATTCACAAAGGTAAACTTAGACCAAGAGTTTAACTTTACTACTTTTCGGTATTCACAAAGGTAAACTTAGACCAAGAGTTTAACTTTACTATGTTTCGGTATTCACAAAGGTAAACTTAGACCAAGAGTTTAACTTTACTACTTTTTGGTATTCACAAAGGTAAACTTAGACCAAGAGTTTAACTTTACTACTTTTGGTATTCACAAAGCCAAAAGTCTAACTTTACTACTTTTCGGTATTCACAAAGGTAAACTTAGACCAAAAGTTTAACTTTAATACTTTTCGGTATTCACAAAGGTAAACTTAGACCAAAAGTCTAACTTTACTACTTTTTGGTATTCACAAAGGTAACCTTAGACCAAAAGTTTAACTTTAATACTTTTCGGTATTCACAAAGGTAAACTTAGACCAAAAGTCTAACTTTACTACTTTTTGGTATTCACAAAGGTAAACTTAGACCAAAAGTCTAACTTTACTACTTTTTGGTATTCACAAAGGTAAACTTAGACCAAGAGTTTAACTTTACTACTTTTCGGTATTCACAAAGGTAAACTTAGACCAAGAGTTTAACTTTAATACTTTTCGGTATTCACAAAGGTAAACTTAGACCAAAAGTCTAACTTTACTACTTTTTGGTATTCACAAAGGTAACCTTAGACCAAAAGTTTAACTTTAATACTTTTCGGTATTCACAAAGGTAAACTTAGACCAAAAGTCTAACTTTACTACTTTTTGGTATTCACAAAGGTAAACTTAGACCAAAAGTCTAACTTTACTACTTTTTGGTATTCACAAAGGTAAACTTAGACCAAGAGTTTAACTTTACTACTTTTCGGTATTCACAAAGGTAAACTTAGACCAAGAGTTTAACTTTACTACGTTTCGGTATTCACAAAGGTAAACTTAGACCAAGAGTTTAACTTTACTACTTTTTGGTATTCACAAAGGTAAACTTAGACCAAGAGTTTAACTTTACTACTTTTGGTATTCACAAAGACAAAAGTCTAACTTTACTACTTTTCGGTATTCACAAAGGTAAACTTAGACCAAAAGTTTAACTTTAATACTTTTCGGTATTCACAAAGGTAAACTTAGACCAAAAGTCTAACTTTACTACTTTTTGGTATTCACAAAGGTAACCTTAGAGCAAAAGTCTAACTTTACTACTTTTCGGTGGTCACAAAGGTAACCTTAGACCAAAAGTCTAACTTTACTACTTTTTGGTATTCACAAAGGTAACCTTAGACCAAAAGTCTAACTTTACTACTTTTCGGTATTCACAAAGGTAAACTTAGACCAAAAGTCTAACTTTGCTACTTTTTGGTATTCACAAAGGTAAACTTAGACCAAAAGTCTAACTTTACTACTTTTCGGTGGTCACAAAGGTAACCTTAGACCAAAAGTCTAACTTTGCTACTTTTTGGTATTCACAAAGGTAACCTTAGACCAAAAGTTTAACTTTAATACTTTTGGTATTCACAAAGCCAAAAGTCTAACTTTACTACTTTTCGGTATTCACAAAGGTAAACTTAGACCAAAAGTTTAACTTTAATACTTTTCGGTATTCACAAAGGTAACCTTAGACCAAAAGTCTAACTTTACTACTTTTTGGTATTCACAAAGGTAACCTTAGACCAAAAGTCTAACTTTACTACTTTTTGGTATTCACAAAGGTAAACTTAGACCAAAAGTCTAACTTTACTACTTTTTGGTATTCACAAAGGTAAACTTAGACCAAGAGTTTAACTTTACTACGTTTCGGTATTCACAAAGGTAAACTTAGACCAAGAGTTTAACTTTACTACTTTTTGGTATTCACAAAGGTAAACTTAGACCAAGAGTTTAACTTTACTACTTTTGGTATTCACAAAGCCAAAAGTCTAACTTTACTACTTTTCGGTATTCACAAAGGTAAACTTAGACCAAAAGTTTAACTTTAATACTTTTCGGTATTCACAAAGGTAAACTTAGACCAAGAGTTTAACTTTACTACTTTTCGGTATTCACAAAGGTAAACTTAGACCAAAAGTCTAACTTTACTACTTTTTGGTATTCACAAAGGTAACCTTAGACCAAAAGTCTAACTTTACTACTTTTCGGTGGTCACAAAGGTAACCTTAGACCAAAAGTCTAACTTTGCTACTTTTTGGTATTCACAAAGGTAACCTTAGACCAAAAGTTTAACTTTAATACTTTTCGGTATTCACAAAGGTAAACTTAGACCAAAGTTCAACTTTACTACTTTTCGGTATTCACAAAGGTAAACTCAAACTAAAAGTCTAACTTTACTAGTTGTAACTTACTTTGTGAATACCGAAAAGTAGTAGAATTAGATTTTTGGTTTAAGTTTACTTTTGTGAATACCGAAAAGTAGTAAACTTACACAGAAGTGTAAGTTTAACCTTTGTGAATCGGGCCCGTAGGCTTTCTTCTGGTTCTGCTCCCTGCTGATAGCAAAGTCCGACTGCACTACTGTCTCCCTAAGAAAAAGTTCAGCTGTCCATCAACCTATTCCATGCCTTGCATCACCCCGTGACGCAAGGAAAACTCTGTTAATCATCTCCCCTGCTCCAAGGCCAACTGACATCCCTCACTTTCACCCCCCAGAAAACAAGCATTAGCAAAACCAATAAGTCTTGCATTTTTATGTCTGGCACTGATGAGCTTTAGCAGACTCACCAGCTTCATGTGTTTTCTAAAAAATCATAATAAAAATGCATACATATACAGAGGCTGTTGGTCAGCCCACTTTATCCATTGGTCAATTAAAGTGCCACTGACATTCTGTTTCCATCCACCACATCATGCAGGAAGAGGCAAGGGACAAGACTACTTTAGCCAGTGGCCATTTTCACTGTGAGTAAGGCATTTTGCTAGAGCACATCTGCCTAAAAAGTCCTCTACTTCAGACCCAGCAATAGTACGCCAATCTTTGCTTTCATTTCATGTTTACATATTTTACTTTTACAAAGGGTCATTTCTTTTCTTTTTGTTTTTGCACACCTATGCACCCTTAGACTACGACATTTTTCATTTTTATTGACCTTACCATTTTAATGCCTATTGAATATGTGTGCAAAACAAAAATGTGTAATAAAGGCATTGCAAGTTGCCAAAGCCAGACCAATTGGTTTTTCAAAAACTAGTTTAAATGTACAATAGCAAGCCAATAGGTGTGGCTTTGTATCATGGGAAGTGTTTGGTAATAGTTAGCATCTTTTTTTGTGCTGCTTCCAGCTTTCCTAGATGACAATTCAATAGAGAAGCAAACCTCTTGAGCTACAACAAAATGGAAGCAATACCCTCAAAGAAGTTAAAAAAAGGAGAGGGAAGATGTACATAGTATTAAAAATGGGGGAAATAAAAAGGAGCAGCAAATTCTTTTACATTAATTTACAGTTTCAAGATGACAGACATTGTTCTTGAAATAGTAAATGTGAAAAAGGAGCAGCCCAGAAGAAAAGTGTGATGATTCTAAAAAAAAAAAAAACAACTGGAAGGGGTGCGGAGGTGCTGGGAGCAATGGGGCAAGCAACAGCAGTAAAGGTGGGGGCAAGTTCAGAAATAAAAACTAAATTAAAATGATGGAATAGGTATGAGAAGCAACAGACAACAGATGCACTCCCATGTAGTGTTGATAGAAAAAGAAAAACAAGCATCTTCAATGGAATAGGTCTCGCATTTACGCGAGTTTGAGCTATTGGCACTGTAAATGACAATGCCTTTTATTTATGTTTTGGTTTTTAAAACATAAATAAAAGGCATTGTCATTTACAATGCCAATAGCTTAAACTCTTGCAAATGCTAGACCTATTGCATTCCAAATGCTTGAAGGCATCGCTGAGTTGCCTCCTTCTGTCTCTCATGGCCACTGAAGAGCTACCCGTTTGCTACAAGTTACAAGCTGATGGTCACAACTGCACACGAGAGACCCTCCTGCCCTCCTGCAGTAAGAGAAACTCATTAAAGAAAATAGTGCTTACAGACTAAAGAAGACGTACCGTGTAACAACCAAAGTAAATAGGCCAGTCCTAATGGGAGGTTACAAATGAAGACAAGACAGTACTAAGGAGGGACTAACAAGCCTAATAACAAATCAAAAGCCAGCATTTAAGAAGGACAATAACACAAGCCAATGACAAATATGGGCGGAGAGTGGGCGAGGCTTCAAGTACATACTCCAATACAGCATGACTCGCAGAGCAGCGCATGCGCTGCCCAGGCTCGACCTAAAAAGAAGTTCCCTGAATGTAAACATTGGAAGGATAGAAGTCATTCAGTGAAAAGAAGCAAAGAAGAAGGAAAGCCCTGAATAAGAAGTAAGGAAATGAGACTGACAGGAAATCCAAACAATGGTAAGCGGTAGGCTGACACAAAGCCCAGTGTTTTATTGGTATTGTCCATGATATTTCTTTGACAACAGACAGCTAAAAGCTGTCTAAAGGCGGGACTTAGTAAATGAAAGAGCTTGACCATTAGTGAATAGTCCTAGCCTGTCTTAAAGACAAAGTACTTCCTAAACAAAAAAGCCATAAACCAGTAATTGAAATGTCATCATGGTAGTAAAGTAGCGATATCAATGAATACGCACCGGTAAAATTGCAAGCTACAAGTCATGTTGCTCCCGTATTCTAACATCCCATTACTACAATACAAGGAGAACAAAAATAGGGCTGTGTGATCATCCTTGGGGTTAAATGAAATGACCTTGACGGACAGCCCATCCAAGCAGTAGCACACCATGAACTAGCCACAAACAGCCAATGGCTGAAGTGGGCTGGCACCAAGCCCACTCTCTCTGTGCTACTTCCTATTTGTACTTTTTAAAGCATTGGTGATATGAGGCCTGCTGTCTGCAGCAGGCACTGCAGCCGTCCACAGCAGTCATGCTGTGCTGTAGCAGCAGGGAGGTAATGATTATGCGAAGATTAGTGCTCAGGGACGCATCTGCGAAATTTGAGTTAGGAGACTGCATCTTTTCACAGGAGTCAAAATTATCCCACTTCACAAATTTTTACATACAGGGCTTTAAGTGAGCCGGGTCCTGCTGGTGCCGGCAGTTCTAACAAGCATTGGCATAGCCAATAGGTCTCGCCTTTGGGGCCTTATAAGTGTTTAGCCAGAGCTATTGACTTTGCCAATATCTTCAAGCTGTGCTGTAGAGAAGTGTGGCTGCTGTGCGGCATGCTGAAAAGTTATAATAAAAAAGTGTCAGAAGCATTTTTGTTACTTTATATATGACCAAGAAGGCATTATGTAAAACTGAACGACCATATTAAAAAAAGTATTTACAATAAAAAATGTCCTCAGTTTTCTTTTGTTCTTGCAATGCTGGCAACTTGTTTCTGCCTATTGCAATGGTTGTTTGTTAAAGCTTTTTTTTTGAGGGGGCATAAACAATCGGAGGGTGAAGGTTGGGAACTAGTACCTGTATTATAACACTAGCAGCGGCCAGATGCTAGGGAGAATCAACAGATGCCAGATTCCGAGAGCAGGCTGAGGGGGTGCTGAGTGATGCTGAGGTGGTAGTGGTGGTGGTGGTGACTGTTGCGGAGACGATGCTGAGGTGATGCTGAATGATACTCAGGTGTTGCTGAGTGATACTGCTGTGGTGCTGAGTGATGCTGTGGTGGTGCTGAGTGATATTGTCTTGGCGCTGAGTGATGCTGTGGTGGTGCTGAGTGATATTGTCTTGGCGCTGAGTGATGCTGTGGTGGCGCTGAGCGATGCTGTGGCGGCGCTGAGCGATGCTGTGGCGGTGCTGAGCGATGCTGTGGCGGTGCTGAGCGATGCTGTGGCGGCGCTGAGTGATGCTGTGGTGGCGCTGAGTGATGCTGTGGTTGCGTTGAGTGATGCTGTGATGGCGTTGAGTGATGCTGTGATGGCGTTGAGTGATGCTGTGATGGCGTTGAGAGATGTTGTGTTGGTGCCGAGTGATGCTGTGCTGGCTCTGATTGATGCTGTGCTGCTCTGATTGATGCTGTGGTTGCGCTGAGTGATGCTGTGGTGTTGCCGAGTGAAAGATAGAGTGAAGATATAATGCCCAATTAGAGAGGGTGGTGAGAGAGAAAGAGAGAGAAAGGGTGTACATAGAATAAAGAGTGGAGCGGGATAGAGAGAGAAGAAAGAAGGGAGAGAGAGTGAATGAAGGAGTTTGAAAGAGAAACAGATAAAGGGGTGAGAGAGAATGAAAGGCTAAAAAAGATAGAGAGGGGAGAGTTAATTAAGTAGAGAGAGAATTAGAGAGGGAGAGAGAGAGAAGGAGAGAGACAATAAGAGTGGGGGTGTGGAGTTTAAATAGAGTGAAGAAGTGACGCGGAAAAAGTAACCTTAAATATAGCTTTGTGCTTTGCGCGAATAAATATTAAAAAAAAAAAACAGTGAGAGACAAAAATACTGGTAATTAGGCTGTGACTCCCAATATAAAACAAATAGCGATATAAGGTGAAATCAACCCACCGAAGCAATATTTCTAACTAGACAAAAAAAGCTTGCATTTCAATGCTAATCGCTGTTGTTTTTCATGTGACTGTAGTCCAGGGCCCTGAGTTGGTAATGTGAGCTGCTGCTTCGATTGAAACATCAGAGTCCAGAGAGTTAATGAGCCATGACGAGGAAATGAGGAAGAGATAGGAAACCCAGATGCCAGCTGCGCGTGCACGCCATCGTGAACTCAAGCTGGTCGCCAGCCGAAAGCCAGTGTTTGCACTTCCAAAACCCGCTTACTAAAACTCTCGGCCAGACCAGCGCAAGCGCTGGTGCAGGCCGAGACCTAAAAAGCAAGTGCTGAGAAGGGTTCCTATCAGGCTCTCCATGTTGTCCTTCACCCTCAGGGTGAAAAATAAATCTTAACTCTGCAGCAGTACCACCCTTCACTGCATCTGATGTAACTTCAAAGAGACTCGTTTTAGTTCTTTCACAGTCTCATCATTTCAGAACTGAAGCATTTTCAAGGTTATATTCAATGAAGCCGTAGTTGTTGCTTATTTATCATATGCAACTAACAACCATTGACAAAGCCAATAGTCCTGGCTTGCTGTAGGTGTAATGTTACTTGTTGTATTATAGATCTGTATGCAATGACAGAAGCATCAAAATACCAATCTGGCGGCACACTATGCTAAGCACAGATTTTTAGTTTGTGTTTTTAAGCCACGCCCTTATTTACAGAGGCCACGCCCCTTTGAGAGACCCCCCCCCCCAGCTTTTTCATCCCACTTAAAGCCTTGTTTATATGTGAACTAAAGAGTCTGCCCACACCTATTGGCATCCTATTTCACATAGTGAGATAAACATGTCAGCCAATTGTAAGAGGTTTTGCTTTGGGCTCATTCCATTTAGAGACCTGGAAGTGAAAGTCCCTCTAACGCTGTGGTTAGCAACTGAGTTTATGCTCCCAGGACACGTTACAAAGCCTTGCATCATTTTCAACAAAATCCTACACTCCTTCCGCTCGCTGAAACAATTTGTTTTTATCAAATAATTGAAATCTAGTGAATTGTGAATTTATTTGATCGTTTCCGAATTAAAGTCTAGACTGGATAACTAGAGCTTATTCAAGCTGGGTTTCAAGGACAATTTTTTTGTTCTCTGTCGGTTTCCGGTTTTGTGATATCAAAATAAAAGCCATGTTCACCGTCTGAGAATTCAATCCGATGCGGATTATATTTTGTATTAAAAAAAAATAAGATAAAAAGAACATTTTTCCATCAGGTACTTCGAGTGGCACAATTTTCTGTTTCCAGACAGAATGAGAACAATTCCATTTTCCAGAGAAGAGGTTGGAGGATGTTTGGTTTGGAGGACTATAATACCTTCCAATATATACACTGTGTGCTCAGACGTCGAGTCACGCGCCGCACACGTGTATTACTGTCTGGTGAAACCTTACTGGATGAGCATTGTCGTTCAATGATGAACCTTGATGTCTGGCCTAAAGCAGAGTTTTCTGCATTTTAAATCAAGAATTCCTGCGATTCCTGGATGTAGCTTGAACATCAGCTCAGACATGGTCAGCAGATAAAGGTGCTGGGGTCTCTGATCTTCTGTGTCCTGTCTAGTCACTTTCATATTATAATAATCATCATCGTCATATGTATCATGTTTTTATTCACACCGTTTTACAAAGAACATGCTTCTGTACCATTATTTTACCCCATCCAAACTGGTGCTCATTTTACCAACTTCAGAAGGATGAAAGGCTGAGATGACCTTGCGACTGTTCGAATCTGTGATCCGCAGACCACACACAGATCTCACCATAAACACAAAATTCATTGAGCTATATTACCTACTTAACTACATATGTATTTCATAACCAACAACACGTTGCATGCTGAAACTTGCTTCCTACAAGTCCCAGAATGCAAAGTGCCACTAGTTTTAGATGACTGACGATAGTATATGAAACAGGGCTACTTTGGATCTGTGCCTGGTTTTGAGTCCTGTGTGTGCATATTTTTTCTGAACATAATGTTTAGGTGTTTTTCAGGAAATGTGTTACTTCTGGAAAGATTCCATAATTGCAAAAAGTTCCTCGCTTTTCATTTTGCGTCCACAGCATCAGACAATTTTTAAGGGCTAATTTGTCAAGCAGGTGTGAAAGCATCGAAACCGACCCCTCTTCACCAGAACCTGTTCGAATTATCATCCTGTCGTGTGTGACACATTCGGACACTGCTGACTTTTAGGCCAACACAGTTTCCGGTTTACGTTTTCGTAGGCATTTTGCGCTGTATAAACTTTTTGTGTTATGCAAACTTAAATTTGCCTGAGAAAAAGCAGAAATGCACAATCAGGCTTCTGATACATATAGTGTGTGGTTCATTTCCCTCCGACTACACCTCACCTCTGATCCAGGCCATTTGCATTGGTGCAAAGCATGCGTAGCCGTCTGCTGTCCTCGGTGCTGAAACGAGTGATTTTGTTTTCCTCCAAGTTTTAAAGTACCTCACAGCCCCTGATTATGAATGGGTCAGTGTTTCCCAACCCATGAACAGGGGTCAAAATCCTGTGTTGGTTGGAATTTACTGCACTCTGTAATACCAGGTGCACTAGTAGATACCTGACCCTTCAGCAAATTTCAGCAGGTCTAATCTGCGGAATTAAATAGGGAAAACAATACTGTACATACTGTAATATGAAGGTCTTGGTGCGTTAAACACCAACATCTGCCTATTATTCCAAACAAATTCAGAATAGGTGCTATTTATCACACCCAATAGATTCCCAACCCCATGGTGTTGAGTTTTATCACATTCTATAAATAGCAGCTACTCCTTGGATATACTCGGAGTCAGACCCCTATGCTTCCTGTGAAAGAACGCAGGCTTGTCTTTAAGGTGTGGCGTGTGCTGTGCCACTGATGCTGCTTCAGCTGCTCATCAGCCCTCAAGTGCCCTTCAGTACTGCAAGAACTCTAGGCTAATGTGCACAATACTCTAGTGTGCACCACTGGAAACCTTGGCGGTGCATGACAATCGCTCTTTCTTTACAAGTGCCCCTATGATAGCATTTACGCCTGTCTAGGAAGCAGGGCTGAAGGGGTTAATGCACATCTTACATCCTTGTGCCTCAGGACCAAATACCATAAAGCCGATACCTCCTTTGTGGCCTTCTCCCGTCTCACCATCCCTTCTAAAGCTGTTCACCTGGCTCGTTGCCTGGGATGCATCACGGGCAAGAGCCCCACTAACAATGAACACCATATTATGAAAATGCATACAGAGGTAGCAAAATTTACATATTACATCTTTAATTGCCCTGCTTCCCAAATTGACATCACAGGATCCATCCAGCTACTCAGCAGCCTCCTATTTTGCACCACAGGGCTAGGGTAAGGTCAAAAAATGTGAATGGATAGGAACTAAATAGTGTTCTTTGAAGCTCTTTGCTCTTGCTGCTTCCGCCATGATCTTAGAGTTCAGGATTACTAAGGGGCAAGCCAAGGGTAGCAGCTGCTACTCCTAACGAAGGCCCATGCAGCAATCCCACCCACTTTCCACCTTTCGGCACTGTAACCAGCATCCTCCTCCTGACATCCATGGACCAGTGGTATGTCCAGTTTGTAATCAGCAGATTGAGTGCTTGTCAGCCTTGGCGCATCCTCTCAGGTCAATGAAGGTATTCTTCGTGGTCTCACCATGTGACATGAAACCAATATTTAAAATGTTACTGCGTGGGAGACTTTTGTGTATCCTACTTTTTTAATTCATGACTCCATTACCTGAGGCCAATGGAGCACTCCACATAGAACAAGGAAATACTGCAAGGAGAATCTTCAATGAGATTGTCATAAGCAGTATTGGTTCATAGTAGTGGATTTTGTCATTTTTAGGATTTCCAGGAAAACGAGTGATCACATATCAAATCATTCTAATCATCATCTGAGATGCTGTTTTCCTTTCAATTGCTCTAGGAGCCAAGATGGAGGGCTTGTGTATGATGCACGCCATTTTTAAGAGGACTTTGGCAACCAGTGCCAGCCAGAGGAGGCCTTACATAATGGGTGTGAGTGCCTTTTACTAGAGGAGAGGCTGTCCAGAGAGTCCATCATTCTGCCATCAAGATGACATTGCACCATTGCTTCTAAACAGTTGTGAATTCTGAGGTAGGCATGGAGTGTTTCAACTTCCTAAGAAGAGTGTTGGAAAGAGGCAGATTTGTTAATTTTAGAGATGTGTGGGGTTATAGTTACTTTTTATTCACTGATGAATTATGGTACTAAGAATGCTGTCAAGATGTGAGCATGTTTCTAGCAATTTCTTAAATAGGAGGGCGAGAGTCTTTAGAGTAAAGCAGAAAGATTTCTGTTTTTGTTGTATTTATTTACATTTAGAGGAGGGTTTTCAATTGTATTTATTTTTACAAACAAATTTAAGCAGTGCATATCTTGTAGATTGCAGGTCTCTGTGTACATTTGAGTACTGGCTGACTATGGCTGCATGACAGCCTTTTTATGTTGTAATAGGGATGCTAATTATTGAGATCAGAAAGTAATAGGGTAGAGCCTCAGGGTTCGTCGTGATACCACGCTATGGAGGGGCTGATGAAGGAGTCTATGTTTAAAACCTCAGAGCTAGATCCAAGGAAGAGGTAAAACCATTTCAGCACCTGAGAGTTGATCACTATTCTGAAGAGAAGAAAGTTGAGTAGAACTTGTAATTGATGGTGTTAAAGGCAACTAAAAGATCCAGCAAGGAGGCAGATAGTATCCTTATCAAGAATTTGTAGGATATCATCATGTAATAGGAAGGCTGCATTTGATCAGCCGTCAGATTGGAAGGAGACTAACAGGTTATTTGAAATATGTGAGTGATGTGAAAGGGCTTTATCAATCATTTTCACAAGGAATTAATTTTGATGCTGGTCTCAGCTGTTGAAAATCATTGGGGTCAAGGTTCTTTACATGAGTGTTGATTTGATCAGTTTTGTGGAGAGAGAAAATAAAACACCTTCTCTGGAGGACTTATTGGTGCTGATTATAAAAAGGGGGATAGGTCTTGGGTACATCATTTTATCAGGTTTCCTGGAATGTTGTTGTCAGGATATGTAGACGATTTGATTGTGGCAACCAATTTTAGAATAGATATGACATAAGGGTGGACTAAAAGATTACAATTCTAGGATCTCTTATTCTGCAATGGTGAGTGGGGTAAAAGATTGAGAGGGAATTTTGAGGTCATTGTATATTTTTAGTACTGTCTCTGAATAGACGTTCGCTATGTAGGTGTTAAGTGATTCTGAGCTTGCGGTGTTTGATTTTTGGGTGGGATGGATATGTGATAGTTTGAAAGGGTGATTTTCAGCATTATTCATTTATTTCTAGAAACTATTTGCCATAGTGAGGAGAATTATGTTTTTGATTGATTTCTGGTTGTTCTTTTGCTTTTTGACGAGTGACCCAGTAATAGTAAATTGTGAGTTCATCAAGAACGTGTAGAGTGGCTGGCAGTGTAGCAAAAGTTGTACCATCCTATGATAGTTGGTGGATGGACATGCATTTTAGAGATCTCTCCATAATTGCCATTGGCAGCTTTTAGTCTCCCACCTGGCTGCCCAGACTGGTTGATTGGCATGGCAGAGTGTGCAGGTCAGACAAGTCAAGCTTGAATGGATTTTTCCAAGTGAGAAGTGGGCAGTGATGATGTCAAGTGTGTTGCTTTTCCTTTTGACTGGGAGGGAGACAAGTTGTGAGGCATCATGTATTGTGCAGATTTCTTTTAGTTTTGAGGTGATAGACTCTATCTTGATGTTTCTAGGGATGTTGAAGTCACCCAAGTCACCCTTGTTCCTGGAAGGAGGTGTCCTAGCGTTGTGGGGAGTTGATGTGATGAAATATGGTATTCCTATGGTTGGTTTTGACAGTTACTTGGTTACTGAGAATAAGTTGAAGGAAAAGTTTGATGGCGAGTGAGCAATGGACCTAGACCTTTCATTGTAAATGATGCCTAGTCTGCCTCCATTTTTGTGTGATTGGTCCATGTGGTGGCTAGGAACCGCATTTGTGTATCAGGGTTTTGAATGACACATTGGTAATGAGAGAATACTTGAAAATGTGTCGGAACGAGTAAGGAGAAATCAAGTATTTCCTGGAGTCAATTCCAATTTATTTTTCTCGTGTTTCGTAGCCAAGTGAGAGTATTCTATAGCCAACACGTGTTTCGCCCCATTACGTCGGCCATCTGGCCTGGGGCTTCCTCAGGGCATGGGAAGTCGGGAGCTGTGTAGGGTATAGTAATTATTCCTATTCCAAGCAGTATTGCGGTCGGGTGGATCGGATAGCGTCTTGCGTCAGTTGCGGTCAGTCGGCTTGCAGGCCTGCAAGTACACTACCAGTAATGGGGAAGGGGTTTCCCATGGTCATGAACGAGTAAACCTCACAAGACCAGCTCTATTACCATAGGTTCGTCGGGGCATCGGACCCTTTACCCCCCCCACCCTCTGAGTAATGAGAGACAACCACGTTTTGATGACCAAGAATGGGCCTAGAGTAAGATGTGGCAAGAAATGCTATTTCTGAACCATTTGTTTAGGCGGTTCATGCATTTATTAACATACAGTTAAGACTAGTCTTTTTTAGTGGGTGCAGTGTGCAGAATATTATTATTTTTCTTTTTATTTGAATTAGGTTTTCAAGGTTTTGGTCTTGTTGTGGCTTGGTTGTAAGTAGTGCAAGGCTTGTCATGGTTAGAAGAATGGAGTTAGGGGATCCTCTGAGGTTTGCTAGTGGCCTACTGTACTATGAGTGAAGAGGATGGAAAGGGATAGCAGGGCACAAAATAAAGAGGCGAGTAAAGGGGATGGGGGAGAGTAAAGGTGTGAGAGTTTTGTTGCGGGGAAGTTAAAAATGAGCAACTATTAAGGAGAAAGGGAAGATGGGAAAAATGAGAAAAGGACTGGTGTGAGACTGTTGTAGAGTAGAGGATGAATGGAAGAATTTAGAGGAGTTTTTATAGAGGAGACGCATGCATGATCAGAGGAGTCGATAGTTCTGCTGTGACAAGGAGAAGACAGTTGTGAATGACAGGTAAGAAAAATAATCTGTAGGCCAATTAATAAAACATGATGTAAGGCCTGGGTGAGGTGGTGTATTAAGGAAAAGGAAGATAATTCAAGATAACAGATATGAGACCTGGGGTGGAGAATCTTAGGACAGAAGGGAGAACGGAAGGATGAGTGAAGAGTAGATAGAGAAAGGAATAAAAAAAAGCTAAGTAAATACAGGAGGTAGCATTTAAAGAAGAGCAATACAAGACTGAGTTGCATAGAATTTCAGTTATCAGCTGCTGGAAATTGAGTGCAATCATATGAGCAAACAGAAAGTGAAGGGTCAGCTTTTGACTGCTTACCTATTGACAATGGTAAAATAGTACTTCCAATAAGGCTGCTATAATGGGATGCTGGAAGGAGACTCGATGTCGAATGGAGAGAGGGAATACAGAGAATCTATTCATGTCGTTACATCAAGTGCCTGGATGCGGGCTGTTTCTTTCTAAGGACCTTACAGGTCAGTAGTGAGAGGTTTAATACCGGGTGCACTAGGCCAAGTGAGACATCTGAACATGATACCACTAGTCATTACTACCAAACGGGTCGAGGAACCGATAACTCAAAGAAACCACCCCCAGGACGAGGTGAGGCGGGAGGGTCGCGTTGGGAATGGTGGTCCAGGATCCTTAGCAACGGCGCAAGAGGCAGAATGCTCCGCACCAAAGCCATCCTGTGTTTGGGGCCCTTGATGTCGAGTTCTGAAGGAGATTCAACGGAATACATTGGAGGGCGCGTGCTGCCTCCGCCTCTTTTAACTATAGACAAAATAATCACATTTCACTCGATATAGGAATATCTTAAATTGCATATTTAGGACAAACATATATTTCAACGACAAAGTAAACAATAACGCGAACCTTGTGGATTATAAAACTGGTGAAATAGGTAGAAAGTATAAGGTTTCCGTGACATGGTGCACCCTATTTAATAGCTCGTTGCTTTTGCTCCTATAGGAATTCTCTGCTCTCAGAAACAGAGATTGGATTCCCTTGCGGGAATGTTCATTGGAGGAACACAAACATTTCTGCACAATACGCTTTTCATACAAATATGTCCATTTTTTAAAATGCACTATTGCCAATTTTATAACTTGGAAAAAAAAACATTATAGAGTTTGTAGAGTTGACCAGGTTCTAAAAAACGGGGAATTGACAAATATCCCTGTTAAAAGTAGGTTAGTGGAGGGGCAAAACCTACCTTTGTCTAAGAATTCATCAGCAAAAAACATTGCCAAACTAAAATCCTTGGTACTTTTGTGAAGTTTGTTACCATTGCACAACTTTTTGTGTCGCATTACAATTTTTAACAAATGCTTTTTTATACCAGCTAACAGTGTTTGGTTGCATATTGCTTACACAGTGGGCCATGTCAGATCTTTTTGGCAGCCAAAACTCCTGTTTGTGTCAATTGCCCTGTTACTGCACATTTTTGCACGGGCATTGGAAATTGCTCCGGTGCTAAACAATTTTAGTGACATACATATCAAAGGACAGTGAAAAAACACTCCCTTGCTCCAGTCACTCAGTTTAGATGTCCGCCCACACCAAGACCAGAACAAAACTGCTCAGGGGGAGGCAAAATGACCAAGCAATAATGCAGTTCTGCCCAGCACTGGGACAGATTACATGAAATGGCCCCACATCCTTACCCTAATGTTGGCAGTAGAGATAACAGCAATTTGCTATTACTAGTTACAGCATTTACATGTATTTTATCCGTTTGTTCTCTCTGTTTTTGTTCATGCCCCTATTGTTTTGGCTTGCCTTTTACACGGTATAATTGCAGCTTTAATGGTTTCTTGCTTTTGCTTTAATTTCGACTTCAATTGTTAATTTGTGAATCTGATTGTCAGACACAGGCTGTGAATACGGCGAGCAACGCATGGCAGGTGCTCCTAATTACAGCTTTTAAGGCAAGTCTTGACTGAGGCGACGTAGTTGGGGGTATGTGGATGTCTCAGGGCTCTGGGGTGTTAGTTTCTTTTTCCTAGGAGTGCTTTAAACTGGTAACTGATCTTGATAAATCTCGGTCGCATTCATCACAGCCTCGTCTGAGCTGGAATAATTCTAGCACCATGAAGCAGGCATCAGGCATCTTGCAGCGCTTTATAGAGATCATGTGTCGTAGTGAATACACCTGGTGAATAACATGTAATGCGTAACACACTTGGGGTGGCGGTGTTATTTGTTCAGCAATGTAGCAGACTTGCTGGTCACATTGGATGCTGAAAACTTCTTTCTGCTGCAAACCAGAACAAGAGTCAAGGGGAATAGCATGAAACTCACCTTTCTCTGAACCCCCAACCCCCTCCTATTGGTGCGTCTTGATGTCTGTAACATCATCAACTCATATTTCCATAGGAATCTAACTGACAGATACCAAAAGCTGTAAAATTGTAATTGTAATTGCATTTATATAGCGCTTACTACCACTGACGAGGTGTTGAAGTGCTTTTCGGCGAGTAGCACGCTACTCTGAATCCAAAAAGGATTAGTGGTGAATTAGTATACGGAAATATGAAACTAATTTGAGCAGTGGACATGTCAGTCTGTTAGTTGGATTGAAAAGTGTAGAGGAGGGATAGAAGAGGGAAGGGTCTAGAAAGTGTTTATTTGTAGCTGGTAGCAGTAAGAGGAGGTTTGAGATGAGTAAAGGAGAGATGGAGAGGGGCAGAGTCTCTAGAAGTGGGTTAGGGAGAAGGATGAGGTATCGGATGAGTCTAGGAGGGATAGAAGAGGGAAGGGTCTAGAAAGTGTTTATTTGGAGCTCGTAGCAGTAAGAGGAGGTTTGAGATGAGTAAAGGAGAGATGGAGAGGGGCAGAGTCTCTAGAAGTGGGTTAGGGAGAAGGATGAGGTATCGGATGAGTCTAGGAGGGATAGAAGAGGGAAGGGTCTAGAAAGTGTTTATTTGGAGCTCGTAGCAGTAAGAGGAGGTTTGAGATGAGTAAAGGAGAGATGGAGAGGGGCAGAGTCTGTAGAAGTGGGTTAGGGAGGAGGATGAGGTATCGGATGAGTGTAGGAGGGAAACACGAGGGAAGGGTTTGGAAAAGCTTGTTTTTATGGCATTAATACGTGTAAGGTAGTACTTGAAAATAAGCTCAGCACAACACAGTACCTGGAGAGCTTGAAAAACATCAGTTTTATTTTGTTGAAAAACACAAGCAAGCTCCTATCAACTGTTACCCATGTAACTTCTCTTGCAAATGTGCCATCCTTAACTGATCATATTCTGCCCCCCCCCCCCCCACTCCTGCAACAAGAGCAAATTCTTGGGAAATAAACCTCATGCCCCTAAAAAGGACAAGGCATTCTGTAAGGACGTGCATGGTTCGCAGTTTTCATTCGAAAAAGGGAAGCCCAAAAACAAATACAATAGAACGTGCTAAAAAGATTGTCAGCCACCTTTGGGAATAGTCTAATAAGCCTATTGAACAGGATTAAAATTGCCATTTGAACAAATGTTTCCCTTCTAACAGCAACGTACAAACCTCTAATGTATCGCACACAAATCAACACACCAACAGATTAAATAGAACAATGGCAAGCAGAAGAATGTGACCACCAGAGTCAGCCTTGAACTGTGGCAGAGTTACAATTACTGTGCTGGTCTGTACACGATTCAAGAGGTCATGCACTGGGCATACTTGAAATACAAATCCTGGACTGGGAAACGCCATCGCGACTCAGCTGAGATAACTCTTAGAAAGATGTATTTCCAGCCCACAAGTCCTATGCAGGAAAGAGATACACCACTTTTATCGGAAAAGTTGCTATTTTGCCTAAAGTCTTGCTTGCTCCTTTCTAAAATCATGGAACACAATTCTCCCTCTTTTGCCCCCATAATCTCCCTCCTGAATGTGTCCCCATCCATCCTTCAGTCCCACAGCCTCATCTCTAGTCGACCTGCATGGGCAAATACTTTTATTCGGAATAAAAAAGACATTTTCAAAAACTGTGGCATTGAGGTAGGAGCCTGGAGATCAAATCGTCAGTAATAAGAGCAATTAATCAGGAAGCGCAGGGGCTGCACTTGCGAACACAGTTGAGAAAAAGACACAATGTATGTGTTGCTTTTAAGCGAAATCACTGTCACAACAAAACCAAACCTGACCGGCGCCCGGTGCCCGGTGCACTCCCCTTAAATAGTATTTGCAACCTAGTAGACCCCTCTCATATTACCAAGTGTACGCATGCCGAAAGCGCTGCTGTTTCACGGAGCAATGCAGCTCTCAGCGAAAAAGACTCGTAAAGTTGCAACCCCTGATGATGATAAAAAGAGACGTTTGTCCGGAGCCGTTTCACACTCCCACCGTGTGCTTTCTCAACTCACCTCCGGCTCCAGGAACACAGCAGTAAATGGATGTTCAAGATTGTTAAATAAATGCATTTATAGAGGACGCATAATGTGCATGTGAAAACTAAAAAAGGGCGTTCTATAAAATAGTCAGAAAATAGGATTGCACACACTTGAATCTAACAAGAAATCTATATTTTAAGAAACATCTATGAAGGATGAAAAACAGGTTCAAATGACACTGTCATACGGAACGCACACGTGTCTTTTCAGTGATGTCGGTATCCAAGATTAACATAATATTAATTGCTGTTATTTGACTTTTGTATAGGGAGTAATCTTCCACTGGGTGGATGACTATCTGAACAGGGTCGGGGGAGGACGAAGCAACAGGGAGGATGGGAGGCAGGCAAGCCACATGAAAGGGGCGGGGCTGCTAAAGTCATTACTTGAGTTGCACTAGCGATGCCATGCCATGTCAGTCACCAGGGCAGCAAACAGATACCATCTCCGAGTGATGATGTGCACCCCTTGTGCCCCTACATACATACGTTGCTGTCTCTACCCTCAGAGGGTCAGTGCCAGGTACAAGCGTGACCCCACTGTTCCATGGAGTCCTAGCGGGGGCTGTGCACACTTGTGCAGGAAGAGCTCTGATGTCACTGAACTGGGCTCTGTCAAACACTCCATCTGTGTTGTGTCGCCTTCTCCCCATGTGTTACTTTGGCCCCCACCCGCTGGCCCTCCCTGTTGCATCTGCAAAAAGAACAATTGATGGACAGAATGCAGAACAATGTCATACATTCACCCTAGTACAGAGATCTGGGCCTAAATCCATCGTTTTTTTGCTCACCATGCCATTCCAGTTTGGACCAAGCCATATGCAAATCAGTCTTGACCCTGCGCCCAATGGGAACAGTCCAGCCCGAACTGCCAGGCCAGGTCCTCCCTGGACTGGAAACAAGCATCCTAGGACCAGTTTCGGGGCTTCACCCCTCTTCAGCCAGGATAGCTTGACTCAACGCTCTCCATGGCCAAGCAAGTCAACACAGTCTCCTCCTCCTGCTTCAACACCCTCCGCATGCTTCGCAAGATCTACAGGTGGATCCCGACAGATACAAGAAGAACAGTCACCCAGGCCCTCGTCAGTAGCAGACTTGACTATGGGAACGCCCTCTACGCGGGAGCCCCGGCCAAGCTCATCAAGCGACTGCAACGCATACAAAACGCCTCTGCACGCCTGATCCTCGATGTACCACGCCACAGCCACATCACCCCCACCTGAGGAACCTGCACTGGCTCCCCGTCGACAGGAGAATCTCCTTCAAACTCCTCATCCACGCACACAAGGCACTCCACAATACTGGCCCAGCCTACCTCAACAGACGACTCCTCTTCTACGTCCCCAACCGCCAGCTCCGCTCCGCCGACCTCTCCCTCGCCACCGTCCCTCGCATTCGAAGAACAACCACTGGCGGCAGATCCTTCTCCCACCTCGCCGCCAAGACCTGGAACACCCTTCCACTAAGCCTACGACAGACCCAAGACCTGCTGACCTTCAGGAGGCTACTCAAGACCTGGTTGTTCGACCAGTAGCAGCACCCCCCCCCCCTTTTTTTCTCCCCAGCGCCTTGAGACCCTCGCGGGTAAGTAGTGCGCTCTACAAATTCTGTGATTGATTGATTGATGGAGAGCACGGGACCCACGTCTGGGCATACCCGTCCCACTCAGGGTGACAATGCAAAAAGAACAATTGATGGACAGAATGTAGAACAATGTCATACATTCACCCCAGTACCGAGATCTGGGCCTAAATCCATCGTTTTTTTGCTCACCATGCCATTCCAGTTTGGACCCAGCCATATGCAAATCAGTCTTGACCCTGCGCCCAATGGGAACAGTCCAGCCCGAACTGCCAGGCCAGGTCCTCCCTGGACTGGAAACAAGCATCCTTGGACCGGTTTCGGGGTTTCACCCCTCTTCAGCCAGGATAGCTTGATTCCAGTGGCATGGAGAGCACGGGACCACGTCTGGGCATACCCGTCCCACTCTGGGTGACAAATGCAAAAGAACAATTGATTGACAGAATGCAGAACAATGTCATACATTCACCCCAGTACCGAGATCTGGGCCTAAATCCATCGTTTTTTTGCTCACCATGCCATTCCAGTCTGGACCCAGCCATAAGCAAATCAGTCTTGACCCTGCACCCAATGGGAATAGTCCAGCCCGAACTGCCAGGCCAGGTCCTCCCTGGACTGGAAACAAGCATCCTAGGACCGGTTTCGGGGTTTCACCCCTCTTCAGCCAGGATAGCTTGATTCCTAAGTGGGATGGGTATGCCCAGACGTGGGTCCCTTGCTCACTGTGCCACTAGATTCAAGCAAGCCTGGTAATACCCAGAAACCGGTACCAGGATGCTTGTTTCCGGTCCAGGGAGGACCTGGCTTGGCAGTTCGGCCTGGACTGTTCCCATGAGGCACAGGGTCAAGACTGATTTGCATATGGCTGGGACTAAACTGGGGTGGCATGGTGAGCAAAAGAACGATGGATTTAACCCAGATCTCTTGACTGGGGGTGAATGTATGATTTATTCAGCATTCCGTCCATCATTTGTTTGCATAGCACTTTTCACCCTAAGTGGGATGGGTATGCCCAGACGTGGGTCCCTTGCTCACTGTGCCACTGGATTCAAGCTAGCCTGGCTGATGAAGGGTAATACCCAGAAACCGGTCCCAGAATGCTTGTTTCCGGTCCAGGGAGGACCTGGCTTGGCAGTTCGGCCTGGACCGTTCCCATGAGGCACAGGGTCAAGACTGATTTGCATATGGCTGGGTCTAAACTGGGGTGGCATGGTGAGCAAAAGAACGATGGATTTAACCCAGATCGCTTGACTGGGGGTGAATGTATGATTTATTCATTATTCCGTCCATCATTTGTTTTGCGTAGCACTTTTCACCCTAAGTGGGATGGGTATTCCCAGACGTGGGTCCCTTGCTCACTGTGCCACTGGATTCAAGCTAGCTTGGCTGATGAAGGGTAATACCCAGAAACTGGTCCCAGGATGCTTGTTTCCGGTCCAGGTAGGACCTGGCTTGGCAGTCCGGCCTGTACTGTTCCCATGAGGCACAGGGTCAAGACTGATTTGCATATGGCTGGGTCTAAACTGGGGTGGCATGGTGAGCAAAAGAACGATGGATTTAACCCAGAGCTCTTGACTGGGGGTGAATGTATGATTTATTCAGCATTCCCTCCATCATTTGTTTGCGTAGCACTTTCCACCCCAAGTGGGATGGGTATGCCCAGACGTGGGTCCCTTGCTCACTGTGCCACTGGATTCAAGCTAGCCTGGCTGATGAAGGGTAATACCCAGAAACTGGTCCCAGGATGCTTGTTTCCGGTCCAGGGAGGACCTGGCTTGGCAGTTCGGCCTGGACTGTTCCCATGAGGCACATGGTCAAGACTGATTTGCATATGGCTGGGTCTAAACTGGGGTGGCATGGTGAGCAAAAGAGCGATGGATTTAACCCAGATCTCTTGACTGGGGGTGAATGTATGATTTATTCAGCATTCCGTCCATCATTTGTTTGCGTAGCACTTTTCACCCTAAGTGGGATGGGTATGCCCAGACGTGGGTCCCTTGCTCACTGTGCCACTGGATTCAAGCTAGCCTGGCTGATGAAGGGTAATACCCAGAAACTGGTCCCAGGATGCTTGTTTCCGGTCCAGGGAGGACCTGGCTTGGCAGTTCGGCCTGGACTGTTCCCATGAGGCACAGGGTCAAGACTGATTTGCATATGGCTGGGTCTAAACTGGGGCGGCATGGTGAGCAAGAGAACGATGGATTTAACCCAGATCTCTTGACTGGGGGTGAATCTATGATTTGTTCAGCATTCCGTCCATCATTTGTTTGCGTAGCACTTTTCTCCCTGTTGCATACGGCCTCCATGTTACTTATGACGCGGGTTGGGGAGAGGCCAAAGCAACAGGGAGGAGTAGGGTGGGGTCAAGCAACATGAGAGGCAGGCGGGGCCGCCAAGTAACACAGGGGCTGATGCAGCAGGGAGGGTGAGCTTGTGGGGGTGCATAAGCACAGACTGTGTGGGGGACAGGCGCAAGTAAAACAAGATGGAAAACAAGTGATCAACATGCACAACAGGTAAACGGTCTCTTGCTCAAAAAATAAAGTTCAGTATGAGCTGAAGGTACAAAGATGTGGCATAATGTCTAGAGTGGCAGAATTTGAAGCTGGGGAACCAGGTTAGAGTGTAGGAGGGATGCTCAACATCCTGGAAGCATAGGTGCTGCACTTACGAACACAGTTGAGAAAAAGAACAAGTAACTTGATGCTTTTAAGCGAAATCACTGTCACAACAAAAACAAAACATGACCTGTGCCCGGTGCACTGACCTTAAATATTATTTTATTTGCGATGCAGTAGACCACCCCCTCATATTACTAAGCATACGCATGCCGAAAGTGGTGCTGTTTCATGGAGTAATGCAGCTCTCAGCGAAAAAGACTCGTAAAGTTGCAACCTCTGATGATAGAAGAGAAGTTTGCCCGGAGCCGTTTCACAGTCCCAACGTGTGCTTTCTCAACTCACCTCCGGTTTCAGGAACACAGCAGTAAATGTATGTTCAAAATTGGTAAATAAATGTATTTATAGAGGAAGCACACTGTAAATGCATGCAGTCAGAGAAAGAGTAAACTGTATGCAGCGTTAAGCAAAAGAAAATAAGTTCCGACAACCAGCGCAGATTGGAATGAGTAGTTAGGACACCGAAGGGAGAACCGGCTACAACCAATAGAAATGGAGGAAAATGAACTGGCAAGCATACGGCTCAATAAAAAATGAAGGCGGGATTTAAGTCCCTTTTAAGATATATTAAAAACAATAGATTTCACAAGCACAGCACGAGCACTGTGCAGGCAAAACCTAAAAAGGTTTGTTTAATAGGTTTCTAATTACCTTTTATTGAATTAGTGACTATTTGGCTTAATTAGTTTTTGTTTAAAATTAAAATGAATGAAATGTGGTCAATTTTTAACCATTTAATAGGCTGCAGAGAAGACAGTTTTTCCTTACTAAAGGCACACCTCTCTATAGAAATGTTTTGCGCAAATGTGTATATGTATATAGTTGTATTTATTATTTTAAAAGTGCTCTAGGAATCCAAATGTGGGAGGGGCTATTCAGTGCTTATGACTATTGCTGAATATCAAATGCAGATAATGGCAATCTAAAGTCCCCATTCTAAAAGATATTTCTCATTCACCAAAAAACAGGTTGTAAATGTAAAAATCTTATTTCAAATGCTTCCGTTCTCAAGTCTGATTCAATAACAGCATAACCTAACAAATTACAATGTAACTTTAATTCTTAGTTTGCAGCAAAAGAAACCTCACATGCAATGACAACATACAGTCAAAAATACAAAAGGACTTGAGGGCTGTACAGTGAGTCTCAAATGTCATAATAAAGTTCTGTAGTAGAACAATAAGGCTAAAAAGCAGAGGGCGCTACAACAGAATATGCATCCAAAATGAGTTTGGATCAACTGGTACAAAAACAAGCAAGAGAAGCAAAAATCCAGGGACATGTTGGAGGAGGGCAGGGGTGATATGAAACAAGTAATGTGCTCAGTACCACAAATCTAGGTAAGGGTGGGAATCTTATGCACCCTGACCACACCAATAATGATGCACCTTAAGAGGCCTGCCTTATGTTATGTTAGGTGATTTATAAAGCGCATGGCTGTCCCGGCAAAGGGACGTCCTAGCGCTGAATGCCGGAAGGAAAAATGCATATGAGGCAACTGCTATTGAAACAGCCAGGTCTTAACTGCCTTTCTGAAGGCCAAGAGATTGGAGATGTTCCTAATGGAGAAAGGCAGCGAGTTCCACAGCATCGGTGAATAGTGCCTTAAAAGAACGTCCTCCGGCTCTGGCTCTTCGGAAACGGGGCACCCGCATCAGATGAAGATCAGCAGAGCGCAGAGCACGGGTAGGAATGTAATGATGGCAGAGGTCGCTGAGAATCGTCGGGCCAGAGCCCTTCGGTATTTTGTGTGTAACACAGAGTACTTTGAACCAGATTCTTTGCTCAATAGGCAACCAATGGAGTTGGTGCAGCGCACCTGAAACAGAGCTGCATTTAGGTAAAATGAGGAGAGTGCGTGCTGCCGCATTCATAGTGCGCTGGAGCCTATTGGTCACCGATTTATTAGCGCCAAGCAGAAGACTATTGCAGTAATCCAGCCTGGTCAAAATCGTGGCTTGAACTACCAACTGGCGGGTATGGGGGTCAAACAAGCCCAGAATGGGTTTGAGGCCACGCAGTATGCCAAAACAAGTCCCAGCCACAGACTTGCCGTGCTCCTCAAAAGATAGGGCATTGTCCATCCGAATGCCGAGGTTTTTTTACTACGGTTTTTGGCACAGGAGGAGCACCCAACTCCTGCGGCCACCAATTGTTTCCCCAAAGGTGGGTGTCCCTACCTAGTAAGAGAATCTTGGTTTTTGACGAGTTAAGCTGGAGACAGTTCGCCTCCCTTCAACCCGCTATTGCAGACAGGTCCTCCTGGAATTTGACTGCATCCTGGCCTTGAGTCCTTGGAGCAGGAAAGGATCAGCTGCGTATCATCCACATATGATACCAAAGATATATTGCGTGTTTTAGCCAACCGGGCCAAGGGCTGAACATAAATGTTAAACAGGGTCGGACTCAGTGCTGACCCCTGGGGAACACCACATCACAATGGGTGTGTCTGGGAATGAAAGGGTGGAGAGATGACCTGAAAAGACCTATTACGCAGGAAGGATGCAAACCAGTCAAGAGCACTACCCCTGATAACGATCTCTTGCAGCCGACGAACAGTAAGTTGTGGGAGACTGTATCAAATGCGGCAAGATGAGAGCAGTCATCTTGCCTTCATCCATCGATGCTCTTAGTTGCTCCATTACTGCTAATAAGGCTGACTCTGTGCTGTGCTTTGGACGAAAGCCATTTTGAGACGGATCCAATAAGGTGTACGACTCCAGATACTGCGTCAGAATACCGTTCACATAGGATTCGGTAACGTTTGCTAGGAGCGGAATCAGAGAAATACTCATTTGCTAAGCCAATGATAAGTATCAGTGCACAGCATGACCCCACAACCATCACTTTTAAGAAATTAGTGTTTTCCTCCCGAGGTGAAAAGATTACTTGAAGACAATCTTCCCTAAATCACTTCAGCAGCAGCCGCAACCTTATGATATCACAACACTAACAGCACTTGGTACCCAAGCTACACTCGGACTCACTGGTGGAGGTCAGAGCACGGATAAAACGTAATATTTTTCCAAAGATCCTTAACAGATGTTACGTCACCCTGCAGATCGAATATTTTTTATGATGCAGAGACCATCTTTGGCTGATGGGGCTGGGGCCAAAGGGAGAAGATGGAGGCTTAAGGATACATTTTAGTGTTTGGGCAAAGAGCCCCTTGGACTATTCTTCTATCTTCCCAAGTGTGATCATGTCAAAGCAGCACTGAATGAGTGTTACTGGCCCTCGTGGAAAGTATGGATTAAGTGCACGGTACTCAGAACTGCTCACAAAGTCTAATGAGGAAAAGGCCCAAAATACCTTCACCCACCCGCTGCCCACCAACAAGGGACCTTCATCAGAATTGCATGGTCTGCACTACGGTGATAACACTCTTTTACATAAATAAGTACAGTATTACATTATGGCTATTAAATTGGCTATCTAGCTGTGCTACAGCTCCTCTGGGTTTGCTTGCCCTATGTAACACCGCCCTTCTATCTTGACCTTCTTTATGATGATGTGCTAGTTGCCCCTCTGGCTTAACTTGCATAATGTGGATTTGCTAAGTTACCCTTCTAGCTTGGCTTCCACCATGTAGTTGTGGTGTGCTACTCTTTTGGCTTGGCTAACACATGTAGAGTTGCTGTGTTACCCTTCAGGCATGGCTTGTGCTATATAGATGCTCCCAGGAGCAGAAATCCAAACACTAGCTGGCATGAAATGATGCATACACCCAAACACATTTGATGATACACGTTAGATTTACCATACCACATACACCCAACACAGTGGCAATATGCTGTATAGCCAGCTATCATGTTGTTCTCATTATCGCTTGCCACCAAGATAATCCATCTACAAATATCCATACAGTAAGCAACAACATGTCTAGATAGTTCTAATTGGTGAGCAGGGTCCTATTATCTTCCTATCCTGAAACATAAGAAATAGTAAATGCCCTCTGGCAGCTCTCAGAATCACTCAAAATCACACACTAACTTCTCATTCAGTATAACATTGCTACCCAAGCAGAGACAGACCACAACCCAATTCCCATGAAGTATTGTCGTAGGATGACCAAGTTTCTAGTCTTCGATGGAAACCCTCCATTTCCATGGCAAGGCATTCCCAGCAGGAGCTGTGTAACCACAGTAATTCAGACTGTGTGTTATCGAATGCCAGCAAAATAACAACACACACAACACACACTAATGCATGTCTGCAGCAGACCATCAACACATCTCATATCCTTTAATGAACACTCTTGTTGCTACCACTGTCCTATTTTTCACTTTTTTAGGATTTCCTTGTCACAACTCTGTTGGTTTACAGTGCCTGGAAACAGTGGCTTACCATAGGCCGCTGCAGTGCATGTGGTCCCCTGAGCTCCAGGTGGCCCCCTCAGAAAAAGTCATTGGTGGTGGGCCAGGGATGGGGGCCCTTCCGTGTACTTTGGAAACATACAAACAAACAAACACAACACACACATTCCTCATGCGAGCTTCCATTGCGATAATTCTCTAGACCAGCTTGCCCGCAGTCTGATACTCTCTGCTGCCTGCCTCCCTGCTGCTCTCTGTTTGTGCCTCCTCTGCTCCTTTCTTGCTCTGTTTTGCCTTTTCTGTTCATTTTTCTGCCATTTGTTTTGCCTTTCTGCTCATTTTTCTGCCCTCTGTTTTGCCTTTTCTGCTCGTTTTTCTGCCCATTGTTTTGCCTTTTTCTGCTTGTTTTTCTGTTCTCCTTTTTTCCTTTTCTGCATGTTTTTCTGCCCTCCGGTTTGCCTTTTCTTCTCATTTTTCTGTCCTCTGTTTTGCCCTCTTCTGCCCTGTTTTGCCTGATCAGCTCATTTTTCAGTCCTCCTTTTTTGCCTTTTCTGATCATTTTTCTGCCCTTTGGTTTGCCTTTCTGCTCATTTTTATGCCCTTTGTTTTGCCCTCTTCTGCCCTGTTTTGCCTTTTCTGCTCGTTTTTTTGCCCTCTGTGTTGACTTTTCTGCTCGCTCACTTTTCTTTCCTCTGGTTTGCCTTTTTTGCATGTTTCTACCCTCTTCCTCCTGTTTTCTCAAGGCCTGACTTTTTGACAGAGACTTCGCAGTCCAGGGCCCAGATACCCCCAGGCTGATTGATTGATAGACACATGCACACAACATCTATCAGTCAGATACACACACCCACACATTCTCTCTCTTTCTCTTTCTTTAGACGTAGCATCCAATGTGTATCCAACCCAAAGCCAATACACCCTACACCAGGCTGATCCAAGTCACACAACAAACAAATATTAACACAACTGGCAATGCCAAACCTAGATTATCTCTAACCATATTGAAGATTGCTTGTTACATGACTATGACATGCATAGGCATCTAGTACATGCCATCTATCAGCAAAGTCACACATGAACAGATTATTGAACATGATACTACCACCAAGACAGAGATGGACCAGAACACACATCCAGATCATATTAAGACAGTGTGAATGACTTTGTTGTGTTATAGAAAGTAGGAATGGGTGAAAGTTTCTTTAGCCAGTGAAACCTGTAGCTGAGGAAGACTGATTTGTGAAGGTATGTCTTGCTCGAGAGACATTTTTTGCTCAAAACTGTTTTCTTGCATGAGATTTTCCCATAATACCGGTGCACCCAGTGCTTAATTTGAGCTGGTGGTTTCCGGTGCTCCGCACTGGTACTTAATTGTTAACACCGGCACTTAAGACAGTCTGCCACATGGTTGTGCTCTCTGTCTAATTTAGAAGTGAACAGAACAACAGTAATTTATTAATCCAATATACATTAAAAAGGACTAATACCTGCCGCCACAGCCCTGATTACAGCGTTGTTTGCCTGGAATAGTCTTGTCACACTTCTAGGAGTGTGATGGTTAATAGTTGTGTTGGTACTGGCTTTATCACCGCTGGTGGGGCAATGGGTGGTGCCAGTTGCAGTGGCCTCCTGACGAGGCCCATGGCACTTATTTTTTTTACAAATGAATCACTATGTGCACCACGTTTCTTTCCACGTCTCATAATCTTGATAAAAAGGAATCAAATATTGCAGAACACTGTGATATTTCACACTCCTCGAAACACCCGAAATCGCATATTAAGGCAGGCACCATCACACAGAAATATGAGGCTTTATTAATGGCAGAGTGTGCGCTATACAAATGCCAAAAACATACCATTTCCTGTAGAAAATGGAGGATTTCCAAAACCACCCAACTCAAAATCAGGCCCTATATTTATCCATCATCATGGGCGCGATTGTAAAAGGTGTATTAAAAAGTCTCACCTGACTTACAAATATAAGTGTGCAGTGGCGGCTCGCATAGGGCGTGCTGCGGGGCGGTCGGGCGGGGCGGGGGATAGTAAACTCTGTAGTAAACTCGGACATACGACGGAACGGAGGAACGTAATAATTGGGGCGAAGGAATATCCTGTACATCTGGGTCATTGACTTGTTTCAAGAATAAATTCATGCTTTGGGAGTTTATTCTTGAAAAACAATTAACTTTGCAAAGTAGGGGCATCAAAAATGCCACCTGCTTGGCAAAGCTTCGCTTCCTTCCATGGAGCCAACTCTTCACAGCTCCACTTAGGCAGCTATAGCCCCACCTGCAGTAGCGGCTGGTGAACTTCAAAGAGAGTGGGGTGTAAAACCAAATACTAAATTTGCCTCCACGAGGGAGCACAGCTGCCCCGTGCATGAGCAGCTTATTGAGATCAGATATTTATTTAGTATTCTGGGACTTCTAGTCCCAATTTTATAATGGGTTAACTTATAAGACTACAAGTTCAAGAAGTAAAACCTGAACTGGCTGAGCTGCTCAGACATGGTCCTTGGAAACTTCAGAGTTCTGCATTCGGTCACGTCCTTATGGCTGCTTGCAGATGTAACTGGGGTGAGAATACCACATGCAGGACCATAAAGATGTAAGGTCCTGCTCTTGGATGGAACTGCAACATCTTTTTTCTTATGCACATTGTTCCGCTCTCCATCCCAACCCACACTTCAGTGTCACATCACTCTCAGCCTCAGAGAGGCAATAGAAAGGCAGTCCTGCAGCCCCCACTAACACAGCAGTGTGGTACACAGGCATGGGGCAGCGTATTGTGCATACCCTTAATCTGCATCAGGGATGAAAAGGTGGGAGGGATTGTCAACCTCTTTTACCTATTCCTGCTGAGCAACAGACTGCAGATCGCAAGGGCGTTTGTTGAAAGGAACATCTGCTCGGGCCATGTTCACCCAGTGCCAGCTTTAGCTCTGGTGGCACCCAATGTGACACTCTTTTTTGGTGCCCCTTCTCCCGTGACCTCCTGCAGCATGGTTTTCCTCACTACCACCCTCCAACAGTGCCCCTCCACTCTCATAGGCACTCTCTCACATGCATTCATTTATTTAATAGTGCTTCTCATACCAGCTTAAGGTGTCAGAGCACTTTACTTTACACACTTTATATAAAGAGAATGAACCATAGGGCTGTAAGTCAGTCTATAGGAAAAGGTAGATTAGACAATGAGACGTAGGCAGTATATGAAGAGTTTGGTGTGGAGAAACGCAAATACAGGAGTTCAAATGTACCACAGTGGTTGGGTTTGGCTTTGATAATAATAATGTATTTCCACCTAAACTAACTCTTTTTTTTTTGCAACATTAGACTAATGAAAGACTAAGAAAAAACATAATGTTCTAACTTATACCTTGAAGTTTGCATGCAGCTCTTTGATGACAGTGTATAGGTTACTGGGCTATATTAGGATTCTAACCTCTGAAATGCAAGTGAGAAAAGGATCTCTGTGACAAAAGCAGTAACCCACTGAGCTATCCACATAAATGACAGTTCTCTCATCTTCTTGATACAGGTTCTTTGCAGCAGGTACATTAACCCTCCACTGATGAGTCAACACTGCCACTAAACAAAAGTCCATCTCCTTCCAGCAGGAGCATCAATCACCAGCGTTAACGATGGCTGGACACTCAAGCAACTCTGCAGTGGGTGCGTTTAAACCCATGAGTTATTTCTAGGCACAGCACCAGAGCTCAACAGTAAGCCCTGATGTTCACTCACCATAAAGTTAGTCACTCAGTTACACATCTTTATTTCGCATCAATTAAAACGCATAAAAGTACAGACATTAAAGGTAAAATGTAAAATTAAATAGTATAAAAAACGGTATACAGACATGAGCACTCATCAGACCGTACAAAGGTGTTGAAGCTGCGGCACATTTGTCCAGTGTGATAATCTCTATGTAACATTTTTTAAATCGTTTACGTTTGTGGTGAGTGAGCTTGAGGCAACAATTCATCCAAGAGGAGAAGAAATCACGCAACACGAGAAGGCTCGTGGGGGCATGTTCCCACCCCACCCTGTGACGCGTTTGGAAATGGGAGGGGTTGCACTGGTACGCGGTGCAGCCTCGCTGATCAACAAACACCCTCGGGAAACAAAGGGCTTAAGCTTAAAGCGCCCAGGCTGGTTTCAATCCTCGAGGCTGCGCTGCATCATAGGAGGCAGCGGCCCCGCAGCCTTGCAGGGCACAGAGGATCAGGGCTGAAACGAAGTAAGCCCTGCAAACCCTGCCACGGCAGGCACCTGCGCACAAGTGCAAATGTCCTTCTAAACAGCCTGCTTTTGCCTGACCTCGCACAGAGCGAGGGTCAGAAGCTCCAAACAATTCACTATATCACAGCTTTAAAAACAAGTAACAGGTAAGAATTGAGGCAGGGGGAGGGGGGCGCAGCCCTTTTGCCCTAATAAAGCAGCTGCTCCTGCAACCTGTCTGATGGGTTCTCTAAATATAGTAGGCAGACCTCTGCTAGGAGAGCAGAGGCCATGCTCTCCACAGACCGGGCAGGCAGGTGGGCCACCCACCATACTCTCCACAGTCCAAGCGGGCAGGTGGGCCACCCACCATACTCTCCACAGACCAGGCAGGCAGGTGGGACACCCACCATGCTCTCCACAGACCAGGCAGGCAGGTGGGCCACCCACCATACTCTCCACAGACCAAGCGGGCAGGTGGACTACCCACCATACTCTCCACAGACCAAGCGGGCAGGTGGGGCACCCACCATACTTTCCACAGACCAAGCGGGCAGGTGGGCCACCCACCATACTCTCCACAGACCAAGCGGGCAGGTGGGCCACCCACCATACTCTCCACAGACCAAGCGGGCAGGTGGACTACCCACCATACTCTCCACAGACCAAGCGGGCAGGTGGGGCACCCACCATACTCTCCACAGAACAAGCAGGCAGGTGGGCTACCCACCATACTCTCCACAGACCAAGCAGGCAGGTGGGGCACCCACCATACTCTCCACAGACCAAGCAGGCAGGTGGGGCACCCACCATACTCTCCACAGACCAAGCAGGCAGGTGGGCTACCCACCATACTCTTCATCACGCCCGCTGCCTTATCCCCACAGAATCCCTGCTCTCTAGAAATAACTTTGGAGATGTTGTCAGTTGCACATCTTGCAGAACACCGGTTGTTGATTTCTAACTCCCAAAAGATGCAGAAATGTATTTATAAAAGGTAGGGTTAATTGCACAAGAGGAATTGAAATATGACAACGCTATGATGCTGTAATAATGGCGTACTCACTGTGTGCAATAAACTGTAAACAGCATGTTTTCCTCACCACCTGCAGTGCTAAATAGACACATATCCTGTACTGATGAAATGGCTTTAGCCTCGTCTTGATGCTGTTAAGATGTTGCACATTCCTGCATCTCTTCAACACTCCAATGTTGAATAGAGTCTTCTTTCCACCCAGGATCCGTCTTGTTAGACTTCTTGCAGAGACCCCCAACCACAGGCTACTTCCCACACCCACATCCTTCTAGGCTTACAGCTGGTGTTCCTACTTCTGTTTGCTGAAAAGATGCTTCTCTGTGGTGGCTGTAGTATTCACCCTAGTCAGTGTCTGTTTCAGCTTTAAAGAGGGCAGGTTTCTTTTTAGTGATGGTCTTGCGCAATGTGTTCATAACATGGACATTTGTTTGTAGTTGCGCGTGGCAGCAACATGCAGGGCAGCACACACACGGCCTCCAGGTATTGGTATCCGTGGACCACCAGCTTCAGCCAGTAACTTCCGGCATCAGTGGAACCCATGAGGCCCTCACTGACTGTGCATGCCTCATCATGAACTACAATCACTCGGATATAACCTGGCAAGCACTCCAGGACTCAACAGGTCTCACTCATGGCAGCCTTGTGAGCAGACGACACAAACTGGATACAGCAGGATATTTCAAGATCTGTGTGGTCTCACAGATTAGACCCCTTGCATCTCTGACAAAACATTACAGTGGGAGCATCAAGCTCCTGCCTGCCCTGACTCCAATGGTCTTCTGCCATCTAGGACTTATTCACAGCATTTATATCTGAAAGTGTTGATATTCTCTCCCCCTGGGCCAGGGGCAGTGGGAATGGTTCTGCCCTTTTCCCTCTAGTTCCATGGTGTCCTTACTTTTTGGGAACTCTACCGGAGAACAGTTAAATATTAGACACCTCCTCACTACTCCTTCATCTGTTTTCTTGTTCAATTCTTCCTGTAGTTTTGCTTAATCAGTGCTTAATTTGTTAAAAAATAAGTGCTAGGGCCCTCGTCAGGAGGCCACTTCCTCTTGCACCACCCATTGCTGCTGGCAGCTCTGCCAATTACAGCGCACCTATTAACCATCACACTCCTACAAGTGGGACAATCCTGATTATTCCTGGCAACCTGGGCTATAAGAATCGTTTTGTCTGCAGGTATTAATAAATTTAATATATATTGAATTAAAAAACAACTGTTGCTGTGCTTGTCTCTAAATTAGACAAACAGCGGCACCATGTGGCAGACTTTTATAAGTGCTGGTGCTGAGCACCGGAAATCTACAGCTTAAATTAAGCACTGTGATAAATCAATAATACTTCTATACCCTAAATTATATTTGTATCTAGTTCTGTGTAAACTGTTACTTTATGTGAAGTGCTATGCTAAACACATGGTGAGTTTCACGCTATGGAAATACCACAAAATGTGGAATTAATGATGGATACCTGAATTATGGGAATGTTTTTCACCGAGGGGTTCTGAGTGAATTTAAATAGACAAGAGCGAAGTTTGAGTTCTACGTGTTGTCACTCAGAACCCCGAGATGGAAAACGTCCTCGTTATTCCTATAATTTTATGTTGTTATGAGCCCCCAAATCAACTGTTGCTGCTTCCAATATATAGGCAGAGCCAGAGGAGTAATGGAGGAGCCATATATAACATGTAAAAAGGAATAATAAAAAACGTGGCCTTGTGCCACCCACCCAACCATCCTCGACTCATACCATTCTCCGCCCCCAAAATACAAAAATAAATACTTGGCCTCGTAAAGACCTATGTCCACCACACTCCCTGCCCATTTCCAAATATTACAAAAAATACCTGCCCTCATCTCATTTACCCATTCAAACCTCTGCATGTACACTCCCGGGCCGAACTGGAAAAAAACAGGCCTTCTGCCACCCACAGAACTACTCTCTGTGCCACCACCCCTTCCAGCGAAAGTCTGTGTTCTCTGCTCTCACAGCGAGAGCAGAAAGCCGGCATCACGTCGACAATGGCTCTGTGACAGCCACTTGTCAGTGCGGGCTGATATCTCATTTCAACCTGGGTCTGTAGAGACCACCACTGACAGAGGAGGAGGTGGTTGTCGCAGGCACAGTGCCACCCACATTATTCCTTCTCCCTCAAACCAGTGGTGGCCTGGGAGAGGCCGAAGAAGGCAGTTGAGGCCATTAGCCTCCCTTCCACTGCCACGTGTGAGTCACTTGAGACTCGAGCGAGGCGACAAAACAAAGGGAAAATAAGCCCCTCCCCAAGTGATATCACTATAGTGGTTAAGAACTTTGGTTACTTGCTGTTGTGACGTCACGCAGAAAATAACCTGATTTCAGTCCAGTTGTTCACAGTTTTTTAATTTATTTTTTATTTTACAGAGTTTTATATAACGCGAACTTGACCCGAAGGTATCGGATCGCTTTACATAGCACCAGTTGCGTTACATGAGGACACATTCAATTTTGTTAGGCACGGGGAGATTAAATGATTTGCCCAGAATCACAGGATGTTCAGCGTCATTGCCGAGACTCGAACCCAGTTCCCCAGATTCAAGGTCGACCGCCCTAGCCGTTAGGCCAACTCCTCTCCCCGAAAAAGTTTTCCATGGAAGCCATATACAACAAATAATCAATTAATAAAAGTGTCTTTCTAGCTCATGCCACCATCAAACAGCCATAGTTCGGTGGTGGGTGCGTGTTTGCTGCACTCTTCCTTAATTTTGGAACTAACTCCCAATTCACCAAGTACACAATCTAAAACTTTCAGTACTTTAGACACCACCAACTTATTATTTTGATTCACTGTTATACCTGCTGCTCAGCCAGTGTGAATGTGCTGTGGAATGTTGGTGTGCATGGTGATGTAGTGGAATGTGAGGATGCCTGGATGTGGAGAGTGTCAGTTGGAGGATGGGCTGAGCAGCAGGAAGGCTACTCCTGGTGGAGTTCGCTTATCACCATCTTACCTAATAAATCTACTTAAACAATCAACATGGATCTGGATCATCTTTCCTCCTACTACATATTTTGGCGACGAATTTACTGAGAAGAACCTGCGTGTGCTACCTGAATGGACTTTAACTATCAAGCATTATGTAACTGGAAATTAAAGAAGAAGAACTTGAAGAAGCATCTCTTGTACAGCAAGCTGGCAACCCTGAGCCCCACCAGGGACCTTAAGATCGGCGGCCCCAACACGTGTGCCAGTTCTTGCCGTGTCTGTGGACTGGAGCTGTAGTGTTTCTAGCTGTCCCCCTGTTGACCTTTTGCCTGTCTGCTGCAGCCGCTATTTGGGTCATCTTGTTGTTTCTCCATCACTACTTGGATCGTGTCTCCACCACTGTGTATGGATTTGGGCCACTGTGCTGTGTCCTCTGTGCTCCCTGCCCACAACCTGTGCTGCTAGTGTCATCCAGTGGGAGGAGTCCGCAGAGCTTTTTTTGGGGGAGGGGTGCTACTAGGAAGAGGAGCCTCCAGAGTCCTTATCACGAGGAGCGACTGGTGGCGGGTGTTCCTGCTGTCCAAGTCATGAAGAACAACTAATGGGTAGAGGCTCCAAAATCCCCGGTGTTCATGTCAAGGGGAACATCAGGTGGGAGGACTCCCCAGAGTCTGTGTCTTGAACGGTATTAAGCTGCAGGAGTTTCCTCACTCCGTTGGAAGAGCAACTTTGGAGGTGCATTCTTGGAAGAGTATTTTTCACAGTCCGTGTCGGAAGAGCAACTTGGGATGTACTGCGAGGAGGAGCAGTTTTTCCTTCTGCCTATGCGTGTGATGTGAATTGGTGCGGATTGTGCTACTCAGGTATTCGTTCACCCCCTACTAGACTGTTGTTTCCTGCGTCTGTTTTTAAAAAAAAAAAAATAACTTTCAAATCCATTCACCCACCTGTCTTCAACCGCCGTCCGTGGTCTAGAGCGAGCCCTCTCTTCAGCTCGCGCAGTGTCCTTCGGCTCGCGCAGTGTCCTGCAGCTTCCACTCTGTGCTGCATGGACGTGCCTGGAGCCACCCGGCTTAACGTCATTCTGCGTGCCACCATTTTGTTTTTGCCAGCAGACAAGCCAGATCGGACTGTCCCAGTCTGACGCTTTCAACACAACAAAGGGACACTAGTCACATTACAGGCCCCATGGAATTCTATATTGGTTTGCTTTAAAAAAGAAGATTACCGGAGCGTTTGATGTGCGAGTGGGGACGCCGTTCGGCTGGAGGACAATGTACATTTTGGAGTTGTTCATCACACGCAAAGTGAAAACTTGAACTTTCTATTCATCTTGAACTCTCCATTACGGCGTGTTGTATGGCAGCAGCAACATGAGTTTGTCGACATGTATACTGTATGGGTGAGGACTTCGGGTGAGAGATCGCTCTCCGGAGTAAAAGATTTTCTATATGTTGTTTTTGGAATATATTTCTACTGCCGTTTTTTTTTCTTTTCTCCTTGTTGAGGATTGTACTTGAAATCTGTGTTGTTTTGCTAAGGAGTTTGTTTACCTTACATTCTCGTTGCTGTGTTGTGTATTACCCTTATCTGGATTTTTGGGTGCGGGCAGTTATGTAGTGAGGTTTCTGTACTTAAGTATGGAGTTGTAGAGTTGAGTACCCCTGTACTGTTTTGAGGGGTTGTGTGCCTATCATTGTTTTTAGCCTACTTGAATTGTTCTGCATTTGGGTGCTGTATGTTTGCGAGTTGAGGGTCACGTTCCCTGATACTGCATTATGATGTTATCTACTTGGTACTGAGTTATAGCGTTTTGTATCATTGTGCTGCGTGTAGTGGTGTGTACTTTGAGTTGTGTTGCCTGGGACGTGAAGTTTGTCAGGTGTACAGTGCAGTGTTTGCGTTTTAGGGTTAGTTGCCGTACTATTAGCCCTTGATGTTTTCTTGAAGTGTTTTTCTTTATCTTGGTGTGGAGCTTTGTTCCACTCTCACTGCCCTTACTTTTGGTTTGGGTGAAGGGCTGAGTGTAGCCATATTTGTAGAGTGAGTGTTTTGCTAGTGAGTGCTGTTTTCCTTTACAACTTGATTGTACTTGTGCACTTTTACATGTTCCGTGTGGAGCGCCTTTCACACGTACCACCCTAACTTCTGGTCTGGGTGTAGGGCAATGTTCATGCCATATGTCCTGTGTGGAGTGTCTTTCCAAACGTACCACCCTTACTTCATTTAAGGGTGGAGGGCAGCGTTTATGCCGTTTGTTTGGTGTGGAATGATTTTCCACATTTTCTATGTTTTTTTTATTGCTCTTGTTTGCATGGTTCCCTACCGCGCATCGCAGTTGGTATCCTTCGTACCTCTTTCTTGTTGGCCTGGCCAGCCAGCTTGTTTTAGGCATCTGGGTTTAGTTTGTGATTTGTGGTGTGGTAGTGTGTGCGTTTTCTTAGTTTGGTTAAAAGGGAGATGATGTGTGTATATTCCCTTTTATCATCTTTATCTTATCATTTGTTGTACACATGCATGATATGTTTCCATCTCTTATCTGCATGCTTTCGCATCAGCACTTTGCTACAATTATTATTGTCTTGCTTTGTTCTGATGTCATTGTGTTGCATGTAATAGTTTTATTGTCATCCTTTGCATGCACTATTTTTAATGGCTCCTTTGTCATCTGTGTAAAGAAAGGAGATGTGTTATACCTGCTGCTCAAAGTATGAGTCGAATTATTTGTGACAGCATGTAGAAAATCACTGAACAACAAAAAACTTCTTGATGAAATAGCAAAGCAAAAAGAGGGATCATTTTAGGGTCTTGGATTAAATAGTGTTGGGTTCAGAGCGGAGATCGGTGTCCACAGGCATTTAGAGAATGTTGGTCAATATTTGAGGTGTGTGTGTGGTGGTCTTTCTCTCACACCCTGAGCTAGCAAGCAGCCTCAGGGTGTGCTTCTCTCTCCATATGTGGAAGTGTCTTCCCATTTGGGGAAAGAGGTATGAGTGACACTGGTGATTCACACATAGACCTGAGGTGCCTTGAGGAGGATGTTTTAGAGTGGATTTGGCACTTTATTGCCAAGTGGAGGACAACGGGATGGACTGTAGAGGTTGGAAGACCAGCAAGTTTCTCCTGAATGTACACATGGTCTACAGCATGGTCTTAACCTTTTGACTTCTGTGGACCCCCACTTAATCATTACTGGAAGCTGGGGACCACCCTAGAATCATTATTGGAATCTGAGGTTCCCCACTGAGTCATTACTAGAAAGTGGGGACACCAGCCAAAGCATTTTTGATGATTTTACCTGCAAAACAATGCATAAAACAACAGAAACAAGCATTCATTAAACAAATACATAAATTATGAAATATTTTATTTAATTGACAAACAAATATAAAAATATAATTGTAATGGTAAGGTTGGAGCTTTTCTAAATTCGATTGAGGCCACTCATCGTCCACACTAAATTCTATTTGATGCACTTGCACTGCTCCCACTAATCATTCTGAGGATACTACCTTAAGTTTTAGCTTCCATTTGAAAATTCCTTCACATTTACAGAACATTTTCAAATGTTCGACTTTAAACGTTGCCTCTTCATTCATAAACACTTTAATCTGTTAATATTATTTGATTTTCTAAGCAGTCACGGACCCTTGATTAGGCTTTGCGGACTCCCAGGGGTTCTCCGGACCACAGGTTAAGATCCACTGGTCTACAGGCATTGAGCAGGACATCAGACAAATCTCTGTGCAATTGGTTGCCTGCGTACTATTGAATGCCTGTTGTGTTTGGTCCCATGTACAAGTGTCTTCCCTAAATATATATGAATGAATGTATAGTAAGGGCCACACAGGTAGAATGCATCTAGAAGGGAGTGCTCTAGATTGGGTGAATTGTTTGCAAGCTGCTGATTGTCGCCAGCTCAAATGATTGTTTCTTCTAGATGGCCTCAAAAGCAACACCGAGGGTTCGGTCCCTCCTGCATATATCTTAAGAAAAATTACACACATGATCTTCCACCAAACATAAAGAGGTGAATTCCCACAGACACATGCACCCACTGATGTGGAAAATGATTTTATTTCAGTTTTAGACTCCACTTTGATGGATATTTTTGTGGGATTGGGTCCTTCCATGTGACAAAACCTACATTTTGGTACTAGAAGTATACAAACCCCCAGAGCTTCTACAAATTAGACCATGAATCCCTCTGTTGACAGACACCTCCGGCACTTTGCCATGGTGAAACTGTGAGCGATTATTGATGAAATGCCAGATGAAAGATCAATTTACTTGTGGAGGGCTTTGTAACATCAAGTTTGGTTCTCCTGTAATATCAGAGTTAATTTTAAAGTCTGTGCTATGTTACTTCTATCCGACGTTTAATTAACCCACACACAGACACACACACGCTCACACAAACACTCACATATTCAACAATTTACTGTCCAATTTGTGAGGATGAATACTTTTTAAATGAACCTCCATTAACACAAATGTCTCTAAAATGTCCCCAGGGATTGTGCAGCATTACTTTGTGGTGTTTGCTTGTGAAAATGAGTGTGTGCTTAGGCTGACTGTGTGCAAGAACATTGTTGTTCTTGTGCGCGCGCACACACACGCTTCTTGTGCGCGCGCTTTCCAGAATACCTGGTTTGACTGGTGGAGGTCCCCATCCCACCACTTAGGAAGCATTGTCTGCACACACAGCAGGGTTCAAATGACGCGTAATCATGAGTCAATTGCCTGTGTAATGAGGACCGGGGACCCGAGTCCACAGCCCGCTGAGCCTCCAGATGGAAGAGTTTATCTCCGTGGTATGGGGGATCCACGAACTGCACACGGTGCTCTTCGTCTTGCAGGATGAAGGGATGTTGGGTTTTGTGTCTTCTATCTTTGTGTGCAGGTTTTCCGTTCTGTGATCCTTGTTGCGAAAAGGAAGGTATAATCGGGTGTTCCCTTGAGCCCCCTTGAACTTTTACTAACTCCTGCACTCCACCCCCACCAGCTCAGTGAAAGGCACGAGTCGTCTCTATGCAAAATTGCAAACAATGTTGATTTGGGGGGAATGACACAGGACCCGTAAGGGTGCCAAGCTGCTCATCACTCCAGGCAAAATAGAATTTCGCTAAGTGGAGGACTCCTCAAACAGTGAAAAATGTGACATTCTTACGCCGCTGCCTTACCACACCGGCACAGGACCCGAGAAAAAAGCCTCCGCCCCTCCCCCCCCACCCCCGCAGCTGAGCATGGAAGTGTGGACTAGCTTCTGCCTTCCTCAGCAAGCTCCTAAAACTCCTGGAAAGCAGGAAATGACGCAGAGAGTAAAGATACTCGTCCTGCATACTAGTACACTTATGCTCCAGAGGCAGGAGCACTCTTTCACAAGCACCCTGGTATTTCAGAACACCATAAAGGAGGGACTGGGGGAAGGTGGTGTTCCATCCATGGAGGAAGAGCGCACGGCTTCACCATCACACAGTCATATATGATGCCCTTACAGTGCAAGACTGCCTGTTTCTCCTTATGCAATTTTCTCTGATAGGCAATTGAAGAAGAGAAAAAAATGATACAATGCGTCTCAAATGCATGATTGCAGTCTGACTGGGTGGCTGGTAGGCGAACTTTTAAGGACAGAGGTATATAGAGAATGGCTGCTATTGAGATAGGGGAACATCATATAATTCGTCGTAAGTTCTGCAACTTGTAGCTAACTCTCATGTTCACTTGGAATGCGGTGAATATTGCTGCAATACCAGTGCTTAATTTGAACTGGTGTTTGCTGGTGGGGGTCAGTGGCGCTCATTTTTGGGGACCAGCACTTATTTTTCCTCATCGAACATTTACTGAGAGCAATAGAGGGAAAACACACACAAAGGGATAGGAGGAGGAAGAGGAAGATGAAAAACCTTCACAAAGGAAGAATGCAGGAACCTGCAAGAGTGAGATAAAGGGCCCAGGTAGAGGCTAAAAGAGTACGGGGTGGATTCAAGACTACGCAGCCTTGGTATTCGGTGTGCTGATATTTAATAGCACTGGCCGCGGGCTTCTGAGCAGAGCTTTGGGAATCTTCACTCATTTATTTGCAAATTAAGCACTGTGCAGCAATACACATGCAGACAATAATGAACGAATTGTGAAACCGACCTATGGTGTCGGATTACACATTGTGTGTATCGACCCCATCCATGCTTTTGTGCGCCCTCGTTAGGTGCATCAGGTGGAGACTGGAACTGTGCACCTGATTAAACAGTAATTAAATGTAATCTTTGCAAAATAGGTGTGGACTGTGTAGACCTCAGACTTTCTGGGAGTCCATGGGACCCTAAGTGTTCCCTCCCAAATGATGCACTTGGGTGATGAGAGGCCCTTACTGCATAGCACCTCTTCGATGCTGCATGAATAGTGCATCCCCCAGAGCCTGTGAGCCCTGTGTCCGGATCACTAATGAAAATTAGATAAAATTAGGCAAATTAGGGAACAACCTTCGACACTGCTAGGGGACAAAAGGTAACCTGTGCATTCGGTATTACAGAAGAGGCTGCACAAGCATCTATGGTAACTCGGACTATGATTGTGACCGTGGCGCTTTGGTAATCCGGCCGTGGTATTTCACGGTTCCAAGAGCCGTTCCCTTCTCTCATATTGAAGGTTGCAAAACTGGCGCCTCCGAACGGCTCATGGAAGCCATTCTTGGGACTTTTACAAAAAATCTGCCCACTTTTCTCCCTGATGGAAAACACTTGTGTAAGCCTTAAGCATGTGATCCTCAGTAGGTGAGCTGCTAGGGTCTCGGTGTTTCCTGCTAGCAATGAAAGGAGCTCTCACTACTTGTAAGAGATTCCCTATCTGTCACCAGATATTGACATTTACTCCAGTTCTTTGATTTCTTCCTCTCTAGTTTGAACAGTCCTCTCCTGCATTCATGCTATGTACCTGGTCAGGGCCAGGCAGGCTTGCCTGACCTTGAAGGCAGAGGGAGGTCGGTGCAGAGGACAATGCGCCCCATCCATGCACGTCCAGAGCCAAGTGTGGGAGGGACGTGCAAGTGGAAGCTGCAGTTAAGCTAACGAGGCCCTTAATTAGTCCTTTTATTCTGCTCCATTCCTTGCTTAAAGGAATGTAATTATGAGACACGCTGCTTTGATATACAAAACATAATCTATCCCGTCTGAAGTGCCTCGTTCTCCTCCCCCCATCGCAGTAATGTAAAAAAAAAAAACACAAGAGGCAAAGGAATGAAAAAAAATGCAATATCAGTAAAGTGGAACGTTTGACCTGTAAATATTGCATTAGCGTTTTCAAAAGTGCTGTGCGGGCAGAATGCCTCTTGCATTGTTATCTCAGAGATGCGCATAAAAGAAGGAGGCAGAGGTGAAATGGTACAGAGCCGTCCTTTGAGACGTGGGAAGGCTCAGCCATGGCAGGAGTAGCCATACCCTGGAGGGAGGGGAGAGGCCTAAGTGGGGTGCAAATACCCCCACTAAAGAATGGCTGTGGATCATTAAACCAGGACACCAATGCCAACAGCGTAAAATAATATATGCGAACACACAGGGAAGGACATAAAGAGATTGGTGCCAACCTGTTTTGCAGTGGCAAAGTGAGCTACCCTCCCTGCCCCGCTGAACTGCCCTATACTATTGTATTGTGGATGCCGTTCAGGGGCTTGTCCTCTTGACCATTTTTTTATGGGCCCCTCTGCTGAGACTCCAGTCAAAGAAGTCAATCCATGGCACATCTGATGGTGCTTTTTTTGGAATGAGAAAGCATTATTCCTTGACTAAGATGTACAGAGTCTGTTGCACAGATCACCTTAGTGCCCACAGGCTGAGTGGCACACATGGTAAATGTTTAGATTTCCCAGTAGGATGGCACCTCTGAAAAGCAGGGAGGACCGCAGAAGAACCAGTCAAGATGCCATGCAGGTGACTAGCTACACTCCTGCTCTGCTGGCCATGCAGAAGCAGTGGCCTTTGTGCAAACCTGCATCTCCACCACAGCCACGGTCTGCTTCCCACTGGTAACTCATTGCAAATTTGACTCAAGCAAATGCCCTTCTGAATCTGATTTCTATACATTGATGGCAAAGATACCTCTTAGCACTTGTAATCTTAAACATCCTTATCACTATGCACGCCCAAGCTATTAGAGAAACTCTTCCATGTCCAACAGGATTAAAAAACAGCCAACATGATCACTCTCAAGTGATGGCACTGGGACCACAGAAGGAGCTTTGTCAGCAGGTGGAAAGAGATTACAGGACACCTCAGTGTGAAGCGAGGTTGACAGGCACAATGGCCTAGTTGTTAACTTTTCACGTGTATGACAAAAAACATCATACTATGATCTTTACAATGTCATCAATGATCGCAGCAGATTTCATCACTTACTCCCACATTACTGGCATCTTCAAGTACCTAGGAGTGAAAGCTGATCCCCTCACGCAGTGGTATTTCACAGCGGTCACCTACCCCGCCAACACCCTCAAAAACCTGAAAAATAAAACGATAAGAAAACGAGATTAAAACTTGTTTTATTATTCTTCTGCCCAGTCTTGCGGGTGAGACCGGGGGGGACAGTACTGGAGGGGGATTGGTGGGCACTGTTATCAGTGCGCATGACGGTTTGGTTGGCCGACTCAGGACAACCAAACCGTCATGCACACTGAAGCTGTCCCCAAGCCGAGCTAAGTTGCCGGGTTGGAGACAGCAGGCACAGGCTCCCAGTCTGTCTGGGAGCACAAAATCTTGGCACTCAGGCAGCTTCAGGATTGGCCGCAGGGCAGTCTGGGAGCCTGTGTCCGCCTGCAGTGGAGAGGAGAGTAGAGCACGGTGCTGGAGGCCGGCAGGTAAGTTCTTTTTTATTTTTTGTATTCGTCTCCGTAGTCCCCCATCCACCCCCCCCCACTACCCTGACCCCCGCCCCGCCTCTCTTCCCTAACATGAGCCGCTCCTGGCATTTTATCAACAGGTGTGCAACTGCGAAAATAAGCAAGCATGAAGCTTGCTTGGGATATCACTTTGTAAATTACAAAGACATATGTTACATTTTAAGAAGCAAGTGGACTCCTGCCACCCATATTGCTACCTCGCACAAGCATGCAGACCAGACTTTCAAACATGCAACTGACCTACCAGGATAGCAGCTGCAGCAATGTTAAAGTAAAAACTTTAGCGTGACTCCTGATCAGCGGCACACTACCTACGGCAAAGGACAAGATGCCCATATTAGGGATATGGTGTACGGTTTCTGTTTTCTCCACTATACACCCCTAACTGGGTGCGGCCGGTGCATACAGGGACAGTGTGCCTTATTACCCTAAATACACGGTCCTCAATGCAGCCCCGAACCCGCGCCTGTAGTGAGTAGTTCATTAGTGAAAGACGGACCAGCTGTTTGAAGTAGCCTGTCTGCGTCTCGCTGTGGAGGCAGCATCCGGGCCTCCATGTGCAATAAGTGACTACATGTGCTCCAAGGGAGTGTATGGGGGTCCATATGACCTGGATTTATCCCTTCCTAGAGGCGCACCCTGGGGCACACTGACTGTGCACCACCTCTATGTGTCAAAATATGTTGAGGTGTTATAACCAACCAACAGACATCCATAGCTTAACATTGAACACACACACACACGCATGCACGCACGCACACACACACGGAAATGCAATAAAAAGAAACATCTGTATCCATTTTATAATTGTATTTATTATACAAACACACACACATATGTGTGTGTATATATATATATATATATATATATGTGTAAGCACATGGTAACTCACATGAGACGCACTCGAGACAAGCGACAGGTTACCAGCCTTTTATTTCAGGTATAGTTGTGCGATAAATGCCGGTATAATGAAGCAGCTTTACAACCAGCCTGACGCGTTTCAGGTTTCCCCTTTCTCAAAGGCTTGTGGTAAGTTCGTGCTGTGGCGTGCAGCAACTCCCATAAATGCAATAATGTCACACCCCTTAATTAGGCAAATTCAAGACTTCTGGGAGTTGTAGTGCACAAATATTCACTCCGTATTTTGGCGCACATATGACTGCTATCAATAGAGCCCCCACTGGGCCCCCGCAACCATGCACAACTTCAATCCTTCGTCGTTGCTCCATAAGCGAGGATGGTGTATCCAAACCTCATGGCCTCCTAATTATTATGGAGTGGTGCAGTCTCGTCGGATGAGCGTCCGCCTCAATTTGTAAACACATGGTAACTCACATGAGACGCACTCGAGACAAGCGACAGGTTACCAGCCTTTTATTTCAGGTATAGTTGTGCGATAAATGCCGGTATAATGAAGCAGCTTTCCAACCAGCCTGACGCGTTTCAGGTTTCCCCTTTCTCAAAGGCTTGTGGTAAATTCGTGCTGTGGCGTGCAGCAACTCCCATAAATGCAATAATGTCACACCCCTTAATTAGGCAAATTCAAGACTTCTGGGAGTTGTAGTGCACAAATATTCACTCCGTATTTTGGCGCACTTATGACTGCTATCAATAGAGCCCCCACTGGGCCCCCGCAACCATGCACAACTTCAATCCTTCGTTGTTGCTCCATAAGCGAGGATGGTGTATCCAAACCTCATGGCCTCCTAATTATTATGGAGTGGTGCAGTCTCGGCGGATGAGCGTCCGCCTCAATTTGTAAACACATGGTAACTCACATGAGACGCACTCGAGACAAGCGACAGGTTACCAGCCTTTTATTTCAGGTATAGTTGTGCGATAATGCCGGTATAATGAAGCAGCTTTCCAACCAGCCTGACGCGTTTCAGGTTTCCCCTTTCTCAAAGGCTTGTGGTAAGTTCGTGCTGTGGCGTGCAGCAACTCCCATAAATGCAATAATGTCACGCCCCTTAATTAGGCAAATTCAAGACTTCTGGGAGTTGTAGTGCACAAATATTCACTCCGTATTTTGGCGCACTTATGACTGCTATCAATAGAGCCCCCACTGGGCCCCCGCAACCATGCACAACTTCAATCCTTCGTCGTTGCTCCATAAGCGAGGTGGAATTCAAACAAGTGAAAACACAATGCCTAAAATTGCTAAAACAATAAAAGAGAGATTTTTTTTCTTCAAATTGACCCTGCAAAACCATGCTTCGCCAAAAGAAAGCAATGTTTCAATTCGTTGGCAGTCCATTAGAAAATATAATGAACTCCGTGGATTTGACTAATGTAAATAATATATATAGATTTTATATAATCCATACCCCCTGAATATATTAATTGCATTGATCAAGTGAAATATATAACATCACCTCCATAGAACCTTTGCAACTTCATCACTTTGTCTACATATTGCTCTCTACGGGGCTCTATTTCAATATTCATAGAAAAGCGCCCTGAATTCCTTGGAGTGCACTTTAATGTTCTTCCTCTTTTCAAACTCTGGACGTGCTTTTAGAGAGGCCATCATTCCATACATCAGAAAATGTTATGTTATGTTAAGCCATTTATAGAGCGCACGATTACCCCGAAGGGTGTCCTGGCGCTAAGTGATACAAGACATTAGTTTGTTAGGCAAATGGTTCTGGAGACAGTCTTACTTAAAAACACATTAGGTTTTATGAAAATGTACTGACGCCTGCATAAAGCTCTGTTATTAGGAAGATGTTGTAACGAAATTGTCATCTGTAATTGTGGTTCTGCACGAAGAAAACCTTTCTTTGCCTTTGGTCGGTGGGGAAGGCATGCATTTCTGAAAGGTTTTTCTTCAATGTTTGTATTATAAATTTGCATAAATTAGGTGATGGAGCATGCATTATCCTGAAATTACTCTTATTTGTGTGAAGAAGTATCTGCCTTAGTGGTCTCTTATTAATTTTGGGCACCTTTTCCATAATTTTTTTTTCCTGGAGTTTAATATAGCTCAAAATCGACCAGAACGTATCAGAGCGCTTTACATGAGCACCAGCTGCGTTACAGACGGGTACATTTATTTTTGTTAGGCACCGGGAGATTAAGTGATTTGCCCAGAATCAGAGGATGTTGGGTGTCGGTGCCGAGACTCGAACCCGGTTCCCCAGATTCGAGGTCGACCGCCTTAGCCGTTAGGCCACATCCTCTCCCCAGATACATAATTACATAATTGTATTGGCTAGAAAGATGCCTGCTAAATGGCTGTACAACAATGGCATTGTGCAGTCCAAGGTGACCAGGAAAGATAGGTAAGGTCCACTGCAATGTTGAAAGATGTTAGGAAGGCACTGCCACAACCCTTGCAGCCATGCTATCTTACAGGTACCATTCCCCCTGGTATAGGCACCATAGCCCCACTGGCGTAACGAAACTTGAGGGGGCCTCCCTGCAAGGCACGTGGGGGGGGCCCCCTCAGGGCACAATCAGGAGCTCTGCAGCCAGAGTGCTGTGCTGAGGGGGGCCCCTGGAGCTTGGGGGGCCCCCGCACCGCGGGGGCTGCGGGGGCCTGTGTTACGCCCTGATAGCCCTGGGGGCAGAGTCCCTATGAATATCTGGCACCAGAAGCGGGATCCACCCTATATGTACAAGCACCACCAGTCGCTCTTGAGCCAGCCCGTCTAAATGGAAACCAGTTCGGGCAGGGGTGGTTCTGCTCAAACCCGAGCCACCCAAATTTTCAGGCATTTCAAAATATGGCGAACTTCAGATTTTTCAGAAATTTGAGAGAAACAGCAGAAGCTGCAGCAATTTTTCAGAAGTTTGAGGAAAGTTACCGCAAACAATATAACACAAAGAATATGCTTTATGGGTCTCATGCTCAGATTCTTTACTGTGCTCACCTGGACTTGTCTTTAACTTTCGCTTGGTTTCTCAATGAGAGTTTTGAAAATTCAGCTGAACTAAGGTATTTGGAATAGAGAAAACAGGTCACATATTAGAGAGAGAGAGAGAGGCAAACAAAGAGAAAGAGAGAGAGAAAGAGAGAGAGAGAGAGAGAGAGAGAGAAAAAAAGAGGGGGTGGAGAGAGCGGGGGGGCATATTGAAAAAAAAAAACTTTACAGGCTCTCATCCGGAAATGAATTGTCCCTAAATCAGGGTCAGCAGGGCAGTTTCCATTGGTACTTAACATGATACTTGTTATAATTGACTTGTGTCTTCCCTGCTGCTCAGCTAGTATGAGTGTTAGAGTGCCTGATGACCTCATGGAATGTTTGATGTGCCTGGCTTGTGTGTGGAGTGTCAGTTGGTGGCAGGCAGGCTGAGCGGCAGGGAGGCTGCTCCTGGTGGGGCTAATTTCCATCTACTTATCTCCTTCTTATGAACTTAACCTGGAACTAAGCTTAAATAAATCTACCTTCTTTCATACACCTCGGCTAATGGACTTTTTGTATACAACATTTTTGGCGACGATTTTAAAGAACCTATGCGTGGAGGAAGGAAGGCTGTGCTGTCTACTCTGGAACTAAGGAACCTACTAAATATACTAAAGAGATTGGATTTACTGAAACCTTAAGGAAAAGGAAACGTTATGGAAACGCCCTGCTCAGCCCCACCAGTGTCCCTCATCAACAGGACAGCCTGCAGCCTAGGGCGTTTGACCTTTTACTACTGTGGAGTCTGCTGGCATTATACTGCCTTGGAAGAGTTGCTTCTGTCCTGCAGCGTGGGCGTTTGACAGTCCACTTCTGAGGAGCCTGTGGAAAATTTGTGCTTTTGGACAGTCTCTGAAGACACGAGAGTTCCTCAGTGGCGCAACAAGTTTGGCACATCCTGCTAAGTGATGTGTTTAATCTAGGCACTTAGCCTGTGTTGGGACTGTCAGAGTGTGATTTCTACGGTGTGGACAGCTTGGCGTTGACCGAAGCTAATCAATTGGATGTGGAGGAAAACGGATTACTTGGCAAGACTGACTTGTGCGGGCAATTTTCAGGTCGTGTGGAAAAGCGGCACCGCACCGCTGGTGAGCCGTTACACTCAAATAAAGATGCAGTGGCTGGTGATGTCTCTGAAATTGCCATCTTATCCTCAAGAGCTATCAGTGAAAGACTTTTGGGTGAGCTGTTTTTGTTTTTACTAGTTTTACTCCTGCACCGTAACGTTGGGAAGTTCAACTGCTGAACTACATTTCAAATATACCCAGCGCGTGCGACCTTACCGTTCCTGCAATAACTTCTTCATACCTTCTGTGACGTTGTCGACCCTACGCTTCTCAGGGCTGTTTTGGGACGCTCTGTAGCTTGGACGCGCTGGCAGCCATCCGGCGCGGCGTCACCCTGCGTGCCGCCATCTTGTGACTGGCATTGTACACTGGATTTTCTTGCACTCTCCAACCTTCTACACGTTTTGCCAAGCGCGTTGCTCACTCTTTGTTCTGTTCAAGTTCAACCAGATCGACGGAGAACTTTGCGGTCTTCTTTCTGTCTGCAATTCGTATCGTTGTGCAGAGTGCGCCAGAGTTATGCGATGTCACCAAAGGAGAAGAAGACACGCGGAAGACCCTGCAAGCTGTGAGAAGGGAGAAGCAGACGGAGGAGTCGTGCCGAGAGGGAACGCGTGAGTGACCAAGGGCATGGAGTGCACTGCATGGTGAACAGAGGAAAACTGCAGCGGTAAGGAGAGTACGGCAGGGCAGCAAGCAGTGCAGAGAGGAGGCGTAAGTGACAGCGCAGAGTGGGTAGCGCAGTGAAGAGAGCGCTGCGGCCGGGGAAGACACGCCGTGACAGTCTAGGGCAACTGGATTATGTGTCTTCCGGAAGGACACAGTACATCGTGAATTACTTTTCAAGCTGTGTAGGACGCTAGCCATTGGGAAGTCTCTGCACTATACCGCATGATGCGTTCAGATATTTGGAGTGTTGGTGAGGACCTCGGGTGAGAGATCGCTCACCAGAGTAAAAGACTTTCTTTTTGTTCTTCTTCAATTGCTACAATACTGTTTTGTGGGGAGGTTGTAGTGTGGTCAGTTTTGTTTTTGGGCAGGCGTGTACCCTTTTATGTTGACCTGGAGGGATAATAAGTGAGATTGTGGGGTGGCACCCAGTTCATGTTCATTGGTATGTGTTTTCCCTATTGTGTTGGGTTGTGGGGCCGCGTGCCCCAGTTCTGAATCATAGGGAGGTGTGTCCCTTATTACTGTGAGGTTGTGGGGTGGTGAGTACCCCAATTCAGTTTCATAGGGATGTGGGTACCCTATTATGTGAGGTTGTGGGGTGGTGAGTACCCCAGTTCTGTTTCATAGGGATGTGTGTACCCTATTACGTTGAGGTTGTGGGGTGGTGAAGTTGAGTGGTGGTTAGTACCCTATTACGTTGAGGTTGTGGGGTGGTGACTGCCCCAGTTCTGGTTTTCAAGGGTGGCGAGTGCCCTGTTGTGTTGAGGTTTTGGGGGGGTGAGTGCCCCAGTTCTATGGTCAAGGGTGGTGAGTACCCTGTTGTGTTGAGGTTGTGGGGTGGTGAGTACCCCAGTTCCGTTTCATAGGGATGTGTGTACCCTATTACGTTGAGGTTGTGGGGTGGTGAGTACCCCAGTCCTACTTCATAGGGATGTGTGTTCACGGTTGCGTGGAGGTTGTGGGGCGGTGAAGTTGAGTGCCCCAGTTTGGTTTTGGGGTAGTGTGTGAAGTTGTGGGAGCCAAGTGCCCTAGTCCAGTTTCTTGGGGCGGATAGTGCCCCAGTTATGTTCTACAGGGTGGTGTGTGCCCTGTTAGGGGTAGGTTGTGGGGTGGCGAGTGCCACAGTTCTTTTGTCTAGGGTGGTTAGTACCCTATTACGTTGAGGTTGTGGGGTGGTGAGTGCCCCAGTTCTGGTTTTCAAGGGTGGTGAGTGCCCTGTTGTGTTGAGGTTTTGGGGTGGTGAGTGCCCCAGTTCTATGGTCAAGGGTGGTGAGGACCCTGTTGTGTTGAGGTTGTGGGGTGGTGAGTGCCCCAGTTCTATTGTTTGCCATTTTCTAGGGTGGTCAGTACTCTATCACGGCATTTTGTTGGGTGGTTAGTGCCCAATACACTTAGTTTTAAGCCTTGCCCTCGCAATGCTCGTTTTCTTTATTTTCCCCAAGGGAGGGGGATGGGGTTAATCTCTATGTCTTTATTTGGGGTTAATATCTATGTCTTTGAAATGCAATGTAAAATTAAAGGAGTCAAGGATAAAGAACCTACAGAGTTGAGGAAAGAGACTGTGTTTAAAGGAGTCAAGGATCTACTGGAACTAAGGAATATACTAAACTGATTGAAAAAAGAAAAGGAAACGTAACGGAAACACCCTGGTCAGCCCCACCAGTGTCCCTGATCATCTGGACAGCCTGCAGCCCAGGGTGTTTGACATTCTACTGCTGGTTTTAGTGTTTGACATTCTACTGCTGGTTTTAGTGCAGCTACTGTGTGATTGCTGCAACCCATGGAGGAGTTGCTCTTGCACAGCTGTCCTTTCAACAGTCGAGGGAAAAGCTGCTAATTTGCTTTGGGCGTAGAAACTGGTACTTACGGAATTGGCACCAGCGACGTGTGTTGGGAAAACCGGCACCCCTGTGAGGCGTCACACTTTAAAGGATAATAGTCAGGCTGGTTGAGTTTTCAAGAGGTGCAACGAATTTAACGTTTCCGCACATCCTGCTGTGTTTTCTGTTATGAGAGTCAACTTATTGGATGCCGTGGATTCAAAATTGTTGACAATTCGGCACCCCAGAGGAATTTTAGGGGCTTGTTGTGGGAGTATCAGCAACACGTGAGCCTATACACTTCAATAAGGGGCAGAGTCTGCTGGTGGCATTGTTCAGTAACTGTGAGTACTTTGTTTACGCTGATTTTAATGAGGTTACGACTTCTCAATGACAGTTGAACTGCTGCTACACATTCAAAAGGTCACGAGCTATCGCTGAGCGCGCTGTCTTACCTGCTTCCTGCTGTTCTGCCATTCTTCTGTGGGACCATTAGTGACGTGTGGCTCATGGCTGTTGTGGACGTTTTTGAGCACGGTGATGCCGGGAGCCATCCGGCGCGGCGTCACCGGTGTGTGCCGCCATTTTGGAATTGGAGTTTTGGATCTTATGGGTTTAATGCTGTTTCAAGTACACGTTTGCCAACCACGTTCTTACACGCTTTGCAAACTGCGTTTTTTGGGTTGTCATTTTCAATAAAGGTATTGGAAACATCGTCTTAACGGAGCAACAACTGGGATCGTCCTACATCCAAGAGCCCTGGCATTGGGTGTGTGGTTATTTCGTTAGAGCCATTGTGGATTTGGTTCCCTTTCTACTTAACTGTATGTACTGTTTTTGGGCGAACATTCTGTCTCCACGTGCAGAGGTCTAATAACTGCATTCCTGAAGCCTTCTGTGCAAAAGCTGGATATGATGCTGAGTGATGCATTTTGGATGAGGACCTCGGGTGAGACATCGCTCACCGGTGTTTAATGACTTTTTCTATTGTTTGTTATGTTTTACATGTCATGTATTGCTGTGTGTGCTTGTGGACATGCATTTGTTTTCCTGGTGTAATGCTGTTCTATTTCCAATGGGTGGTGAGTGGAATGTTATTTTGTGGTTGTGTGGTGGTGTGTGACTCAGTTCTGCTTTAAGGGTGTTGTGTACAATTTTATGGTGAGGTTGTGGGGCGGGTAGTGCTCCAAATCAGTTTTCATGGGTGGTGGTAACCCATTACTTTGGTATGGTTGTGGGAGCTTTGTGCCCCAGTTCTGTTTCCAAGGGTGGTTAGTACCCTATTGAGTTGAGGTTGTGAGGCGGTTAGTGCCCCTGTTCTGTCTCACAGGGTGGTGTGGACCCTGTTACGTGTAGGTTGTTGGGCGGTGAGTGCCCCAGTTCTGTTCCACAGGGTGGTGTGTACCCTGTTACATGTAGGTTGTGGGGCGATAAGTGCCTCAGTTCTTGTGTCTAGGGTGGTCAGTACCCTATTACGTTGAGGTTGTGGGGGTGGTGAGTGCCCCAGTTCTGGTTTTCAAGGGTGGTGAGTACCCTGTTGAGTTGAGGCTGTGGGGTGGTCAGTGCCCCAGTTCTGGTCTTCAAGGGTGGTGTGTACCCTGTTACGTGTTAGTTGTGGTGCGGCGTGTGCCCCAGCTCTGTTCCACCGCCCTGGGTGGTAGTGTGTGTTGTGGGTTTTTTTTTTTTTTCCCAAGGGAGGGGGATGGGGTTCATATCAATGGCTTTATTTTGTGACTGCAATGTATATGATTTCTTTTGCAATGTAAATGCTTTTCTTTTAGTATGCATTGTATATATTATTGTTGGGATTGCTTCCTTCACTTCTGCATTTTGTTTCCCTAAGGAAGGGGGATATGTTATAATTGACTTGTGTCTTCCCTGCTGCTCAGCTAGTATGAGTGTTAGAGTGCCTGATGACCTCATGGAATGTTTGATGTGCCTGGCTTGTGTGTGGAGTGTCAGTTGGTGGCAGGCAGGCTGAGCGGCAGGGAGGCTGCTCCTGGTGGGGCTAATTTCCATCTACTTATCTCCTTCTTATGAACTTAACCTGGAACTAAGCTTAAATAAATCTACCTTCTTTCATACACCTCGGCTAATGGACTTTTTGTATACAACAATACTCCTCTGTAGAGCTGAAAACAGGAGCTCTGAGTCAGCCTGAGTTGTAAGTCCAAAGACACTTGGGGAACCCCTGCCTACAACTAATCAAAAGACGTTTGGTTTACTATGGATGTATGTTTCTAGCCACAGAACCTACACTCTGTCATAACCATGATGTCCCAACAAGCAACAGAGACAGATTAGCTCTTAACAAGGGGCATGCAGAAAACAATTCTCAGGAAATTTCACAAAAATCATGTGAAATTAGATTTTCAAAATTGACTTGCCAGTATTTAAATGAAAATAGAACGTAGATACTTGGATTTAAGAGTAACACAACATTTTCAGCAGGGATCTGGTTTTATTAGAAGACATTTTCTGTACAAATCCGTCTCACAGCTGTCCACAGTTTAATGCCCTCAAAATCATATAGAATTTTAAGAAATTAACGTTGTGAATTTAAAGACATTTTGTACACATAAATACAAATTTGCCTAGGCCTAACCTTCACGCTATAATGTGAATAGAAATATTCTACTGAAACAAAACATTGTTGAATCCAATTTCAGTCAATATAATTTCATGTTCTTCAAACTGGAATCGTGTACACATATGTATTATGTTTGGCAGTGGGTAGATTAACAAATAATGCCGTACCATGTGAATTTCCTTTTCCAACTTGGTTACAAACTATTTTTAAAGTAATCCTTTCTCCCTGCATCCTGTATTAAGTACATATCCCTGAATACACAGTTTGTTGACACCTCAGAATCTTGGCAATGTCTTGTGTTAGATAAAAATTATTTGTGAGAGAAAAAAAACATTGTCTGACTGTTCAGGGTATCTGCCTTGAGGGATGACTGTCTCCCAATCACTGCCACAGATATTCCACTGATGTGACTTTTCCTGTGCAGTATACGTGTTGTAGGAAACACAACTCTATTCATTGGAAATGGGCCAACTACCCTCTAAATGCGTTAACACATCTTGGGTATACATTTGACTGTGACAAAAGGAAACATATGCTACGGCTATCAAGCCATTACCTCGACTGAGTCACATCTGTTTTGTCAGATAACACTGCTTTCCCTCTTTGCACAAGATTCATAGCTCTTCAGTGCTAATGGGGCCTTCTCCTCATATTAGTTACTGTAAGTACCAACATTAAATGTACTGCACTTCCCTAAAGATCTTCTGAGTATAAAACTGCTACTGACAAAGGCAAAGTTATAATCACATCTCTTTCCTTTTAAGAGAATATACGTTTACCATATGGCAGCCCTACTTGCGAATAGCTAGTCCATTCCTAAGGCACGAAGCATGCCATAGTTTCCGAAACAATAAATATTCACCATCATCCATATTTCATATTATCCAATCCTACTTGGCTGGACATTCAGTCATTGTTGTGGGAGGAGCACATTTTCAACAGTATTGCTTAGCTTGGGATTCTGGCGGGTCACCTGTTACCCTGCAATAACTGAGCACACCTCTCGCCACATAGCACCGAATTAATATAATAGGATTATTCCACTGAATTTAGGTCAACATTTCAGAACCTGGGACCTCTCCCATGATGCAATCCGAGGGAGATGTATGAAATGAAAACTCTGCTGGTGGCATCGAGGAGAAATGACTGCAGCTGCTTCCGTTCTGCAGCTGCAATCCTTTTGTAAAAAAATCCACTGCCTCACACAAAGCATTGAGTCATCACCAGCGTCACATTCTCTGATGACATCACAGACACGATACAGCATCTGGCTGGTCCTCTCAGTGAATGCATACAGAACACTCACACAGATCTCAGTCAAAGAGTAGACGTCAGAGCCACAAATCAGAAATCCACACTGAACACCCACCTGTCTAAGGCAAACTTAGGGTGTGGTTCAGCTCAGCTAAACTCCACTAGGACCAAGTGGTTCTTAAAATAATCTAAAATGATAGGAGTTTGTGACATCTAGGCACTACAGGTGCATTATACATTAGATAAAGCAATTGTTCTATAAATCTAATTTTTTTTTTCCCGCCCACTCTAAACCAGCTCTGATAGCGTTTGGAAGTCAGCTCTGCAGATGTTTTATTGCATATATGCATCCCGCGGGGAGGTGATTGGGTGCTACCCTCACCACTAATGCACCCCAATGAAGATATTCTTTCGCAGCTGCAGTTGTTTGTATGTAATCACATCTTAAATACACCCTGCATTAATCCTTATTGTGTACAAAGCAGAGAAGGTCCCTATCTTACCTAATGGTGCTGTGAGGTGAAAAGAGGAGACGGGGCTCACTCTCTGTTAGCGGAGGGTCAGCTGACCAGAACTCGTTGGAACCCCTAATCAATCAGTAGATTTCAATCCATCAGTAGATTTGTAGAGCGCTACTTTTCACCCGTGAGGGTATCCAGGCGCTGGTTCTCTGATTCTACTCTTTATAAGCGAATAAAAAATTAGCTAGCATTCGCGCAAAGAAATTTCAATTCTATTAAGGACACGGAGGCGAGGATTATGCTTCTCTTTCTTTTATTTGCTACTCACAGCAGCCAATGAAAAACGTTTTGTATGCAAATAAAACTACATTTCCCATGATGCTCGTCCATACATCACATCCTGTACAGCCCTATAAGAGCCACTGAGTCCTGTTTCTGCTCCTCTTTCTTTGCTCGAACCTTGACGGTCAGTAACATTAACAATTACAGTCCAAAATTAAGGAACATGAGTCTCAACAATCATCCTCCAGCATGGAAGAATCATAGCCAAACTGGAAAGTTTATATCTTCTAAACCAGAAGTACATCTGCTCCGTCTTCTTTCCCAGAACCTAAAAGGAATGAGACAGGGAAAAAACCTGTAACTTCTGCTTATACAGAATATCAAATACATGTCGGTGGGTAAGGTATTATCAACATTGTAATAAAACCGGGTGGGATAATCCTCGCCTCCGTGTCCTTAATAGAATTGAAAATTCTTGGCGCGAATGCTAGCAAATTTTTTATTCTATTACAGGACCGGAGGCTTCGGATTATGCTAGTTTAACGCTTAGTAAAAACACAACTACAACTATATCACCCACCGGTTCATAACACCTGTTTAAACGTAGGCTGAGAAAACCAATCAACAAGTCTCCAGAAATCTGGAACAGTAAAATCATCATAGAATATGGAGATGCTATGGCACCATGAACAGGAAATGTCCCAAACTGAGGGTATGAATACCGACTTCCGTCAGCTGACCTTACCCTCCTGTCTATGAAAAACCGCAGACACAGTTTTAAAACTCATGTAACATGATCACCCAACAGGGCGAACCTCCTTCGTAAGCCTTAAGGCAATGAACCCCACATAAATGCCATAGTTGGAACGCATAATCTGTAACAGTTCATGACAAAGTGTCGTACTGACATTAATACTAAATGAAATTCCCTCTGGAGTAGATACTGTACCTGTAAAATCCAGGTCTTTCTCGTCGTAGACATACCGACAGGTAGCCAGGTTAAAACGTAGAACGGACGATAAAAGCTGTCAACATATTAGTTGGTTGTTTATCCAGGAAATAAATAACAAGATTCGCTACTCTAATACCTTTAACCGCGGCGTCAATTCTCCCACAGTGCGGGACAATTGAATAGTGGGCGGGGCCGCGTTAGCCAACGGACGTTGGAAGCACTAGGGAGGTAGTGCTCGCGACGGCCGTTGGCCGACGCGAGCACGAAAAAGGGTTAACTCACTAACAGACTACCGGCGCAAGCCCACCGGTTTGCGCAGCATCCGAGGATGATTTGCAGGAAAAAACGGCCGAACGGCCGCTGCGAACCAAGTGATACGCCAAGTCCTATGATCGTAGTGCTGAGAAATCATCCACAATGTGGGGAATTCAGCCCCCACAGAACCACGCATCGTGAATATACCGGCGCACAGCCTTCCCACGTTGAGAATATCGTGTGATCGGACGGGCTCAGATTTAGGAAGAAAAAGAACGCTTGCAGCGTGTCCGAAACCCGGCCAGTGCCATTGGCGCCGGAAAGATCTCTATGTCATAAGGAATAACTGCCCCATCAACTATCGGGCGCTGTGCATGAAGGCCCTGGAGTATCGTGGAGGGGCACGGAGCACTCAGAGCAGGACGCAGCCTGTCATAAGGATGACGGGAAACCAAGATGGGGCATCCATAAGGGAGATGTTAAGAGTGCCACCGCTAGGTGGCGTGATATTTGTATCCGCTCATCGACAAGTGGAGTGCACGGAGGGAAGCATAGGTCATTCCCACCGACAGTCGCGGGACACGGTGTCCATCGGGTTCCTGATGGATCCGGTCCCAGTCGAAAACCGTCGTAAGTGACGACGTAGTATTGATGCTAAAAGATCAATTGGACAAAGGCCCTGAAAATCCAACAACCACTGAATCTCATTCGGTCGAAAACTGCCATCCGCTGCCATCTAGGAGATACCTGGGATATCAATCCGCCACAGAGTGCAACTGTTGTGAATGTATTCTGCAATGACCTAACTCAGATGACTGAGGCAGAATGTCTAAAGGCCTGCACTATCTCCATCAGGAAGATGACGTCATACCTTCCAACTTGTTGACGGGCCTCACCGCCAAGAAATTGAAAATGAGAGAAAATATCAGGAATTGAACACGCGACCTTTGATTAGGAGTCTGCACCTTATGATACATTATGTTGTTAGCGATTCATCACGCGCGTGATTACTCAGAAGAGCGTTCCGGCGCGAGCCCTAGACAGAGAATGTGAAACAGTGAAAAAAAGAAGTAGCGGCCAAAGAGGACCAGGTTAGATGAACTAAGAAGGTTTTGATTCTGATTCTGCAATCGTATGCACTAGACGACAGTGTCTCATCGCAGAATGGGTAGGATATGTCAAAGACCTGTGTGGGAAAAACTATGAAACGAATGGAGGGGGACAGAAGAAACTTTGATAAAGGATGCTAATAGCACCAGTACTCTGACAGTGCATAACCCAATCAGAACTCCGCCAGAGACGGACAAGGAACGAGATAATCCTGGAAAGTTCTAACCCAAAACAGAAGGATACCTAATATGGAGTCGGAAAACTGTGAGGCTAAGAGCTAAGTCTGTGTTAAGGGGAACAGATATATATATTCCCATAAACACGATCCGAAGGCTGCCCTGTCCCCGTAAGGAAAAGTACCGATTTTAGTAAGGTGGTGAAGCCGGAGGACGTGAAGGAGCCCGAAAGGGAAGGACCAAAGACTCCAAATATCAGTTGCGCAGCGGAACAGCCGGAAACGACGAAGGGAAGGAAGAGGGCCTAGCTGGGCGCCCTCCTATGAACGCTTGCATGTTAAGAAGTGTTTGAATAGTTCTGGCCGCAACGCGGCTTGCAACACAGTGCTAGAGACTGTAATTTCTGAGGCCCTGTGGACGACTTTAGGATGGGAATATCCCGCGTGTCGACAAGTTCTTCTAGGAGACATCCTGCGCTCCGTCAGAATAGATCACATCCTCCTTATATCTCACCAATGGAAAGCTTAGGGGTGTCTGTGTGTAATATTGTAGTGCAAAGCACAAATCACGGAGGAGTAGAGGGGGAGCCAACCCTATGCACACGAGAATTGAAAAATAATGTACCTAGCTCCTCAGCAAAGCTGTAGTCGATATTATTCCAGCCCAAAGGGCGTAAGAGCCATAGAGAAATATCAGGAGCGTGTGCGCACTCCAAGGGCCAGCCTGTTGTTGCAGACGGGAAGGCGTAAGAGAAAAACTGCTCCGTCTAACGTACGAGGCATTATGAGCCTCGGAGCAAACGGGGGACGCGTGCGATGTGCGTAACTCAAACGTCCAAGTATATCTATATATACATCCCAATTGAGTTATGCACCTCGGAGCGTGATCGGCTCCATCCCGCACTCGGCAACTAGGGAAAGCCTTTGGCGGTAAAGCGCGATGCCGCGCAGTGTACATAAAATTTTCTGACATATCAGAGAAAGAACTTGCCTAAAATTTGCTACCTTCAGAAACAATAGTATGGAAACACAGTATTGAAAACAAATAACCTTTGGAATCAGAGTCAGACACCTCAACCACTACATCATAGTGACTCGTTTAGGAACGCTGTTGGCAACAGCGCCGCATTAAGAAGGGTGATATTAGTTTGCACTTCAAGTGGGACTCAACCCACTAGCACTGACTTAGGAGGCCTGTGCCTTATCCACCAGGCGACCGAGGAATACATCAACGATGTATTAGAGTTACGAAGCGCGCCTCTCGGGATCACGCTTATGCACCCAAATTGTCTATTAAGTGCTGTAGAAAAATACATAGCCCAATCTCACTAAACAGTAACCCAATAGGTCTATGCACAGGAAAAACATGGAATAAACAGGCGCAGGGCACGTCTGGCCAATGAGGGGAGCTTCAGCGAGTTAATCACCCGATGATCGCTGCCGCAGGTACTAAAACCCCAAGCGGAGTCTGAATGAAGGAGGGCAAGCGGGCCGCGATGTCAGTTTTCATCCCGACCTAGGCGGGAAATCAAAGAAACTTCCTAAGTTCAAACGTTGCCCGGACAGCGGAGATCACCGGCTCCCAGCGGGAGCCCGCCCTGAAGAGCGCATGGGCTAAATACGGAGTATGGCTCGCTGCAATAAAACCTGTAACATATATTATAAATGTGAGCTTGCCTCCTGGAACCAGGTGGGATCCGGACCTGCGTCCCTTGCCCGGAGAAACGTCGCGTGCCAACATCTTGTGTTATGCCCCTTGTGGTGGAAGGCAAAGTAAGCGAGAACAAAGCGAGTAGCGCATTCAAGTAATAAAATGGCGGCGCGCGCCTACGTAAGATTCAATTGATCCATGTGTAAAAGGCAGCGCGGTACTCTGCGGCCAGCAGGGAGTGGAGCGAAGCCCGGTCGGGCCGTCAGTGCAAATCAAAAGCTCTGCTCCGGGCGGGAGCGTACCACCGATTAAGCCGGTCCCAGCGGGAGCCTCTCAAGGCGCCCGCAGGCCATCGGGAAAGGAAAAACATGCCAGAAGGGGCCACCCACGATGATTATGTACAATGCTTCCAGCGGGAGCGCCCCACAAATCCCGCCGCTCCCCGCGGGAGCCTTTCAAGACGCCAGCAGGCTGATAACGATAGCGCCGGCGAGCGCTAAACGGGAAAACATATGTCAACGTGAAAGGAAGACATAATTGCCCCCAGCACAAAAAACGCACATACCCAAACACAATTATTCAACCCAGCGCGATATAAGCGCAAACATAATTGCAACATCGTCAAAGACAAATCAACAGTCAAATAAGACAGAAATCACAACACAATGTTCTGAGCACTTAACTTTCTGCGTGAGCAGCAAAGAAAGGGGAGCATAAACAGGACTCAGTGGCTCTTATAGGGCTGTTCAGGATGTGATGTATGGACGAGCATCATGGGAAATGTAGTTTTATTTGCATACAAAACGTTTTCATTGGCTGCTGTGAGTAGCAAATAAAAGAAAGAGAAGCATAATCCGAAGCCTCCGGTCCTGTAATAGAATCATATATCCCTGGGGGCTTACGGGTGGTATTGTTCCAGGAACAGTGTGCTTTCACTTTGCCTACAGCCAAAACCCTTTTTTCTTTCCTCTAGCTGCCTGGTGGCCCTCGGCATCGTACCATTGTCGCCATGTAATATTCGACTGTGCACCTCTGAAGTGGGTGTAGAGTATTCTGATATGTATTCACGTGCTTAGACACACAACTCTACATTACAAATAGTTTAAAGACTGCATGATGTGACCTTTCCATCCTTCCAAGTATCCAGTCACAAGAGCCCCTCATCAGGCTTAAATTCAGAGTTACAGCCCCCATGAACATTATCCAACGACCGATTTGTGTTGGTTATTTCTAGAAGTCTAAACTCTTGGTAATGCACACCAAATGCCCAATCGACTAATTATCATACTTACACAATAGATTCACAGTGAGAATTCTTCACTCCAAGTAGCCAACTTTGTCTCCTTCAGAACAGCAGCGAACATATTCTTGTGACTAAACTACATACCTGTATGGAAGTGAGCCTGTCCCTGGGTACTCTCCCGTGGTTTCTCTTGCTGAGACAACTCTCAAAGGCCCCTCTACACTGTTCGGTCAATCTCGACTGACACTTAGTCATGAGCAGTTTTTGTGACCCCAGGGAATGAAAGTGAACACCCCTTTAACTGAATGCTGCTATGCCGAGGAATCCTGATGGTTCACCTGGCCATAGGTCATCTCAGAGTCTATCTTTCAAGCAGCAGAGAAAAGGAGTGTTAGTCACTGCAACACACTGTGTGATCTTGGGACGAAGCTCAGGATGAGCTGTGCACAAGCCCTGGTAGCACTCTAACCTATGAGCTACCCATGTCCTACCTGCACCAAGTCACCTTCAGAAGCAGTGAAACAAGGATGCGACACCTGGTGTCCAGCCTCCCTATCTCCCACACCTAAATCGGCCCTCCTCTCTCTTGGCTGTTAGGCACCCCCCCTCATCTGCAGCACCTCCCACGGGCTACGGCCCTAGCTGTCCCTGGAACAACAGAGCACAAACAGGAGTTGTACAACTGAACAGAGAATAAAAACCCTGGTGAACTGTGCACTTAATCAGTAAACGAGACAAATGTCCCTGAGGATACGGTACCGACTACATGACACTGAGAACACGTTATACTGCAGAAGTGACACCTCTGTTACATAGCATCCCTATGCAAGCATCGTAAATATTGACCTGGTGGGCGCTACACATTCATATCACAAAGATGCATTCTTTATACATCGACATGGCATCCATTTAATTTCTTTTACGCCTTCTGATGGCTCCACCAATCGCAATCGTCTAAAAAGGTCACAGTAGGTTTCAAAACCCAATCTGACGTAATGCAACCAGGGGACTTTGTGGCGTCCTCACCTTGGTGGGTTTTTATATGGTGGGGTTAGTTCACAAGAACTAGATACGTTTCCACAGGTTAGTCGCTACAGTTTGTAGGCTGGACAGGGCACAAGTAATAAACACGAATATAAACCTGGAGACCATGCACAGGCTGCGCCCAGCTGCCTCATTCTCAGACTCTAGGCCCTAGCTACAATTGGTGCAGCAGGTGCAGTTGCACCGTGGAGCCCCGAGCTTTGAGGGGCTGCTGAAACTCATGTATAGCTGTTATCTTCTACCCAATGAGTACCTGTGTTTCCTTGCTTGCCTTGGGCCCCTGGCATCCTTGCTAGCCAATGCTAAGCCCCCTTCCAGCCCCCCCTCCCCTATGATTGATGAGTCAGACACGAGCCTGAAGCCTGGCTCCTCACACAGGCACCTGACAGCAGCCGCCGGTGCAGACAGGCACAGAGCTGGCAGGGACAAGGGAGGGAAAGCGATTTAATCACAGAAAGACTTCCAGGCACCGGCTTAGCGTAATAGCATCTAATTCGTGTTTAAGAATTCCTCTCACCTAAATACTGTCATTAAACAACCTGAAATAACTAATTAAGCGGAGCACCTGAACGTGATAATACATTCAGGCTAACTCCAGTGACAAGCAACAGACTGCGTTATAAAAAAAAAAAAAACGCGCCTTACCCTTCCACAACATATAACAATAATTTGTTTTTAATTTGCAAGAATGAAGGACTCCTCTCTGCAGTGTGTTATTAAAAATCACCGAATATGACAGAAGACAAAACAATTACAAATAGTCCTTGCAATGAAATCGTTGGGGATAAATACAACTCACGCCATCAACTGGCAGTCTAATGTCTGCCTGTCTCTGGTTCTCTGTAATTGTCCATTCATCTGTCTGTCTAGGCACCTGTATATGCAAATGACTGAGTGCATGAATGAATCAATACAGCCATATTATACAAAATGAGTGGCGTCAAGGCCCATTGGCGTCGGGTGCGTTGACAATACATAAAAGGCGAGTTAGAACTGAAGGAAAGCTGGCTAGTCTCAATTGACTGTTTCAGGGACTATTTTCAGAGACCAAGGTCTTCGGATTACTAAATGTCTACTACCTTTTGGCCTGTATCACTATCAGCGAAGAGGGTTTAAAGGTCGTTTATTGTCAGGTAACTTCAGGAGCCATGCTGGTGTGTCTTGCTTTATTGTGTTGCCAACGAAGTCGTCACATGTATGCGTCAGGGCGCTGGAGGTGGTCTGGGCATTGCTGAAGGGCTGGAGAGATGAAGCTTGGTTCATAGAAAGGGAATGCAAGAACTTCTCTCTAGCTACCATTGTGGTACAGCCCTCAGTATCCCACGGGGGTAGGAGATTTGATCCTGCACAGGAAGTGGACAGAGTCAATGGCGTTGCTGATGGTGGCGACCACCAATATTGACCTGACCTCTGAGATGGCTGAATGGCACCAGGCCCTGGACTAGATAGACGCACAGGTGGGATATGCCCATAAGCCAGTATGGCCGTGCAGTGAGCCTAAATTGGCCTTTAGGCTTGGACCTTTTTGCTGCAGTGATTTATTGGTCTCGGCAGTGAGTGAATTTCCATCTTTTGAAGATTGGTGGTTTGTTTAGCCGTGGGAAACAGTAGATTGGATGTAAAGCCACTGGAGCGTGGGTTCTTTTGGACTATTGACAACTGAGGAACGTATTCCTTTGTGTTGATGGATTTGTTAGAAGTTGGTGATCAAGTCCAGATTTGTGTCAGTAGCACGAGAGGGTCTTTATTTATATATCTGTTTGGAGAACAGATTTGGGGAAAATATACGTTTTTCAAGATATTGGAAGTTCAACAACAATTAGAATTGATTTCTCAATCATTAGTAGGACTCGGCACTAAAACCTCCAGACTAGGCCCTGAATCTATGAATGCCTGCCCATAATTCCACACTGTGAGACATTTGTCAGCAGTTGAACCACTATGCACTAGCCTCATGATTCCTATTATTATATCGACAGCGACTACTCTGCTTTGTGGCAGATAGTCATTGGACCAACGAGTGTGGGGGAATGTGACAGGTTCGGTTTCAGTGGTGGGAGACTCTTGGGACAGCTTTGGGGTACAGGGGACTTTAACCACTGGAAACAGATGTTCATATGAATCCTGAAGTTTAAACCTTTTCTTGGGATAATTCAATGTGTATTCAGTCGAAGGGTATATTATACCCACAATTAGAAACCAATGGACAAAAAATATCTTAAAAGTCTATATTTTAAAATTGATATGGGCCATTCAATGTTGACAATATTTAAAATTAAGTTTTGTGCTCATTGGGTTTTTTAAATTTCAGAGTGTCCCATCAAAGTTATTAGAGAACGTGTGTGTATTGTTTTGGAGTGTGAGTGGACACAAATATTCTATTATTTTTTTACTTGTAAAATTCAGAACAAAGCTAGATAACTGAATTTGAGGACGTGTTTGAAATGTGAAATTTGTGTAAATAAGTAGAATCCATATTACTTGTAAGCGAAAATGGGTGAAAAGTATCCATGCCTCTTAGGGAGTAGAAATCGACCATACTATAGAAAAATTGGGCAGGTTTCTACCACAAAAAATGCAGAAAAGAAAAGAGACTTTCAACCACCTTCATGGCCAATTGTCATGTAGTCATCGGTCTGGAAGAGAGGAGCGGCACACAGAAGCTTAACATGTTTTACTCTCGGTCCAACAGCACCAGGTCTAAGCTATTTCTACATTCATATGAACTTAGGCTCCTCCACACCAAGCTCACCACTGAATCGCTTGGCCAAGCTCACCATTGAATCGCCTGCCCAAGCTCACCATTGAATCACTTGGCCAAGCTCACCACTGAATCGCTTGGCCAAGCTCACCATGGAATCGCTTGGCCAAGCTCACCATGAAATCGTTTGGCCAAGCTCACCACTAAATTGCTTTGCCAAGCTCATCATGGAATCACTGGAATTCTTGATGCAAAGATCTCTCAAGTTTGGTCACAAATGGAGTCGGTAGAAGCATCGGCATCAGTGTATTATTGATGTTGTGGTTCTCTTGGTTAGGATGTTTGAGAGACCGTGCCAAATGCTCTAGAAGGCGACCATGAAACTGGAGATCCAAGACAGATACACCGCTCGGAAGCGGGTTTGTGGTTTGCACTGGTCAGTTGATGTGATAGCACTGAAGGCTGCAGAGAAGACGTTGATAAGAAGGATGTTAGACAAGGGTCCACAATGCACTCTTGGTCAAATCATTTGTTCATGCAGGTTTTGTATTTGGCATTGGAGTTGTGCGACACAGCTTTGTAGGTATTTTGTTTAGGTGTTGATAAATTGAATAATGCATTCACCAACTTTTTCTTGAATTCTTTCTGCTCTTTGTAGTGCATCGGATTGAAATCTCTGCTTTATTTTGTTATTTCTAGGGTGCTCCATAAAGCGCACCTAATGCTAAAAATAAATCCTTTTTGCCATATTAGCAAGTGCCCCGAACTGACCATGTTTTAGGGTCACTTATTGGTCTGTACTGGTCAATGCTTAAAGTTGCAGCACTTATACTTCAAGGCGCTGCACAAAAGACATTAATATATACTTGCAATGACTTCTTTGAAGTTCTAACTACAAATTTGAAATTCACCAGATAATTAATTTAAAGTTCAAAATTTTGATATTTCTTCTTTTTTCAACGGACTCACTAAAAATGCACATTCTCGCGAATAAACAATCAAAACCAAAATATCAAAAATTTATAATCGACGTTTTCTCTTTAATTCTGAGTTAAGAAGCAAACCCTGCACATTCCAATGCACTTCAAATTCCATAAAGGTAACTTCATATTGTGTCTCTACCCTTAAACAGCCCAGAATTAATTTCCTATTACATCTCCTCTCCAAACAGTTTACAATGAATTCCTACTTCTTTCCCCTCATCACCAGCCGCCACCATGACAATATCATGATGGGGACTGGTGGCGATGTTAGAACAATACGATTTTTTCCCAGTAGATTAGATTGCAGTCTTCGGGGCTGATCTCAGCACTGGGCATGCTACCACTCTAGCCTCCGCTTCCTGCAGGTGCCTGCAACAAGATCACCATCTCTCTTCCTTTCTAACTATAAGATACATCCTTTTATATGTAGCTGCGTCTGGGACAAGAAGACAAGTTACCTGTAATTCGCATGTGTGAAATCTGAGTTACACTGGTGAAATATGTCTAATTCCAGAATTTCATGATATGTTAAATTCATTAAATTTCCCAAAGTTTTGCTTCACAAAATTTCAAAATCTTTGACTGCAGGAGCAAATTCACGCAAAAAATGTCCTACTGTAAGACATTTTCAGCTCGAACCAGCCTCATGCTGGTATCTTGTGAGACTTTTTATTGCAAAATATGCCCTTGTGAAAAAGCCATTTGAGATACCAGCAAACTGTGTTTCACTCTAAGAGTGTAATTTTTTTGAAACTACTTAATTTCTTTTTAAATTTTCATGATATTTTATGATTATATTTGATTTTGCACACCCCTACAATTGGAATAAGGTGCCATGGCTCATGTGACTGGAGCAGGAGCTCGGAGTTGGAAAAGGAGTCCAGCTTTAGCTCACCTCAGGAACTTAAACTGAAGTACTGTGAAGATAGCTCTGGCTTTGACTTATCTGGCAGCAGTCTAGGGCAGGGCTCTCCAATGTCGGTCCTAGAAGGTCAGATCCATTCCAGAATTTTAGAATATCCCCATTTAGATAAATGCTGTTATCTTAAAAATCTGCTGTGGATCCGGCCCTCCATGACCGACTTTGGAGAACCCTGGTCTAGGGCATCTGGGGTTCTCTCCCCTCCCGAGTGTAGTCCACCAGTTATTAGTGTACGCAGATCCACCCAGCAGCCCCTGTTACCCATTGCCACTAAGAGTCCTGGGACTTTGAGATCGAAGAGCGAAGGAACGCAGAGTGAAGTCCCAGTTCACTTGTCCTGAAGAGCACAAGGCTCTATCTACTGGGGCCATGACCCACACTTTCTGGCCAGGTTGAAACTCAACCAGAGTGGCATTCTGGTCAAACCAATGTTTCATCTCTTCCTGGCTGGCTTCCTGTTTCGCCTGAGCGAGCTTCAATAAGTGCGCAGGCTGGTTTCTAAAGGGCAGCATGGGGCTAAATCCATCCTGGGCGGCTTCCTTGGAGCTTTCTCCTAGCCTTCTTTCACCAGAATAAGAGGTCCTCTTACCGGGTGCCCATACAGCAGCTCAAAGGGACTGAACCCCAAGGCCTTCTGCGGTACCTCCCTGTAAGTTAGAAAAGTCATGGGAAGACGACGTCCCACTTATGCCTCAGGGAGGCTGACAGACCCCTAATCATACCCATCAGGGTTCGGTTGAACCTCTCAACAAACCCATTACAAAGAGGGTGGTAAGGTGTGGTGAACTTGTATGTTACACCACACTGGTTACCTGTTCCCATTTGGAAATAGCACTTACCTACTTGGACATGTAAAATGGGGTGTGGGTGTTAAGTTGAGTGTCACCTAGACAATGACACATAATATTGACGTGTGGTTTCATATTCTAAGAAAACTGGGCTTCCAGCACAACAGTGGTGCAGTGCATACATACTTGAGCCACATGAATTCTCGCATTCAAATTTGTTGTACGTACACATTAGCCTAATAGGATTTCCATGAATCTGATTTAATGTTTTGCTGCTATGCATTTCCAAAAGGTTTCTTAATTAAATGAATTTTTTACGTTGTTGTTTATTTTTCGGTAATGTGGTTGTGAAAATGATCTCTGCAGTCCTGTAACATATTTATATATTCTGTGTAGTAAATCTCCACTAATTCCCTTTGAGCAAACCAGAGAGGCAGGGGTACTAGGTGCCCACGCAGAAGCTACACAATGGCATCTCTAGAGAGGAGCCAAATGAGACCCACAACCCAGCTCTATTTGTTCTAGCCCCCTTCTTGTGCCCCACCACCATAGCTGTTGATTTGTGGCAGGAGGTGACACAGATTATAAAACAGGTACTGCACCTTGCCACACATATTAATTTGTCCATCTACCTTTCACTGCAAAGTGACATTGTTTTTTTTAACTCTGAGTTTGTATGTAATATTGTTAGAACTGGGGGTCTCTAATTGGCAGAGGTAGGTATCTTTTTCCAAGTAGGGACCCTTGCTTCTAGTCACGGTATGGGGGATACACACTTTAGATAACCCCTGCTCACTCTCCTTGTAGCTTGGCACGAGCAGACAGGCTTATCCCAAAGGCAATGTGTAAAGTATTTGTACTCAAAACACACAGTAATTTAGTGAAAGCACCACAAATGGACGCCACACCAGTTTAGAAATACAAAGTATCTTTATCTAAACTCAACAAGACCAAAATGACAAATATCCAGCATACATGTAGTAAAATAGCACTCAAAAACAGTAATTTTCACAATAAAGCTTATAGAAAACAAATAGCTCCACCTGAGACTATTACAACATCGTGACAGCAATAAATCTAAAGTAAGGCACAGGCCGCGAGGTGCGTGGCGTCGGGCATGGAGTCACATGGACCCCCAAACAAACAGTACCTTGGAAAACAAAGTCTATGACGATGCATGGCGTTGTGGAGGTGAGGCGTCAGTGCTGAGGTCGAGCCTGGCTCCTGGCTGCCAAGGGGGAGGCGAGGCATCGTGCCTTCGAGGAGGCAATGTGTTGAATCCAGGACAGGGGAATTCGGTTGTGTCGGTGGTGAGGCGTCGATTCCGGTGAGGTGATGTGAAGTCGTCGAGTTTGTGGAGTCACCCTCGGCAGTTATCAGCAACACGATAACAGCATGCAGGTGCTGGCAATGATGGAGTCAGGAATGCCGATAACTGCAGGCGTTGGAAGGCGTCGGAGCTGCAGTGCAGCCCGTGCAGTTAGTTGTGCACTTCACGAGTGGTGACCCTGGTCTCGGTGCAGGACGCGGCATCAAGGCGGCATCGCCGACAGTATCGGAGATTGCTTTTCTTGCTTCTGTTAAGTTTCTTCCAGCTCCCAACATCAGGAACAACCTCCAAAGGCCCAAAACTGCAACAAGCACCTCCTGGCATGTCAGAACTATCAGCAGTAGAGTTCAGGGGAGCTAGGGGTAAAGTCTTAGTGTCCCTGAGACTTCAGAACAGGAGATTCTTCTTCAAGCAGGTTTCTCAGCAAAGTTCCAGTCTTTGTCCTTTCCTTGGCAAAAGCAGCACCTGCAGGCCAACCCCACACAGCACACAGCAAAGGGGCAGTACTCCTACTTACAGCTCTCCAGCTCTTCTCCTTGGCAAAGGTTCCTCTTGAGTCCAGAAGTGATCTAAAGTTCTGGGGTTTAAGGTCCACTACTTAAACCCCATTTTGTCTTTGTTCTTCTTTGTGCAAGGGTCTCTGAGCCCAGTCCAAACCAGTTCTGTCCTCACTGGTGCAGTATGATCACAGGGGGTGGAGACAGCATTGTGAAAGGGAGACAAGCCCTATTCAGATGCAAAGAAAACTCCTCCCACTACTCTAAATGCAGCAAAGGTCTATTCAGCTCAGCTCTGAGTCATCCAGGAAGGGCCAGGCACACCTCAACACCCCTGGTGGCTGTCTACTGTAAATGCACATCCCCAGCCCCTGTCACTCCAAAACCTGACAGTCAATCCACAAACAGGCAGAGGCACACAGAATGGTTAAACAAGATAATGCCTAATTTCTAAAAGTGACATTTTCAAACACATAATTTAAAAACCATCTTTACTAAAAGATGTGTTATTAAATTCTGAGTTCAGAGAGCCTAAACTGTATTCCTCCATCTTGTCCCAATGGGAATTTATACTTGTGAGGAATTACAAAGTACCTCCCATGCTATCCTATGGGACAGATAGCCTTTCAATGGTGAAAAATGAAGTTGGCAGTATTTCACTATCAGGACATGTCACACACACCAGTACATGTCCTACCTTTCTCATACACTGCACCCTGCCCCTGGAAGTACCTTGGGCCTACCTGAGGGGTTCTTACATGTATGAAAAGGGAAGGTTAGGGCCTGGCAAGTGGGTGCACTTGCCAGCTCGACATGGCAGTTCACAACTGCGCACGCAGACTCTACAGTGGTAGGTCTGAGACACACTTACAGGGCTACACATGTGAGTGGCGCAATCAGGGCTGCAGGCACACTCGTAGCATTTGATTTACACACTCAGTGCACTTTACTAGGGACTTACCAGTAAATCAAATATGCCAATCATGGATAACAAATTATCATTATAATTTACACAGAGAGCATATGCACTTAAGCCCTGATCAGCAGTGGTAAAGTGCTCAGAGTCCTATAGCCAACAAAAACAGGTCAGGAAAAGTAGGAGGAAAAAGCAAAAAGTTTGGGGATAACCCTGCAAAAAGGGCCATTTTCAACAAATATGTACCCATCTCTCTCTCTCTCGCTCACACTCTCTCTCTCTCTATATATATCCATATATATATATATATGTGTGTGTGTGTATTAATATATGTTGCACACGAAACACACTTGTCACTCCTGCAGCATGAAAGGAGTCCACCTGACCAGTTAAGTGAAGAATATCCTTTATTCCTAAGGAGTTCAGCATGACGCATTTCGACCTGTATCAAGCTCTTAATCATGTGCAAATGAGGTACGATTATTTGTGTGTCTTTTTAAAATGTAAAATGCATCAAGATGGAAAACAGACTTTCATTTATCGATCTCACCAGTTTTGATATAATACATTTCAAATCCATGAAAGGTATTTCACCAAACTCAAATGAACCAGAAATCTCCTCATGTTTTTGATAATTAACAAGTAAAGAGTCACTTGATGGTTTACTGCAAGGACTCACGGACTCCAATAACCATAATGCATTGCGTTAGCAATATTGTTCGTTCAATTTCAATTAAACAGAGTCTACACACCTTCACAAAAAAGCTCAGAACATCGCCATGCCAGCCTCAAAGAATTCAATTTCATGTAGGGCTGAGAAATGTTATGTTCAATATAAACAGCCGCAACTTGGTCTTTATTAATATATATGTATAGACACACACACACACAAGCGCACACACTCTTTACTGATTGACCTTTGTAGGTGGCCCCACCAGTTTCACCTGTGGTCCAATGGCTGCTTACAAAACAATTCACTTCTAGAGATGCCACTGTAGCTCACCTCCAGTCTCTGGCCATGGGACAAGCTGTCTCTCTGCTCTTAAACAAACCTCTACTTCCGTCAGCTGCTTTATATGCAGTAATTCAAAGGCAGTGCCAAGGACCAGTGCTTGACAGTGAGAGGAAATCAATATGTCTTTATTTAGTGTCTTGGCGACACAGTGGGTCATGGAGAAGTGGTAGGGGCTGATAGGAGGGCAGGGACAGAGAAAAGGAGAGACAACATAAGGTCACATGGACATGGAGTTCTCAGGCACAAGAACGCCTCCTATTGGACCTTATGATGAGTGCCCTATTTGTTGGCGGTAATGCACCCACTAAATCCCAATATTAAAGAGGGTGGTTATAAGAAATTGGGATACTGGTTGACTGGGGTGTGAGCCCTGGTCTAGCAGCAACCACAATCCTTGTCAGGCTAAGGCACAAGCAAACCCCAAATTAACATGCGCTCAAATTTGAATTTGAATTTGAATAAGCACTTGTAAAGTGCGAACTGTCACTCCGAAAGGAGCATCCTGGCGCTTTGTGGAAGAAAGTCAAGGTGGACAGGAGAGGACATTATATGAGTGATAGGCAAAGATCCAGGTCTTCAGGGCCTTCCTAAACTGGGTTTCTGTTTTGATCAGCCTTAAGTGTGTCGGCATGAGATTCCAGGCTTTGGCTCCTAACGCAGCTACGGTTTTTCCTCCTTTAGTTTTGCACCTAAAGCAAGGGGGCATGAGAAAATTTGCAGATGAGGATCTGAGTGTCCTAGAAGTGGTGTAGGGGGTAAAACTGGCTGAAAGGTACTTTGGTCCTAAATTTAAAGATGCTCTAAAAGTGATTAAAAGTATCTTGAATAAGATACTCTTATGCAAAGGTAGCCAGTGGAGGATTTTAAGAGCAGCTGCTGTGGCGGAAGATCTACGGGGAAGTTTTAGAACTAAGCAAGCAGCTGCGTGCTGTACCACTTGTAGTCTCTTCAGTACTTGTTTATTTGCTCCGGCTAGTAGACTATTGCAATAGTCTAGTCGTGACAAGATAAGTGCCACCGCAACTGCCTTTCCCGCAGGGAGAGAAATAAAGTTGAATAATTTTTTGTGTGTTTTGATGAAGTTGAAGCAAGTCCCTGCCGTTGTCAGGGCATGCGGTCGGAAGGATAGTGAAGTATCGAATTTCACGCCCAAGTTTTTTGCTACTTCAACAGTATTTGGGGGTGCTGATGCGTCTTCCGGCCACCACATACTTGGCTGGAAGGGATTGTCTTTTCCTATCAGGAGGATCTCAGTTTTATCTGTATTACACTTGAGGTGATTGAGCTTCATCCACTGGATGACCTCTGTTAGGCAGATTTGAAAATTAGATTCTGCCTTGGTGGGATCTTTGTCCAGGGACAGGATCAATTGTGTATCATCAGCATATGATGTTACTTCGATATCGAAAGAGGATATCAGGGAGATAGAGGGGCCATGTATATGTTAAATAGCAGGGGGCTGAGAGAAGAGCCCTGTGGTACTCCTGATTTAATAGGACGTTCGGAGGAGAGGAACGTTCCTAGGGCCACTGATTGTCTACGATTAGTGTGGAAGGATCTAATCCAGGCCAATACTGTGTTTGAGATGCCGCTATTCTTTTACCATGCAAGGAGGATGGCATGTGAGATGGTGTCAAATGCGGCTGACAGATCGAGTAAAATCAGAACTGGCTTCCTACCTTTGTCTGCAGTGGATTTTAATGTGTCAGCTATTTCCAGTAGCGCAGATTCTGTTGAATGCTTAGGGCGGAAGCCTGATTGTTGTGGATGAAGGATCTTGGCAGTTTCGAGAAAGTTGGACAATTCTCTGTTAACCATTCTTTCTGTGATTTTACCCAATATAGGTAGCAGCAATATTGGTCGTAGGTTTGAGAGAATAGATGAGTCAAGGTTTTTTTTTCTCAGTGGTTTCACTATGGCCAGTTTCCATTCATCTGGGACTGTGCCTGTAGCTAACGAGGAGTTAACTATCTGGTTAATCACCGGGTTAACAATGTTTATGATTTGATGCAGGACCATGGGTGGGCAAGCATCAAGAGGGGAGCCCGATTTGCAGGCAGCAATGGCTCCACGTCTCTGCTCGAGTGAGACTATTCCAAAGGTTTGTAATGAGGGACTAGTGTATGCAGGGTCAAGCTCTAAGTCGAGCTCTAAGTCCTGGTTTTGCGTAGGGATTGTGGTAAAATCTTTTTGTATATTATGGATTTTTTTCTCGAAGAATACCAAGATCTGATCACATAGGGCCTGTGATGGGGGGATTTCTCTACTCAATGTTTTAGGGTCGGTGAAGGTCTTTATAATTGAAAAAATAGTTTTCTGATCTTGGTGTGCCTCAAAGATTTTGTTTGAGTAGTACTCTTTTTTAGCTGATTTAATGTGTATATGGTATTGTTTCCTGCTTATTTTAAAAGCGTTTTGGTCTGCTGGGTCATAGGCTCTTCTTCACTTGCGTTCCAGTTGTTTACACTGGAGATGTAGTAGAGCTAAGGCGGGCGTATACCAAGGAGCCTGGTGGGTTTTGGGTTTGTTTCTTTTTAGGTTGTTCCAGTGGGGCTAACTCATCGCTTATTGAAGTCATCCAATTATGAAAGAGTTGTGTGTCTTCCAGAACTTTACTAGTTAAAACAGGGGTGGAAGCATGAGCAACAATGGGCAGCATTGGGTTAGTAACCAATTGGGCCCACTTGCGCCTTGGGTGAAGAGAGGGTGTTTGCTTAATGGGGTGTTCAGCAACTGGCATCGATATACTGAGGGGGATAAATTTGTGGTCTGACCATATCTTTGGAATAGGGGTGTCGACCATTAGCGAGGTGGAGTTAGAACAGACTCCATCCAACGTGTGACCCGCCTGGTGTGTGGGGGTGTCGACTAATTGGTGCATTCAGAGCGATTCTATTATTTCGAGAAAATTGTCCACTCCAGGCTCGTTTCTGCATTCTAAATGGAGATTGAGGTCTCCTAAGAGGGTAAAGTTAGCGTATCTGAGCAGGAAGTGACTCAGGGTGTCTACTAGTGATTCTAAAAAGACAGCACTGGGGCCGGGTGGGCGGTAGATTAAACCTCCTGTGAAGGAGAAGGCGGCGTTGAGTGTGAAGCAGAAGCCAAGGCTTTCTGCTCCCTTCAATGAATTGAGGTCAAAATTCATGCACTGTAAGGAGTCACAAAAAATAATAGCCAACCCCCCTCCTCTAATTTCCTCTCTGTCTTTCCTGCAGATCGTATAATTGGGGGGGAGTGCTAGAGCAAGGTCAGGGTTACACCATTCCTTGAGCCAGGTTTCGGTGATAAAAAGGAAGTCGAGCTGTAGCTCAGTAATCAACTCTCTGATGTCATGAGAGTGTTTACATAGTGATCGTGTATTAATTAGTCCCCCTTTCAATTGAGCGCTGCTGAGTGTTGAGGCTTTCATACCCGTGACTTTGGGGCATGTATCTGTGAAGGTAAACTCAGTTCTGCATTTCCGGCAAGCGAGGGGACCTTTAATCTTATCCGGTGGTAATTGGCAGTCACATTTTTTCCTTGTATCATAACTTTTTAGCGAACTTGGCGAGATTGCAATACCCGGGAGCTTTTGGGCAGCATGGCTGGCGCTGGCCGCGTTCCGGACGCGGACGGGCGCAGACGGGCTAGCCTTTGGCGCTCCGGCGGCGCGTCCGCTGCGCATCCGCGTTGACAGGCTCATTAAATACTCGAGCCTGCCAGCCACTAGAGTGCAAACTGTACCAAAATGGCGGCTCTGAAATGGGCCTTTTCTCCTCCCGGAAGGGGTGGAGGGGAAGGAAATGCAAGTGCAGTGCAACAATGTGCGCAAAGCGTGGGCTTCGTGTGATGTGCAAGGTACAATTCAGATTCAAGTGAGTAGTAATCCTTTAGCACATTTAAAATTCCATTTCGATTTTCCCCCACGTTAAAAATAACTGTTTAAAAATGAGGTCAGGCTGTTCAAACTGTTAAAAGCAAGGTCATGCTATAAAAACAACTAAATGTACAGGCATACACTAGGCGCGATTAAGAAGCGGGGTAAAGGTGATCTGACAACCTTTCCTAACTCCGCTGCCCGTCCGCGTTGACAGGCTTATTAAATACTCAAGCCTGACAGCCAACTGTCCCAAAATGGCGGCTCTGAAACGGGCCTTTTCTCCTCCCGGAAGGGGAGGAGAGGAAGGAAAGTGCAAGTCCCTGGTAGCTTGGAGCAGAGCAGTCAGGCTTAAATTATAGGCAATGTTTAAAGTATTTGTGCAACACTTCAAACAGCAAAACAGTGAAAACACCACACAAAAAGATCCCACGCAAAGTTAGAAAAAAAAGCAAACTTTAATAAATAAAACAAGTCCAAAATGACAAAAATCAATCACTAGAACCAGATTTATGAATTTTTAAAGAATAAAGTGTAAAACAGTGCCCAAAAGCTTAAAGCTCCAATCGAGGCTATCTGGTCGCACTGGACCGGGTCAAAATCAAATGTTCAGGCTGACCATGATTGAGCGTGGGTCAGATACAGTCGCAGATTAGTCCAGCGGAAGTTTTACCTTCTAACGTTTTGTGCCAAGAGTCACATTCACATTGGAGAGAGTCGCGAGGAGCAAGTAGAACGTTGCGGGCTGTAATCGGCAGTGCGTGAAGCGCAGACCGGGTGTCGTGGACAGGCAGGCTGGAGCTTTGCATTTGTGGTCCCCCACGAGCTGTCAATGTGGCTGTGTGATGAGACGGGCTGGTGGCGACTCGCTCTGAATTTTGGTGCGAGGGGTGCGGTGATGGTGCGAACGGGCCCCTCCGTGGTCACGAAGAGTGCAAAACCTTAATTTTAGGAGCGTTAAGCCACCCAAGGTTCCTGAGGAGCACCTCTTGAGGGTCAGGAACTCTCTGCAGCTGGATCCAGGAGCAAGTTGGTGAGCCAGCAAACTAGCTCTTTGAATCACTCTGTGGTCCTGAGTTCAAGAGGAAGTTGCAGGTCCAGTTCTTCTTCCAAAAAGGCAGGAGGCAGCAGGTCAGCACAACAGGCCGGCAGTTCTTTTAGAGCAGCAGTCCAGCAGAGTGGCAACACAGCAGCCCTCTTCCTGATAGAGTATCCACTTGTCCAGAGGTGTACTGAGGAGTTGGTGTTCGAGGTCCCGCATTAATGCTCAGTTGTTGCTTTGAAGTGGGGAGCTTCTAGAGGCATGCCTTTGAAGTGCTTCAATGCCCTGCCTCCCTGGTCCTGAGTCCAGACTAAATACAGAGGGTATGTAGCCCTTTGTGTGGAGGCAGGACAAGCCTATTCAAGTGTAAATAGGGCTGTGTTCAGCTCCTCCCTCCAATCCTGCCAATGATGACCCATCCAGTCAAACCTAAGCTCCCCATTGTGTGTGGCTGTCTAGTAGGAATACACAAAGCCCAACTGTCAGCTACACTCAGCCATGTGGCCACAGATAGGCTGTGTGCACTAAATGGCTAAGGCAAAAAATGTCAACTTTCTAAAAGTGGCATTTCCAGAATTGCAATTTAAAATCCGACTTCACCATAAGTTACGATTTTAAATTGGGATTCCAGAGACACTAAACATGAACTGGTCGTTAAAAATGAGGGCCTCTAGTTGACAGACTGCAAGTTCACCAGATAGGTGACATTACTGTTGCGCTCCACTACCTTAAAGGGCCCAGTTCACTTGTCCTGGAGAGAACAAGGCTCTACTGGGGCCATGACCTACACTTTATGGCTAGGTTGAATCTCAACCAGAGTGGCATTCTGGTCAAACCAATATTTCATCTCTTCCTGGCTGGCTTCCAGGTTCACCTGAGCGAGCTTCAGTAAGCGAGTAGACTGGTTTATACATCCTGGGGGCTTCCTTGGAGCTTTCTCTCAGCCTTCTTTCACCAGGCTAAGAGGTTCTCTTACTGTCTCCCATGCAGCAGCTCAAAGAAACTGAACCCCAAGGCCTTCTGTGGTACCTCCCTGTAAGCAAAGAGAAGGCATGGCATGAGGACGTCCCACTTATGCCTCAGGGAGGCTGGCAGACCCCTAATCATGCCCATCAGGGATCGGTTGAACCTCTCAACCAACCCATTACATTGAGGGTGGTAAGGTGTGGTGAACTTGTATGTTACACCACACTAGCTACCTGTTCCCCTTTGGAAATTAAACTTACCTACCAGGACATGTAAAACAGGGTAGGCCCTGGACAGACTCTAGGATGTCCAGGGCCTACCCTAGAGGTGACTTAAATGTATCAAAAAGGAAGGTTTGGGCCTGGGAAAATATTTATGTTGCCAGGTCACAATGGCAGTTTTTTAAAACTGCGCACACAGGCTCTGCAATGGCAGGCCTGAGACATGTTAAAGTGCTATTTAAGTGGGTAGCACAATCAGTGCTGCAGGCCCACTAGTAGCATTTTATTTACAGTAACATTTAATTTACTCACAACATTTAATTTACATTTAATTTACGTAACATTTAATTTACTCATGCCCCTGCCATGCACAGTTGTTCATCAATAATTTTATTGTAAATATTGCAGTGATAATATCAATGATGCCATAGAAGATGTCATCAATGATGTAATATGTGCAGTAATTAGCTGTGCATGACGAGGGTGTGAGTTATAGTTATTTGAAATAACGATAACTAGAACAGCTGAATATCTATGGTTTTGTGTGTGTAAATTCAGAACCCAACTATAACGTTCCTGTAACCTTTGGTTTTTTTGAGTGAATTTCTAAGGTTTTAAATGCTAGTTCTTAACTATAACATTCCTGTAACCTTTGGTTGTTTCAGTGAATTTCTATGTTTTTTTAAATGCAGTGGGGCATTGACCGCATGACCTGGTCTGTGGCAAGGCCCTTCAGCCAACCCCCCACGTGCTGAGTGAGTGTGTGTAATTTCTTTTCTTTTTCATTCAGCTCTGGATCTGCTGGTCTGTCATGGATTTACACTGGGGGGGTTGCGCTCATCCCTGCGGTGGATCCGTGGATTGGCCCAATAACACATTTTGGGTGATTTATTGCTCATGAGGTGTCCCTTCAGGGACCTCTCCATCTGTCTTCTGGGGTCAGGATAACCTTATACTGACCCATTATCTCACTCACCACTTATTTTTCCCTCTGCACTGAGCCGACAAACAAAATAGTGGGAGCAACTTTTCTCTGAGGTTGCGGCCAGCCAATCAGGGCCTTGCTTGGGCCCGTAGATCCACTGATCCACTGCGGCAGATCCATGAAGGATTTACGTCACTAGATATCTATATTTCTGTTTCATTTACTACTCTAAAACTACTGAACGGATTTACACCAAATCACAAAAAGGGCTCTCTCTGGACCAAGAGCTAGCTTTCTGCCAAATTTAGTGTAATACCATACAGCGGTACAGGCTGTAATTGTGTCCAAAATCCCTATGGAAAATAGAATGGGGAAAACGCATTCTGGGACCCCCCCTTTTTCTCGACACCTGCTTGATGTATCACCCCAAAACGTTCAACACAGCAGCTGAACTGACTGTCGTACTACTTTTGAAAATTTCGTGAAGATTCGTCAAACGGCGCCATAGTTATTGGCTAAACTAAAAATGTTTTTCGTATAGAAACTAGGTCCTAACTGTAACTGCCTTCTGGCGAGGGGCAGTAGGGGGCGTGGGGGTGGTTTTTTTTTTACGGCATTTAAAAACCACCTCCTTCTCTGCTATCTTTAGTACTTCTGACAAAACCCAAAGCTCTCTTACTCTGCAACCCAAAAAATCCATATTGTGTGAACTGGTGGTGAGTGGATTTTGCAAATGCAGGCTGTAAAAGTTTGGTAAGGTTTGGGGGAACACTTGTGTAATAACAAATCACTCTGCGTGTGTCATATTTTTGGTCTGTGTTGTCTTCTCCAGCCTTCATTTGAAACCCAGCAGCTGTGTGAGGCTCCCGCATTTTCAATGACTGCCGGTGGGGGATTTATAACATTCGTAGCGCTAACACTGGAAAGTAAATTGCCACTAGGCGCTTCTCGCACGTTACTGGAACATGCCCATTGTTTACTGGCTGGCTTGTAGTGAAATCCGATGGGGGAGATATCAGCTTGTAGTTATACAAAGCCTTCCAAATACTTAAAAGAACATACATGTCAGGTGCTCTCGGCAACAGAACCCGCGAGCGAGAGAGGAACTGGTAGTTTAGGGAGTCAGGGAGTGGGGGGGGAGTCTTTACTCAGCAACATCAATCACTAAAAGTCCTCTGGTGAGTAAATAATTAGGCGCTGTTAATTTCAGATGCGAAGTCTGCTTGTATGAAATATGCCAGTTTCCATCGCTGGTCCTGTCAGCGGCAGAACATCATAACTCAGCCCTCATCCCGCTGTCAGCCCAGAAGTGCGGCGCACCGCCGATATAATTATCCCAATGATCGCACAGAGTGAAAGAGTTGGAGCTAGAGAGTTAAAGGCGAGCTCTGCCTGACTGTCATAGGCACTCATCAGGATGGTCGGCCATTTTAAGCTTTCTCTTGAATCCTGAGTTCTTAAAGGGACATGTAGTCTAGGAAATAATAAAGAAAATCTCTATTCATTCCTGTATCTTTAACAGTCGTCAGCAATAGGTATTCTAGAATGTTTGTTTCATGAGGTCTGCTTGGGTTTTGAGATCTATTGTGACATCATTCACCGGGTGCCCCCTTTAATTAGCAGAGATGGTGTAAATATGAGATGCAGAGTTGTACATTGCAGTTGGATAGGTAACACAGATGTGGAGTGCCAGGGGTGCCCTGGGCCATAATACAGAAAGGGCAATGCCCCGGTCTGCCCAGTTGGGTAGCAAAAGACGGCCATAATTAGGGTGCAAAGTGCCCCTCCCATTTCTGACCGAGTGCTGTTTTACCTCCTGCGGTAATGATAGCTAAACCCCTACAAGAGAGGCGTAGGCACAGTTGTGACTCTTCATGCATAGGGCTAGCGGAAATAGCCCAAGACCTCCCGTATCTGAACTAATCGTCAGAATGTTTGCGGCTTTCTGTTTTCTGTTACATTTTGAACTCCTTCATTTTTGGGACATTCTATTTCTCATTATAAAATGTAAAGCCACTCACTGTCTGCTGATCCCTACTGCTGCTTGGCTCGTTGAAGAGCATTTTTTTCTATTTACTTTAATATTTAGAAGCAACTGGTGCAACACATAATGGTCATTTCAATGAGCCTTAGTTAGAGGTGAATACTACAAGCATTAAGTAGAGGTCATTGCATTCAATCCTTTTTTAGTGGCCATTGCATGCAAGCCTTAAGTAGAATCTATTGCTGCTGGTGTAAGTAGAGGCTGTCGCTCAGAGCCTTTTCTAGAGGCCCCTTTCGTGAGCCTTAAGTAGAGGCACTTGCTGAAACCCTTAGGTAGATGCCACTCCGGCAAGCTTTGGGTAAAAAGCATTGCTTCAGATAAGGAAGTAGAAGTCTTTCTACAAGCCTTGGGGAGAGGCCATTGCTGTAGGTCTTAAGTACAGGTCATTGATGCAAGTGCTGAGTGGAGGTCACTGCTGCAGGCCTTACGTAGAGGCCAATGCTCTATTCTAATCGAGAGTCGACGACACCACTCTGGATGTGAAGAGGTAAATTCCACAGGTTCTCTCTGAGATGTTGCTGTTCATGGTAGCTGTCCTTGCAGAAGAGAGAGTTCAGCAGGGATGAGAGAAGGACCTGTCAGCCCTGCTTGTGTAGGAAGGCAGTGCTTAAATCAGCCAAGGTTAGCTTCGAAGCATCCCCCGTGGGGCTTCTCTCTGGGGAAGCGTGAGTTGTGCCATCCGTGCATTAATCACACCCCAGCAAATCAGGCGCAAGAGCGGCACAGGCAGCCGCTCCGCCACCGATGCTCTTTTCAGAGCTCAGTTCGTGACAGCGTGACTGCAGCCAGTTAGCGGTACATGGAGTGTGGTCTAGAAATATTGTCTGCAGTTAGAGGATGTAAAACTGGGTAACGGCATATAGGCTGTGGGTGTATTTAATGGTTGTTTGATGTTAAAACTCATGCCTTTACAATGCTTGCCGCCTGTACCATACATCCTTTACCACGCAATGTCTTAACTATGCATTGCCTTTACAAAGCATGCCTTTACCACACATCCTTTACCACACAATGTCTTCACAACTCAAAGTGTTTGTCATGCATGCCTTTACCACAAATATTCATTTACCACACGAAAGGTAGGTATATTTAGGTAAGTATATTTAAGCTAAGTGAAACCTAATAAATATATACTTGACTATACTTACCTAAATACACTTACCTTTCATATATGCATGTAAATATATATAGATCCATATATATATATATATATATCTATATATATAGATATAGATATATATCTATATATATAGATATATATATATAATGGATTTGTTTTTAAATAATTACAATTTTCTTAATTGGGGGAACCCCCTTTTTTAATTACTCTTACCACCCTATACCCCTACCAACCCCATAACCCTAAAAACACACTTACCACCCTATACACCTAACCATCTCAAAACCTAAAAATACCCTAAAATACCCTTAGCACACTACACCCTTACCCACCCTAAACCTTAAAACACACCTAACACGCTACATACCCTTACCACCCTACCTCTTACCCACCCCTAAACCCTAGAAACATGCTTACCATCCTATACCCTACCTCTACCTACCCCATAACACTAAAAACACCCTCACCACCCTATACCCTATCTCTACACTAAAGCCTAAAAACGCCATTACCACCCGATACTGTTACCCACACCTAAAACCTAAAACTCCCCTACCACCCTATACCCTTACCCACCCTAAAACCCCATTACCACCCTATGTCCCTACCCACCCTTAAATCCTAAATGCACCCTTACCCTATACACTTTCGTACCCCTAAACCATAAAAATACCCTTATCACCCTACACCCTTATCCACCCCTATCCACCCATAAACCGTAACATTATCCTCACCACTTTATGCCCCTACAACACCCTTACCACGCTATACCCCTACCCAAATTATATATATATATATATATACTTACCTTCAAGGTAAATGAATGTGTGGTAAAGGCATTGCGTTGGAAAGGTTTTATGGTAAAGGCATTGCGTTGTAAACACATTGTTGTAAAGACTGTCTCCCATATTTTATAACAGAATTTATAGAGCTCAGTCATTAGATATTTCGCACTCACTCCACCTACATGAAGTAACATGACCCTAGGCAACTATAGATGTCTCTATTGCTCTGGTCACCATACTTAATATAATTCCATTTCTGCCAATAAATTGCAGAATAAAAAAATGACATTATCTGGAAAGTTCGAAGCATTGGGCGATATTTGCACTATACGAAGAAGTTACAATTTGCTCCAAACCACTGTTCATATGAAAGTAGGGACTCAGCAATCAATGGTTCGTCTGTGATACTGGTAACTTCTAGTCAGCCGCAAGCTGGTGGTACCAGCTGTGGCTCGTGCAGGTAAGAGCGGTGGGGCCGGGTGGGGGTCGGGGGTGGGGATTTCGACAGACGTCGACGAGGGAAAATTAATTATTTATTTTTCCCTCGTCGTCTGTCGAAATCCCCCCAGCCCGGCCCCCCTGCTCTTACCTGCACAAGCCGCGGCGGGGTGGTACAATGTTTCTATTGAGCTGAGCATTTGCTGCAGAGTTAGGTGCATAATGACCAGTCTGGATGAAAGGTTTGTATCTCAGTCAGCTTTTCAACCTTCTTGTGTCGATAAAAGGAGTACCATGGAGTTGGGTTTAAAACAGCACTTATTATTTAAGCCCAGACTTTTGTTGTGTTTTTGGTAACTTGGTGGCAGCTATGCCACACCTTCCACAAATTTAATGAGGAATATTTAACTGTGAAAACCCAGGTAATCTGGAAAAGCAGGGATAAAAAAAAGAGTAAAATTGAATACATTATTTGAGATAAAAATGACAAAAATTCAATCAGTAGAACCAGTAATGGAAATTAGCTAGGGGAATATAAACTTAATGGGTTTGTCTTCAGGAGCAAGGTTTGCTACGTTCACAGTCACATAGACTTTAATGTAAAAGTTTGTGTTCCTAGTTCAGTTTTGTCAAATGTTGGCGGAAGATGGCATCTGTTTTATAGGCTATAAAGGTAGAGGTACAATATCCATGGATACTAGGGCTATGGAATATGATTACGCAAGCATGATTCGAATTGTTGAGTTTTACGTGTTTTGTGTAACTGAGCTGGTGTCTATAAGCTTTTGTAGGCAAGGGTATACCTCAAGTATGTATTTCACTCTGATGACTGACAGTGTAATTTGGGAAATACCGATAATTCACACCAGAATCACACTTATGACACCCAAAGTAATTGTCAAATGTTTCACAACCCTATTAATAATGGCGGCCACGTTTGAAGGTGTTAACCTAAAGATATAGCAATAATTTATATGTTTAAGCCCCAATGTTAGAAGAGTGGTATTGATGGCCAATCTGTCTAATCTGTATTTGTAATTGATTTAATGTCACCACAAAATCCTGGAAACAACTGCAAAGAGAGTAAGACCGGGTTGATAGAAGAGCAGTATTGCCTTAGGCAAAAGGTAGCCATATTACTGCCAACAATTAGAAAAACCAGTGGTTTGTTTTTTTCCTAAATCATAACAGGCAACTTAACCTCCCTACCTACAAGGAATATTAAATCCGTATTTGTAAAGCGCGAACTACTCACCCTTACGGGTCTCAAGGCGCTGGGGGCCGTCGTGGAAATTAAGTGAGCTATTGCCCAGAGTCACATGGTGCTGAGCTGAGCTGCCACCGGAGCCGGGGATCGAACCGTGAACCCTGTGCTCCGAAGTCAGCTGCCCTGGCCGCTGCACCACACCTCTCCACTCTGGAGAAAAATTCAGTGCACTGGGAGGCTAGGGTGAAGGTTTGCATCTGTTTCTTATTCCTTCCTTTTCAAACAAGGAGTAGTAGTCATACCCACTGAATTTTTCTCCAAAGTACATTATGGGCGCTTCTTATTTGAAATATTTCCTTTGCTTACAGATTCCCCTACTATTCTTCGAAATAAATGTTATCTTTAACACAAGGTCCTGAAGAAGGTTGCTACAAATAATTTTCACCCACCGAAACGTACGTCGACCTATTGGACCCCCAGCTGGCAACGCAACCATGGATATTAAATGAAATGTCTCTTCCATGAGTTGAACAGTGTATGCCTTTCAAACTGGGTGAAGTATGTGTGTGAGGTATGAATGTGTGAGCTTGGTAAGTTAGGCAGTGATGTTATGTGAGTTAGTTGTGGTGAGAGGTTGATCATAGTGTAGGGGTTTCTCTATACGAATAGGTTTTATTATGCACACTATTATGAATTATTGAATCACAGTTAAAATAATTTTTCTGTATAAAAAACAAAAAAAGACATGTTTGTGTATTTAGAAAATGACTTTTATTCTCTGGAAAAAAATTGAAAAAATGAATTATACAAATAAAAAATAGTATGCATATGAATACAACACTGCTGTATTTGATGCATTGATATAGCAAAGGGCTGTCCAGTGAGCTTTCCTAGCCGTTGTTGAAGAAATACAGGTCAAGTGGGAGTGCTCTTGGAGCATACATGTTTTTTCTATAGAACAGGCTTCACCCATCTTGAAGACAACACCTGGACTCAGTCTGTTGTGAGTCTTGTCCCCCAAGTGGTGCCACCCCAGTCCTGGACCCTTGGAAATGGACCTGAAGGAGCTCTTCCAGCGCAGCTGTGGTCCCAGCAGAACCCATGCAGTGCGAGGCATAGCTTTCCAAAACTACGCATCGGAATTGCAACACATCGTCTTACAAAACTCCGCCTCTGAACTCTGCACGACGCATCCCCGAAGCAGGACTTTGCATCACAAGCCTGGCAGAGCAGCACGGCAGTCTCTCTTAGTCCTCAACAGGTCCAGAAGTGTACTGAAGTACTGAAGAGGTGGGCCTAAGGGACCTTTATTTATACTTTTTGCCAGCTTTCAACTAGAAGAATGCTCTGTAGATTTCCAACCCAGAGGTGTTTAGAACTTCCTGCCTCCCTGCCCTAGCCCAGCTTGTCTAGTGTCAACCCCCTTTTTGAGAGTGCTCAGGCACAGACTTTGTGATGTGCAAGTGTTGTAGGTGACAGCTTCTCCCCCTCATCAAGTCAGAGATGGCCCACGTGCTACCACCTATTTCCCTTTGTCTTACTGTCTGGAAGCCAATACACAAAGACCAACTGCCAGCTACACCTATTCATGTGACCCAGGATACAGGCAGCAGACACCAAATGGTTAGAACAAGAAAACACCACCTTTCTAAAAATTGTTCTTTTTGCATTTGTCACCCTGAGTGGTACGGGTATGCCCAGACGTGGGTCCTGTGCTCGCCATGCTACTGGATTCAAGCTATCCTGGCAGATGAGGGGTGATATCCTGAAACCGGTCCTAGGATGCTTGTTTCCGGTCCAGGGAGGACCTGGCTTGGCAGATCGGGCTTGATTGTTCTCATGGGCAACAAGGTCAAGACTGATTTGTATATGGCTGGTTCCAAACTGGAATGGTGAGGTGATCAAAAATATGATTGATTTAGGCCCAGCTCTTTGTGCTGGGGTGCATTTTTGACATTGTTCAGCATTCCATCTATCAATTGTTCATTTTGCATTTGTCACCCCGAGCGCTACGGGTATGCCCAGATGTGGGTCCCGTTCTCGCCATGTCACTGGATTCAAGCTATCCTGGCTGATATGGGGTGATACCCTGAAACCGATTCTAGCATGCTTGTTCCTGGTCCAGGGAGGACCTGGCTTGGCAGTTCGGGCTGGCATGTTCCCATGGGGAACAGGGTCAAGACTGATTTGCATATGGCTGGGTCCAAACTGGAATGACATGGTGAGCAAAAAATGATGGATTTAGGCCCAGATTTCAGTACTGGGCGTGAATTTTTAACATTGTTCAGCATTCCGTCCATCATTTGTTATTTTTGCCACTTTTTAAAAGTAGCATTTTCAGAATTGTGATTTAAAATCCAACTTTACCATTAAAGAGGACTTTTAATTACAATTCTTTGGACACAAAACTTGAGCTGTCTACCTGCTCCCAACCGAAAGTTATCATTTATTAAGTGTAATAAGGAAACCCAATGTTATCCTATGGGAGAGGTAGGCCTTGCAATAGTGAAAAACGAATTTTAAAGTTTTTCACTACAAGGACATGTATAACCTAAAAGTACATGGCCAGCTTTTCACATACACTGCTGTCTGCCATGTGTGCTTTTTAGGGCCTACCCTAAGGGTGACTTATATACATTAAAAAGGAACGTTTAGGCCTGGCAAAAGGTTTATTTTGCAAGATCAAAATGGCAGTGTAAAACTGCACACACAGGCAGACCTGAGACACGTTTACAGGCTACTTAAGTGGGTGGCACTATCAGTGCTGCAGACCCACTAGTAGCATTTAATCTACAGGCCTTGGGCACACGTAGTGCCACTTTACTTGGGACTTACAAGCAAATTAAATATGCCTATTGGGTACAAACCAATTGTACATGTTTTAAGGAGAGAGCACCAGCACTTTTGCACTGGTTAGCAGTGGTAAAGTATGCAGAGTCCTAAAGCCAGCGAAAACAAAGTCAGTAAAATGGAAGGGTTGTAGGCAAACAGTTAGGGGGAAAACCTCACCAAGGATGCCAGTTCTAACAGTCACACTGTTTTTGTAATTGAGAGATGAGCAGAACAACATTTGTTTATTATTTTAATACGATTAAAAATCACTAATATCTGCTGCCAAAGACTCTCTTATAGCATTAGCTTCCGGGAATAGTCTGAATTGTCACACTTGCAGGAGTGAGACGGTTAGTAGTTGGGTTAGTACTACCATTGGCAACCATGACAGGGGCAATGGGTGATACAGCAAAAGTGGCCTCCTGTCGAAGGCCCTGACTTATCATTTATCAAATGTTTAGCACTGTTTCAACCTGAGCATTGGCTCTGCATAAAGACAAGGGCAGTAAATGCACCATAACAGCCTGCACCCAATTACCATGGTGGTTTCACAATTTAGTAAATCAAAAATGCTGCCTGCCCTCCAGCCCCCCCGGTGGTAATCCCTGGTGCTAGTTAGCGGGTCTGGGACACCAGGGGCAGGATGGCCTTTGCTCTACCTGCCTTATAATTTACAGACCATCCACTGGAGGAGATGTTGAAGGTAGCTGCAGTCCTCTCAGGTGCTCTTTCATTATGAGTTATGATGAAGTGACACCTTCTTCCAAGGAAATGTCACCACTCTGTGGAAAAACGATATTTAACCAAGCCTTGGTGTCTTTTTCATTTGTCTTTCTAAGGAAATATTGACCCAGAAATAGGCTACAGCATTTCCTTCCATGCAGCATGGAAGGGGTAATATATTGTCATGCCACTGGTTCACTGGAATAATTGTAAAGCTCCTTTTTGCATGACAGGTTTTTCTGCACACTGCATTTTAAGTTAGGCATAAGATTTCTTTTCATGTTAGGAATTGGCTTGGGTGAGAGAGAAAGAGCTCAAAGCACCCAAATATTCAAACTTTTGTTGTGTTGTGTTGAGTTCACTGAAGATTTGGGGCTAGAAGTTCATGACAGCTGCAGACTACTGAAATACCCTGTCAGTTTCAGTAACTACTGGGGTACAAAGGCAAGAGCACTTCCTGCCCACGGCTATTCTCTGGCAATAACATTGTTGTGAATACACAACATATAGAAAATTCTCACCAGGACAGGGGTATGTGTGCACCCGTGATCTATTAGTGCAGTGAAGACTTCTTGCTGACACAAATGTGTGCATTTTTCTACGTCTGACTAATGCTTAATTTGTAAAATAAGTTCCATGGCCCAAAGTTTTTATAAAGAAGCGTGCCTCCTGTAGTGCTGTGTTGGAGTTGCCGAATCCCAAGGCTCCTTAGTATTGACTCCAACTTTTGTTTTTTGTCCCCTAATGTTTCCCGTCTTTTTACTACAATCTTGTGGGTTCTTTTTCATCCCTGCTTTCACCTTTGTCACTTTTTTTCACGTCTTTGCCATCCTCATTTTTCCCCAAATTCCACCATTTTCTCTATTGTTCTTGGTCAAAGTTTGATCATGAAAATACATCCTGGTCCCCAAATAGTGAGTGCCAGTGGAACCCACCTGCAAACACCAGCTCAAATTAAGCACGGTACATGCTCTGTAGCTCACTACATATATAGGACCAATTGCTTTCAAATGTTGAGGCAGTTTTTCTCAAACAGAAAAAAAAAATCTTTGTTTTCATTTTTTACAAAAGACACTTCTTTGAAACAAAGGATCACTGCGTTTGTCCCAATCCATGTCATTTAGTCCTTTGAGTGTAGCCAGCAATACTTTCTATTCTGGAACTTGTCCAATCCTTTTTACTATAATTATTATGTGCTAGGAAGGAAAGTTGTGTTGGCTAAAATTTACATATAACTAAAGGCCACATGTAGAGACTTTTTTTAATCGGCCCATTTGCAAACGCAAAATGGCTTTTTGGCATGTACAAAGCCCAGACAGTGATTCAGTAACTTCTTACCGAATTACAATTTGGATTTTGTGATTTGGTATAAAGAGGCGTGTTAAGGACGTCCCTTCCTAATAGCAACTCGCTGTGCCATGTATGAATGTTTTGCAACCGAAATGTGGTTGCAAAACATTTGCTTTTTACCACCAAATTCAATTTGGTAGTAACCTATTCGCAAACGGGAAGGGGCCCCCTTCCCCTTTGTGAATGCATACAAAAACGCTTTCTAAGAACAGGCAGTGGTCCCATGGGCCACTGCCTACTCTTAAAATTGAAACTGAAACGCTCCATTTTTCTTTTTGAAACGCATCCCATAAACCCCTAAGGAAAACGGGCTGCATTTAAATTAAAAGCAAACTCCGACATGGTGGTCTGCTGGCTACCAACCCTGTGCTTTTAGAGATTCTTAATGGGTCGCAAATTGTGACCTACCTCATGAATATCAATGAGTTAGGTCCAATTACCACCCACTGGGAATCGCAAATGAAACTCAATAGAGTTTTATACATCTGAAATTGCGATTTCCTAATTGCGATTCATAGGAATTGCAATTAGGAACTCATAATTTCTAACATATGTACATGTGGACTTATATGTGTAAGACATGACATCGGTCATTTGGGGGTTAGCAAGATTCGTAAGGGGTGGCCTACCATGAATTCTTTACATAGTAATAGCATGAACATTCATGGTACTCTATCCAGCATTCTAAGGAAGATGACAGCCTGCATCGAGCAGCTTTGACATGTGACTGATATTGCCCTGACCACCAAAAGTGCAAACATTGCACAGTTACCAACACTTATTGTATTGTCATCAAGAAAATGAAATGTCATCCACATTCAGACCTGTGATATGAGGGTTACACCAGATATAGCAAGTGCATTAACCAACTGAAAAGTCTTACTTTAGGACTGACTGAGCCTATGCCTCACTAGAAGCTTTGCACAGTTTTCAATAACTCATTACTCAATATGTAGAATGAATGTTTACAGAACAGATGGGGATGGAATAGAGCAGCATTTTTCAAACACTAGGTTCATAGATCAAATTTCCTCTTAAAAACCAATGTCTAATAGTCTTGCTCTCCTAGTTCCTCGATTTTGACCATTACAGAACTGGTAATGACTGAACATTTCTTGCTCAAAAGAATCACCCAATCACAGCCTTTGGCTGACCCCACTGGGACACCAATACACAGGTTTAAGAAATCCTGGAACAGAACATTTAAGGCATCAGGTGTTTGTTCAATAAGGACACAATACATCTATGCGTAAATTGGCAAAAGGGCATTGAAAGAAAGTGGATTATTATTTGGAGTGGGCATTGTCCACCCCAAGGTATAATAATATTAACTTGTAAGGGTGAAACCAAAAAGTCACTAAAGTAACCTGAGCTCAACCTCAAGGTGGCTATGACACAGAGCAGCCAGGCTAAACTTAGGGCATTATGTAAAGTATTTATGCAGTGCCAAAACAGTAATGAAGTCAAAATACCAAACAATAAAAACCCCAAACCAAATTAGAAATATAAAGTACATTTTAATGTCATGAAAATGACACCAAAAAAACAAGAATCCATTAAGGGGGATCGGAGAAATTAATTTTTAAAGTTGAAAAGAAAAACAGTGCCAAAAAGCACTATGCATCAACAACTAGAGGTCACTCATTAAGTTGTTTGGTTCATGTAGTGAGCATGGAATTAGAACATAAAATTAGATGATTTAGGAAGAACTAATAGAATAATGTATTTCTCTATTTATTGGACACAATGTCAACAGTCATGGTTTTTCATTTTAAAGAGTTCATTGTGGGAGTTGAGTTATTGGTTCAGTTCAATAATTGAACTAGTCTAAAAGATCACAATGATTTGCAAAAACTGAACGAAGAGACATGCAATCCCTCTGTTTCAAGCTAAGATACTCAGACAATTTGGGACAGACTGAGATGTTGCATTGGGGCATTTGAGGAAAGACACTGCATGTCATTTTTTGGTGGTGGAGTTTTTTCTTTAAAAGAAATGCATGAGAAATGAAGAGCATTAGCTAAGTGTGGTTTCTTCTGTTTCTCTTGTTAGTTAGTGCACTAGAACTGTATTAGGTAGAGGCCTTGCCATTGGTCAAGCATAGATTCTCTTTCAAAATACTTAAGTGTTGTGGTTTAATTGTAGGTCAGTTGGGGAAACGTCCTGGGCCCTTGTGTACTTAGGAAGATGTGCGTAAGTTTATATTCAATAAACTTCTTCAAGACTTCTTGGATTTGACACCTCAAAATTGGTGACGAGGATGGTAAGTCTTATAGATTGTTGAAGAAACAATGAAAACTGATCTTCAATAGCATAATCTGAGTTAAAACAAATGGAATTTATAGACTGAAAATCTACAAATAAAAATAAAAATAGACAGCACAATTCACAAAACTGAGAATGAACTTGACACAATCAATATACACAGAAAAATACAATTCTAATCAATGCAGATAACCACAACATGAGAAACTACTAAATATGTACGGATAAAAGTAGCCAAAAATCGCATTGCAGATGCTCGGAAACAAATCCTGCTTGCAAGTGATGCGGAATACATTTCTTTCAAGGAGAGTTGCAGAAGGCATCTGAATTAAGCAGGTATCAAAGTGCATGTTCTAGCTTGTTTTCCAGTTCTGATGAATCATGGCTTTGAATGCCACCAAAGTATTTAGTAACTGCACATTATTGTCAATGCTGTTATCGAGAAGAAAAGAATAAAGAAAAGGTAAATGTGACAAGCAGTGCCCCTATATATAAGGATAAAAAAAGACATAGTTAGCTTGTGCATAAGTGGGCTAATAATGCGTGTGTGTTCTTGTTTCAAGCATCCAGGATTATGACTCGCACACCTGCCCTTTCTGCCCTCCCCCCGCAGAGCGCGCGGTGAATTAGAACAATCTAATTAGAGTTAATGGGAAGGAATAATGGAGGCGAGGTGTCCATCTCTTTTATGCTTACGCTGCCTTTGCATCCCCTCATTATCATTTCCTTCATGAGCTTTGGACTAGGTTAATATCCTAGTGCAGTGAACGGAGAAGGTGAGTCTCACATGGGCCGTGAATTCGCAGGTGTGCGGAGGGGGGATACAGAGTATAGAGTGAGCGAGCTAGCTACTGTGAACTTAGCTTCATGGACCGTGCTTTACAGGAGCTGGGAGGCAGGATACACAGGATAGAGGGGGCGAGCCAGCTACTGTGACCCTAGCTTCATGGACCGTGCTTTGCAGGAGCGGGGAGGCAGGATACACAGGATAGAGGGGGCGAGCTAGCTACTGTGAACTTAGCTTCATGGACCGTGCTTTACAGGAGCTGGGAGGCAGGATACACAGGATAGAGGGGGCGAGCTAGCTACCGTGACCGTAGCTTCATGGACCGTGCTTTGCAGGAGCAGGGCGGTAGGATACAGAGACTAGAGGGGGCGAGCCAGCTACTGTGACCCTAGCTTCATGTACTGTGCTTTGCAGGAGCGGGAGGCAGGATACACAGGATAGAGGGGCGAGCTAGCTACCGTGACCCTAGCTTCATGGACCGTGCTTTGCAGGAGCGGGGAGGCAGGATACACAGGATAGAGGGGGCGGAGCTAGCTACTGTGACCCTAGCTTCATGGACCGTGCTTTGCAGGAGCGGGGAGGCAGGATACACAGGATAGAGGGGGCGAGCTAGCTACTGTGAACTTAGCTTCATGGACCGTGCTTTACAGGAGCTGGGAGGCAGGATACACAGGATAGAGGGGCGAGCTAGCTACTGTGACCCTAGCTTCATGGACCGTGCTTTGCAGGAGCGGGAGGCAGGATACACAGGATAGAGGGGCGAGCTAGCTACTGTGAACTTAGCTTCATGGACCGTGCTTTACAGGAGCTGGGAGGCAGGATACACAGGATAGAGGGGTGAGCTAGCTACTGTGACCCTAGCTTCATGGACCGTGCTTTGCAGGAGCGGGAGGCAGGATACAGAGGGTAGAGGGGGCGAGCCAGCTACTGTGACCCTAGCTTCATGGACCGTGCTTTGCAGGAGCTGGGAGGCAGGATACACAGGATAGAGGGGCGAGCTAGCTACTGTGACCCTAGCTTCATGGACCGTGCTTTGCAGGAGCGGGGAGGCAGGATACACAGGATAGAGGGGGCGAGCTAGCTACTGTGACCCTAGCTTCATGGACCGTGCTTTGCAGGAGCGGGGAGGCAGGATACACAGGATAGAGGGGCGAGCTAGCTACTGTGACCCTAGCTTCATGGACCGTGCTTTGCAGAAGCGGGGAGGCAGGATACAGTGGGTAGAGGGGGCGAGCTAGCTACTGTGACCCTAGCATCATGTACCTTGCATTGCAGGAGCGGTGAGGCAGGATACAGAGGCTAGAGGGGGCGAGCCAGCTACTGTGACCCTAGCTTCATGGACCGTGCTTTGCAGGAGCTGGGAGGCAGGATACACAGGATAGAGGGGGCGAGCTAGCTACCGTGACCCTAGCTTCATGGACCGTGCTTTGCAGGAGCAGGGCGGTAGGATACAGAGACTAGAGGGGGCGAGCCAGCTACTGTGACCCTAGCTTCATGTACTGTGCTTTGCAGGAGCGGGGAGGCAGGATACACAGGATAGAGGGGGCGAGCTAGCTACCGTGACCCTAGCTTCATGGACCGTGCTTTGCAGGAGCGGGGAGGCAGGATACACAGGATAGAGGGGGCGAGCTAGCTACTGTGACCCTAGCTTCATGGACCGTGCTTTGCAGAAGCGGGGAGGCAGGATACAGAGGGTAGAGGGGGCGAGCTAGCTACTGTGACCCTAGCTTCATGTACCTTGCATTGCAGGAGCGGGGAGGCAGGATACAGAGGCTAGAGGGGGCGAGCCAGCTACTGTGACCCTAGCTTCATGGACCGTGCTTTGCAGGAGCGGGGAGGCAGGATACACAGGATAGAGGGGGCGAGCTAGCTACTGTGAACTTAGCTTCATGGACCGTGCTTTACAGGAGCTGGGAGGCAGGATACACAGGATAGAGGGGGCGAGCTAGCTACTGTGACCCTAGCTTCATGGACCGTGCTTTGCAGGAGCGGGGAGGCAGGATACAGAGGGTAGAGGGGCGAGCCAGCTACTGTGACCCTAGCTTCATGGACCGTGCTTTGCAGGAGCTGGGAGGCAGGATACACAGGATAGAGGGGCGAGCTAGCTACTGTGACCCTAGCTTCATGGACCGTGCTTTGCAGGAGCGGGGAGGCAGGATACACAGGATAGAGGGGGCGAGCTAGCTACTGTGACCCTAGCTTCATGGACCGTGCTTTGCAGGAGCGGGGAGGCAGGATACACAGGATAGAGGGGGCGAGCTAGCTACTGTGACCCTAGCTTCATGTACCTTGCATTGCAGGAGCAGGGAGGCAGGATGTAGAGGGGGCGAGCCAGCTACTGTGACCCTTCCTTCATGGACCGTGCTTTGCAGGAGCGGGGAGGCAGGATACAGAGGGTAGAGGGGGCGAGCTAGCTACTGTGACCCTAGCTTCATGTACCTTGCATTGCAGGAGCGGGGAGGCAGGATACACAGGATAGAGGGAGCGAGCTAGCTACTGTGACCCTAGCTTCATGTACCTTGCATTACAGAAGCAGGGAGGTGAGATTCAGGGGGTGGAGGGGCGAGCCAGCTACTGTGACCCTAGCTTCATGGACAGTGCTTTGCAGGAGTGGTGAGGTAGGATACACAGGATAGAGGGAGCGAGCTAGCTACTGTGACCCTTCCTTCATGGACCGTGCTTTACAGGAGCTGGGAGGCAGGATACAGAGGGTAGAGGGGGTGAGCTAGCTACTGTGACCCTAGCTTCATGGACCGTGCTTTGCAGGAGCGGGGAGGCAGGATACACAGGATAGAGGGGGCGAGCTACCTACTGTGAACTTAGCTTCATGGACCGTGCTTTATAGGAGCTGGGAGGCAGGATACACAGGATAGAGGGGCGAGCTAGCTACTGTGACCCTAGCTTCATGGACCGTGCTTTGCAGGAGCGGGAGGCAGGATACACAGGATAGAGGGGGCGAGCTAGCTACTGTGACCCTAGCTTCATGTACCTTGCATTACAGAAGCAGGGAGGTGAGATTCAGGGGGTGGAGGGGCGAGCTAGCTACTGTGACCCTTCCTTCATGGACCGTGCTTTGCAGGAGCGGGGAGGCAGGATACAGAGGGTAGAGGGGCGAGCTAGCTACTGTGACCCTAGCTTCATGTACCTTGCATTGCAGGAGCAGGGAGGTGAGATTCAGGGGTGGAGGGGCGAGCCAGCTACTGTGACCCTAGCTTCATGGACCGTGCTTTGCAGGAGCAGGGAGGCAGGATAAAGAGGGTAGAGGGGGCGAGCTAGCTACTGTGACCCTTCCTTCATGGACCGTGCTTTGCAGGAGCGGGGAGGCAGGATACAGAGGGTAGAGGGGGCGAGCTAGCTACTGTGACCCTAGCTTCATGTACCTTGCATTGCAGGAGCGGGGAGGCATGATACAGAGGCTAGAGGGAGCGAGCCAGCTAGTGTGACCCTAGCTTCATGAACCGTGCTTTGCAGGAGCAGGGCAGTAGGATACACAGGATAGAGGGGGCGAGCTAGCTATTGTGACCCTAGCTTCATGGACCGTGCTTTGCAGAAGTGGGGAGGCAGGATACAGAGGGGAGAGGGGGCGAGCCCTTTCTCGCTCGTCAGTGTCCAGCATACGGGTAGGAGGACAAGATCCATGCCAGATTTATGGGATAGCCATAGAGGATAAAGTTACACAGAGTACATATATATGGATGCCATTTCCATGGCCACTGGTTTGTATGAGAATCTGGCATAATCTTGTCCTTTCTAGACATATGTTGGACACATCTGTTCTATCAAAATGAGTTTTCATGAACTTATTGTCAATGAGTCAAGAGCAAACACAACTCTTATAATAGTAAAGTCGGACCCTTTATCCTCAGTCATCAAACTATTGGCTTTGGGCCAAATGACTCATGAAAGCACTGTTGCCTGAAGTGTCATTTATTTCTGAATTTGCCAAAGTATAGAGTGAGCGAGCTAGCTACTGTGAACTTAGCTTCATGGACCGTGCTTTACAGGAGCTGGGAGGCAGGATACACAGGATAGAGGGGGGCGAGCTAGCTACTGTGACCCTAGCTTCATGGACTGTGCTTTGCAGGAGCGGGGAGGCAGGATACAGAGGGTAGAGGGGGCGAGCCAGCTACTGTGACCCTAGCTTCATGGACCGTGCTTTGCAGGAGCTGGGAGGCAGGATACACAGGATAGAGGGGCGAGCTAGCTACTGTGACCCTAGCTTCATGGACCGTGCTTTGCAGGAGCGGGGAGGCAGGATACCCAGGATAGAGGGGCGAGCTAGCTACTGTGACCCTAGCTTCATGGACCGTGCTTTGCAGGAGCGGGGAGGCAGGATACACAGGATAGAGGGGCGAGCTAGCTACTGTGACCCTAGCTTCATGTACCTTTCATTGCAGGAGCAGGGAGGCAGGATACAGAGGGTAGGGGGCGAGCCAGCTACTGTGACCCTTCCTTCATGGACCGTGCTTTGCAGGAGCGGGGAGGCAGGATACAGAGGGTAGAGGGGCGAGCTAGCTACTGTGACCCTAGCTTCATGTACCTTGCATTGCAGGAGCGGGGAGGCAGGATACACAGGATAGAGGGAGCGAGCTAGCTACTGTGACCCTAGCTTCATGTACCTTGCATTACAGAAGCAGGGAGGTGAGATTCAGGGGGTGGAGGGGCGAGCCAGCTACTGTGACCCTAGCTTCATGGACAGTGCTTTGCAGGAGTAGTGAGGTAGGATACACAGGATAGAGGGAGCGAGCTAGCTACTGTGACCCTTCCTTCATGGACCGTGCTTTACAGGAGCTGGGAGGCAGGATACAGAGGGTAGAGGGGGCGAGCTAGCTACTGTGACCCTAGCTTCATGGACCGTGCTTTGCAGGAGCGGGGAGGCAGGATACACAGGATAGAGGGGGCGAGCTAGCTACTGTGAACTTAGCTTCATGGACCGTGCTTTACAGGAGCTGGGAGGCAGGATACACAGGATAGAGGGGGCGAGCTAGCTACTGTGACCCTAGCTTCATGGACCGTGCTTTGCAGGAGCGGGAGGCAGGATACACAGGATAGAGGGGGCGAGCTAGCTACTGTGACCCTAGCTTCATGTACCTTGCATTACAGAAGCAGGGAGGTGAGATTCAGGGGGTGGAGGGGACGAGCTAGCTACTGTGACCCTTCCTTCATGGACCGTGCTTTGCAGGAGCGGGGAGGCAGGATACAGAGGGTAGAGGGGGCGAGCTAGCTACTGTGACCCTAGCTTCATGTACCTTGCATTGCAGGAGCAGGGAGGTGAGATTCAGGGGGTGGAGGGGGCGAGCCAGCTACTGTGACCCTAGCTTCATGGACCGTGCTTTGCAGGAGCAGGGAGGCAGGATAAAGAGGGTAGAGGGGGCGAGCTAGCTACTGTGACCCTTCCTTCATGGACCGTGCTTTGCAGGAGCGGGGAGGCAGGATACAGAGGGTAGAGGGGGCGAGCTAGCTACTGTGACCCTAGCTTCATGTACCTTGCATTGCAGGAGCGGGGAGGCATGATACAGAGGCTAGAGGGAGCGAGCCAGCTAGTGTGACCCTAGCTTCATGAACCGTGCTTTGCAGGAGCAGGGCAGTAGGATACACAGGATAGAGGGGCGAGCTAGCTATTGTGACCCTAGCTTCATGGACCGTGCTTTGCAGAAGTGGGGAGGCAGGATACAGAGGGGAGAGGGGCGAGCCCTTTCTCGCTCGTCAGTGTCCAGCATACGGGTAGGAGGACAAGATCCATGCCAGATTTATGGGATAGCCATAGAGGATAAAGTTACACAGAGTACATATATATGGATGCCATTTCCATGGCCACTGGTTTGTATGAGAATCTGGCATAATCTTGTCCTTTCTAGACATATGTTGGACACATCTGTTCTATCAAAATGAGTTTTCATGAACTTATTGTCAATGAGTCAAGAGCAAACACAACTCTTATAATAGTAAAGTCGGACCCTTTATCCTCAGTCATCAAACTATTGGCTTTGGGCCAAATGACTCATGAAAGCACTGTTGCCTGAAGTGTCATTTATTTCTGAATTTGCCAAAGTATAGAGTGAGCGAGCTAGCTACTGTGAACTTAGCTTCATGGACCGTGCTTTACAGGAGCTGGGAGGCAGGATACACAGGATAGAGGGGGGCGAGCTAGCTACTGTGACCCTAGCTTCATGGACCGTGCTTTGCAGGAGCGGGGAGGCAGGATACAGAGGGTAGAGGGGGCGAGCCAGCTACTGTGACCCTAGCTTCATGGACCGTGCTTTGCAGGAGCTGGGAGGCAGGATACACAGGATAGAGGGGGCGAGCTAGCTACTGTGACCCTAGCTTCATGGACCGTGCTTTGCAGGAGCGGGGAGGCAGGATACACAGGATAGAGGGGGCGAGCTAGCTACTGTGACCCTAGCTTCATGGACCGTGCTTTGCAGGAGCGGGGAGGCAGGATACACAGGATAGAGGGGGCGAGCTAGCTACTGTGACCCTAGCTTCATGGACCGTGCTTTGCAGAAGCGGGGAGGCAGGATACAGAGGGTAGAGGGGGCGAGCTAGCTACTGTGACCCTAGCTTCATGTACCTTGCATTGCAGGAGCGGGGAGGCAGGATACAGAGGCTAGAGGGGCGAGCCAGCTACTGTGACCCTAGCTTCATGGACCGTGCTTTGCAGGAGCGGGGAGGCAGGATACACAGGATAGAGGGGGCGAGCTAGCTACTGTGAACTTAGCTTCATGGTCCGTGCTTTACAGGAGCTGGGAGGCAGGATACACAGGATAGAGGGGGGCGAGCTAGCTACTGTGACCCTAGTTTCGTGGACCGTGCTTTGCAGGAGCGGGGAGGCAGGATACAGAGGGTAGAGGGGGCGAGCCAGCTACTGTGACCCTAGCTTCATGGACCGTGCTTTGCAGGAGCTGGGAGGCAGGATACACAGGATAGAGGGGGCGAGCTAGCTACTGTGACCCTAGCTTCATGGACCGTGCTTTGCAGGAGCGGGGAGGCAGGATACACAGGATAGAGGGGGCGAGCTAGCTACTGTGACCCTAGCTTCATGGACCGTGCTTTGCAGGAGCGGGGAGGCAGGATACACAGGATAGAGGGGGCGAGCTAGCTACTGTGACCCTAGCTTCATGTACCTTGCATTGCAGGAACAGGGAGGCAGGATACAGAGGGTAGAGGGGGCGAGCCAGCTACTGTGACCCTTCCTTCATGGACCGTGCTTTGCAGGAGCGGGGAGGCAGGATACAGAGGGTAGAGGGGGCGAGCTAGCTACTGTGACCCTAGCTTCATGTACCTTGCATTGCAGGAGCGGGGAGGCAGGATACACAGGATAGAGGGAGCGAGCTAGCTACTGTGACCCTAGCTTCATGTACCTTGCATTACAGAAGCAGGGAGGTGAGATTCAGGGGGTGGAGGGGGCGAGCCAGCTACTGTGACCCTAGCTTCATGGACAGTGCTTTGCAGGAGTGGTGAGGTAGGATACACAGGATAGAGGGAGCGAGCTAGCTACTGTGACCCTTCCTTCATGGACCGTGCTTTACAGGAGCTGGGAGGCAGGATACAGAGGGTAGAGGGGGCGAGCTAGCTACTGTGACCCTAGCTTCATGGACCGTGCTTTGCAGGAGCGGGGAGGCAGGATATACAGGATAGAGGGGGCGAGCTAGCTACTGTGAACTTAGCTTCATGGACCGTGCTTTACAGGAGCTGGGAGGCAGGATACACAGGATAGAGGGGGCGAGCTAGCTACTGTGACCCTAGCTTCATGGACCGTGCTTTGCAGGAGCGGGAGGCAGGATACACAGGATAGAGGGGGCGAGCTAGCTACTGTGACCCTAGCTTCATGTACCTTGCATTACAGAAGCAGGGAGGTGAGATTCAGGGGGTGGAGGGGGCGAGCTAGCTACTGTGACCCTTCCTTCATGGACCGTGCTTTGCAGGAGCGGGGAGGCAGGATACAGAGGGTAGAGGGGGCGAGCTAGCTACTGTGACCCTAGCTTCATGTACCTTGCATTGCAGGAGCAGGGAGGTGAGATTCAGGGGTGGAGGGCGAGCCAGCTACTGTGACCCTAGCTTCATGGACCGTGCTTTGCAGGAGCAGGGAGGCAGGATAAAGAGGGTAGAGGGGGCGAGCTAGCTACTGTGACCCTTCCTTCATGGACCGTGCTTTGCAGGAGCGGGGAGGCAGGATACAGAGGGTAGAGGGGCGAGCTAGCTACTGTGACCCTAGCTTCATGTACCTTGCATTGCAGGAGCGGGGAGGCATGATACAGAGGCTAGAGGGAGCGAGCCAGCTAGTGTGACCCTAGCTTCATGAACCGTGCTTTGCAGGAGCAGGGCAGTAGGATACACAGGATAGAGGGGGCGAGCTAGCTATTGTGACCCTAGCTTCATGGACCGTGCTTTGCAGAAGCAGGGAGGCAGGATACAGAGGGGAGAGGGGCGAGCCCTTTCTCGCTCGTCAGTGTCCAGCATACGGGTAGGAGGACAAGATCCATGCCAGATTTATGGGATAGCCATAGAGGATAAAGTTACACAGAGTACATATATATGGATGCCATTTCCATGGCCACTGGTTTGTATGAGAATCTGGCATAATCTTGTCCTTTCTAGACATATGTTGGACACATCTGTTCTATCAAAATGAGTTTTCATGAACTTATTGTCAATGAGTCAAGAGCAAACACAACTCTTATAATAGTAAAGTCGGACCCTTTATCCTCAGTCATCAAACTATTGGCTTTGGGCCAAATGACTCATGAAAGCACTGTTGCCTGAAGTGTCATTTATTTCTGAATTTGCCAAATCCTCTGAGGTTTGTGAGATTTGAGCCAAAGGTTGGTGGGAACGGTAATTTAAAAAAGAAGTCAAAGGATTGCTCCTGAATAGCTACCTGTGACAATGGACCTGTAACCATACAAACTAACTTTTATTTCATGTTTACAGCATTGGCCTTCCTTACTACTATGCAATGTGCATCCTGTGTCACCGCTTATCTGTCTATTATTTTTTCCTTTACCAGCCTAGCCTGCCTGCTTCGATGTACAGCGCTCTGATTCCCTGGAGGATCTTGTTTGCTCTATAGAAAACTTTTCAAATTAAAAATAAATTAAAAAATGCAAGTTTCAGATTTTAATTAAACAACAGGTCAAATGACAATGGATTTCTTACATGGGACTTTTTTTGCAGGAAACATAGAGTCAGGCCAGTCTTAAAAAGACAGTGATTGTATATAGAGACTATAAGATGCTGATGTTTTTTGTTTGCAATGTTTTAATGCATGTTATTCACTCTCCTACATACTCCTTCTTCCAACGATTCTATTGTGTAAAAGTTGACATCTTTAATACTGCCACAATACATATACAATGTGCTACCCTGTGTTATCTGGGTCTTTTTTGTCTGTCAACAATAAAAATTTGTTGTGAGAAAAAAAAAAAGACAGTGATGCAAAAAGTTGCAAAAATGAACTCTGGGGCATTAGGGAGAAAGAATTGTTGGAATAGTTCGGTGAAATATGTACAGGTCGCAGATCCGGTGTGTAGCCTGGAGGTCACATATTGAAATTTCGATGGGACAACTGGGGCGGCAATGCAATGATTGATCAAGAAGTCACGAAACCCAGTTTATTAGAATTTATGCTAATCTGCACCTCTCGTATCTACCCGACATGATTATAATTTGGGGAAAATGATGAAAGCTGCTATGTGTGTTTAGAATACAGGTGCGTCAAGTAAGCACGTTAAAAGGGTATTCCTTCATTTAGATATGGTTTTCCCCACTTTGCCTTGGGTCCTGTTTAAGATGCTGAAACAAAGGAATGAATTGAAAAAAATATTTGCATACCCTGGCTTAGTATGTTGCTTTGTAAATTGCCTTTGTGGGTGTTTAAGCCCTACTGAGTGCCTTTATTAACTTTATGGAAGGTCAGAATGTAAGGATGGACACAAATAACCAGCATCTGCTATAACAATCATGAGGGCACTGTGCAGACACAAAGTGACTGTGGCATAGTGTCAGACTGGGACAGAAAATAGGCCCGGGCATCAAAATAAAAGTGGACTCAATAGTTAATCAGAAAGCCAAAAATGGTCAACATTTGCAAATCAGGGCGGCATTGTAAAGACAAGCTGTATGTTTGTTTTGCAGGATATGCATGAATTTGGGCTTGATATAGGCAATGTTTGTGGTTATACCGGAGCAACAAATCGACCCACCAGACCATAAAACAGCCCCAAAAACAGCCAAAAAGCTGCTGCACTCATTGACCTGTTAGACCAGCCCTTTGGGCACAGTCTGACTGCCCTATAGACTAGCCCATCCCTGCTGTGGCCCTCCTTCTGCTCGAACTCGGCAATTCATGACTTGGGAGGAAGCTCCCTAGAATTACCAGTTTTAGGGATGTGCAAACATGTGAATTTGTTTATGCAAAATTTTACTAAAGTGAAGCAAATTTATGCGAAATGTCATAACTCTTGTTCAGATGTCTGGCGATATACTTCCAGGAGACTGCTTCTCGAAGACAATGTCTCCCATAAAACATTTGCTGCATGAGTCAGCCTCCCACTGGCTAAAAATATGCAACAGTTTGCTTTCTAGGAAATATTGCAACATTTAGTGAATTGTGTGTAATGCAAAATTCACAAATGTCAGGAGATGTCCTCGGTGTAAAAACAATTTGCCCATATGTAGTTACAAGTGATCCAATAATAAATCACCATTTCCGCATACAAGTTTCATCAGATAAAGCCTGGAGGGATTTGCACAGAAAAAATGCTACACATTCCGAGCTGTGAGGCTCGAAATGGGGACAAATATGTTATTATTGTGCTTTCTCCCACTCCAAGGTGCAGAACATGAAACTATGGGGGTAATACCAAAACCGACATATACCGCACGCCAATATATGGTAGTTTATTGTTTATTGGGAACAGTATTTCTTCCTAGAATACTGGTGCGCTCAGAATGAGCCCCTGTGTGTTTAAAACTCCAGACAGCTCCCCGACTGCAGACATGCAAGGGTGAGTTTGTACATTGACTACCCACATCCCCATTGTGCCAGCTAATTCACCTAATTTCTCCTGCTCGACTGAAGTTACATACCCCACCTATGTGTGCATTCATGCCACATGTCTTTAGTTCAAGATCACACATATGAAGCAATGTTGTCAACGCTGAGCTGGTCCACGCAGAACCACCAGCGAGATAAGGGAAATGAAATTCAATTAGCCTCTTTTGTGTCAGTCAAACTCCTTTTCGCGTGGGAAGGCAATAAGCTGTATAAAACTTTATATGACAGTGTTTTTTCTATCTTAACTTCACGTCATTCACTTTCAAACTAAACTTTTTTCTACAGATTGTCGGAATGGGTGCCCTTCCTTTTCTGGTAATTATCGCCTGTCTTCTCTTACTGTGATAATATTGACAGTCTCAATGTACACTTCCTTCTTCAAATGATGTCCTTCACTTTCTGTATGCAGTGCTGTACTTTCCTCTGCCTTGAGCCTCTCGTCGCCAATTATCTGACTATCGCTTGCCTCCATCTAAGCCCAGATCTCGCTGTGATAAGCATCGCCTATATATTTATCGTACTACCTACCCCATTCCTGTTGCAATTTTCATTTTAAGGCTATTTTAATTTTGAAGCAATTTGAATCCATTAAAGAAAGCATTCGTGCTGGCGTCCTCCCTCTGTTCTCTGATGACACAATGGGGCAGATTTACAAGCCCCTTGCGATGCCAGTACGTCACTTTTTGTGACGCACTGGCGTCGCATTTCTCTGCCCCATATTTACAAGGACAGTGGCTTTTCCTGTCCTTGTAAATACGGCCCCTTTATACGCAGTACTTTGCCCGAAAGGGGTGTTCCATGGGTGTTGCTGTGGGTGTTCCCACGCAACACCCATGGAACCAGACACATTTCCAGATTTACAAGAAATCATAAATCTGGAAATGCGTCTGAATGCTACGGTGTAGGGAGAGGAGAAATGTATTCATTTCTCCTCGTTGTTTTTCCTCTTTCTATGGGTGCTGCAGGAAAGAGGAAATCACCTCTGGTGATTGTTTATGTGCTGGAAGGGAACCCTTCCTGCACATAAACAATCATCCTCGTGACGCAGGCACCCTTGCACCATGGTGCAAGGGTGCCTGCGTCGACGCATGGCAGCCCTTTGTGAGCCAGCGCAGTGGGAAGCACAGAGACTATTGTTGTAAATATGTTGCATCCCTGTGCTTCCAACTAACGCAGCGTGGCACAGCAAAATGACTTGCGGCACCGCGCTACGTTGGTTTATTGTAAATCTGTTTTTACAGAGAAGCTCTTTTTAAACTTCAGTGACACGAGGACACTCGTGCGCTGATTATCACACATCCAACACTTCTTGGCTTTTTCATAGACTAATTAAAATGGGGACCATGTGGGTAAAATGGTTTTACAGCCGCATTTCAGAAATGTTCTTTGTCATCTGAAAATAATGGAATGTGTATATGGTTGGCAGAACACAACAATTGCTAAAAAGAAAGGTCAACTTTTTACATCCGAGGAAAAAACGAAAATAAACTTTCCTCTCACAGCTGTTTTATAAAAACACTCGGGAAACTTCTTTCATTACTTTCAAGTTTTTTCAGAAATCAGCCTTAGGCAGGTCTCCTGATATTATGTTACTGTTAGACCCGGCTTCCTGGGCACCAGGGCACTCAGGAGTAGCTGCGCTCCAATCGCATCAACTGGAGTGTTCCCCACTGGTGCCCTGGGGCCTCAGTACTAGTGGACCCAAAACTGGATAACCAAGTACTCCTCTCCAGCACTTGGCTCTCTCAGGGTAGCGAGACAGAGCAGTCCAAGGCTCACTCAAGGAGATGAGGTGGGGTTAGACATTCAGAATACAGTGTACACCGTACTACCAGCTGATAAACTCAATGTCCAGTCAGTGCTTTACTTTTTATAAAACAAAAGTACTTTAATACACAAAAGATAATTATACTACACATAAATCTAGGATAAACAGTGAAAACCAGATGTCTCTACAACCCTTTGGGCCAGAGTTCTGACCCCAAACAGTATTATAGCGCCTAGACGGAAAGCACTGTAAAAACACAGTTAACATGAAAACACACAATTAGCATTGCATATTACAGACCATGTTTCACAGGGCTGCTCTCATTCGCTAGAGCCTTGATACCAATCTTTGGATTGAAGGATATAGTTTTGGCATATGATGTGAAGTCAAAGGTTCTTGATCAGCCCCATAACCCCCACCCAAAGCAACAGAAGTGCCCTCCCGTCCTGAGTGAGGACACTGCTCTAGTGGCATCAGGGATCTAACCACAGGCGCCTGATGTCTTGGCACAGTTTACTGGAGTCCCACTAGTCCAGTAGCCACTGGCTAGCTGTAGGAGGGTTGTGGCTGGACAAAGTGCCAGTTCACCCTGATACCCCCAGAGATCACAAAACGAAAGGTGGGGGCCTGTTTCACTGGCCTCTATTCCCAGCTACTGCTTGTACAGGCTCCCACAGCGCAGGGGAGGAGCTTAGAGGGGATTTGATCTCACCTTCAAGGACTAGAATCAAGCTTCCCCCTCTATGGCTCCCTTGATGTGCTGCAAGCTTCCTTTCCACACCAGCTTCCTTGATGTGCCGCAAGCTTCCTTTCCACACCAGCTTCCTTGATGTGCCGCAAGCTTCCTTTCCACACCAGCTTCTTTGATGTGCTGTAAGCTTCCTATCCACACCTTGGGCAGCTGTCTGTAATTTCCTTGTTCAAAAGTGCACGCTCCACAAGTCTCTCAGAAACAGCTGGTCTTCTCCCATGCTGCTGATGCCCTGGATTCTCATTGAACTCTTGCCAGCAGACTCCATCCATCATAGAGCAAACTTCCTTAAGTTCCAGACGCAGTGAGCAGTGTCTTATCTCCTGCCTTCACACTGCGGCTCGCGCCTGGCTATCTTCTTCGGACGGACCTGGTGTGGACGCCTCTTCAGTCATAAAACCAGTTTTGAACAACAGCTGACCACTCAGGCCAGACTTTTATCACCTCTGATTGATAGGCTCATCCAATCAGAGGGTCTGCTACTTTTGCATCCTGAATACACCTCAAATCACAAACCATTCATGGCATGTTCAATGCATGGCTAAAGCATGCAGTTACCCTCCATGTTTCCTGGTACCAGCCTGTGCAAATCCCTAAAGAGGAATTTTAATTAACTCCAGACCAGGAGGCACTGACCAGTGGGGGAGGGTCCTCTTAGCAGAGTTAGTGCAGCTAAACCCAGATAAGAGCTGAGTGTCTACCCCAGCCCACCAGGCCTTTCCAAGGAAATGGGGAGGGGCACGGGGGGAGCTGGGATGTCCAGCAGAACAGCTCGCATTCCTCACATTGGCTCAGCTCACCATTCTTCCCCAGTACACCCACGGGCTCTCATACACACGTCAGGTAGACAAAGGCAACAGGACCACAGGCATGGCAGACTGCACAGACTTGGTCAGGAGGGTGGCTAGGGACTCACCCCTCCTGACTATAGATGTATTGCTGCCACCACTGTCAGTCTACCTCAGCCTGGATAGAGAGGGCAGTAGCCACTCTCTGTAAAATAGGGGTGCACTAGGCATGCCCCCTCGACCTCAGAGCCAAGCTCTAGGGTCTCAATCCATGTAAACAGGGAGACCCTCAGTGGACATGTATGATTGTCATGCTCACTGAGGTAGGGATCTAGAAACCATACAGTAGCTTTTGAGTGACTTGCCTGGAGATTAGCATAAGGCAGGGGAAGCCCTCTCTCTAGAGACATGCAGGAGACTTCCCGTCCCAACATATGCCCTCCCCAGATCAGAATGGCCGGTACTTACTTCCCAGTGGGAGAAGACCGATCATCTGATTGGGTAAACCGGCGGGAAAGTCCATCTGCATTACCGTGCTGTAAGCCTGCTTTATGTTCCACAGTAAAATCTTAGTCCCTGCAGAGATATGGACCACCTTAGCAACTTTGGGTTCTCCCCGTTCATTGCCATGAGCCACTTGAGGGGCTTGTGATCTGTCTGAACCACAAACCTTGTACCAAACAAGTAAGGCCTGAATCTTCGAAGGGCCCACACTATGGCAAAGCATTCTTTATCAACAGTAGACCAGTTCTGCTCCCTGGGGAGTAGTCGGCGGCTGATAAAGGCCACCGGATGCTCCCTTCCCTTCCCTTCTCATTGAGCTGGGCAAGAACTGCCCCAACTCCCTTGTCTGAAGCATCTGTCTGCACAATGAAGGTCTGACTGTAATCAGGGGCCTTCAACACAGGTGCATTGCATAGTGCAGTCTTCAATTCATCAAATGCCTTCTGACATTCTTCAGTCCAGATCACCTTCCTGGGCTGCTTCTTAGAGGTCAGGGCTGTCAATGGAGCAACGATGGTCCCATAGTTTGCTACAAAGTTCCGATAGTAACCAGTAAGGCCCAGAAAGGCCCTTACCTGGGTCTGAGTAGTGGGAGTCTCCCAGGCCAGCACCGCCTGGACTTTAGCCTCCAGGGGGTGAACCTTCCCATTACCCACCTGATGTCCAAGATAAACAACAGAGGGCTGCCCAACTTGGCACTTGGTTGCCTTGATGGTCAGTTTGGCCCCCTGCATCCTCACCAACACCTGCTCCAGGTGTCTCATGTGGTCCTCCCAGGTGGAGCTGAACACAGCAATGTCATCCAGGTACGCCACACAGAACTCTTTCAGGCCTGACAATACATGGTTGGCTAGGCGCTGGAAAGTGGCGGGAGCATTCTTCAATCCAAAAGGCATAACTTTAAATTGGTAGAGGCCCCCTGGGGTTGAAAATGCTGTTTTCTCCTTGGAACCAGGTGTTAATGCAATCTGCCAGTAACCGCTGGTTAGATCAAAAGTACTAAGGTACTTTGCAGCACCCAAACTATCCACCAGCTCATCAGCTCGGGGAATAGGATGGGCATCAGTTTTTGTCACAGTATTTAGACTGCGATAGTCCACACAAAAGCGCAGGCCAGCTGACCCTTGCTTAGGCACCAACACCACTGGACTGGCCCAGGGACTACAGGAGTGTTCAACAACCCCCAGGTCAAGCATCTTGGCCACCTCAGTCTTGATACATTCTTGAACCCGGTCTGACATCCTGTATGTCTTGCTCTTAACAGGTAGGGTGTCCCCTGTGTCTATGTCATGCACACAGACAGGCGTCAGCCCAGGAGTAAGTGAAAAGAGATGGGAAAATCTCCCCAGCAGCTCTTTACACTCCACCTGCTGTTCAGGTGTCAGTTCAGAGGCAAGCTTAACTCCCTCAACTGAACCATCCTTCTCATCACCTTGCAATAAGTCAGGGAGGGGCTCACTCTCCTCTTCCAACTCTTCAGCCATTGCAAGTAAAGAAACCGTGTCATTCCTGGGAAGACACGCCACCCTCTCTAAGGGTACCTCCACAACTGGTAGGGGAACCAAGGGTGCCTTCATTGGGCCACCAGACATGCTGCTGGCCTGACAGACCAGACCGGTATGGCAAAACTTCTCCACATCCTGACCAACTCCTGGCCAGTAAAACAGAGGTGCTAACCTGTCCTTTGTCTTTCTGATGCCCAAGTGACCAGCTAGGGGTACTTCATGGGCTAGCTGCAGCAGGAAATTCCTGTGCACCTGAGGAACCACCGACCTTTTGCTGGCTCCTGGCTCTGGGTCAGCGGGCTCACTGTAAAGGAGTCAATTTTCCCAAGCCACCTTGTGCTTTCCGACTAGTCCAGTAAAGACCTGTTCCTGAGCAGTCGTCCGCAGGCCAACACTCAGCCTGTGCCTTACAAAACTCCTCATGGGACGGTCCTCTTGCCACAAGCAGCTCCTGCAGCTCTGGCAGGGACCCAGACTCCAACACCTTATCCGCCTCTGGATGCTCACCCTCCTCTACAACTGGAGCAGGAGGTGCAGACACCAGGACAGGTGCCTTCTCAGAATCTGCCCTTAGTTCTTGTTCTGGCCTGTTCCCCTCTAGTGTCTCTTCCACTAGAGTGGTCCCCACTTCACTAGGAAGCAGTTTTTCAGTCTGTGCCCTAGTGAGCACAGCTGATGAAATCCAAGCCATATAGGCCTCAGGGCCTGGTACTAACCCAGGTTCAACAAGATCATTCCCCAGAAAGCACCCAGCGCCCTGCTTCTCTCGCACCCCGACATTGACCATGGCCTTCTTACCATTCACCCCTACCTGCACTCTAGCAAGAGGGTACTCCATGTCATCACCACTAGCTACAAGTCCATAACCCTTGGAACCAGGAATGATCTCTTCGGGTTTGAGATATTTACGTTCAACCATAGTCCTGTGGGCACCAGTATCCCTCATGGCAGGAACCTTCCTTCCATTGATACTTGCCACACTCATATACCCCGTTGAGTTAGGGTAAATATGCTTAAGGGCTTCTGGGTCGAGTTCCCAGATGTCCCTGGTGACTAAGTTAAACTCACTTGAGCCTCCCTTCATTTCTGCCCCCACTGAAAGCACACTTGCTATCACGGGTGCCACTGGCACCACGTCCTTCACTGGGCAGTCTGGCTTTAAGTGTCCCTCTCGGTGGCACTTATAGCATTTAATCACCGTGGGAGTGAAAGGACCCTTACCTCCTTTCCCATCCTGGTGCTGACTAGAGGCCCCGTTCCCCTTAGACTCTTGTCTGACTGAGAGCCTTGGGAACCATTCTGGCCCTTCCCCTCTGGTTTAGGGCCAGCCTGCTGGGAGTTCTTCTCCCCCTTGGGCTTGGAAAGGGGTTGCCCCTGCCCCTGTTCACTCTGTTGGCAAGCCACTTATCTGCCATCACTGCAAGTTTCTCAGGATCCCTCTCAGGAAGGTCAGACAGATACTGTCTGAGTGGAATAGAGCACTCCTCCCGGAGACGCTCTGCTATCATCACCTGATTTAGGAACTGGTAATCATTTGCTTCCATCCCTCTCACCCACTCATTCCAGTCTCTCACTATGTCGTGGACCCAATTCTCAAATGGAACCCCCTCTGCCTTCTTGTTCTCACGGAATCTCTGCAGGTACTGGGCTGGTTTCAACCCAAACCGCCTAATCAAAGCATCTTTCATGCACTCATATGTCAGACTGTCTTTCTCAGGCATCCTTTCAATTACTTCAGTCCCTTCCCGAGGGAGGCGACTCAGTAAAGTCGCTGCTTAGGACTGACCATTAAGACCTTGAGCCTTACATGCTAGATGAAAGGCACGCATCCAACTGAGAATATCAGTGCCAGGGACATACATCTGTATCAATTCTTTTGGTACCTTGGTGGTGTTTTCCTTTCCCTGGGACTTTGAAGTGGACTCACCATCCACAGAGCTTAGCCCTCTATCAGCTGCTAACTTGAGCTTCTCTTTCTCCAGGGCTATCCGCTCTTTCTCCAGTTCCCTATCCTTCTCTTTCTCCTGTCTCTCCCTTTCTTTGTCCAGCCTCTCCCTTTCCGTCTCCTTCTCTTTCCAAGCCCACTCTTCCTGTCTGACCCTTCGCTGCTCCTCTTCTGCCTGGCGGGCCATCCTTAGCTTCTCCCTCTCAAACTCCTGTGCTTTCTCCTCTGCTAAATCCTTAGCTTCCTGGAGTTTCAGCTGAAGTTTAAGGGTCTCTGCTAGCTCAGTCCCTCCTAAGGAGGCGAATCCTGGGACAGGGGAAAAGGTAGCCCTTGAGATAGGGGGAGGTGAAAATCTTGGGGCAGGTCTAGGGGAATACCTAGGGGAAAGCATAGGAGAAAGCCTTGGGGCTGGTATAGGGAAAGCCTGCACAGACTGACTTGGCAGGCTTGTGATAACAGTGCTCTCCACCTCCTGCACAACAGTGACCTCTTGCTCAAAGCATTTTGTCATGTGGCTAATCAAGTGCTCCCAGTCCTTAGACCTTGGGACTTTCCACCCCCTGTCAGCACACATTTGCTTTAATTGCTCCACAGTCAAGTTCTGCAGTTCCAATTCCTCTCCAATGTTATCTGCCATTTTACATATAGCTTATGGGTATCTGCTGGACTTATCAACCTGCCTCAGTGTCCACTGAGCCTGAAGTCTAGTGATCCAACACCGCTTGCCACCAATGTTAGACCCGGCTTCCTGGGCACCAGGGCACTCAGGGGTAACTGCGCTCCAATTGCATCAACTGGAGTGTTCCCCACTGGTGCCCTGGGGCCTCAGTACTAGTGGACCCAAAACTGGATAACCAAGTACTCCTCTCCAGCACATGACTCTCTCAGGGTAGCGAGACAGAGCAGTCCAAGGCTTACTCAAGGAGGTGTGGTGGGGTTAGACATTCAGAATACAGTGCACACCGTACTACCAGCTGATAAACTCAATGTCCAGTCAGTGCTTTACTTTTTATAAAAGAAAAGTACTTTAATACACACGATAATTATTATACTAGACGGAAAACTGTACGTTATCTAAAACTGGTTATAAAAATTGTCATTGCATATATGACATGTAATGTGTATATGAACATGTGACATTATGAAAATCAATAAAAATATGTTAAAAAAAATAAAAAAAATACACACAAGATAATTATACTACACATAAAACTAGGATAAACAGAGAAAACCAGATGTCTCTACAACCCTCTGGCCCAGAGTTCTGACCCCAAACAGTATTATAGCGCCTAGACGGAAAGCACTGTAAAAACACAGTTAAAATGAAAACACACAATTAGCATTCCATATTACAGACCATGTTTCACAGGGCTGCTCTCATTCGCTAGAACCTTGATACCAATCTTTGGATTGAAAGGATATAGTTTCGGCATATGATGTGAAGTCAAAGGTTCTTGATCAGCCCCATAACCCCCACCCAAAGCAACAGAAGTGCCCTCCCGTCCTGAGTGAGGACACTGCTCTAGTGGCGTCAGGGATCTGACCACAGGTGCCTGATGTCTTGGCACAGTTTACTGGAGTCCCACTAGTCCAGTAGCCACTGGCTAGCTGTAGGAGGGTTGTGGCTGGACAAAGTGCCAGTTCACCCTGATACCCCCAGAGATCACAAAAAGAAAGGTGGGGGCCTGTTTCACTGGCCTCTATTCCCAGCTACTGCTTGTACAGGCTCCCACAGCGCAGGGGAGGAGCTTAGAGGGGTTTTGATCTCACCTTCAAGGACTAGAATCAAGCTTCCCCCTCTCTGGCTCCCTTGATGTGCTGCAAGCTTCCTTTCCACACCAGCTTCCTTGATGTGCCGCAAGCTTCCTTTCCACACCAGCTTCTTTGATGTGTTGTAAGCTTCCTATCCACACCTTGGGCAGCTGTCTGTAATTTCCTTGTTCAAAAGTGCACGCTCCACAAGTCTCACAGAAACAGCTGGTCTTCTCCCATGCTGCTGATGCCCTGGATTCTCATTGAACTCTTGGCAGCAGACTCCATCCATCATAGAGCAAACTTCCTTAAGTTCCAGACGCAGTGAGCAGTGTCTTATCTCCTGCCTTCACACTGCGGGTCGCGCCTGGCTATCTTCTTCGGACGGACCTGGTGTGGCCGCCTCTTCAGTCATAAAACCAGTCTTGAACAACAGCTGACCACTCAGGCCAGACTTTTATCACCTCTGATTGATAGACTCATCCAATCAGAGGGTCTGCTACTTTTGCATCCTGTCACCCCGAGTGGGACGGGTATGCCCAGACGTGGGTCCCGTGCTCTCCATGCCTCTGGAATCAAGCTATCCTGGCTGAAGAGGGGTGAAACCCCGAAACCGGTCCTAGGATGCTTGTTTCCAGTCCAGGGAGGACCTGGCTTGGCAGTTCGGGCTGGACTGTTCCCATGAGGCACAGGGTCAAGACTGATTTGCATATGGCTGGGTTCAAACTGGAATGACATGGTGAGCAAAAAAAAAATGATGGATTTAGGCCCAGATCTCTGTACTGGGGTGAATGTATGACATTGTTCTGCATTCTGTCCATCAACTGTTGTTTTTGCATTTGTCACCCCGAGTGGGACGGGTATGCCCAGACGTGGGTCCCGTGCTCTCCATGCCACTGGAATCAAGCTATCCTGGCTGAAGAGGGGTGAAACCCCGAAACCGGTCCTAGGATGCTTGTTTCCAGTCCAGGGAGGACCTGGCTTTGCAGTTCGGGCTGGACTGTTCCCATGAGGCACAGGGTCAAGACTGATTTGCATATGGCTGGGTTCAAACTGGAATGGCATGGTGAGCAAAAAAATGATGGATTTAGGCCCAGATCTCTGTACTGGGGTGAATGTATGACATTGTTCTGCATTCTGTCCATCAACTGTTGTTTTTGCATTTGTCACCCCGAGTGGGACGGGTATGCCCAGACGTGGGTCCCGTGCTCTCCATGCCTCTGGAATCAAGCTATCCTGGCTGAAGAGGGGTGAAACCCGAAACCGGTCCTAGGATGCTTGTTTCCAGTCCAGGGAGGACCTGGCTTGGCAGTTCGGGCTGGACTGTTCCCATGAGGCACAGGGTCAAGACTGATTTGCATATGGCTGGGTTCAAACTGGAATGGCATGGTGAGCAAAAAAAAAAGATGGATTTAGGCCCAGATCTCTGTACTGGGGTGAATGTATGACATTGTTCTGCATTCTGTCCATCAACTGTTGTTTTTGCATTTGTCACCCCGAGTGGGACGGGTATGCCCAGACGTGGGTCCCGTGCTCTCCATGCCTCTGGAATCAAGCTATCCTGGCTGAAGAGGGGTGAAACCCCGAAACCGGTCCTAGGATGCTTGTTTCCAGTCCAGGGAGGACCTGGCTTGGCAGTTCGGGCTGGACTGTTCCCATGAGGCACAGGGTCAAGACTGATTTGCATATGGCTGGGTTCAAACTGGAATGGCATGGTGAGCAAAAAAATGATGGATTTAGGCCCAGATCTCTGTACTGGGGTGAATGTATGACATTGTTCTGCATTCTGTCCATCAACTGTTGTTTTTGCATTTGTCACCCCGAGTGGGACGGGTATGCCCAGACGTGGGTCCCGTGCTCTCCATGCCTCTGGAATCAAGCTATCCTGGCTGAAGAGGGGTGAAACCCCGAAACCGGTCCTAGGATGCTTGTTTCCAGTCCAGGGAGGACCTGGCTTGGCAGTTCGGGCTGGACTGTTCCCATGAGGCACAGGGTCAAGACTGATTTGCATATGGCTGGGTTCAAACTGGAATGGCATGGTGAGCAAAAAAATGATGGATTTAGGCCCAGATCTCTGTACTGGGGTGAATGTATGACATTGTTCTGCATTCTGTCCATCAACTGTTGTTTTTGCATTTGTCACCCCGAGTGGGACGGGTATGCCCAGACGTGGGTCCCGTGCTCTCCATGCCTCTGGAATCAAGCTATCCTGGCTGAAGAGGGGTGAAACCCCGAAACCGGTCCTAGGATGCTTGTTTCCAGTCCAGGGAGGACCTGGCTTGGCAGTTCGGGCTGGACTGTTCCCATGAGGCACAGGGTCAAGACTGATTTGCATATGGCTGGGTTCAAACTGGAATGGCATGGTGAGCAAAAAAATGATGGATTTAGGCCCAGATCTCTGTACTGGGGTGAATGTATGACATTGTTCTGCATTCTGTCCATCAACTGTTGTTTTTGCATTTGTCACCCCGAGTGGGACGGGTATGCCCAGACGTGGGTCCCGTGCTCTCCATGCCTCTGGAATCAAGCTATCCTGGCTGAAGAGGGGTGAAACCCCGAAACCGGTCCTAGGATGCTTGTTTCCAGTCCAGGGAGGACCTGGCTTGGCAGTTCGGGCTGGACTGTTCCCATGAGGCACAGGGTCAAGACTGATTTGCATATGGCTGGGTTCAAACTGGAATGGCATGGTGAGCAAAAAAATGATGGATTTAGGCCCAGATCTCTGTACTGGGGTGAATGTATGACATTGTTCTGCATTCTGTCCATCAACTGTTGTTTTTGCATTTGTCACCCCGAGTGGGACGGGTATGCCCAGACGTGGGTCCCGTGCTCTCCATGCCTCTGGAATCAAGCTATCCTGGCTGAAGAGGGGTGAAACCCCGAAACCGGTCCTAGGATGCTTGTTTCCAGTCCAGGGAGGACCTGGCTTGGCAGTTCGGGCTGGACTGTTCCCATGAGGCACAGGGTCAAGACTGATTTGCATATGGCTGGGTTCAAACTGGAATGGCATGGTGAGCAAAAAAATGATGGATTTAGGCCCAGATCTCTGTACTGGGGTGAATGTATGACATTGTTCTGCATTCTGTCCATCAACTGTTGTTTTTGCATTTGTCACCCCGAGTGGGACGGGTATGCCCAGACGTGGGTCCCGTGCTCTCCATGCCTCTGGAATCAAGCTATCCTGGCTGAAGAGGGTGAAACCCCGAAACCGGTCCTAGGATGCTTGTTTCCAGTCCAGGGAGGACCTGGCTTGGCAGTTCGGGCTGGACTGTTCCCATGAGGCACAGGGTCAAGACTGATTTGCATATGGCTGGGTTCAAACTGGAATGGCATGGTGAGCAAAAAAAAAAATGATGGATTTAGGCCCAGATCTCTGTACTGGGGTGAATGTATGACATTGTTCTGCATTCTGTCCATCAACTGTTGTTTTTGCATTTGTCACCCGAGTGGGACGGGTATGCCCAGACGTGGGTCCCGTGCTCTCCATGCCTCTGGAATCAAGCTATCCTGGCTGAAGAGGGGTGAAACCCCGAAACCGGTCCTAGGATGCTTGTTTCCAGTCCAGGGAGGACCTGGCTTGGCAGTTCGGGCTGGACTGTTCCCATGAGGCACAGGGTCAAGACTGATTTGCATATGGCTGGGTTCAAACTGGAATGGCATGGTGAGCAAAAAAACGATGGATTTAGGCCCAGATCTCTGTACTGGGGTGAATGTATGACATTGTTCTGCATTCTGTCCATCAACTGTTGTTTTTGCATTTGTCACCCCGAGTGGGACGGGTATGCCCAGACGTGGGTCCCGTGCTCTCCATGCCTCTGGAATCAAGCTATCCTGGCTGAAGAGGGGTGAAACCCCGAAACCGGTCCTAGGATGCTTGTTTCCAGTCCAGGGAGGACCTGGCTTGGCAGTTCGGGCTGGACTGTTCCCATGAGGCACAGGGTCAAGACTGATTTGCATATGGCTGGGTTCAAACTGGAATGGCATGGTGAGCAAAAAAATGATGGATTTAGGCCCAGATCTCTGTACTGGGGTGAATGTATGACATTGTTCTGCATTCTGTCCATCAACTGTTGTTTTTGCATTTGTCACCCCGAGTGGGACGGGTATGCCCAGACGTGGGTCCCGTGCTCTCCATGCCTCTGGAATCAAGCTATCCTGGCTGAAGAGGGGTGAAACCCCGAAACCGGTCCTAGGATGCTTGTTTCCAGTCCAGGGAGGACCTGGCTTGGCAGTTCGGGCTGGACTGTTCCCATGAGGCACAGGGTCAAGACTGATTTGCATATGGCTGGGTTCAAACTGGAATGGCATGGTGAGCGAAAAAAAATGATGGATTTAGGCCCAGATCTCTGTACTGGGGTGAATGTATGACATTGTTCTGCATTCTGTCCATCAACTGTTGTTTTTGCATTTGTCACCCCGAGTGGGACGGGTATGCCCAGACGTGGGTCCCGTGCTCTCCATGCCTCTGGAATCAAGCTATCCTGGCTGAAGAGGGTGAAACCCCGAAACCGGTCCTAGGATGCTTGTTTCCAGTCCAGGGAGGACCTGGCTTGGCAGTTCGGGCTGGACTGTTCCCATGAGGCACAGGGTCAAGACTGATTTGCATATGGCTGGGTTCAAACTGGAATGGCATGGTGAGCAAAAAAATGATGGATTTAGGCCCAGATCTCTGTACTGGGGTGAATGTATGACATTGTTCTGCATTCTGTCCATCAACTGTTGTTTTTGCATTTGTCACCCCGAGTGGGACGGGTATGCCCAGACGTGGGTCCCGTGCTCTCCATGCCTCTGGAATCAAGCTATCCTGGCTGAAGAGGGGTGAAACCCCGAAACCGGTCCTAGGATGCTTGTTTCCAGTCCAGGGAGGACCTGGCTTGGCAGTTCGGGCTGGACTGTTCCCATGAGGCACAGGGTCAAGACTGATTTGCATATGGCTGGGTTCAAACTGGAATGGCATGGTGAGCAAAAAAATGATGGATTTAGGCCCAGATCTCTGTACTGGGGTGAATGTATGACATTGTTCTGCATTCTGTCCATCAACTGTTGTTTTTGCATTTGTCACCCCGAGTGGGACGGGTATGCCCAGACGTGGGTCCCGTGCTCTCCATGCCTCTGGAATCAAGCTATCCTGGCTGAAGAGGGGTGAAACCCCGAAACCGGTCCTAGGATGCTTGTTTCCAGTCCAGGGAGGACCTGGCTTGGCAGTTCGGGCTGGACTGTTCCCATGAGGCACAGGGTCAAGACTGATTTGCATATGGCTGGGTTCAAACTGGAATGGCATGGTGAGCAAAAAAATGATGGATTTAGGCCCAGATCTCTGTACTGGGGTGAATGTATGACATTGTTCTGCATTCTGTCCATCAACTGTTGTTTTTGCAATGCATGGCTAAAGCATGCACAGTTACCCTCCATGTTTCCTGGTACCAGCCTGTGCAAATCCCTAAAGTGGAATTTTAATTAACTCCAGACCAGGAGGCACTGACCAGTGGGGGAGGGTCCTCTTAGCAGAGTTAGTGCAGCTAAACCCAGATAAGAGCTGAGTGTCTACCCCAGCCCACCAGGCCTTTCCAAGGAAATGGGGAGGGGCACGGGGGGAGCTGGGATGTCCAGCAGAACAGCTCGCATTCCTCACTTTGGCTCAGCTCACCATTCTTCCCCAGTACACCCACGGGCTCTCATACACACGTCAGGTAGACAAAGGCAACAGGACCACAGGCATGGCAGACTGCACAGACTTGGTCAGGAGGGTGGCTAGGGCCTCACCCCTCCTGACTATAGATGTATTGCTGCCACCACTGTCAGTCTACCACAGCCTGGATAGAGAGGGCAGTAGCCACTCTCTGTAAAATAGGGGTGCACTAGGCATGCCCCCTCGACCTCAGAGCCAAGCTCTAGGGTCTCAATCCATGTAAACAGGGAGACCCCCAGTGGACATGTATGATTGTCATGCTCACTGAGGTAGGGATCTAGAAACCATACAGTAGCTTTTGAGTGACTTGCCTGGAGATTAGCATAAGGCAGGGGAAGCACTCTCTCTGGAGACATGCAGGAGACTTCCCGTCCCAACAGTTACTATGTTAAGAGACCACAAGTAAGCGTTACATTGCAACAACTTTATTCAAAATGACCTTTGATGCCAGGAAAGCAGAAGCACTCAAACGGTAAAATATCATTTTGCCAGTAGCTCTGAATATCCTTGCACCGGAGCTTCCCATATGATACATCAGTTTAGTCGAAAGGGGCTGAAGAATTTCACTGCTGCATAATGGGAGGAGTGAGCCTCTTTACATCAACGCTCATGCTCTGCCTGCCAGGTGGTGTACAGGGGAATCGAGTGGAGGAAGGGTCTTGTGGCTAATGCATCTGGCCCTGGGATCTGTGCTTGAATCATGGTCACAGGTTAAAATTCCAGCAGTTCTATACAACCTTTCATCCTCTGACATCAATAAAATGAGTGCAATTAAGTTGGGTATTAATAAACATCTGCTATCTGTCAACTCGGCCAAGAGGTCTCCTTTGGCAGAAGTGCACTCTACAAACATGCCTGTTATGGTCTTTGTCCCCAGTCTGCATTACCTGTTCTGCACAGAGGAGGGGAGCCCATGTAAAGCACAGAGACTAATACATTCCTTTGTGACTGGTGGAGAGTCTTGCGTCTTTGCTGGGCACATCCCTCGTGATGTAGCCTGCATCTCTGAAAACTATGTCCTCACGTGGGAAACTACCTGCTCAATGGTTAAATTCTAATCTAAACCTCTGTGAAGGCAGCAAGCAGGGACTGCTCTGTAATTAAAGCTTGACTGATAAGCAGCTCCACAAAAATTCCCTTTTCAGTCTTTAATGCAAGCTGTTCCTGCAGACAGGATATCTTACTTAATATTCGGAGAGGCTTCTCCTTCATTGGTGAGATCTGTGATATATATCTATAGATAGAAAGACAGATAGACGGATAGATGGATAGATAGATAGATAGATAGATAGATAGATAGATAGATAGATATGTGTGTCACCATTGGTACTTATAGTTATGTAACTATCTCCTTAGGAAGAGTGGTTTTTGTTTGGCTAATAACTTTAGCACTGTTTGACGGATCTGCAGGAAACTTTAAAAATATTTCATCCCCTTCTGCACCTTCGCGGAAAGTGTTGTGCTAATCTGTCAAGTGGAGGACCAGAAAAATGCAGTTTCGCTTGCTTATACCCTTAGGTAACTTTGTTCTAAGATACAGAAAAAATTGCTGAATGGAATGACACCAAATTTAGCAAAAGTTAAAACTACACAGAAAGCATGGTTTTTAAGGTTTGGTATAAATCCATTCAGTCATTTTGAGAAATTAGTTTTTAAAGAGTGGCTTTGGTTGGTCATGAAGGGGTTAAAAATTTGGTGTTTCTGAACTGCTGGTGTCCATATATGTTCGGACTGGCCAAGCTAAAAAGGACTTGTCAATCCTGATTAATCAGCCATAACAGGAATAATATGTTGTGCTAACCAATAGAGGATTCAGGGACAAGGATCCTGCGCCCTAAAAATGAACAAAAAAATATATATATAAGGGGGCAAGGTGCATTCTGCAGCACACATGCAAAGAGGAAAAAACAAAGAGAAATACAAATATTTCTCCTCAATACACCAGTCTCAGGGTTGTGCAGGATTTTGAAGCAAATCCATGTCTGCATGTCTTTGTAGATATGGAATTGTGTCACAACCTATGGGTGGATGCATGGAAGTGAAAATGTACCACCCAATGCAGTGCATTGTTCTGTGTTGAGTTACTTTGGGTTACAATCCAACGCAAATCATGATTTGCGTTGTATTGTAAATGCAACCCAACACTGTGTGGGTTCTGCATTAAAAAAGTAATGCAGAGCTGACACAAACTGTTCGTAAATCAATGCCTAGATTTCTGTCAAATTTGGTATAATTCTGTTCTGCTGTGCTTTTCTGTATTGCTTGTTTAAATCCTGATGGGAATTTTCATGGGGAAAACGTATTTTGGGACTCCCCCTTTTATCCCGGCCCCGCATAACAGATCACCCCAAACATTTTCAGAAAGTTGAAGAGTTGAGGTGGATGAACTTTCTTTGTGAAAAGTTTCCTACAGATGTATGAAACGGCACAAAAGTTATTAGCAAAACAATAAAATAAATGTTCTTGGTATGCAACTCTAACCTAACTATGACTACACAGTGGGGAGTGCCTATATATTTATATATATAGAGAAAGCCCCAACTCTCATAGTACTGAAGAGCACTGTGAGTATGATTGCATCTCAAAAGGTACACATTGCGGGTCAGAGAGCACCGCAAGTAAAAGGGCGTGACCAGAGGGTGGTCACTGTACATACCTGACGACTTGAAGAACAGTCTCACCGAGTGAGGAGGGGCCCTGAAGGGGGTGGGGCCTCATGCCTAGAAGTACCTACGAGGCACTTTTGAACGCTCCCAAGCCCCCTCCTCCCCCCACAAAAAAAAGCTGGCTGGTGCTGATGTCCTGGGGTGTTTTCACACCCCTTAATGGATGTCGGCAGTTCAAAGCCTCAGAAAACGAGCTGGAAAACCCGTATTTACAATGGTTTTCAGCTTATTTTCCCTGCCACCGTGTGATATCGACTCCTCACCAGGAGACCGTGTGATGGGAGCCGATATTGTATGTCACGCAGTGGCACCGTGTGAGTTGGCAGGTATGCTTGTATCAATATTTTACAGCTGATGCAACACATTCTAAGGACACCTACTGAGTCTCCTTGTCAGGTAGCAGCCATTTGCAGGGTGGAAGCCAGGTAGCAGGAAACGGGTGGGCTCTGGAGCAGGAGTTGGATAGAAAAGAACCGACCTCTCCTCGCGAGATAAGCGCGCCTCCTTCTTCCAGGCGTCAACCTGTGCGTTGAGCTAACAAAGAGATAACTACAACACCTGACAATACCAGACCTTTTCCTCAGGAAACATAAATGAAAGGATGTCCATGTTTCATCCTTAATAATGCCACTTTTCAAGTAAATCACATTTTATGGATCTAAACTTAGCCCCAGTGGATAGCAAAGGCTGGGTGTTGGGATGATTAATACCAGGTGCCAGCGCGCGAAGCAGTGGGTCCTGATTAATAGCAATGACATCATGGTTTTTAAACATTCTATTAATGCCGCGTTTTGACAAACGACATGCCAGGCGGAAACTTCAGTGGCATTTACATTGTTGGGTGAGAACTTTAAGCAGAGCCTTTCTGCTAAGAGAAAGGGAGACGGCGCTGCTGCCAGAGAAAGAGTGATTCCTGAGGCCGTGCAATCTCTGCTAGACCTACATAACCTCTTGTGATTTCCGTAATTTTGGGTTACACTTGTTATGCAAAATTCCAAAAATTGTGCTATTGTGTCATGTCAGGTAATTATGTGCCATTTATTGAAAAAAAAATAGCACAAGTGCACGGGAACAATGTGAAAGACCAGATCTAAAGCATCTGTTGTTTGTTGCACTTGTGTTTTTGTGGTATTTTTTAAGCTCAAAGTGCTACCTCAAGGACGATGCGTTTTGCACTAAAATATAGCTCCAAATGCTGGTTTTGCATTTTGCGCAATTGAATGTAATTTTCCTGAAATTTCATTTAATTACACAAATCCAAATTACACAAATTTCACGCACCCCTAGCCTCTTCATTTTGCCCAGCTGCGGCCCGTGCAGGTAAGAGCGGTGGGGCGATGGGGCTGGTTTGGGGGGATTTCGATGGACGATAACGAGGGAAAATTAATAAAGGAAAATTAAATAAATAATTAATTTTCCCTCGTCATCATCCGTCGAAATCCCCCCTCCACCCGGCCCCACCGCCCCAGCGCTCTTACCTGCACGGGCCATGGCTGATTTTGCCCGCCCACTCCTGTTTACAGAGGCTGGTTCATGTCACCAGATGTAACTTTCACCTCGCCCATTGGGCTAGCTTTCAAGATCATTTGATGCACACACTTGTATTATTTTTGTGCTGATCTATGTTTAATGGCTTTCTCTACGCAGCACAACTGCACCTTTCAGTGCTAGGGATTATCTCAAATACACAAATCGTAGTCTCTGCGCTTATGTGTCGGCTGCTTGCGTTTGGTCTTGGTGGTTTTACTATAATGGGAATAGTAGGCTGTCCTTCTGACATGTAGATTTCCAGTGAGGGTTTGCTGGTGAGTGGCTGAATTACAAATAGTCATTGAGGAAAGTGGTAGATGTGGATCTCTTGTAGCTGTGGTTGTTGGTAATATGTGTTTGTGAGTGTAAACTATGTTTTATGTGGTGCTACACTTCAGATGGTGGGTTTAGGTTGGAAAGCTCTGGGACATAATGTGCTTGAATTTAGAAGGTGAGGTTAGACGGTATAGAATGGGTGCTGTAGTTTATGGTCTGAATCAGGGTGGTATGGCTGCTATGAGGTGGAGAGAGGGGTTTGTTGTACTGTGTACTTCAGGTGGCAGTACCAAGCATTGCTATTTAAAGTGAGGGTGGATGACATATGCTGGTTGGATATTGAGTCACTGCAATAGGCATTGAAGTTTGGGTGGTGGATGGTGGGTGTCTGTCGTGTCTTTGCTGCTGAGGATTTACAGCTGATTTGAGGTACTGCTGAATGTCATTCCTTGTAAAGGGGTTCTCCAATGCAGGACTGATTATGAGAGATAGTTTGGTGCCCATGAAGAAAGAAAGTTGATGGGATAAAGGTGATGGGTGGTAAAAGCGATCATTGCCATTCAGTGAGTTGTCTGTCTGGGTCATGGGTGTCATATGCTTGTGTGTGTTATGTGGTTTGATATGTTGGATGGCAGAGTTCAGTGGGTGTGGGGAAGGGCAGTTTGTGTGGATTCTGAGCGGTAGACTGAAACCGTGTGCTGCATAAACCTGTACATTGTAGGGTAGATGATTCTACTCAAAGCACAGAGAGCATCTGCGTCGTGGAGTGGTAGCGCCATTCTCATACAACAGGTGCCCTACACAGTGATGCTGTGTATTAAAATCAGCCTCTTCCTAACACCACAGCATTCTCTTCCACCGCAGAGCCTCCTCTGCGTCAGTAGATCTCTGTGTCTCAGATGAAAAACTATATGTGGAATTTGGCTGAGATGACTGGTTTTGGTCGAACCCGTCTCCACGAATATTTTAACTTAGGATTCACTAAGTGAACGAAACCAATCTGGTTGAGAAAACATCTTTAAAAATGGTTTATTTTTGCCTTCGTTTTATTATCCAGCAGAGCTTTTTTGTGTTTCTTTTTAACACGTAACCTTTGCACTTTCCTTTCCCAGATTACTTACCCTCCTCCACTCAACTACCGTATCTTTCTTGCTTTGTTTTTACAGGGTCAGTGTTCACTCGTACATCTGTTCTTTCCTCTTCATTCCCTTTTTTTTGTATTTACCTTATGTTTTTTGGAACGTTGTCTTTTGTCAACGTTATCTTCTATCCTTCCCTTCTTGTCTTCTTTTATTCCCTTTCCAGGCCATGGTAGACATAGCAAAAAGACTACTGCAACCCCTACTTTCTATATAAACGCTTTTCTTTCTTTAATATACTTGTTCTTACTTATTTATGCCTAAAGCTTTAGGAATTGTAAGAATAAATATATTAAAACGTTTTTATTTCTTGTATTTATACCAGACGCAGGATAGTCAAAGTCTGCTTATTAACCCCCACTGGACACACAGCAAAATTATGGGTTGTCCTCGTGACATCTGCTCTGCAAAGTACTTGGAAGAACATCAGCAACATTCTTCCAAGATGGCCACTTCCTAGCTAGTATAAAACCTCTGCTAGTGTAAATGACGCAAATATAATTAGGGCTTGTGAGAAATTGTGTTTCTGATTGAGGGGACGGGGGAGGGGGGGGACTCTTACTCAAGCAGCAACCACAATCCTTGTCAGAGGGAGGCACAAGCAAGCCTCTAGTGAATCTGGTAGCTTGGCACAGAACAGTCAGGTTTTACTTAGAGGCAATGTACAAAGTATTTATGCTGCACCTCAAAACAGTAATAAAGTGAAAACACAACACAAGAAACATCCCACATCAATTTAGAAAAATAGAGTAAATTGTAATAAATAAATAAATCCTGACCAAAACAACTAAAACTCAATCAGTAGAAGTGCAGATATGCAATTTTAAAGATTTCAGTGAAAATAGCACCCAAAAGCACAAAGCGCCAATTATGGTTATCAATTGTGCTATACCAGGACAAAGTCACAAGTTAAGTCCAGCCGCGAAGAAGCGCAGACTGGCTACAGTGACCCAGTTAGGCTCGCTGAACAAGAGTACCTTAAATCCTAGTTACGAAGAGTTGCTGAGACCCATGTCGAGGATGCATCGCGCAGCAAAGGCGATGTGACGTCCGGATTTGAGATGCGTCACGCAGCGTTGGTTCTGAGGAATTGTGAGGCAAGATCCTGCATTGTCATTGAGGATTGCGATGCGAAGTTCTGTGTCGAGGATGCGTCGCACAACGGCTTGTTCCTAAGAAGCTGCAGGGCTTGTGATGTGAAGTCCTGCATCATCGTCAAGGCTGCTGTCGACGGGAGGCTTGCAATGTGAGGGCCTGCATCAAGGATGCATCATGAGGCTTCGAGCTGCAATGGAAAGTCCTGGCACTGGGAAAGTCCACGTAGCAGGGGTGATGCGTTGATTCTGCTCGGGTTTGCACTGCGCAGCAGAAGAGGTGAGTTGGTTCTGTTGGGTACACAGATGGGCTGGCAGAGCACCTTCAGGCCCAATTCCAAGGGTCTAGGACTGGGGTGACACCACTTGGCAGGGCAAGACTCACAAATGGGTCCAAGGTTGTTGGAGCCTTCTGTCCCAGGAGGCCAGCAAACTAGCCCTTGGAGTCACTCTAGGGTCCTGGGTTCAACAGATGCAGGTCCAGCCCTTCTCACCCAGGCAAAAGGGCAGCATGTCAGCACAGCAGGGCAGCAGTCCTTTGGAGCAGCACAACAATCCTTCTTCCTGGCAGAGTCCAGAAGTGTAGTGAAGAGTTGGGTCTAAGGGTCTAATATTTATATTTGGTGCCCACTTTGTAGTTGGAGAAGCTTCTAGAGGTTTCCACCCCCCCACCCCCCCGGGGTATCAGGCATTCCCTTACTCCCGACCTTGCCCCAGCTTGGTTAGGGTCACAGTAGCCTAGTGTTAAACCCTTTGTGAGAGTGCCCAGGCAGAGCGTTTCTGATGTGCAAGTGTGGTAGGTTACAGCTCCTCCCACTCATAAACTCAGAGTGGCCCATCCTGCCAATCTTCCCTTTCTCTCACAAAGATCAACTGGCAGCTACAACTAGTCATGTGACTCAGGAACAGGCTGCAGGCACCAAATGGTTAGGACAAGAAAATGACAAATTTCTAAAAGAGGCATTTTCAAAATTGTGACTAAAAATCCAACTTTACCATTTGAGAGGGATTTTAATTACACTTCTTTAGACAGCAAGCTCAACCTGTCTACCTGCTGCAAATTGGAATTTCTAGCTAATTAAAGGTAATAAGGTAACTCCAATGTTATCCTATGGGAGGGGCAGACCTTGCAGTAGTGAAAAACGAATTTAAGAGTTTTTCACTACCAGGACATGTAAAACATAAAAGTACATGTCTTACTTTTTAAATACACTGCGCTCTGCCATCTGAGCTGTTTAGGGCCTACCCTAGAAGTGACATATGTATTAAAAAGGAGGGTTAGGGCTGGCATAAGGTTTATTTTGCCAGGTTGACATTGCAGTTTAAAAACTGCACACGCAGGCTGCAGTGGCAGGCCTGAGACAGTTTAAAGGGCAACTGAAGTGGGTGTCACAATGACTGCTGCAGGTCCACTAGTAGCATTTAATTTACAGGCCCGGTGGTACCCCTTTACTAGGGACTTACACGTAAATTAAATAGGCCAATTGGGTGTAAGCCAATTCTACCATCCTTAAAGGAGAGAAAACAAGCACTTTAGCACTGGTTCACAGTGGTAAAGTGTGCAGAGTCCAAAAAGCCAACAAAAACTGGTTCAGAAAACAGGAGGCTGAAGGTAAAACGTTTGGGGATGACCCTGCAGAAAGGACCAAGTCCAATAGGGCTCCTGGTTTTAGTTCTATTTTTTATTTTCTTTAGGTTCAATCAATCAATCAATCATGTCACTTATAAAGCGCACTACATACCCGCGAGGGTCTCAAGGCGCTGGGGGAAGAGGGGGGTGGTGCTACTACTGATCGAAGAGCCAGGTCTTGAGGAGTCTTCTGAAGGCCAGTAGGTCTTGGGTCTGTCGGAGGTTGGTGGGGAGGGTGTTCCAGGTCTTGGCGGCGAGGTGGGAAAAGGATCTGCCGCCGGCGGTCGTTTTCCGGATGCGGGGGACTGTGGCGAGGGCGAGGCTGGTCGAGCGGAGCTGGCGGGTGGGGGTGTAGAAGCTTAGTCATCTGTTGAGGTAGGCTGGTCCGGCGTTGTGGAGTGCTTTGTGTGCGTGGGTGAGGAGCTTGAAGGTTATCCTCTTGTTGACAGGGAGCCAGTGCAGGTCTCTCAGGTGGGGTGTGATGTGGCTGCGTCGGGGGATGTCGAGGATAAGACGTGCAGAGGCGTTCTGGATGCGTTGCAGCCGTCTCAGGAGCTTAGCAGTCGTTCCTGCGTAGAGGGCGTTTCCGTAGTCCAGCCTGCTGGTGACGAGGGCCTGGGTGACTGTTTTTCTTGTTTCGGTGGGGATCCACTTGAAGATCCTGCGGAGCATTCGGAGGATGTTGAAGCAGGATGAGGAAACGGCGTTGACCTGCTTAGTCATGGAGAGGGTGGGGTCGAGGATGACCCCTAGGTTGCGTACGTGGTCGGTGGGTGGCGGGGCTGTTCCCAGTGATGTTGGCCACCAGGAGTCGTCCCAGGCTGAAGGGTTGGAACCAAGGATGAGGACCTCCGTCTTGTCCGAGTTCAGCTTCAGGCGGCTGGTCCTCATCCATTCGGCGACGGCCTTCATTCCTTCGTGGAGGTGGGCTTTGGCGGTGTGAGGGTCTTTGGTGAGGGAGAGGATCAGCTGGGTGTCGTCGGCGTAGGAGATGATGTTGAGGTTGTGCTGTCGGGCGACGTGGGCGAGGGGTGCCATGTAGATGTTGAACAGCGTTGGGCTGAGGGAGGAGCCTTGGGGTACGCCGCAGATGATCTTGGTGGCCTTGGATCGGAAGGGGCGAGGCGGACGCTTTGTGTTCTGCCGGAAAGGAAGGATGTGGTCCAGTCCAGGGCCTTCTCTTGGATCCCGGCGTCGTGAAGGCGTGTTCGGAGTGTGTGGTGGCAGACCGTGTCGAAGGCGGCTGATAGGTCCAGGAGGATGAGGGCTGCTGTTTCTCCGTTGTCTAGCAGGGTCCTGATGTCATCGGTGGCGGCGATGAGGGCGGTTTCGGTGCTGTGGTTGCTGCGGAAGCCGGACTGGGAAGGGTCCAGGATGTTGTTCTCCTCGAGGAAGCGGGTCAGTTGTTTGTTGACGATTTTCTCGGTGACCTTCGCGGGGAACGGGAGCAGAGAGATGGGTCGGAAGTTCTTGAGGTCCTTGGGGTCTGCCTTGGGTTTCTTGAGTAAGGCGGTGATCTCGGCGTGCTTCCAGCTTTCCGGGAAGGTTGCTGTCTCGAAGGAGATGTTGATTATTTTCCGGAGATGGGGCGCGATGGCTGTACTGGCTTTGTTGAAGATGTGGTGAGGGCACGGGTCTAGCGGTGAACCGGAGTGGATGGTGTTCATGATCTCGCTGGTGTCCTCGTCGTTGATGTTGGTCCAGGAGAGCAGGCGGTTGGTGGTTGTGGGGGCAGTGGTCTCGGTGGTTGCCGGGGCGGTCGTGGTGTTGAAGCTGTCGTGGATGTCGGCGATTTTGCGGTGGAAGAAGGTGGCCAGTGAGTCGCACAGGTCTCGCGACGGCTGGATGTCGTTGGTGTTGGAGCTGGGGTTGGAGAGTTCCTTCACGATGTTGAAGAGCTCTTTGCTGTTGTGTGCATTGTTGTCTAGGCGGTCTTTGAGTGAGGCCCTTTTGGCGGATCTGATGAGGTGATGGTGACTGCGGGTGGCGCTCTTGTGGGCGGCGTAGCTGTCCGCTGTCCGTTCGTGGAGCCAGATCTTCTCCAGTTTTCGGCATGTTCGTTTGGAGGCCTGGAGGTCTTCGGTGAACCAGGTGGCTTTCTTGCTGGTGTGGCTGTTGGGCGGATTCTTGAGCGGGGCGAGGGTGTTGGCGCAGTCGTCGATCCACTGTCTGAGGTTGCAGGCGGCGGTGTCGGGGTCGGAGGGTTCGGCGGGTGGGCTCAGGGCGAGGGTTGTGGTTAGCTGGTCTTCCGTGACTCTGCTCCAGCAGCGGCGAGGCATTTGTTCGGTGCGGTGGTGCGTGGTGGGCTTCCTGTAGGTGAAGTGGATGCAGTGGTGGTCAGTCCAGTGGGGTTCGGAGGTGTGGTTGAAGGAGACGTGTGGGCTTGCGGAAAAGATGGAGTCGAGAGTGTGGCCGGCGGCGTGGGTGGGTGTAGTCACGAGCTGTCTGAGTCCGAGGGTGGCGAGGTTGTCGATCAGGGTGGTGGAGTTGGTGTCCTTGTTGTTCTCGAGGTGGAAGTTCAGGTCCCCGAGGAGGATGTAGTCCGTGGAGGCGATGGCGTGTGTGCTGACGAAGTCAGCGATGGAATCGCTGAACTGTGGTCGGGGTCCGGGGGGTCTGTAGATGAGGGTTCCTCTGAGGGTGGTGTTGGGATCGGTGTGGATCTGGAAGTGCATGTGTTCGGCGGTGCTGAGGGTGTCGTCGGTGTTGGTTGAGACTCTGAGGGTGTTCCTGTGGACGATGGCGATGCCTCCTCCGACTCCGTTGGTGCGGTCCCTGAGGGTGATCTTGTATCCGTCCGGGATGGCAATGGCGATGTCGGGGGCTGAAGCGGGATTCAGCCAGGTCTCCGTCAGGAATGCGACATCTGGGGAGGTTGAGTCGAGAAGGTCCCAGAGTTCGATGGCGTGTTTGCGGGCGGAGCGGGTGTTGAGGAGGATGCATCTGAGGTAGTTGGGTTCTTTCCTGGGCGGTGGTTTGGCGGGGCGGGTGCTGGCGAAGCTGCAGTTCCGGCAGGTGAAGGGCCCTTGGGTGCGCTTCGGGGTGGCCTGGTAGCAGGCGTGATCTTTTCCGGGGTTGAGTGCGTGGAGGGTGCTGGCGTCGTATCGGCGTCTGTTGATGTGGCGGGCGCGGGGATGCCCGGACCAGGGGGTCTGGCGCTGGGCGCGGTCACGGCGCGGACGGGCGCAGACGGGCTTGCCTTAGGCGCGCCATCGGCGCGCCAGCGGCGCGGCCGCACAGCGGCCGCCATAAATGGGGAGGTGGGAGGGAGGAGCAGGGAATGGGGCAGCGAATGGGCAGTGAGGGGCGGGGCCGCAGGGCGCAGCAGCGGGAAACAGGCACAGAAGGGAAAACGAGCACAATCAGGGCATCAAGGGGGCACAGAAAGGAAAAAAAACGAGCACAATCAGGGGCAGCAAGGGGGCACAGAAAGGAAAAAAACTAGCACAATGAGGGGCAGCAAGGGGGCACAGAAAGGAAAAAACTAGCACAATGAGGGGCAGCAAGGGGGCACAGAAAGGAAAAACGAGCACAATCAGGGGCAGCAAGGGGGGCACAGAAAGGAAAAAGCGAGCACAATCAGGGGCAGCAAGGGGGCACAGAAAGGAAAAACGAGCACAATCAGGGGCAGCAAGGGGGGCACAGAAAGGAAAAAACGAGCACAGTCAGGGGCAGCAAGGGTGCACAGAAAGGAAAAAAACCGAGCACAATCAGGGGCAGCAAGGGGGGCACAGAAAGGAAAAACGAGCACAATCAGGGGCAGCAAGGGGGCACAGAAAGGAAAAACGAGCACAATCAGGGGCAGCAGCAGGGCACACAGACGGAGCTGTGTGGTGGGGGAGCGACCTACCAGTCAAGGTCAGGGGTCGCTCTCTTCACCACGCAGCGGCCGCCATAAATGGGGAGGTGGGAGGGAGGAGCAGGGAATGGGGCAGCGAATGGGCAGTGAGGGGGCGGGGCCGCAGGGGCGCAGTGGCGGGAAACAGGCACAGAAGGGAAAACGAGCACAATCAGGGCATCAAGGGGGCACAGAAAGGAAAAAAACGAGCACAATCAGGGGCAGCAAGGGGGCACAGAAAGGAAAAAACTAGCACAATGAGGGGCAGCAAGGGGGCACAGAAAGGAAAAACGAGCACAATCAGGGGCAGCAAGGGGGGCACAGAAAGGAAAAAACGAGCACAATCAGGGGCAGCAAGGGGGCACAGAAAGGAAAAACGAGCGCAATCAGGGGCAGCAAGGGGGGCACAGAAAGGAAAAAAACGAGCACAATCAGGGGCAGCAAGGGTGCACAGAAAGGAAAAACGAGCACAATCAGGGGCAGCAAGGGGGGCACAGAAAGGAAAAAACGAGCACAATCAGGGGCAGCAAGGGGGCACAGAAAGGAAAAAAACGAGCACAATCAGGGGCAGCAAGGGGGCACAGAAAGGAAAAACGAGCACAATCAGGGGCAGCAAGGGGGCACAGAAAGGAAAAACGAGCACAATCAGGGGCAGCAGCAGGGCACACAGACGGAGCTGTGTGGTGGGGGAGCGACCTACCAGTCAAGGTCAGGTTTCCATTTATATTTAGCTTTTTCCCATATCGAGACTTTCACATTACAACCTGTTTAGATAAATACAGAAAAATGAAACAGTCTATGTTCTATATGCATTCATATGTAAAAATTGAAATCTGGAATAGTTAAATATTATGGAATTTGAATCCAACAGAACTGTAAAATTCTTGGCATTTTAAACGTGCATTAATCAGCTAAGTTTTCGAACTGCCCAAAGTTTTCCCATTTCATAAAAATGTCTGCTGTACTTTCAGATTGGCTTCAAGGACTGTCGGGGCAGAGAATCAGCACTGGTGCGATTACTTGAACACAAAATCAAGTGGCAGATGTCTTTGGTGCACTGGCACTGAATTAGCACAGGTGATTGTAGTTGGTGGCCTATGTTGGGTGGCTGTATCAGGTTGCCACAGAGCCTGTAGTGGATGTAAGTGGTGTGGGGGCATTGAATCAGCACTGGTTTATTTAGTTGGTGTAAGGAGATGGTAGATGTTGGTGATGTTGGGTGTTCTACCAGCACGTAGTAGATAATACATGTTGAGTGATGGAATTCGGTGGTGTCAAGGCTAAGTCTGGGTGGTGAACTCCGCTCCGCTCACGGAGTTTGGGGAGTTTTCCGCACTCTGCGTTACGTGGAGCTCGCGGAATTACAAAAAACTTAGCGGAGCGGAATTTTTTTCCTCGCTCGCGCTTGTCAACATCAAGTTGGCGAGCGCAGGCTAGGAAAATCCACCTCCCAATGAGATTTTTCATTATTCTCGCTCGTCAACGTCAAGTTGGCGAGCGCGAGAGAGGGAAATCAACCTCCCGGCAAGATTTCTCAATGCAGGTATGCGGGTGGTCGGATTTCTCAATCCAGGTGGCCTCGTATGCTCGCAACCGCTCGCATTGAGAAACCGTCCTTTCGCTTTGAGAAAGCTGCTGCTTGGGTAGAAAATCTACTTGAGCAGAAAAGAAGCAGCCTGCTTGCGCCCGCTTGCACTGTGCATGGTGCCGTTCGCGATAATTTCACAGCGCAGACAAACACCTGTCACTGAAAACTACCCCGAATGGCATTTTTCTATGATAAGGGACATTTGCGCCTCAACGAATGTGGTTTTGTAAGGGGTCATACAAACTAGGTCTGTAGAGGTAAGGGAATGATTGAGATGGTGTAGAACGGGAAAGGACTGTTCTCCAGCTGGTATCCTAACATTATCCTTTTATAGAGCCAGGAATACCTTTGGGCACTACAGCGCCTAGAATTGTGCTTAACATCATATAGACACATTGAAAACCTGTGAGCGAACACTACGAAGAAGCTCATGCCTCTGGTCCCAGAGGCACTGCTAATACACAGAGTCTTAGAGAAAACTCTGTGCAAATAAGCAAATGTGAAGGTCGCCGTCGCCTGTTGTGTTGAGAGAAAGCAGCTTCCTCTTCAGAATGCTAATGGTCGCCTTAAGTAAAACACACGCTCTGGGTCAAATAAAAAGAGATTGAAAACAGGTGCAGTAAACAGCTGCTTTTGAACTATTTTTACTCGAGCTCTGCTGGGGAGATTTAGCCAAACACACACTGGAAGCAGGCTGTGCCTGGAAACCAGGGCAGAGTGCAGCTCTCTTCACCCCAGGTGGGGCATCTAGAAGGTCCTAGAAGAGGTTCACTCATCCCAGGTTCCTCTCAACCCCACTGGAGAATCTTTTCATCCCAGTCCCAGCCCGGGCCAACACCCCTAAAAGTTGCTCCAAACAGCCCTGAATGCGCCTCATTAACCAAGTTACTATTGTAGAGGAAAGGCTACCAAATTTATTACATGTAGTTGGATCACTGCAACTGTCCTCAGAGCACCACAGCCGTCCTTAGAGCGCTACAGCTGTCCTTAGAGCACCACATCTGCCCTTAGACTACCACAGATGTCCTCAGAGCACCATAGCTGTCCTTAGAGCACCACAGCTGCCCTTAGACTACCACAGATGTCCTCAGAGCAACACAGCTGTCCTAAGAGCATCACAGCTGTCCTCAGAGCACCACAGCCGGGCTTAGAGCACCACAGCTGTCCTCAGAGCATCACTACTATCCTTAGAATACCACAGATGTCCTTAGAATACCACAACTGTCCTTAGAGCATCACAGCAGACCTCAGAGCACCACAGCATCCTTAGAGCTCCACATCTGTTATTAGAGTATCACAACTTCCTTTAGAGCATCACAGATGTACTTAGAGTTTCACAGCTGTCCTTAGAGTACCACAACTTTCCTTAGAGTACCACAGCTATCCTCACAGTGCCACAGCTGTCCTTAAAGCCTCACAGCTGTTCTCAGAGCACAGCAGCTGCCGTTAGAGCACCACTGCCATCCTTAGTGCACCACAGCCATCATCAGAACACCACAGCCATCATCAGAACACCACAGCTGCCCTTAGAGCACCACAGCTGTCCTTAGAGCACCACAGCTGTCCTTACAGTACCACAGCTGTCCTTACAGTACCACAGCTGTCCTTAGAGTATCACAGCTGTCCTGAGAGGTCCACTGGGTCCTTGGAGCACCACAGTTGCCCTTAGAGCATCATGACTGCCCTTAGAGTACTACAGCTCTCCATAGACCACCACAACTGTCCTTAGAGTACCACAGCTATCCTTACAGTACCACAGCTGTCCTTAGAGCATCACAGCTGTCCTCAGAGCACAACTGTGTCCTTAGTGCACCACAGCCATCATTAGAGCACTACAACCGTCATTAGAACACCAAAGCTGCCCTTAGAGTACCTCAGCTGTCCTTAGAGTACCACAATTGTCCTTAGAGCATCACAGCTGCCCTTAAAGCACCACAGATACCCTAAGAGTACCACAGCTGTCCTTAGAGTACCGCAGCTGCCCTTAGAGTACTGCAGTTGTCCTTAGAGCATCACAGCTGCCCTTAGAGTGCCACAGCCGTCATTAGAGTGTCACTGCCATCTTTAGAGCAACTCAGCTGCTCTTAGAGCAGCTCAGCTGTCCTTAGAGTACCACAGCTGTCCTTAGAGCATCGTAGCTGTCCTGAGAGCACCACAGCATCCTTGGAGCTCCATAGCTGCCCTTAGAGTACCACAGCTGTCTGTAGAGCACCACAACTGTCCTTAGAGTACCACAGCTATCCTTACAGTACCACAGCTGTCTTTAGAGCATCACAGCAGTCCTCAGAGCAAAACTGTGTCCTTGGTGCACCAAAGCCGTCATTAGAGCACCACAGCCATCATTAGAACACCACAGCTGCCCTTAGAGCACCACGGCTGCCCTTAGAGCACCAGAGCTGCCCTTAAAGCACCACAGATGCCCTTAGATTACCAAAGCTGTCCCTAGAGTACCGCAGCTGTCCTTAGAGTACCACAGATGCCCTTAGATTACCTCAGCTGTCCTTAGATTATCGCAGTTGTCCTTAGAGCATCACAGCTGCCCTTAGAGCACCACAAATGCCCTAAGAGTGCCACAGCTGTATTAGAGTACCACAGTTTGCCTTGGAGCATCACAGCTGCAGTTAGAGTGCCAAAGCTGTCATTAGAGTGTCACAGCTGTCCTTAGAGCAACTCAGCTGCTCTTAATGCACTATGGCTGTCCTTAGAGTACTGCAGCTGTCCTTAGAGCATCACACCTGCCCTTAGAGCATCACACCTGCCCCTAGAGCATCACACCTGTCCTTACAGTATCTCAGTTTTCCTTAGAACACCACAGCTGTCCCGCTTGAAAGACAGGAATAATGGGAGAAGAGCGCTCACCTAAAACCTTCCTTATTTATAGACACACTCTGAGTTTCTTCACTTACCTTCTCAGATTTGTGTTTTTCTTTTGCTACAAACACGAGAAGCAAGTTTTGCTGTTTTGCGTTTAACCCTTTCTTTTAAAGTAAGTTTGGCCGTACTCAGACCTGGAGAGGAATCATAGGATGTTTGTTGAGATAGTAAAATAGTTCTGTGCAATGAAATTGTGCCCATGGTCTACTGTTAGACATGTGCACAGGGTCGGATTGGAGGTGCCTGTACCAAAGCGATAACTATTCATATAAACGGTAGCTGCCATCAACCTTAGGGATCTCAACATCTGGGCATGGTGCTGATGCAAGATATGTCTGTCTATCGCACCACTTCCTGTCGTGCTCTCATAGATACGATTATTGACATTCCCAGGTCAGGATGACTTCATTACTTAGAATGAATATTGTCTTCTTGCTTTTAGAATGCACCTGCTGGATAATTACCCCGGACAATATTGTGTGGAAATCTCACTGGTAATCTCGCTGGACCATTACCCCGGCCTGTATTGTGCGTAAATCTCACCGGTGATGCATCTGCTGGACCATTACCCCGGCCAGTATTGTGTGTAAATCTCACCGGTGATGTATCTGCTGGACCATTACCCCGGCCAGTATTGTGTGGAAATCTCACTGGTGATGCACCTGCTGGACCATTACCCCAGCCTGTATTGTGTGGAAATCTCACCAGTGATGCACCTGCTGGACCATTACCCCGGCCAGTATTGTGTGGAAATCTCACATGTGATGCATCTGCTGGACCATTACTGTGGCCAGTATTGTGTGGAAATCTCACAGGTGATGCATCTACTGGACCATTACCCCGGCCAGTATTGTGTGTAAATCTCACCAGTAATGCACCTGCTGGACCATTACCCCGGCCAGTATTGTGTGTAAATCTCACCAGTGATGTATCTGCTGGACCATTACCCCGGCCAGTATTGTGTGGAAATCTCACCGGTGATGCATCTGCTGGACCATTACCCCGGCCAGTATTGTGTGGAAATCTCACTGGTGATGCACCTGCTGGACCATTACCCCAGCCTGTATTGTGTGGAAATCTCACCAGTGATGCACCTGCTGGACCATTACCCCGGCCAGTATTGTGTGGAAATCTCACTTGTGATGCATCTGCTGGACCATTACCCCGGCCAGTATTGTGTGGAAATCTCACAGGTGATGCATCTACTGGACCATTACCCTGGCCAGTATTGTGTGGAAATCTCACCAGTAATGCATCTGCTGTACCATTACCCTGGCCACTATTGTGTGGAAATCTCACCAGTAATGCACCTGCTGGACCATTACCCTGGCCTGTATTCTGTGGAAATCTCACCAGTAATCCCCTGCTGGACCATTGCCATGGTCAGTGTTATGTGGAAATCTCACCGGTGATACATCTGCTGTACCATTACCCCGGCCAGTATTGTGTGGAAATCTCACCGGTGATGCATCTACTGGACCATTACCCCGGCCAGTATTGTGTGTAAATCTCACTGGTGATGCATCTACTGGACCATTACCCCAGCCAGTATTGTGTGGAAATCTCACCGGTGATGCATCTGCTGGACCATTACCCTGGCCAGTATTCTGTGGAAATCTCACCAGTAATGCACCTGCTGGACCATTACCCTGGCCTGTATTCTGTGGAAATCTCACCAGTAATGCATCTGCTGTACCATTACCCCGGCCACTATTGTGTGGAAATCTCACCAGTAATGCACCTGCTGGACCATTACCCTGGCCTGTATTCTTTGGAAATCTCACCAGTAATGCATCTGCTGTACCATTACCCCGGCCACTATTATGTGGAAATCTCACCAGTAATGCACCTGCTGGACCATTACCCTGGCCTGTATTGTGTGGAAATCTCACCAGTAATGCACCTGCTGGACCATTACCCTGGTCAGTGTTATGTGGAAATCTCACCAGTAATGCACCTGCTGGACCATTACCCTGGCCTGTATTCTGTGGAAATCTCACCAATAATGCATCTGCTGTACCATTACCCCGGCCACTATTGTGTGGAAATCTCACCAGTAATGCACCTGCTGGACCATTACTGTGGCCAGTATTATGTGGAAATCTCACTGGTAATGCACCTGCTGGACCATTACCCTGGCCTGTATTGCGTGGAAATCTCACCAGTAATGCACCTGCTGGACCATTACCCGAGCCAGTATTGTGTGGAAATCTCATCGGTGATGCATCTGCTGGACCATTACCCCGGCCAGTATTGTGTGGAAATCTCACTGGTGATGCATCTGCTGGACCATTACCCGAGCCAGTATTGTGTGGAAATCTCACCAGTGATGTATCTGCTGGACCATTACCCCGGCCAGTATTGTGTGGAAATCTCACCAGTGATGCATCTGCTGGACCATTACCCCAGCCTGTATTTTGTGGAAATCTCACTGGTGACGCACCTGCTGGACCATTACCCCAGCCAGTATTGTGTGGAAATGTCACTGGTGATGCATCTGCTGGACCATTACCCCGGCCAGTATTGTGTGGAAATCTCACCGGTGATGCATCTGCTGGACCATTACCCTGGCCAGTATTCTGTGGAAATCTCACAGGTGATGCATCTGCTGGACCATTACCCTGGTCAGTGTTATGTGGAAATCTCACCAGTATTGCACCTGCTAGACCATTACCCCAGCCAGTATTGTGTGGAAATCTCACCGGTGATGCACCTGCTGGACCATTACCCCAGCCAGTATTGTGTGGAAATCTCACCTGTGATGCATCTGCTGGACGATTACCCCGGACAGTATTGTGTGGAAATCTCACCGGTGATGCATCTGCTGGACCATTACCCCCGCCAGTATTGTGTGGACATTTCAACGGTAATGCACCTGCTGGACCATTAGCCTGGCCACTATTGTGTGGAAATCTCACCAGTAAAGCATCTGCTGGACCATTACTGTGGCCAGTATTGTGTGGAAATCTCACTGGTGATGCATCTACTGGACCATTACCCCGGACAGTATTGTGTAGAAATCTCACCGGTGATGCATCTGCTGGACCATTACCCCAGCCAGTATTGTGTGGAAATCTCACCAGTGATGCATCTGCTGGACCATTACCCCAGCCTGTATTGTGTGGAAATCTCACTGGTGACGCACCTGCTGGATCATTACCCCGGCCAGTATTGTGTGGAAATCTCACCAGTGATGCATCTGCTGGACCATTACCCCAGCCTGTATTGTGTGGAAATCTCACTGGTGACGCACCTGCTGGATCATTACCCCGGCCAGTATTGTTTGGAAATCTCACCAGTGATGCATCTGCTGGACCATTACCCCAGCCTGTATTGTGTGGAAATCTCACTGGTGATGCATCTGCTGGATCATTACCCCGGCCAGTATTGTGTGGAAATCTCACCAGTGATGCATCTGCTGGACCATTACCCCAGCCTGTATTGTGTGGAAATCTCACCGGTGACGCACCTGCTGGACCATTACCCCAGCCAGTATTGTGTGGACATTTCACCGGTAATGCACCTGCTGGACCATTAGCCTGGCCACTATTGTGTGGAAATCTCACCAGTAAAGCATCTGCTGGACCATTACTGTGGCCAGTATTGTGTGGAAATCTCACCGGTGATGCATCTACTGGACCATTACCCCGGCCAGTATTGTGTGGAAATGTCACCAGTATGCATCTGCTGGACCATTACCCCGGCCAGTATTTTGTGGAGATCTCACCGGTGATGCATCTGCTGTACCGTTACTGTGGCCAGTATTGTGTGGAAATCTCACTGGTGATGCATCTGCTGGACCATTACCCAGGCCAGTATTGTGTGGACATTTCACTGGTAATGCACCTACTGGACCATTAGCCTGGCCACTATTGTGTGGAAATCTCACCAGTAAAGCATCTGCTGGACCATTACTGTGGCCAGTATTGTGTGGAAATCTCACCGGTGATGCATCTACTGGAGCATTATCCCAGACAGTATTGTGTGGAAATCTCACCGGTGATGCATCTGCTGTACCATTACCCCGGCCAGTATTGTGTGGAAATCCCACCAGTAATGCACATGGAGGACCATTACACCGGCCCGTATTGTGTGTAAATCTCACCAGTGGTGCATCTGCTGGACCATTACCCCGGCCAGTATTTTGTGGAGATCTCACCGGTGATGCATCTGTTGTACCATTACCCTGGTCAGTGTTATGTGGAAATCTCACCAGTAATGCAGTTGCCGTACCATTGCTCTGGCCAGTATTATGTGGAAATCTCACCAGTAATGCCTTTTCTCTACTATTCCTCTGGCCAGTATTATGTGAAAGTCTCACCTGTAATGCATCTGCTGTACCATTGCTTTGGCCAATATTGTGTGGAAATCTCACCAGTGGTGCATCTGCTGGACCATTCCTCTGGCCAGTGTTATATGGAAATCTCGCTGGTAATACATCTGCTGTACTATTACTCTGGCCAGTATTTTGTGGAGATCTCCCCAATTGCATCTGCTGTGCCATTGCTCCGGGCAGTATTATGTGGAAACCTCACCAATAATGCATCTGCTGTACCATTGCTTGGGCCAGTATTATGTGGAAATCAGAGCAGTAATGCATCTGCTGGACCATTGCTCTGGCCAGTATTATGTGGAAATCTCACTGGTGATGCATCTGCTGGACCAATGCTCTGGCCAGTATTATGTGGAAATCTCACCAGTAATGCATTTGCTGTACTATTGCTCTGGTCGTTTTCCAGCCTCGGAGCTATCACCGCATGTGCTCTAGTGGCTGCAAATTTTGTGCAAAAAAATAACCAGTAATGCACCTGCTGGACCATTACTGTGGCCAGTATTATGTGGAAATCTCACTGGTAATGCACCTGCTGGACCATTACCCTGGCCTGTATTGCGTGGAAATCTCACCAGTAATGCACCTGCTGGACCATTACCCGAGCCAGTATTGTGTGGAAATCTCATCGGTGATGCATCTGCTGGACCATTACCCCGGCCAGTATTGTGTGGAAATCTCACTGGTGATGCATCTGCTGGACCATTACCCGAGCCAGTATTGTGTGGAAATCTCACCAGTGATGTATCTGCTGGACCATTACCCCGGCCAGTATTGTGTGGAAATCTCACCAGTAATGCAGTTGCCGTACCATTGCTCTGGCCAGTATTATGTGGAAATCTCACCAGTAATGCCTTTTCTCTACTATTCCTCTGGCCAGTATTATGTGAAAGTCTCACCTGTAATGCATCTGCTGTACCATTGCTTTGGCCAATATTGTGTGGAAATCTCACCAGTGGTGCATCTGCTGGACCATTCCTCTGGCCAGTGTTATATGGAAATCTCGCTGGTAATACATCTGCTGTACTATTACTCTGGCCAGTATTTTGTGGAGATCTCCCCAATTGCATCTGCTGTGCCATTGCTCCGGGCAGTATTATGTGGAAACCTCACCAATAATGCATCTGCTGTACCATTGCTTGGGCCAGTATTATGTGGAAATCAGAGCAGTAATGCATCTGCTGGACCATTGCTCTGGCCAGTATTATGTGGAAATCTCACTGGTGATGCATCTGCTGGACCAATGCTCTGGCCAGTATTATGTGGAAATCTCACCAGTAATGCATTTGCTGTACTATTGCTCTGGTCGTTTTCCAGCCTCGGAGCTATCACCGCATGTGCTCTAGTGGCTGCAAATTTTGTGCAAAAAAATAAAATCTACTACTGCAATCCTCGTTAGGTCTGTCACTATCTCCATATTCTGGTGGGTAAAAGTTAGACTTGGGTCTCTCTGGTTCAAGATGGAAAGGGATACTTCATTTTATTCTGTCATATGCTGGTGGCATCAAGATTGCACTACACACCTTTTCTGTGGCTCCATAAAGGAATGAAGAGTAGCATATCCGGTGGCATGATTCAGCATAGACTCTCAGATCCTACAAAGATAAGCATCCCAACATTGTATGGGTAGGATAATGAGATCCCAATGCTGACATACTACGATGATGTAGGAATCCCTAGGAAGTCACAGTTAACCCAGTGGTGTACAAGACCTAATATAATGTACACTGAATAGTGTGCCACACAACCTACCTGTCACAGAGGGATTCCTGACAGGTGTAAATCCAATTCTGAGTTCTCAGTCACAAGTATGGGCGTTACAACATGTGGTACACTTGTAAGTTTGTGAATGCCCACAAATATGCACATTTGTGGAAGCGACCCCACACATGCAACTCTGTGGGTGTTTACAAACTCCTCTTATACCCTTTTCTACCTGGGAAAGGGTCAGAGTTTTACTGAGGCAAAGACTGGTGTAATTCTTTTCAGTTTGGGAAGGGGAATCGGTCGCCCTCAGTTTTGGTGGAGAGTAGGGGAAGGGTTTTCTCCACAGGGAAAAATGTTTTCCCCACAAAGAAGAAAATGTGTGTTCAATCAATCAGTCAAGTGACTTGTAAAGCATGACTACTCACCCGTAAGGGTCTCAAGGTGCTGGGGGAGGGGCTTGTTAAGGGGGAGCTGCTGATTCGCCGATGGCACTGTGGTTCAGCCGAAGAGCCAGGTCTTGAGGTCCTTCCTGAATTGAGGCAGTGACGGTGATAGCCTGAGGTGGAGAGGCAGGTTGTTACAGGTTTTGATGCGAGGTTTGAGAAGGATCTTTCTCCAGGCGTGGTCTTGCGGATATGTGGGACGGTGGCCAAGGCCAGATGGGCGGATTGGAGGTCTCTGGTGGGTGCGTGAAATGAGAGGTACTGGTGGAGGTACGCAGGTCCCGCGTTCTTTAGGACTTTGTAGGTGTGTGTGAGGAGCTTGAAGGTGATTCTTTTGTTGACTGGGAGCCAGTTGAGGTCTCTCAGGTGGCCGGTGATGTGCCTGCGAAGGGGATGTGGAGGTGACTCTGGAGGAGGTGTTCTGAATGTTCTGCAGTTTGTTTTCCCAAGCAATCCTAGTCTCCCTGTGCGGAGTTCTCCACTTCGGAGAACTCTGCACAGCTAGCATAGAACCCAGATTCCCATTGGAATGTCACATGACCTTCTTGGGAGTATGGCTGGAAACCTGTGCCTAATGTTGAGAGGATCAAACTGGCCGTCTGTACCTTTCTATCCAATCAGTGAATCAGCACAAACAGCAGTGCCTAATTTGACCCGGTGGTTGCCGGCGGCCAACAGCTCTCACCTTTGGGGGCTGCACATATTTTTTCTCATCAGACATTTCCCAAGAACAAGAGAGGAAAAAATACACCAAATGAAAAGACGGGAGAAGAGAAAGTCGGAAAAAACATCACAAAGGGAGAAAGCATGAACCTGCAAGAGTAAGATAAAGGGGTGGAGAGTGTCTGGTATTGGATGAATGATGCATGTGGTGGATTGAAGACTACACAGATATATAATAGCGCTGGATGTGGGCTTCTGAGTAGAGCTTTGGGCACTGGCACGCCTTCTTTCACAAATTAAGCACTTCCTGTTTTCGTACACAAGGTGCAGCATGGTAAGGCATTGTGTTGTCTCTTACAAAATAAAGGTTGGAGCCTTTAATTAGCGATTTGCCCCAGTAATATGCGTTGTCCTCATCAAGAAAGCCAAACACATTTTAAATATTGCCCAGAATGTTTTGTTCACATCTAACTGCAATGTCGGCTAGGTGGATTCTTTTGAAAACACCAACTGTTCGATTGAGAACTAGAGCAATAAAATCAATCCAGGTTGATGCAAAGCAATTGTTAATATTCGAGTAATAACAACCAGGTCCAGTTAATCTGCCTATTACAACTTCTGCTGTAACTGAAAACTCTATTTTGCTTCTAACTCTATCTTTGCTCTTGCACCATAATTACTTCCATGCTTCTAGACAGACTGATCGCATGTAAATATTCTGCACATGAATATGCTCAATAAATGTCATGGTCTGCTGTCATGGATGTAAGGGGAGGTGGCAATGGAAAACACGCCTGGTGGTCCAATAGACCAAATGAGAGTGCTGCTTTAGAGCACTTCCAGCAGGTGGCGCCAAATTGTTATAAAAGGCCAAATAACCCTTTCAATAGGTAAAGGGAACATTCCCCAATGGCAAAATGCTATTTTGCCTGGAGCACCTAAAATCCTTACACAGCTCCTGATACCGGCCACTACTGCTTCATGCACTTTAGGGATGTCATTGGTCACGTGACAAAGCATTAAGAAGAAACAGGGCCTCAACATGTCATGAAATCGACAGACGGAATTTAAAGTTAATTATCAAGGTTAAGTGAAGTCACGTGACCTTGATTATGATGCTTTGAGCCTGCGTGACCTACCTTAAACCCCCTTTGCATCTCCTGCTGACACTTCCCAAGAGCACTCTTAGCTTCAGTGGAAGCGCTGAGATTTCCTCTGAGTGCAGAAGGAAAAAAGTCGCGATAATGAAGTCAGGCAGTAAGCACAGCTGCCAACCCTCCAGTCCCGGCCGCCGGTTCTCTTCCTAGACGAAAATGCCTCTTCAACGCATTAAAAGGATTTTAGGGACTATTATGAACTTTTCAAAATTGAGCATTTTAGCATCCAAAGTGCAATCTTCCTTCCTTCAGAGCAATTACATGCTTGGTGCATTTTAAACCAGCATTTTCACAAACTTCAGGAAGATTGCGAGGTTCCAATTATTGCAGCATAAAAAAGGAAATAAGGCAATAGATCCACACAGATGTATTGTGCACAGCACACAAATGCTGTTCTGCGGCGTATCGAAGGGGGGGAGGAAAAAAGTAAACAAATCACTCTATTTGCAATCTGTGTATTGTGTTATGCTGTGTAGTGTGTGTTGTGCTATGCTACATGCATTGATACAGGGAGCGGGTTCTACTTCTTTCCTAGCTTTGGCACCAGGACGCGTGTTACTGTGAGCTCCGCGTCCGGAGGCCACGTGGCTGTCCAGTGAGGATTTAATCTTTCAGTCTTTGTATGATCCTGCTGTGAATCCTTCACTGCGACACAGGTTCTAGGTTTCTATAAAGACTGAGGGGTAGATTTCCAAACATTTTGCGCTGGGTTTGTGACGCTAACTAGCACAAAATGTTCTTTTGGGAATTTACTTTCCAGTGCAAAACTTGATTTGCGCTGGAAAGTATCCTAAAAGTAGTGCAAAGCAGAGTAAAGCATTGCTTTGCGTTACTTAGCGCCAAGGGGGCGTTACATGGGTGGTACATGGGCATTACCATGCAACCAGCCATGCCTTTTGACGCAAAACCCTATCTACAAAGAATTGTAGACAGGGTTTTGCCACAAAAGTTTACGCCACTTCAAAGGAGGCGCTAACAGAAGAAATGTTTTTATTTCTCCTTTCTTCTCCGACTTTTGCATACGTGCTGTACTGTGCAGCGCACATACAAAATGGGAAAAGCTTTTAAAGTTGTCTAGGCATGGTATTTTGTACAGGAAGGGTAGACTCACGGACACACCCTAGCACTATGGCGCTAAAGTGTGTGTGGTGCACAGCAGCTGAAATTAGCGCCGGCGCTAGGGAAAGGGGAGGAGAGAGCCATATATCTGTAGATATGGAGCTCTCCTGCTCCCTCCATGTCATGCAATGCAGCGCAGTCTCTTTGGGGGATGCGCTGCGTTGCATGCATTTTTAAAAAATCTGGCCCTAAAGGTCCTCTCCAATTGTGTCCTGTATGGTAGGTTTTTATGATTGCTATGAACTGGAGATTGGCTATATTTAGAGTTATATAGAGATCCAAGGAATTTTGCAGTTTGCTTTTGTGACTGTCGAGACAGTGTCCTGAAGATGGTCTCATGTACAGAGGACTCTGGAGACCGAAACATTGTTGCTTATTCTGCATCAATTCCTGAAGTATTTAAAGTGCTCACTGTTTGTAAAGTAAGAGACTATTTTTGGTACAGTAAATCAGATTTGAGCAGAATTTCTCCCACAAATGTCACAGACATTTTCTCTTATGGTTTTAAACAATTATGCTTATGTACTTTTTGTATAACCCTTTGTTGGAAAATAACCCTCTATGAAGGGTCACCCGTAACTTTTTGCCTTTCTCCTCCTCTTTTTCGCACCTCGTTTTTGCTGGCTTTAGGACTCTGGGCACTTTACCACTGCTAACCACTGCTAACCAGTGCTAAAATTCAAGTGCTCTCGCCCCTAAACATGGAAATATCGGTTCATCTCCAATTGGCATTCTTAATTTACTTACAAGTCCCTAGTAAAATGCACTACACGTGCCCAGGGTCTGTAATTAAATGCTGCTAGTGGGCTTGCAGTACTGATAGTTTCACCTACATAAGTAGCCCCTTAACCATGTCTCAGGCCTGCCACTGCAGAGCCCGTGTGTGTACTGCCATGTCCTGGACTCTTGGAAGTGGACCTAGGGGTTTGCTCCAGTGAAACCGATGCATCCTCTGCTGCAAGAGCAGAACCGATGCATTGTTGCTGTTGTGGGAACCGGTCAGCCGGATTGCACTCGGAACCACCACATCACACTCGGAACTACCGCTCTGGAACTGATGCATCGCTGCCACTGAGTGAAGAAGATTGACATCTCGCCTCTACAGCATGGAGAAACCCGGCACATCGCATTCAGGACCACCACACTCACGGAAAAGACGCATCACCGCAGTTGCATGGAGAAATTCGGCGCAACACCTCAACTGCATGGAAATCAATGATGGATCTTGCTGTTGCGACCAAGATCAAGGTACTTTTCCTCAGTAGGCCCCACATGGGTCCTGTATCCAGCACACTCTCCATTGCAGTTGGCCTGAACTCTTGACTTTGTCTCGGTCTAGGACGATCAATTAACGATTTAGGTGCTACTAGCTTTTAAGTGCTATTCTAGCATTTAATTTAAAAATTCATATCTCAACTTCTACAAATTGGATTGTTGTCATTTTGGTCTTGTTTTATTTGTAAAATCATAATATATTTGTCTAACCTGGTGTGGAGTCATTTTGCAGTGTTTTCACTGTGTAATTGCATGAAGTGTTGCACAAATACTTTACACTTTGCCTCTTAAGTTAAGCCTGACTACTCTGTGCCGAGCTGCCAGAGGGTGAGCACAGCATGATTTAGGTTGTGTTGTGACCTACCCTGACTAGGACTGTGGTTCCAGCTTAAACAGGGTAGATTTCTCTGCCAACCAGAAACCCAATTTCTAACACCCTTTTTTTGAGTGCGGAACTAAAATAGGCTGAAAAAGACAATGAATTGCTGTAAAATTGAAAGAAATGAATACAAATCGAAGTGTTAAGTATATTTACAAGCATAGTACACCTGTATTTTTCTCTGTTCCTTTAACAGGTTGTGTTCTTCTGATATCAGTCTGGTAAATGATATAAATGTTGTGTGAAAAATTATTCCTTCTGGAGCGTTTCTGTGTTGATGATGCTGTAGACATAGAGGCCAATTAGTGGTAGCCGTAAGTACCATTAAATAGCCCTGGCTTGAGGTTTAGTTCCCCTGAAAATAATTTGCAGCCCTGGTCACAGGGTTCTTAAAATCAGCAGTAGGATCGAAAAGTAAATGGAGCTCTCAGAGCAAAGTTTACTCTCTGTAGTTTTCACTTCTCACTGTTGTTATGCAACAAAATACAATTGACGGGCTGGGAGTACAAGAAGGGATCAGCCCAGTGATGTCACTCTGGGTCATAGGATATGTGATGTAATTTCCACTACTCGTTACATTTTGGTGAAACCACGAAGTTACATTTAAAACCTAAGTTATCCAAGCCCTATGTTGTATTCGTAATATCTTATTATATTGCATTGCAATTGCATTTACATAGAACTTACTACCAATGGTATTTGCTGAGAGTAGGTTTGACGTCATTAGATGTTTTTTTAGGATTCGCGTCCAGACAGATATTAGCTGCCTGCTGTCAAAGACCTATTGTGGACAATACTATAGTGCTGTGGGTCAGTCCAGTGTGTACCATTGGCTGGATTTATTGTCAGTCAATAACAAACTATCCGAAATACTTTTGTGCTGTGGGTCAGTCCAGTGTGTACCATTGGCTGGATTTATTGTCAGTCAATAACAAACTATCCGAAATACTTTTGTGCTGTGGGTCAGTCGAGTGTGTACCATTGGCTGGATTTATTGTCAGTCAATAACAAACTATCCGAAATACTTTTGTGCTGTGGGTCAGTCCAGTGTGTACCATTGGCTGGATTTATTGTCAGTCAATAACAAACTATAATAAATACTTTTGTGCTGTGGGTCAGTCCAGTGTGTACCATTGGCTGGATTTATTGTCAGTCAATAACAAACTATAATAAATACTATTGTGCTGTGGGTCAGTCCAGTGTGTACCATTGGCTGGATTTATTGTCAGTCAACAACAAACTATCCTAACATTTTTTTTTCATTAGTTGCATTTCATTCTCCCTACAACATTCTTCCAAAATCAGAGCAGTAGAAGAGCAATTGAAAAATTCACTCAGAATATATATATTTGTATGGGACATGCACACTTCTGCATGTGGGTGTGGTTTCTTTGCGTGTGGGTGTGGTTCCTTTGCGTGTGGGTGTGTTTCCTTTGCGCCTGCGCCATATGATAGACATGGGCACAGAGGCACCCGAGAAGCACAGGAGGTGCACAGTCACTGCCTCCCCTGAGGACCCCTTGGAAGGAAGGTACTGTGGACTCATAAGTACCCCACTGCAGGTGAGTGCAGTTATTCACAGACCTACACGAAAGGCATACCATGGCTACAACAGTCAGTCTGGCTTTCACTAATGCACAGTTCAGAGTGTAGGTGTGAGTTTGTGCACACACTTTGAGCAGCTTATTCACTAAAAAGGATGCACTCTTCTGGGTTGTGGTGCAGCGACCCAGCAAAGGGTGCATGCGACGCAAAGTAGGACAGCGACCCCTATCTGTAATGCGGCCTCTCGTTATTTCAAAGTGCCTCACCAGTCTTGAAAAGCAAGTGAATGGAAGCAAAACAGTGACACTGTTTGCCCAATGTCATGTTAGTAGCACTGTGTACCCAGTAGCATGTTGGTATGCAAATATTAAAGGAACAACCGCTGCTTATGTTATTGTGATTTCTGCCTGCCTCTTGAAACGGCATGCTTTGTCCACATTGCGCGACAACCAGCTATTCAAAACAAAGTTACATATAAATGCTGAGCTACTTTTCAGTTAACAAAGTGCATGCACTATATATTTTTTTAATTTCAGTTTAATTGTGAAGAAATTTACTTTAGAATGCTCAGTTTTTTGTTTACTTTTCCAACAGTTTGCTTGATGCTGAAAAGCATATTTGTCTTCCTGGCATGTCCTACATTGACTTTTAAATTCGATTCACTGAATTAATCTTCATAATTCCCATACTGTTTACTCGCTGTCTACATCAAAAATGTGATGGGGAATAGAGGGGGATAGATCCCTTCACAAATTTTGAGATTGGTGAGGGAAGGAGAGTCGAGAAGGAGAAATTTTGATTTTGCTGAAAATTATCAAAAGTGAGGAATTCACTATGCTTACACATGCTTCATCCCTCTCTCATCCGCTCTGTTCCTAAAAGGGTCTTTATGTACACGGGCTCCAGTTTTAAGCCTGAAGTATTAGTGGTGGCCATAACTCTTCTATGCAATTCTGTGCAGAGTAATCACATAGAATTGGCTAAAATTGCGCTAGATTATGTGGAATTACGCAAGAGGAGTAATTCGGCATTCAACTCCATTTTCTTAGTGCAAAAATGCTCCCTTGCATCCAAAATGGACGCTAGGATGCATTTTGCTCTAAAAACTAGCGCTAAATGCAACAGACTATGAACAGCAGCATGAGCAGCCCCTCGCACTCACTAAATGTGCACTTGGGAAAGGATTTTCCTCCAAAATAGTCCCGGCATTTAGCACCAGTTTCTGATCGCAAAATGCACCCTTATAGCTTTCAAGCTGCAAACGCTCTTTTGTGGCGGGATAAATGCGGCTCTCAAATGTCTGACCACAACTTGTGAATCTAGGCCTGTGCCTTTCACCTGCATTATGCCATGTTTACTCTTTTCTACTTAGAGACAGACAATCAAACACTGCATGCCATGTATCCAGAACCCAGGTGGAAAGACGTGTTTTAAGGTGCACCTACTAAGGCCACCATTTAGGAATGACAACAGAGATAAACGTATGTGTTTGCTACTTAGCCTTCCGTTAACAAAATGGCGTGTAATTGTTGCAATTGACAATTATTAAACTCATTCTGTTCTATCGAATTATAGCCCAGACCTGGCTAAGATAATTCTCCACAGGGAATTTGTTCACGAACCTGCAATCATTCCTACATATCTAATGGATTTACATGGAAATTAGTTACATTTATTAACGTTCACGAGTAGACATCCTTGGAGAACCTAAGAAGGCAACCACAGGGGTCACTTGGGATCTAAACAGTACTTGGTCGGTGGAAAGTGATAGGGTGAGAGTGTGGAGAGAAGAAGGTGTGGACAGAAGCAAGAGTAGTGTCACATCAGAATGTCCACAGTGCTTGCACACTGATAGCATAGTGGGGCATATTATCAAGGGCTTTATCGCCGCTTTAGCGGCACTTTTGCCGCTAAAGCGGCGATATTTTTATCGCCCTATTAGCAAGCTGTCGCTAACAGGCGTTAGCAACAGCTTTCAGGCGATAGCGGACGGTTTTCACATCGCCTTGCATGTCAGCGATAATTATCGCTAATGACATGCAAGGTAGGCGTTCCCTACTTAAAGCGACTGAAAACAGTCGCTAACACAACTACCCCCTATTAGCAAGGCAGGCGAAGCGATAAAATAAATCGCGCTAAGCGCGTTTATCGCTAGATTTTTACACCTGCTACTGAGGGTGACTTACCTGTTTGTAGCATAGGGGGTGGATTGTCAGGCTAAATCCACCATAGCGTTAATGCGAGAATATCGCTGGTTTTCCAGAGTTATTCTCGCATTTTGCCGCTATCGCTGGAAATATTATCGCTATGGAGATAAACCTTACTAATAGGGTGTTATCTCAGCGATAATTTCCAGCGATAGGCGGCGTTATAAAAAAACGCGCTAAGCGCGCTTAGCGATAAATATCGCTTATCCTTGACAATATGCCCCAGTGTTCCCTCTTTGGGTCTTGCTTTACAGCACAACTGTCTGCAGGCCTTTTAATACTAATTCTTTAAAATATAGAGTGGGCTTTGGCTCCAACCAGAGGAGTACTTCTCTCACCTCATGCTATTGGGTGTTTCGTGTGTCATTCAGCCACTGATGGAGTTCTTGCATTACAATGTATGAGGGACCATTTTACATCTCTAAGAGCACTGGATTATCACACACCAAATTTTTTGTGTCATACATGCATTACTTACAGAAAACATAATGTGTATTTGTTCACCGTGAAGGGTATCTTGGCGCTGAATAACAGGCGTTTATTGTTACCAAACTCAATGGTACTCATTTTATCGACCTTCAGAAGGATGAAAAGCTGAGTGGACCCGCCAGGGTTTGAACCTGTGACCATGACGGCAAACACAGGACCCTACAGAGGACGCATTAGTACACTAAGCCACAGACCCGGCTGTACAATAATCTTTTTTGATGTTTTTGCCACAACAGTTTATTTTATGTACTTCAATCCATCTGCCCTAAAAATGCTAACCTGACACAGTGTGATATCTGCATTAAAAAGTAATCTGAATGTATAAACATTATTTTATGTTGGGATGAATTAATTGCTTGCACTGAAGTTCATAATGCTGTAACTCATGGTTTATTTGGGATGGAAGTATGTTTTCTGTCCCCAACTTAGTAGAAATCATAATATTCAGTGTGCTTCTTCCCAGTAAGGGCCCAGTTCACACTATTTACAGAACATAAATAAATAGAAAAAAAAAAAAAATTATCGGTGCTACAGCTTTGACGAAAAACTGAAAAAAATATACCCTGGCAATGGTATGAACCTACATAACTTAGATAATTTTATAAAAATGTATTTCATGCTTAATTAGTATTTTTTCTTGACACAATTAATCATCAAATTTGAATCTCAGCTGTGCCACAAAAACTTCTCCACGTACTATATTGATGACATCACAAACGTTATTACTGGTGATATCTGTGATGTCATATCTATCACCACTGCTTACCCGTAAGTGAAGTGAAATTACTAAATATCTCTATCTATCTATCTATCTATCTATCTATCTATCTATCTATATATATATATATATATATTCACTGAAAAAACCATAGGTTTCAGGGACGTTATAGTTAGAAATTAGCATTTAAAAAACCTTTGAAATTCACTGAAAAAACCATAGGTTTCAGGCACGTTATAGTTAGAAATTAGCATTTAAAAAACCTTAGAAATTCACTGAAAAAACCATAGGTTTCATTGACGTTATAGTTAGTTGGACATTTCACTCGTACAAAACCAGAGAAATTCCGCCGTTATAGTTAGTTCAGCTAACTATAACTCGCGCCCCCGCAATGCACTGCTGATGACGTCACATATTACATCATTCATGACATGGTCAGTGACGTCACTGATGACATCACTGATGACATCTCAAATGACATCACTGATGACATCACTGATGACATTATCCAGTGACTGTTTGTTTCTTTAAAGTTTAAATATGTTTTATATATGCCAAGGTGTATTGAAGAATGAGTGGGTGTATAAGTGTCTGGATGGAGGATTTAGTAGGTGCGTGACTGACTGTATAAGTGAGTGATTAAATGTGTCTTACTGAATGCATGGGTTAGTGACTAAACTGTGTGAATGTCTGTATCAGTCTGTCTGTTGTTGTGTAAGCTGCTGCATGGGTTGGTCAGTAGTTACATGAGTGTCTATATGGGTTATTGATTGGTTGCCTGAGTATTTGTACAGGAGACTGAGTGTGTGTGTGGGTGGGTGGGAGGTGTGTGACTCTGTGCATAGATGTGTGAGTGGTTGATTCACTGGGTGTATGGGTTCAAGAGTGCATGTGGAAACAGCTGTATGGGTGGGTGAGTGTGTGTATGGGTGTGTTGGTGAGTGAATGGATGCCTCAGTGGTACATGTCCAAGTAACTACATATGTAAAAGGCAGTGTATGTGAGAGTGGAGTATATAAATGACTATAAGTGAGAGTCAGTGATTGTGAGAGTGACTGTATGGATGAGTGTGTACTTGTATCAGTGATTATATAAGAGAGTAAGTATGCGTTAGTATCTGTATAGGTGAGTAAATGGGAGTGTGATTGATTCTTTGCATGACGGACTAGGTGTGTGAGTAACTCCATGGATGAGTGGCGGTGTGTGAGTGTCTGTATAGGTGTATGAGTGCATATGATAGCGTTGTATTGATGAGTGACTGCATGTATGAGTGATTGTATGGGTGAATGAGTGGATGTGTGTGTAGACCTAGGAATCAGGGAGTGTGCATGTAGTAACTGGTATTGGTGTGTCGATGGTTTCGAAAATGATAGTCTGTATTTTACAGTGGGTGTATAAAAGGTTATATTAGAGTGTGAGGAGGTGCATCAGATTTTCACGTGGATGATGTCATCAGTGATGTCATTTGAGATGTCATCAGTGATGTCACTGACCATGTCATGAATGATGTAATATGTGACGTCATCAGCAGTGCATTGCGGGGGCACGAGTTATAGTTAGCTGAACTAACTATAACAGCGGAATTTCTCTGGTTTTGTACGAGTAAAATGTCCAACTAACTATAACGTCAATGAAACCTATGGTTTTTTCAGTGAATTTCTAAGGTTTTTTAAATGCTAATTTCTAACTATAACTTGCCTGAAACCTATGGTTTTTTCAGTGAATTTCAAAGGTTTTTTAAATGTTAATTTCTAACTATAACGTCCCTGAAACCTATGGTTTTTTCAGTGAATTTCAAAGGTTTTTTAAATGCTAATTTCTAACTATAACATACCAGTCGCGTTTCCAGAGTGGTGGAGAAAGGTGAGCGTGGCCTCAGAAACACCTCTTAGCAATCCCACTGTGTGGGATTTACTGGAGGTAACAGGAGGAGTAGTTAGCCCCCAACGTCAACCTTGGGGGCCAACTATCCCTTTTATTACCACCAGTAAGTCCCACACAGCAGAATTGCTAACTTCTTATATCAGGCCCGCCCCCTCCCTTCACCACTGTGCAAACGTACCCCCTAGCACGTTGTAAGTTGGGGGATTAAATCCCCTTGAATCCTGAGGGTCCCTGTGGGCCAACTAGCCCACCAGGTACCTCCAGTAAGCGCCACAGAGCTGCTTTGCAGAGAGGTGGTCTGAGGCCACGCCCCTTTTTACACCTCTCTGCAACGCAACTCTGTTGCGCTTACTGAAGGTACCTGGTGGGCTAGTTGGCCCCCAGGGACCCTCAGGATACAAGGGGACTTAATCCCCAAACTTACAACGTGCCAGAGGCCCTGTTTGCACAGCGGTGAAGTGAGGGGGTGGGGCCCGATGTGACAAGTGTGCAAACGCACCCCGTGGCGCGTTTTAAGTTGGGGCATTAAGTCCCCTTGAATCCTGAGGGTCCCTGGGGGCCAACTAGCCCACCAGGTACCTCCAGTAAGCACCACAGAGCTGCGTTGCAGAGAGGTGGTCCGAGGCCACGCCCCTTTTTACACCTCTCTGCAACGCAACTCTGTGGCGCTTACTGGAGGTACCTGGTGGGCTAGTTGGCCCCCAGGGACCCTCAGGATTCAAGGGGACTTAATCCCCCAACTTAAAACACGCCACGGAGCGCGTTTGCACACTTGTCACATCAGGCCCCGCCCCCTCCCTTCACCACTGTACAAACGCGCCCCATGGCGCGTTTTAAGTTGGGGGATTAAGTCCCCTTGAATCGTGAGGGTCCCTGGGGTCCAACTAGCCCACCAGGTACCTCCAGTAAGCTCCACAGAGCTGCTTTGCAGAGAGGTGGTCCTAGGCCACGCCCCTTTTTACAGAGTTTGCTATGGCAGGGCGGGAGCCGCATGGCTCCCGCCCTGCCATAGCAAACAGCAGTGTCCCGGGGGTGGGCACCCCGGGACACTGCAGGAGCCGGCCCTGGGGGGTGGCGGTCCCCAGGGCCATCAAGGGCTCCAGGAGGGGGGCCACACGGCCCCCCTTCCTTCCAGTGCAAAGCCCAGGAAGGTGGTGGTCCCCGGGGCTCGGGGGTCCGTAACGGACCCCCACATTTGCATACGTAGTGCCCCGGGGAGGTGGCGGACCCCGGGGCTGTGGGGGGCTGCGTGCCCCTGCGTTTTTATTGGCAAAGCCCCGGGGAGGTGGTGGTCCCTGGGGCTCCGGGGGGGCTGCGTGCCCCGCAAATAATGAAATAAGCCCCGGGGAGGTGGTGGTCCCCGGGGCTGCGGGGGCCCCCGCTATACATTTCGGCATTGCCCCCGGGACCTGGCCCACCCGGAGGCTTAAAAATAACGAAGCGCGGGAGCCCGCGCTTCATTTTTTTAAAGAAATTTTGTCCGGATTCGCACACCCTGCGCGAATTCGGCTGATTTCTTTTTACAAAAAAATGCTTTCTTTGGCCCTGGGGGTCCCTGTGGGACACCCTCAGCAGGCCTAGGGGGTCAGGGTGTCTGTACCCTGCCCCCTTTTCTTGTTTTTTCACTGTGTTTCACTGTTTTCTTGTGACTCGGTTCTACTGAGTCACAAGATGGCTGCCAACACTTCCTGGTTTGGAGTGTTGGCAGCCAATCACAGTGAAGCTCGTGCTCGGGAGGGTTCGGGAACCCACTGCTGCCCCAGATATCGATATTTTTCTCTTTTTCTAATTTCTCAGCAACTACTGAACGGATTTACACCATTTAACAAAAAGTGCTCTTTCTGAACCAAGGGCTACATTTTTGCCAAATTTGGTGTAATTCCGTTCAGCAGTTCGGGCTGTAGCTTTGTCTAAAGTTTCCTATGGAAAATAACATGGGGAAATGCGTTTTGGGACCCCCCTTTTATCTCAGCCCCCGCTTGACGAATCACCCCGAAACTTTCAAGACAGGAGCTGACCGGAGCGCCCCATTAGTTTTGAAACTTTCGCGAAGATTCGTCAAACGGCGCCAAAGTTATTGGGAAAAAAAAATGCTTTTCCTATGGGAACTAGGTCCTAACTATAACTACCTACTGGCGACCGCCAGTAGGTAATATATATAGATATATATATATATATATATATATATATATATATATATATATATATATATATATATATATATATATATATATATATATATATATATATATATATATATATATATATATATATATATATATATATATCCAATCACAAGAGTTGCCTCCAAAGAAGAAACCTCACTCAGGTATGTATTTGCTTGTAACTTTATTCAGCGAAGGCTGCACCAGAAGGAGTCCAACATGGAAAGCACAACGTGCGAGCCTGACGCGTAACGTGATTATCTCACTTCTTCAGAGGCTCGTTATAACAGACATCATGCTACCACAGGTGTCACTACCTTAATAAAGATGTCCAGTCCTCAGTGGGCATGGCTGCTCGCACAGCCTCCTGGAATCTGTAGTTGAGCACAATCTTGCTTCAGTGAGCTGGCGCACAATTCTGTCCATATTAAAAACATTATTACCACAGTGGGTTGCTTTCACATAGCTGCCTCTTATTCTGCTGCACCTCATTGCCTTCGTTTAGCAAGCGCCTGGCCCATTAGCGCATGTCGTTGTGGCAAGACAAGGGTCCGTTTTGACATGGCGGGTTTCCTCCTACGGCTAGGCACAGCCGTTTCAAATCCAATCACAAGAGTTGCCTCCAAAGAAGAAACCTCACTCAGGTACGTATTTGCTTGTAACTTTATTCAGTGAAGGCTGCACCAGAAAGAGTCCAACTTGGAAAGCACAACGTGCGAGCCTGACGCGTTTCGTGATTATCTCACTTCTTCAGAGGCTCGTTATAACAGACATCACGCTACCACAGGTGCCACTACCATAATAAAGATGTCCAGTCCTCAGTGGGCGTGGCCGCTCGCAAGGCCTCCTGGAATCTGTAGTTGAGCATAATCTTGCTTCAGTGAGCTGGCGCACGATTCTGTCCATATTAAACATTATTACCACAGTGGGTTGCTTTCACATAGCTGCCTTTTATTCTGCTGCACCTCATTGCCTTCGTTTAGCAAGCGCCTGGCCACTTAGCGCATGTCGTTGTGGCAAGACAAGGGTCTGTTTTGACACGGCGGGTTTCCTCCTACGGCTAGGCACAGCCGTTTCAAATCCAATCACAAGAGTTGCCTCCAAAGAAGAAACCTCACTCAGGTACGTATTTGCTTGTAACTTTATTCAGCGAAGGCTGCACCAGAAAGAGTCCAACATGGAAAGCACAACGTGCGAGCCTGACGTGTTTCGTGATTATCTCACTTCTTCAGAGGCTCGTTATAACAGACATCACGCTACCACAGGTGCCACTACCTTTATAAAGATGTCCAGTACTCAGTGGGCGTGGCCGCTCGCATGGCCTCCTGGAATCTGTAGTTGAGCATAATCTTGCTTCAGTGACCTGGCGCACGATTCTGTCCATATTAAACATTATTACCACAGTGGGTTGCTTTCACATAGCTGCCTCTTATTCTGCTGCACCTCATTGCCTTCGTTTAGCAAGCGCCTGGCCCATTAGCGCATGTCGTTGTGGAAAGACAAGTGTCCGTTTTGACACGGCGGGTTTCCTCCTACGGCTAGGCACAGCCGTTTCAAATCCAATCACAAGAGTTGCCTCCAAAGAAGAAACCTCACTCAGGTACGTATTTGCTTGTAACTTTATTCAGCGAAGGCTGCACCAGAAAGAGTCCAACATGGAAAGCACAACGTGCGAGCCTGACGCGTTTCGTGATTATCTCACTTCTTCAGAGGCTCGTTATAACAGACATCACGCTACCACAGGTGCCACTACCTTTATAAAGATGTCCAGTCCTCAGTGGGCGTGGCCGCTCGCACGGCCTCCTGGAATCTGTAGTTGAGCACAATCTTGCTTCAGTGAGCTGGCAAATGATTCTGTCCATATTAAACATTATTACCACAGTGGGTTGCTTTCACATAGCTGCCTCTTATTCTGCTGCACCTCATTGCCTTCGTTTAGCAAGCGCCTGGCCCATTAGCGCATGTCGTTGTGGCAAGACAAGGGTCCGTTTTGACACGGCGGGTTTCCTCCTACGGCTAGGCACAGCCGTTTCAAATCCAATCACAAGAGTTGCCTCCAAAGAAGAAACCTCACTCAGGTACGTATTTGCTTGTAACTTCATTCAGCGAAGGCTGCACCAGAAAGAGTCCAACATGGAAAGCACAACGTGCGAGCCTGACGCGTTTCGTGATTATCTCACTTCTTCAGAGGCTCGTTATACACAAATATATATGTTAGACCTGGCTTTTACATTAGGTCTATCCCCCGATTTTTTGCTTTGTGGCCTTCTGTTCCTGACCTGTTTTAGTTGGTTTTATGGCTCTGGGCACTTTACCACTGCTGATCAGTGCTAAAGTGCATATGCTCTCCCTGTAAATTGTATGTATAGACTGGTGTTTCCATAATTGGCTGATTTGATTTACTAGTCAGTCTCTAGTACAGTGCACTGTGTGTGCCCAGGGTCTGTAAATCAAATGCTGCTAGTGGGCCTGCAGCACTGATTGTGCCACCCACATAAGCAGCCTATAAATGTAACTCAGGCCTGCCGTTGCGGAGCCTGTGTGCAGTCTAGTACTGCTATGTCGATTTGGCAGGTGCACCCACTTGCCAGGTCTTAACCTTCCCTTTTCTTACATGTTAGTCACCTCTAAGGTAGGCCCAACGTACCTTTGTAGTGTTTTCACTGTATTACTGTTTGTGTTCACAAATGCTTTACACACTGCCTCTGAGATAAGCATGTCTGCTCGTGCAAAGCTACCAAGGGGGTGAGTGGGGGTTATTTTCGAAGTGTATCCCCCCGTACCCTGACTAGAAGCAAGGGTCCCCATTTGGACAAATGTACCTACCCCAGCCAACTAGAGACCCCCATTTCTAACTATATATATATGTATATGTGTGTGTGTGTGTGAGTGTGTGTGTGTGTATGTGTGTGTGTGTGTGTGTTTTAAGATAATGTGTGCAGATAGTGTCTCCTCTACCTTGCAGCTCATCCATGCTTTGCATTCATTGGCTGAAGGAGATGCAGATATCTCCCCTGGGTCTGGGCCCTTATGAAAGCATCATGAGCTCTAATAATAATATGCAATGTTAATAGGTTTAACAATCTGGTTAAGTGGAATATATTTGTCACACTAAGCACCTTGTATGCCAATGCAACAACAAGAAGCGTGATACGTCCGCATCTGTTCCGACGCATCGTCCAGGATCGTCGCATTGCATCGAGGTGCCAGGTCTGTCGCATCATTGGGGGACGCAGTAAGAAACTGACGCATCACCTCCCCACGCAGTAAGAAACCGACGCATCACCTCCTTTCCGGTAAGGAACTGACGCATTACCTCCCCTGCGCAGCAGTAAGGAACCGAGGCATCACCTCCCCTGGAGCAAGGAACCGACGCATCACATTCCCTGAGTGTAAGGAACTGAGGTATAACCTTCCCTGCGGCCCTTTTTGTTTGAGTGCGCGACACATCAAAGGTTCTTTGTGTGAAAAGTGTTGCATCTGCAATTTGCTTTGAACTGAACTATTTCTACCATTTGAAAGTCATGTTTTTATCACTGTATTGTGGATTTTTGTCGTTTTGGTCTTGTTTGGTTTAGATAAAGATTACTTATTTTTCTAAACTGGTGTGGTGTCCATTTGTAGTGTTTTCACTGTATTACTGTTTGTGTTCACAAATGCTTTACACACTGCCTCTGAGATAAGCCTGTCTGCTCGTGCCAAGCTACCAAGGGGGTGAGTGGGGGTTATTTTAGAAGTGTATCCCCCGTACCCTGACTAGAAGCAAGGGTCCCCATTGGGACAAATGTACCTACCCCACCCAACTAGAGACCCCCATTTCTAACTATATATATATATGAATATGTGTGTGTGTGTGTGTGTGTGTGAATGTGTGTGTGTGTATATGTGTGCATGTGTGTGTGTGTGTGTGTGTGTGTTTTAAGATAATGTGTGCAGATAGTGTCTCCTCTACCTTGCAGCTCATCCATGCTTTGCATTCATTGGCTGAAGGAGATGCAGATATCTCCCCTGGGTCTGGGCCCTTATGAAAGCATCATGAGCTCTAATAATAATATGCAATGTTAATGGGTTTAACAATCTGGTTAAGTGGAATATATTTGTCACACTAAGCACCTTGAATGCCAATGCAAATTTTCTTCAACACCCCTCTCCGCTCCTTTGGAAAGTCATGAGCTCACATATCCACAGTAGAAAACTACATCTACATGTTGGTGTAACTTAAATCTACGCATTGAATGATTCTAGCATGGGGTTTAGTGGGGAGAGAGTTGAGGTAAATATTATAGGCATTGGAAAACAGGATGTTGGTAGCTATCTGTTCATTAAATGGTGTGACCCAGAGCCTTTTATAACCCTATTTAATGCTATAGGTACGACTGGGTCCTTGAAAGGTGCATAAGTTGGGATTTTACCTACGTGATTCATTTTCTACATGGATTTCAATGGTGACAATGTCTTAAAGCATAGGGCGACATGTTAATGGGCCAAGGTTAACAGCCTCATGCCTATCTTTCCTACTGCTAGACCTTCTTCGTGGGGTGTAATTCCACATTTCCCTGGGTTCTTATTTCTTTCTTTATATGTCGGTAGACAAAGGTCTGTCACTCGTTTCTATGGCCCTCATTACGATATCGGGTGGACCGCCACTGGCCTGTTGGTGGCGGTCCGCCTGACATCTAGGGCAGCAATCCGACTGCTGGATAACGATACGGTCGGAGTACAGAGGGCGGGAGGAAAGGCAGCCGCCCCTGACAGGCTCAAGGAGCCTGTTGGGGCGACGGTCAGACAGTATTCCCTACAATGAAGGTGGTGCCTGTGCAGGCACCATCATAGGGATTACGATGTCCATTTCCAACAGCCTTTCAATGGCAGTTGGACAACAATGTGGCTAGGGAGGCTCATGTGGTGCCCCCCGAACATCCATGCACCATGTGCCAAGCACCACATGGTGCCTCGCACACGGTGCATGGATGTTTAAAAACGTCCCTTTTTCTACTGGGGCTTGTGCTGCGACCTTTTTCCGAACCCCCCCACACAAGCCACAATAGTAAAAGGCATGTTTCCAACCACCTTCACGGCGGTTGTATCATAATATGGTGGGTGGGACTGCCCACTACTTGTCACGCAGTCCCAATCCTTCTCTGGTGGCAGTCAGGCGCTCTTCCAACCGCCATCGTAATAAAGCCCTATATCTTTGACCAATTTTGGTGGGGTTTGGGTAAGTATCTCACGCTGTATTGATGGAAAGAAAATAATCATAGAGATTCTTGGTGCTAGTATATAATGAAAACCCTACAAATTAACTAAAAATACTTACATATTGTGGCATTGACATTACAAAGAACCATAGTGCCACAAAAGTTCCATGAATGGTGCAAAAGCACTTAATTAAATTCTTCCAGTTTAGAATGAAGGAAAACATGCACAATATTTCCATATATTTTTCTACTTTTCAAGCACCTTTCTCTGTACACATTTCACCAAGTGAAGTCCAGAATTACATATTGTACATGGAAACTGATGCAGTGACACTACACCCGGATTTACCAATAGCATTAGGAAGGGGAATTATGGGTTGCAGTGTTAACACCCCAAAATGGGCTTTCACCTAGGGAAAAGTGATTAATCATAGAAATCGATACATACGCGCTGATATTTTAGGTTTTCTCCACATTCTGGTACCCCTTTCCTCCAGATTTTCACTGCTGAAATGTGTCCATAGAAAACTTGAAGGAGCTGGTTTATTGAAGACCTTACCAGCGGCGGCCGGCACTGGTTAGAACGGTGAGGCGGTGGGGTGGGGCAGGGCGCGGCAGGGGCGGAAGCCGACAGACGACGGAATAGGTGTGATTTATTTATTTAATTATACCTACTCTGTCGTCTGTCGACTTCCCCCCATCCTACCCATCCCCAACGCCCCACCGCGTTTAACTGTGCCGGCCGCCGCTGCATAGTTAAGATTTAGTTGAGAACTCCAGTAGCCTCCAACTCAAGATTACCCTGAAAAGTATAATGAGAACCAAAAGGTGCATGTAGAAAAGCACCTGATGTTCGGGTTTTCACTCCCCTCTTGTAATCAGGAATCAGAAGACAACAAGAGGGATTACATTAGGCCTCAGAATCAATCTATCTATTTTTTTTTTTGCAGATTTTTATATAGTGCGAACTTGACCCGAATCGGGTATCAGAGCGCTTTACATAGCACCAGTTATGTTACATTAGAACACACATTCATTTTTTTTTTTGTTAGGCACGGGAAGATTAAGTGATTTGCCCAGAATCACAGGATGTTCAGCGTCATTGCCAAGACTCGAACCCAGTTCCCCAGTCGGACGCCCTAGCTGTTAGGCCAACTTATCTATCTATCTATCTATCTATCTATCTATTTTCCTGTCTGGCTGCATTTTTGTTAAACATGGAAAGGCAGACACCTAATAATAAGGCTTCCATCTCAAAATGGTACAGTTAAATAGAAAACATCTCGCACATAATTTGCAAACCTCTGCACTTTTGAACACACCAAATCATCATTCTCCTCCACCCCACACCCAAAACACATACAGGCCCATTTAATCTCCTTCCCTTGTAATCATGAAAAACTTAGCATTTCTGCAGCTCCCTCCATCTTGCCACCCTGGCAGAAAGCTAAGCAGCTGATTGCTACAGACCCTGGCTGATTAAGATGTCATCTCTGCTCTAACTTTGTATTTATTATACGAGTCTTGCTTTGTTTTTCTATATATACTCTTTTTTTTCCAAAGGTTATGAATCATTCTTCGATGTACATGGCTGTCCCAGGGGACAACGGCAGTTCTAATGAGGTAGCAGCAGCCGGCAAATGTAATTAATATCCCCAGGTCTTCACACTCTATTAATGTGCAGAGGCGGCTTGCTGCTGAGTGGGGAGGGGCGAGAGCCCGACCCCCGCCATTTCAAGGGTGTTCGCCCCACTGAGACACCTTCAACAATTTTGTAAATTTGATAAGAAGATGCAAAGAGCTAAGATGGGGAAGGAAGTGGAAATGACATCAACCACAAAGCCTTAGGCCTCCAGAACCCTGAGACAGCAACATAGGTCATATTACAAGTTACCCATTGTGTATTATTTTATTGTCACTTGTTTATTTTGGAACTGTTAGCTTAAGAAATGTGTTGTTTCAAACAGGGAAATATTTAAAAATGTTTACTGAAAATAGTAGGCGAAATACTGGAAAACACTGCTTTGATGTCTGTAGAAACAAGATACTGGAAATAATCTTACTGATGTAGTTAAGAATGTAGAAGCTTAGAAGAAAAGCTCTTTGGGTTGTTGAGCTGTTTTCTGCAAGGTGCAGCTAACAATGTAGGAATTTAGCAGTTTTATATATCACTCAGTCACTGGAAAAGTATACATGCACTTTACATTTCAACAACTTGTACAATGGAATCTTACAAAATGAACAATTTAAACCAAAGAACACAAGAGGTTCTGGTGCTATAGCAAGAGTACCGAATGCCTGAGGCAAGATATGTGGGAATTGGGAATAATTACGAGTTTGGCGGTGCTGGAGCGGGACCGCCCCACTACCACACCTTCAAACCCGAGGTTGAACCGCCCGCCAGATTAGGAGTTTTCCCCTGGTCTGGTGGGCAGTCTTTGGCGTTCCCACAGCGGTGCCTTGAAATAGGCACCGGAAAGGAAACATCAAAATCAGTACCTGCATGGCATGGACTGCTGCAGTCCATGCTGTGCAGGTACTGTGGTTCATGCACACAGGGAGGGGCACAACATGTGCCCCCCACATGCATCCACAGGCCCAGAGGCACAAGGGGGCCCTGTAGGGCCCTCTTTGTTTCCTCTCCGCCACGGTTTTCATGGCGGTGGAACCACCATGAAAACTACAGAGAGAGGAAACTCGTAATATGCTTGGCGGGACCGCGGCAGTCCTGCCAAGTATATTGCAGCCTCAAGATTGCCGCACCACCATCAGGGATCTCTGATCCCTGGCAGTTGCAGCGGTCCCAGGGTGGCCTGACCGCCCTAGCTGTAATTGGGTGGTTGGAAGACTGCCGCCTGCGCCCCACACGAGTCTGGCAGTCCATGGACCACCAGCATCATAATTAGCCCCATAGTTCTTTGGTTAGCTAAATATTGAAAATTAGATTTTCAGATGAGAAAACAAAACATACATTGCACTGTTCACAGGAAATAGAGATCAAATTCCAAATTAACATGGGTATATGCGGGAGCAGCTGTTTAAACAGAGGGCAGAGGTCAGAGTCACTCTTAAGGTGCAACATAGAAGACAAGATGCAAAGTCTGATGTGTGAGAGAGCAGTTAGTGCTATTGAGTTAGATAAATTCTGCAACGTCAGGCCTCCATCATTTGCTGGAAGAGTAGGAGAAAGGGTTTGGTATATAGTTTGCCTGGCAGTGAATTCCAGAAAAGAGTGGCAGCTCTAGAGAATGTCTGGTGCAGGTCATGTGACATATTGAATCTAGCGATTTCCAGTAGAATGTTCTTGCTACTTGTTAGAAATTGAAGTTTCTGGTTGGCAGATTATGCAACCTGTCCAAGCATTAGCCACAATCATAGTCAGGGTAAATCAGATACACAACCTAAAATAACCGGTGCTCACCCTCTGGTAGCTTGGCACAGAGCAGTCAGGATTAATTTTAGAGGCAATGTGTAAAGTATTGTGTACACTTTAATTACAGTAACACAGTGAAAACACCACAAAAGACTCCACACCTATTTAGAAAAATAGAGATTATTTATCTGAGTAAACAAGATCAAAATGAGAAAAATCCAATCAGTAGAATTGGAGATATGAATTTAAAAAAATGAAATCCAAAAACAATGCTTAGTGCTAAAAAGTTACTTCAGGTCGTACTAGACCGGGGTAAATCCAAAGTTCGTGCCGACCATGATGAAGGGCAGGCCTGCTACAGAACCCAAGCAGGGCCTGCTGAAAATGTACCTTGTATGGGGCAAGTGTCGGCGTCGAGGACTTCCTGCGTCGGTTCTGATTCACGAAGTCACATCGATGCATTGAACCCAAGCCTCACGGTCGTTGTCGAAGGGTCGGGCTGCATCTGAGTCGAGACCCCCAGCAGCGTCTTCGGATTGGCCCTGTGTCATCATCAAACCTCACAGTCGAGACCAGGGTCGTCATCAAATTAGCATTATGTCAGAGTGCTCTGCAACGGTTCCGATCGGCACAAAGGGGTCACTGCATCGATTTTAGCAGAAAACAGCTGTAGAACCCACTTTTCAGACCCAGGACTGGAGGGGACACCTCAGGCAAGGGTAGGCCTCACAAATGGCAGCAGCACCAGCAGAGTTGCAGGAAGTCTTTTGTGACCCTGAGACTTCAGAGAAGAGAAGGGAAGCCAACAAGCCTTTGGAGAAACTTGGGTTCAAGGATGTAAAGAACAGGTTCAGTCCTTCTCACTCCCAGGCAAGAAGCAGCAGACAGCAGGCCAACACAGCAGAGCAGGTAGCAAAGTGGTAGTCCCTCCTTCAGCACAGCAGCTCTTTTTCCAGGCAGAATGTCCTTGGTTCCAGCAAAGTTCTGATTTGGTCATGTCAGGGGTCCAGTACTTATACCCAAATATGCCTTTGAAGTGGGGGAGCCTTCAAAGAGGCCTTTGAAGATCACAAGGACCCTGCCTTTCGTGCCCTGGCTCTAGACTCACTACGGGGGTATGCATCTTTCTGTGTGGGGACAGGCACAGCTCTAATCAGGTGCAATGTTAACTGATGGGAGAGATAGGACTTGCAGTAGTGAAAAATGAATTTAACAGTTTTTCACTACCAGTATATGTAAAACTTTACTAGGGTCTTCCAATTAAATATGCCAATTGTGGATAAGCCAATGTTACTGTGTTTTGAGTAAAGAGCACATGCACTTTAGCACTGTTTAGCAGTGATAGAGTGCCCAGAATCCTAAAGCCAGCAAAAATGAAGTGAGGATAACAAGGGGTTAGAAGGTAAAAAGTCAGGGGAAATCTGCTGAATCTCCTTTTGCTGTCAGATCAGTTGAGATAGTTAGCGATATAAGATGGTGTATCACGGCGCAAGGCTTGAGTTAGCGATATAAGATGGTGTATTATATTGCAAGGCTTGAGTTAGCGATCTAAGATGGTGTTCTACACTGCAAGGATTGGTAGGTAAAGCATCGCAGTTAGAACTTTATTATAGCCTCAACTGGTTGCCAATGAAGTTGGTGAGGATAAGCCTGATGTGGTTGCCTTTTCTTGTGGTTATAGGAGTCAGGAGAATAACTTTGAGAGGGGTGAGAGCAGAATGTGGCAAAAGGTTGTCAAAGTTCCAGGGTGACAGTATCAGGACACGAGCTGCAGTTGATTGGGCAACAGGACCGGTTTGATTTTGTCTTTTCTTTTCAGTACATATAGGTTGAAGTCGGCACTGAATGGAATGTTCATGTTTATTGACCTTTTATAAACAGAATGTTGATTAAACTCTTAACAATGAAAAGCTGTACGGTGTAGTTAGGGGCTGCCATTATGATAATGAAAACATATTTCACATTGGCCATGAAATATTTTGATTACTTCATGGTCTTTGTGAAACATATATCTGTAGAGTGTAATGTGCTATTTATTACCATTTTTGTTGGGAGGGCAATGACTCATGAGAGACAAAGCTTCAAGTGGGGCACATTGCCCCTCAAATCCCTGAATAATGCTACTAAATAGCATATTACACTGAGCGTATTTGCATATATGGTTTAAATCATATTGCATTATCATGTGCACTAGTTCTAAACAAAGTTATTGAACCAAAACCAGATCACAAGGAGTTACATCAATGCCTTAAGATAAAAACACAATGAATGGTCATTGATCTATTAGCAGAATCGTTTTTCTTTGTGAATTATTTGTAACATGAAATCCGTGAGACAATGAGCAGTATTTTCGCCTGCCATTCACTTCGTACTAACTCTATACAATAATAATAACAATGAATTTGATCTTTGCATTGTAGTAATAAATGTGTGACTGTGTCTTTATTAATTCACCCACTCTATTTATTGTTTTGCTAATATTTTGGCCACAGTCAATGAATCTGCATGAAATTTGGCAGTGACTTGCCATGTGTACCTATGCCCCTTTATTAAAAAAATTCTGGAAAGTTGGTGGACAAGTGTTGGATCTGGCCCTTTTGACAGGTTTATCCCCAAACTTTTTGCCTCTTATTTGTATGACCTGTTTTTGTTGGCTTTAGGACCCTGGGAACTTTACCACTGCTAATCTGTGCTAAAGTGCATTTTTTCTCTGTGTAAGTGATGGTTAATGATTGGTTATCCAGGATTGGCATATTACATTTACTGATAAGTCCCTAGTAAAGTGCACTCTGTGTGCTCAGGGCCTGTAAATCAAATGCTACTAGTGAACTTGCAGCACTGATGGTGCCACCCACACAAGTAGCCTTTCAAATATGTCTCAGACCTGCCATTGCAGTGTTTGCACGCACAGTTTTTAACTGCCATGTTGACCTGGCAAGTGCATTCACTTGACAGGCCCTAACCTTCCCATTTCTTACATGTATGTGACCCCTAGGGTAGGTCCAAGTTACTCCCATGGGCAGGATGCAATGTATGTGAAAGATGGGACATGTACTGGTGTGTTTTACATGTCCTGATACTGAAATACTGCCAGTTTCGTTTTTCACCATGGTAAGGACTAGCTCTATGATTGGCTCTGATTGGAGCTGCCTTGTAACATTTTACAAGTGTAACTTTCAATTGGGAACAGCTAGAGATTAGGAGTTTTAGCTTCCTGAGTTCAGAATTTAATAACATATTTTAGTAAATTTGTTTTTTAAATTGTGTGTTTGAAAATGCCACTTTTTGAAAGTAGAAAAATTATTAATAGAGAATGCACTCCTTCCCTTATGTAAACTCGTTCTTCAAATTTTTTGTCGTCCATTAATGCGTGCGAAACAGGTGCTGTGTACCGTCCCAAGGCACAGCCTATATAATCGAAGTATCCTGGGGCACTTGATCGCGCCCCACCTGCCGCACTGCGAATGTGGGAAAGCTTCCCTCCTTTTATCCATTTCTTCCAGTATTATTCAATGTAATCTTGTGACACTCATAGTAATCATTATTTTTAAACACTTTTCCAATTTCATTAAAACACTGTAGAGACAGCATCCTTTCACCTTCCATCTTTATTTTAGCGTCTTCCAATGTTTACTGAGTGCCCATCGAGGCTTTTTCACAGCAACATAATCAGTCAAAGGTGAAACACAGAGTAGGCTCATCACGTTATGTTCCCAATGCATTTCGAGCCTCATGGGCTCTTCGTCAGGGGTTTCTACAAGAATAAAAGACAATTCAGCCAGTTGTACCCTACTAACCTTCACTGTTAAATCATAATCACAATAAAACGATCATACTACGCTCTCCTAGTGCCTAAACCTGCCGCCTCCCACTCAATCCAACATAACGTGATTTCCTCAATAATTCACCCGCCTGATCAAACAACATGCAATTCCCCTCCCTCCCCTTTCCAACTCTACGTGCCCTCTCTCACTAAACTCCCTGAAACAACCAGATAAACTGATGTCTCATTCCCAATCTCCTGTGCTCAAACCCCACTTTTAAAACTGCCAACCTATTATAACTCCAAACCCTCTCGTATTTTGATTTCCCCTTCATTCGGAATAGTGCTAAAATACCTTGATGAATACCGATGCAGCGCCGCCAAGTGGGAGAAATTCTCGATGCACAGCCCCATGCGGCTGAAGAAATCAGCGCAGCTTTACTCGGGGAAGAATGTAAGTTAGGGGTCAAATAGTTACCCATTTCCTCTGTTGTATTATCCATTGAACTGCAGAGGAGAGGGTTCTCATGTTGATTTGTTTGACTCAGCAGTTCCACATAGCAACAAACAGAGGAGAGGACACACAGTGCCTTTGGGTCTCTTGTGTTCCACTTCACTTTTAGAAGAAAATAGTCGCACAAGGGCTACTTCCATAAACTGTTTAATGCTAATAATGATAAAAACGATAATAATAACTTTATTTTATGATGTGCTTCATGCCTCACTCCTACCATTTCTAAGTGTTGCAGGAAACATGTATTATTGTTACTCAGTTTAATTGTATTCAATTTACCGACCTTAGAATGGTGAAAGGCAAAGTCAGCCTCGCTAAGCATGCTTTAAGGGGGGGGAAAGGACTGATTTCATTCCACATGTGATTCACTCATTAAGGCACAGAAGGGAAAAGGACAGATAGTTATGTCTTGCCTCAGTTGCTACCCTAAGTATAGTCAAGAGGGGAAAAGTCCACATATTAGCCACTTGCTGTGCTGTAATGCTAGAGTGGAAAGGACACACATCTCCCTCTTGTCTATGCCGCTTTGGTAAGTGAGGTGCAGAGATAAAGGGCCACTTTCTTACCTCTTGCATCTGTTGCTTTTAGGGGGGTGCACTAGTATTGAGCGACAGTGTGCGTTAATGGCCCTGATCCTTCATTTGGTACAGCATCGCCCCACTGCTTTGAAGCAATGAAAGAAAGGAAATATAAAATGATAATAACGTAATGTTATTACCATTTTATTTTGTCCTGCTGTGGTAGCTTTACGGGGTGGGGCGGGGTGGGGCTGCTCTGCTCACAGAGCAGGGGAGGAGTAGTAGCACCCTCCTAAGTGTGCAGTGACTGTTTGGCCGGCTCTCTCGTGCTGGCCAAATAGTCATGGGCACTTTGCATGTTCTCCATGCAGGTTGCATTACAGCCTGCGTGGAGAACTTGCCCAGACCCCCAGTCCCTGGCTGAGAGCTGAACCACAGTGCTCAGACCAATCACAATTGGTGGTCAGGGGAGCCTGGCTGCCTACTTCTTGTTCCATTCCAGAGGAGAGACGCGGTGGTTAGGTAAGTATAATCCCCTTACTCCCCCCTCACCTTCCCGCCTGATCCATGTTGGCCACTGCTGATTTGGTGTGGGGGCAAAACAAAATCTATAAGGTGGCCAATTTGACCATTGCTTGTGATGGTACACTGGCCATGGCAAGGAACCTAAAGCTCATGCAACGGATTCTGCATGCTGCTATTCACTTTCCTAAGGTACAGCGAGGACATGCCTTGCCCACGCCTCTCTGGCCACCCTTAGTTCCACAGAACAACAGCACTACCCTGACAGCCCACTCCTTTGGTGTTGCACTTAGTAATTTCACTTCACACACACACACTCACACACACACATATATATATATATATATATATATATACATATATATATATATGTATATATATACGTATGTATATATATATATATATATATGCGCTGCAACAAGGTACATTTCATCTTCGTACCAAACGGAAAGCACTCACGGGAACAATTCAGGTAGAAAATTACTTTATTGGTGCAGACCCCCCGCTCCCCTGACAGACGCGTTTCGCCTTACGGCTTTGTCAATGTCAGTTACCCTGTGCAAACCAACAGCATTTCAACTTCCACAATGTCACATGATCCACATTAAACATAGACGATGGACTTACATTATAACATTCTACCTTGCAGTGGTGGCCATCTTGTAGTGTTACATTTTGAGTTTACTTTGCTGTCGGATTTATTATATATACATATGTGCAAAATTGTGCAAAACAGAGAAAAGATTAAAAAGATTAAAAACGGTATACAAATGGGATGAGTTTCGAAAAACCCTGTCTTAACAATTCATAAATTGAATTGGCATTTATACAAATTTTATATCCAAATTTAAAAAGTTATGCAAAGGTGTCTCAATTCATAAAATTCATATTACAAAAAATTATTTTTGATAAAAATATATCATACCCATCTGTTACAAAATTACGCCCTGAATGGGCATTGCGGCGGTGTGAATATTTCTTTTTAATATTTTACATTTTGCATCATACCAGCTGTGTACTTATTTTACCCCAATGGGCATTCATTGTTTTCAATTTAAGGTGGAAATCTTAAAAACAAATATTTGGAATCCCTATGCTTATTTTGTGACTTGGTATCTCAACAAAAGGTTCCACTTAGCGATAATAAACTTCTAAGAATGTCCTTAGTTCTCCTACTGGCCCAGATGTACCCACAATTCCTCATCATTGTTTAACCCAATGGGGGCCTTTGTCTGTAAGTCAATTATATATTTGGATTCCAACACCCGCAATTTTTAGTCCTATCACCTCCTCTTTCTCCTCTTTCGATTTGATCAATACAATAATACGAGAGGAGATCACAATTACTTTGGTGATATTGTTCAAAGTGGCGTGCAACTGCATAAGTAGTGTCTTTATTTGTTATAGCACGCATATGCTCAAGGACGCGCTTTTTGACTGGGTGTATAGTACTTCCTATATAACGCTTAAAACAGGGGCACTCTAAACAATATACTGCAATATACTGCAAAAGTTTTTTAATCGTTCTAGATGGCCTAGGATCCCCTGGTCTTCCTCTATAGGTGGTGGTTTTCTTACTGTGTCTGCAGGCTTTGCAACGTAAACATGGAAAAAATCCCATGATGTTAATCTTATTTCTTGGTTTCATCATGGGATCAAAGTGATCAAAAAAAAAAAATATATATATATGTATATATATATATATGTATATGTACATATATGTATCTATGCATATGTATATATGTGTGTATATATATGTGTGTGTGTGTGAAGTGAAATATATATATATATATATATATATATATATATTCACTGAAAAAACAAAGTTATAGTGCTACTTTAGTGGGTGGCACAATGAGTGCTGCAACCCACTAGCAGTATTTAACGTACAGGTCCTGGGTACATTCAGGTCCATATACTATGGGCTTATGAGTAAATTAAGTGTGCTATTTCGGTATATCCCCATCTTATCATGCTTCAAAGGATAGCACAAGCACTTTACTACTGGTTAGCAGTAGTAAAGTGCAGAAAGACCTAATGCCAACAAAAACAAGCTCAGATACAGAAGGCAAAAATCTGCAGAAAGGGCAAATTTCCAACAATATATTTAAAGTATTTTCACTGTCTTAGATGCTCTACAATACAATCACCTGTTTCAATGGGCAGCTCTTACCCGTCATTGGGTATCTTTTAGGTTTATTTCGGTTTAGCTGGGAGAGAGATGTTTGCATTTTTTCCATTCACTGCAACCTTCTCTTGTGCCATTTTAACAGGTACGGGTCTGCACAATGGCTCTACAGGACACCGTGCGATGTAACCTTTAAAGTGAATCAAGGGTATGCATGAATTCCATATTTATGGCAGCTCTGATCTTTACCATTTTGGATGGTAAATAGCTATAAATCTACAACACCTTAAATTGAACTGATCATTATACATCTTTTATAAAAAAATAATTCATGTTTTGTAAAAGGTTAAAAACTGCGGGGCATATTTACGTTCCCTGGCGCATCCCTGCATATCAGCAGGGATGCGCCAGGGAAAATGCGTAACGCAAGTTTACCCTTGCGGAACGTCCGATGCGCCGCATTTACAATGCTGCGCATCGTGGCGCAAGGATGAGCAGATGCGTGACGCATCTGCCGGCGGAAGGTTGGCGCAGTGCTGAAGTCGTGTCGCAAGCGCGACGCAACTCCAGCACTGTTCCAACCTTCCCTATCCCTAACATGGTGCGTCAATCCTTACGCCTGCTTGAAGCAGGCGTAAGGATTTGACGCACCAGCGCCGGAAAAGTGACTGCGTGAAATCTTGTAGATTTCACTACGTCACTTTTCCGAGGCGTTCCTGCGCCGGAACGCCCCCTGCGCCGGTACGCCCACATGAAACCTGACGCAGGTTTCATGTGGCGCAGGGGTTTACTACGTGACGCATCTCCCTAGATGCGTCATGTTGTAAATATAGCGCAACGCGGCGCATGGTTTGCGTCGCCGCTGCGTCACATGCGTGACGCAACGGCGGCGCAAAAGTGGCGCAAGGGGCTTGTAAATATGCCCCTGCTATTTTACTGTAGCCACTCAGAATGCACATTCCTCTGACTGAAGCAGTAGCTCTGAAATCCAATCTGTATTGTTTTGGGGTTCTTTGGGGGCCCCTTTTGCTTGGCAGATTGATGACAAGTCCTATCACAGGGTTGCCAGTTCCAGATGTCAAAGGATATTGTTGTTTGGGGTAAAAAGGAAAAGACCACAGGTGCCAACACAAGCGAGTGGTCCTTCCTCTCTGTCTGACACCTCACTACACCTTGGCCTCGCAGAGCAGCGAAGGGAGCACTTTCACATCAAATGAAGCCAGGAGAAGTGTGCCAGGAAGTGTGCAATGTCAACTCAGAAGCCTCAAGCCAGCTCCCTTGAGATGTTGGGAATACCATATTGTGTGGACCAGCTGAGCAACTGTATTGTGTTTATGTTCTAAAGTCTTGAAAAATGGACCAGTAGATTGTGGTTTCCTGCTAAAAACGTGTGAGGGTGTCAACAAATCTTGGAGCAACTTTTGAAGGAGGAACTCCAAGCTCCCTGAAGTTGAAGTAGAAGAGATGACCTCACTTATGCCACTGTCCACTTTAGACTGAATTACATGCCTGCAAGATCTGGGACAGCAGGATTCCTTGATTCCTCTCATGTGCAAAAGCATATGCTAATTTATTTGATGTTCCTGCCTCCCAGAAGCACAGAGTGCCATGAAGCCAAAGTTCTTGAGCTGTGGAGTCAGGAGGCAGATCTCTGAAATGATGACTCTCCCGACTGATGTACCTTTACATCTTGGGTACAGGTGGAATGAGACACAGTGCGACAATCTTGATTCTACAGTGTTTTGCTGATAGTCATAGAGCTAGCGACCCCTGTCCCCAGGCAGCAGAGATGGCAGTACGGATGCTGGAGGTACCATGGCAAAGATCCCCCATATTAGCATCTACTAAAACACTGACTGGGAGATGCAGTTGAGGGCATCTGACAAAGATATGTGTTGGACAGGTGCCTAGAAATGTATGCTTACACCACTTCCATGTAAAATCCACATAAGTGTGCCGAGGTTTGTGTTACAGGAGTGTTAGAGCCAATGGGAAACATCCTGAACAACGACTCCGGAACAACGAGTTCCGGAGTCACGAAAGCGGAACTCCACCTTGCCCGAACAACGACTCAGCCTTAACCACGCATGTGCGTGGTTAAGGCTGATTCGGTCTAGTGTTCGGGCAGGGCGGAGTTCCGAGGAGCGTCGCAGAGGAACGGGTAAGAGGGGTTAATTTTCAGGGGGTGGTGGGGGTTTAGGATTAGATATTAGGGGTTTGGGGTTTAGTTTTAAGGTGGGGGAATTAGTTTAAAAGGTGTTGAGTTCGTTATTAGGAGGTGGGGGTAATCGTGTTTATTTTTAGAGTGGGGGAATTAGTTTTAGGAGGGCGGGGGGATTGGTGTTAGTATGCAGGGGTTGGGGGGTTTGGGGTTAGTTTTTAGGGGTTTGGGGTTAGTTTTTAGGGGTGTGCGTGATCGTGTTTGTTTTAAGGATGTGTTGGTGTTCGAGTATATTTTTAGGGTGGGAGGGAATTAGTTTAGTGTGTGTGGGTGATCGTGTTTATTTTTAGGCTGGGGTAATTTGTTTTTAAGGGGTGGGGGGATCGGGGTACTAGTTGGAAAGCATTTTTTTTAACACGCATTCCTTTACCACGAAAAATCGTGGTAAAGGAATGGTTGGTAAAAAAAATCGTGGTTTAGACAAGGTCGTGGTTGCGACCTCGTTGTTAGGGAAGTCGTGGTTGGGGAACTCTTTGTTCCAACATACAACCAGAGCCAATTAATGGTATAAAATTCAAAGTAGATGAACATTCACCAGGATTTATTTGTGAATCTGCGTCTTTATTTTCACTGTTGAGATCTAGAAGTTCAACAAATATTCATAAGTACAACCGTCTATAATCAGGCTTTGGTTGACAAAAATGTAAAAGATACAGGAAAATCATTAATGATTAATTTCACTGTGGCAAAACACGACCAGCAAACAGTATTTTTCTCAGATGTAAGACATGCCCTTGTCACTTTATATTTAGCGATTAGAAATTTGTAGAAGTCTTTTTGCAGAATATTTTGTAGTATTGTGTACTCAGGAATCGCCCACTCAGAGAAAATGCCAAAATACTCGAGCATACCAGTGCATGCAAATGTGTTACTTGCTGAATATAAACCGTTGCATATTTCTCATAATTGTGAACTTTTTGCACGAAGCTCCCATGGAGAATTTCAGTCTAAGCTGTTTTTTTTTTATATGAGGGAAGATTTCAATACTGGGGTAATGGAAATGGTGTGCCCGCTTCCACCAGAAGTCCTGAGAGTTTTGGGAGGAGAACTGTACTACCAAGTGGTACACTGGTGGATGTCTCAGTGAGCAAAATGCTCACGTTCAAGCACGAGGTCACAAGTTCAAAACCCAGCAAAGCTGACTCAGCCTTCCATCCTACACAGGTCGATAGATTGAGTGCCATTAAATCAGAAAATAGTCAAACCTATTATCTATAGCGCTAAAATACAGGAAAGCACAGTCTGAAGCACTATGTAAAATAAGGTTATCATTATTATGAGACACGCTCTGTGTTCCTGGTCCCCTGTTGCCTTCTTTGCATCCAATGCAGCTCTGAGAGTCCCAGAAGACGATTCACATGCCTCTAACACATTAGTACTCGCAAACATTTTCCCGGGGGCCGCAAAGTTTTGTCTTTGGTCTGACCGAGGGCCGCACTGATGCCAGCGGGGAGTGTAAAGTCAGTGTAGGAAAAGCAAAGCATACATATTTAGTAGCTGAACTCAATTGCGCAATGTTAAACCAGAAAACCTGGGATGAATCCCGACTTCTCGACTTGACCAAATATGTGACCCTGGGCAATTGTTTTATTTCAATTTACCTCCTTTTTCTTCATTATCACTTATAAGAGGAACTCGAAATACATGACTTAAGGATGCATTCTGTTCAAAACCATCTCCTGTGCTTGGTGTAATCACTAATGGCATTGCTGTCAAGATGGGAGGGGGAAAGCATGAACGTTTCTAAATTCATGTTTGAAAACCATCACTTCAAGAAAAATACTTCTGAATACACGGTTATAATTTGATTTACTAAAGTGAAATGGTTCTACAGGTCAATCAATTACACTTTTTGAATTTTTGAAAAGACTATCCTAATTTTACATGTTTGCTGTCATTAAAAAGGAAGGTGTTCCCAAAGTTAAGGGCCTAGTTACTTCCTTTCCCTAACTGCAATTAACCTTTAAATAAGTGTTTACTGTATATTTAAAAAATCAAAAAAAATCATGTTAGTGCAGAGTCGAGGAAACAGCAGCCCAGTGCTGCTGCTTGCCTGGGGGCCACATGTAAAGGTCAGGAGGGCCGCATGTGGCCCCCGGGCTGTACTTTGAGTATCCCTGCTCTAACACATCACTGGAGGCACCAATCAGACAATGTAGAAGGTCCCCATTATGAACCAAACCACTGATACTGACACACTCCTTGCTCACTGGGCTGGAATATTCAGGAGACCCTGGCATTGGTAGAATCAGACCGTGCGGAACTTCGGATATGTTTATTTGTTACAGAGATTTGAACAGTTTTGCAAATGCCATTTCACCCCACTGCCACTTTATAACCCTCAAATAATGAAAATCGCACAAATTAGTATTCAATTCACAAGCAAGCGCCACCAGATGTATTAGTAAGACAAGGCACCGGCACAGAAGCAGGACGTGAGTTTTCGAACGCACACTTTGAGAACACAACCCCTGATGAAGGGCTAAATCAGCCCGAAATGCATTGGGATGAACGACAATATGATTGATACATGTCATGAATGTATTCATGGAGAAATGAAACACATTGGAAAACCCAACATTTGAATGAATAAATGCATATTTGAATGAAGAAATCCAATATGGAATAAACCATCAAAATTGAGTATTGTTGGGTATTACAAATCAAGAACAAAGGGATTACTGTCCTTCATTTGGAATTCGGCAGTGCATCAAAGGGACGCTACCCCCTGGGGGGAGCGCAAGACTTACTCATTTAGCCACGCTTCTAAACAGAAAGAGCTACCTTGTTGCACACAGTCGCAGTCGGCATAGCTCATGGGTGGGGGGCGGGGTGCCGCGCAGGGAGGGGGGAGTTTTAATTTAATAAGAAATAATTTTTAAAAAGTATCTTTTCGCCGGCCGGGTCCCACGTCTTCTCGGCTCCTGCTTCTGCTCTCCTGCCTCCAGCAGGAACAGGAAGCAGGCAGCCTCCCTCCCCTCCCTTAAGCCAATCACAACGCTCCAATGCCAGCATTGTGATTGGTGGGGACGCCTCCCTGCCAGGGGCTTACAGGGAGGCCATGTTCTCCATGCAGGCTGCATTGCAGCCTGCATGGAGAAAGGGCAGAGAACCCATGACTGGTTTGGGCGGCCCCAGAGGGCCGACTAAACAGTCATTGCACCCTCAAGAGTGGGCACACCATTCCTCCCCTGCTCGCAGAGCAGCCCCACCCACCCGTAACTAAACATAAAATGGTAATGACGGGAAGTTATTACCATTTTATGTTCCTGCTTTTCGCACTGCAAGAAAGCAGTGGGGCGACGCTCGTCCGCCCTAGTGGAGGAGCTGCCCCTCGCTGAATACCATTAACAGACAGCTTTACAACTACAACAAATATATCTTGGTTATAGGTTTCATACAAATACAAAGTTCGTGAGCCAATTCCTATTAAATATATTGACCATCTCAGATGGAGCTGCCATCACCTTTAATTACAGGTTTTTAGTAGCTCTTTGCACAGCTTTTAGCAGCTTTTGGCAAAATGTGTTGTTGCGTTTTGCTTGCTTTTGTGCTTGGATTATTTACAGGGTCAGATACAGAAGGGCCTTACCTTGGTGGATCTATATGGCATGTATGTCGGCCAGTTTCAGCACTCAATCTGGGTATTTTCCTCAGTTGACCTTGTCCATGGTGTGGTGGACAAAAAAGTATGGACACCACAGGAAGCGAGTGCAGCCTCATCATGACAGATTTTGTGATATGATTCCAATGCTGGCCCAATATCAAAGAACTTGCCAACTCCATTCTGTAGTGGATCTCTAGGAATGGGTGGATATCCTGTAGGTGGAGCAGGTGCAAGTCTCTGATAGATCTCTAGAAATGGGTGGATATCCTGTAGGTGGAACAGGTGCAAGTCTCTGATAGATCTCTAAGAATGGGTGGAAATCCTGTAGGTGGATATCCTGTAGGTGGAACAGGTGCAAGTCTATGATAGATCACAGGTGCAAGTCTGTCATAGATCTCTAAGAATGGGTGGCTATCCTGTAGGTGGAGCAGGTGCAAGTCTGTGACAGATCTCTAAGAATGGGAGAAAATCCTGTAGGTGGAACAGGTGCAAGTCTGTGACAGATCTCTAAGAGTGCAAGGATGTCCTGCAGGTGGAACAGGTGCAAGTCTGGGATTGATCTCTAAGAATGGGAGGATATCCTGCAAGTGGGACAGGTGCAAGTCTCTGATAGATCTCTAAGAATGGGAGGATATCCTGCAGGTGGAGCAGGTGCAAGTCTGTGATAGATCTCCAAGAATGGGAGGATATCCTGCAGGTGCAAGTCTGTGATAGATCTTTAAAAATGGGAGAATATCCTGTAGGTGGAACAGGTGCAACTCTGTAGGTGGAACAGGTGCAAGTCTGTGATAGATCTCTAAGAATGGAGGGATATCCTGTAGGTGGAACAGGTGCAATGCTGTAGGTGGAACAGGTGCAAGTCTGTGATAGATCTCTAGAAATGGGAGAATATCCTGCAGGTGGAACAGGTGCAGGTCTGTCATAGATCTCTAAGAATGGGAGGATATCATGCAGGTGGAACAGGTGCAGGTCTGTGATAGATCTCTAGGAATGGGTGGATATCCTGTAGGTGGAACAGGTGCAAGTCTGTGATAGATCTCTAAGAATGGGTGGATATCCTGGAGGTGGAACAGGTTCAAGTCTGTGATGAATCTCTAAGAGTGGGTGGATATCCTGTAGGTGGAACAGGTGCAAGTCTGTGATGGATCTCTAAGAATGGGTGGATATACTGTAGGTGGAACAGGTACAAGTCTGTCATGGATCTCTAAGAACGGGTGGATATCCTGCAGGTGGAACAGGTGCAAGTCTCTGATAGATCTCCAAGAATGGGAGAATATCCTGTTGGTGGAGCAGGTGCAAGTCCGTCATAGATCTCTAATAATGGGTGAATATCCTGTAGGTGGAGCAGGTGCAAGTCTGTGACAGATCTCTAAGAATTGTTGGATATCCTGTAGGTGGAACAGGTGCAAGTCTGTGATAGATGTCTAAGAATGGGTGGGTATCCTGTAGGTGGAGCAGGTGCAAGTCTCTCATAGATCTCCAAGAATGGAAGAATATCCTGTTGGTGGAGCAGGTGCAAGTCTGTCATAGATCTCTAATAATGGGTGGATATCCTGTAGGTGGAGCAGGTGCAAGTCTGTGACAGATCTCTAAGAATTGTTGGATATCCTGTAGGTGGAACAGGTGCATGTCGCTGATAGACCTCTAAGAATGGGAGAATATCCTGCAGGTGGAACAGGTACAAGTCTCTGATAGATCTCTAAGAATGGGAGGATATCCTGTTGGTGGAGCAGGTGCAAGTCTGTGACGGATCTCTAAGAATGGGCGGATATCCTGCAGGTGGAACAGGTGCAAGTGTGTCATAGATCTCTAAGAATGGGAGAATATCTTGCAGGTGGAACAGGTGAAAGTCTGTCATTGATCTCTAAGAATGGGTGGATATCCTATAGGTGGAAAAGGTGCAAGTCTGTGACAGATCTCTAAGAATGGGTTGAAATCCTATAGGTGTAAAAGGTGCATGTCTGTGATAGATCTCTAAGAGTGGGAGGATATCTTGTAGGTGGAACAGGTGCAAGTCTGTGATAGATCTCTAAGAATGGAGGGATATCCTAGAGGTGGAGCAAGTGCTAGTCTCTGATAGATCTCTAAGAATGGAGGGATATCCTGTAAGTGGAACAGTTGCAAGTTAGTGTTATTGCCCACAAAAGGATAGTATCAACAATGATGCCCAGAATCTTAGGTTTTGGGAGAGAATGGTGGTGCACCCAAAGGGCGTGCCCATTCACGAGAGGTGGATGTTGCATCAGCGCAGCCCAGCATTATCACTTCTGTTGCTTGACCATTGAGATAAGTACGTTTCTTTCATACAGAAACTGACCTGGTCGTCACACTCTTTGAGATTTGACTAGTTCTCTTATTCTGTACCTGGGTTTTGGTAGCCTGCATGTTGAATAGAAGCTGTTGTTGTTCAACATCCAGCGCTGGTGGCCATGTGTGGATACTGAACAGTAGCTATGATGGGGGGATCTTGTTGTACACCACATAGCATCTTGAGCCAGGACCATTCAAGTCATCCATTCACTAAAGTTCTGTAGAAATGATTCAAGGTTTAGTAGGGATGTTGGACACCTTAACCTTCTCTGTGAAATTTCTCATTTCTTCTGCCCCGGGCTCTAGCTTCCTCAGCCTATAGTCAATGTTCTGTGGCAGAGGGTGTAGAAGATGATTAGAGATTGCTTAGTATGACCCCTGTATATTTTTGCAATGCTTGCTCTGAAGAACAACAGTACATCTTCATAGTTTTCTTGAGTCGAGTGCAGTGCTTAATTTGTAATCAATTGAGTCCCAGGTCCCACAGTACTTCTCAGGAGTCTACTGTCCCTAGCACTACCCTCAGCGTCCTTCCACTGCTGCACATTGCCAGCAGTACCCATGTGCTAGTTTTATCAGGTTTTAAAAAGTTTATTAAATCAAATGCCCCAGTGATGTTTTCTGCTAAACCATAGACACACAGTGCCACCATGTGGTGGATAAATACATGCCAGTGTTTGGAAATAAGTTCCAATGCCAGGCACTGGCACAAATTAAGCACTAGCCAACTGTAGATTGTTTTCAGCACTTCTAGAATTGTTAGTTCAGGAAAGTTTCAAAACATTGTTCACATAAGGTTGGATGCTTTGTACACAGCAGGCCTTTTGTGCCCTCTGACTGTTCCATAACAGCTTACTTTAACCTTTTGACCATTCTATAACAGCTTCCACAATTCATTTTACAGAAAATGTTGGGAATCATAGATATTCCAGCTTACCACCTTCTCTGTTCATACAGGCTTTAGTGGTGTTGCATAAGGCAAAGGACACACTAAACATATTGGATTCATAGGGCTCTGGGCTTGGATCACTCAGACTGCTGAAAAGATCATGGACATCCAGGGCACGCAAGAACACTCACAACACACTGGATGCTGGAGACACATTGAACATGACACATTCGGCTGTGGGCACCTTCACCGAATGGCTTTGGGTCATTCACGCCACTGTTGAGTTGAGGGTTTTAGGTTCACAAAACTCATATCCGGATATGACATATTTATTTTTAAATACCTTAGTGACTTTATGAGTGTTCTTCATCCAAGCAATGGCCACTCTCGTGGTACTCATAGTGGGACATCCAATTTCCTGGTCCCTAACGTACACTTATGACTACAACCATCTTTCCGTAATTTGTATTTAAAATTCTCATCTGGTCTTACTTGTTTGCAGGATATTTTATCAGCTTTGCTAAGTTTTTTCCAGAAGCTTGCATTTTAGGTCAGTGGTTTGAGGGTGGAGTTGTCATGTAGACGTATTACTAACAACATACACAAAGCAGACTTTGACTCTGTCCCTTTTAATAATTGACTTTTTTGACCAGCCTCTTACAGCCATTGGCTTCCAACTTAGGCAATCCTGTCTTGGCACAGTCCAGTGGATCATTCATCTCTCAATGAATACAACTGCCTGTTTGGGTGTATCTTCTGAAGTGCTTGCATTGAACTGCATACAACTAAAGCCAACAGTGTCCACTCCTGCTGGCTCCCTCTAATATGCTAACTTGGCATTCTGCAACATTAGCAAATTGAACCCAAGCCTATTGGCTTTGCCACTGTTTGTTTTAGTAGTTCTGTGGTGTATTAGCTCCTATATAAGTATTATAATTGGTTGGGTACTCTCATATTTCCATAGAAATAATAAGAGGTTGCAAAACTAGGTCTGGTGGCTCAGTAGACTGATGCATTCCTTCTAGAAACCTGTGTTGATCCTCATGGTCGCAGGTTTGAATCCCCTTGGGTCCATTCAGCCTTTTATCCTTCTTAGGTCAATAAAATTAGTGTCAACGAGTTGGGTATAATAAATATCTGTTATTCAGGGCCAAAGTGCTTCAATGGGTGTACGTGTGCTTTACTAGTGCTTTATTTCAGGGTTGTCACATCATGAACATAAAAGTTTGGAGAACTTGGAAGTAATTCCAGTAATCTCATTTTTTAAAAATAATTTAAGATGTTTTATATTTTAATAAAGCACACTGCTACACCAAAGGAATTCCTAATGCTAAATTCGGAAATGAAAACAGGGTCTTCAATTGAACATGAAGAAACATTGTAAAGAAGCAGGTTTTAGGTAAACTCTTTATAGAGAGACATGAATATGGAGTCGCATGTGTCAAAGGGAGTGGAAAGTGATTCCGAATTTTAACCACTAGATAGAAGACTCATCTTTCATCTTATCTCGCCTTCCTGATTCTAGAACCATGACCATTGCCAGAGTGGCAGATGTGAGTGTTTGAACAGACAAATAAAACAAACCCTGGATCTTGACCAGCAGTCCATAGGTTGGCCCGGGTCGCCTTGCGAAGGACAGCAGTAGGTGATCATCCGTCCATAGGTACCCAGATGTCCTCCACTGTGAAACCAAACATATGTTCTCAGGGAGGAGTTCACATATGGAGTTTAAGAGGGTTGCATGACAACTAGGTCGCAATGGATGTCTTGCAGATATAGGAGTGAGTGTCAACCACATCCTGGGCACCAATGATGTGGAAATGATCTAGGTATCATTGGCATATGTGTAGGAAGCGAACCCAAAAGCTAGAATTAAGGTCCCCTATAAGAAGTTGAAAGTTTTGAGAAAAAAAAACTAAGAATGAATGAAGACTCCTGGGCCTTTATTATGTGCTACATTGCTTGTAAATTATGCCATTTGGTACTTGTAGGTTTTGAAGGAATACATTAAAAGACAAAAATAAGTTTTCAAAAATAAGTTTTAATGCAGAGTCAGCTTTCTAAGACTATAGCAGATGTGAATGCCATTCATATCAAGCAGTGGGCCTTAGGGGAGGAACAAGTCAGTAACAACAGTACAAAACCTTGTACGTTGCCAACAGTGATTGGGCGAACTCTGTGTCAAGGAATGTGGAGGTGACTGTCTTGGGAGTTACTTTCAGAGGGCCCCAAAATCCTCCTAAGTGAAATAAAGGTTACTTACCCCTGTGTCTGTGGGGACTATATGGCAACATGTGCCCCTGCTCGTGCTTCCAGATCCATACTCTGGCATTGGCAGAGGCATTGGTCCCACACTTTTTTGGGGGATCCTGTTGGCAATTCAAAGACTGCAGATGGATAAAAAATTGGAAAAATGAATAAATATACAAATGTGAAACTTAATTGCTTGGAACATACAAGTGGGCAACAGAAGGCTGATAGGATATGGCAGGGCATCTCTTAGCGCGCCAGAAATCAGAATCGTGGTCCATTCTCATTATCCCAGTTATGCAAAAACTGGAAGGTAATAACCTGGAGTAAATCAGAATAAATTGCTAAAAATATTTATAGTTCTTCTCATCTGAAATGCCTCTAGAGCATGCCTCGGAGGCGATGCATGAGCGGGCCATCCAGCATGAAGAAACATATCTGGGGCAGGGGTGGTGAATTCTGGGAACGCGCTGCTCCTAATCAGCTGCTGAGCCCGTTGAGTAATGGAGCCCTGAATACAGGCCAAGGTGGAGGGGTGCGCGTAACATGGCTGCCTTGATGGGTAGAGCACAGGCTTGGAAGCTCCCCTCATCAGCTAGCGACAGCGGTTCCCAGGCCTGGCCCGCTAACCCAAGCCGGTGAAGGAAGAAGGTAGGGACTGACTGACCGCCACCGTCCGGTGCGCATGTGCTGCTGAACCGACACTTTGTAGCGGTAATTATTCCGGATGCCCTGGCGTGATGGATTGTTTCTGTTTAACTGAAGCCAAATAAAGCAGACTTGGTAATTACTCAGCCGAGCTGGCGCGTAGGTTAATGCTCTGTTTCCTAATATGTTTTCGAAAGCAGGACATAAAATGTCGCACTGTCCCGCTTTTTTGCACACGTGCTCAATCACGTCTATGGCTTAAAGCCGGCGCAAACATCCAATTTAAAGGGAAATGTTGAGGTGCCGGCGTACATTGAAGGCCTATCCATCAGCCTCCTTTACTTCTGAAAGCTAGCAAGAGATGGGGAAGCTGGCCAGCCTTCTGAGCGCACTGCTAACATGATGATCCTGGGAGAGGCTTAAAGCCTTTCCAGGGTCGGACTGAGACTGAAAATAGGCCCGGGCACCAAAATAAAACTGGCCCCCATTAGTGACTCAGATAACTAAAAAAGTGGCCCATGTTGCATATTGGGTTATGTTTAACTTCTGGATACCCAGTGGGCAAGTGTTTTGACATGTTTGGAAGTCTGCATGGATTTGAGCTTGCTGCAGGCAATGCTTGTTTTAATATCAGGGAAATCAACAGTAAAAATGGGCCCAGCAGACCTTGAAAATGGCCCACACGCTGAACTGTCAGACCAGCCCGTCGGGCACTGCTTGATTGCCCTATAGGCCAGTCTGACCCTAAACCTTACCTTCCAACTCATACCTCTCCTCATTGCTACCAAATATACTCATGACTACGGAGGGCCACATGATTTGATAACAAAAACTGCATTTTTTCAGCCTTTGCAAAAATATTTCAAAAGCTCGTGAAGGTTGTAAAGTTGCCCACTTTGCCATACATGAGTAAAAGTTGCCTCTATGTAACAAAAGGCACCATTGCACAAAGGATAATTCTTCAAAAGGTAAAATTGGAGAGAAAAATTTTGCATAAGTTTTTTTTTACCTCGGCTCAGTTGAATCGGAGAGAAAAAGATCTTCCAAAGCCTAAAAAACATATCATGAGCAAAGATGAATTTAAACCAGGAAACATGTATTTGTGTCCACATATTTATAGATATTGCCTGGTCTTAGTTGCTTAACTAATTATTCTGCACTGCCATCTGGCTGGACGTGCAGTCAATGATTAAAGGTCTGAACCCAACTCTGTCTTTGCTTTCTTTTGGGGGACTCGGGACTTGTCTATAAAATCAGAGCTCTGTAGGGGAGCTTTACATATGTAAAACCTGTACAGATCCCAAATGTCTCCTTTTCTGTTACCGCTTCCCCTGTACACAGGTCAGGCTTCACTATCACATCCTGAGTGCTTGATGCCAAACAATATCACGAGCCCCTTCACAAGCCAGGCTATGCACACTGATCACAGTGCATAGGCCCTTGTACTGTCATCCTGGTGAATTCACAAACACAGAAAATCCATAATCCAAGTAATAAACATTCACACAGACCTGGGGAGTCTGGTGGATTGGTGGACTAATGCAGAGATCTGTGTTTGACCCCATTGTCACAGGCTCAACTGCAGGTGAATCCACTCAGACTGTCATCATTCCAAGGTCGATAATGAGTACTATTGTGCTGGTAACAATAAACAAGCGTTATCTTTCCAGGGCGCCATCAGAGCCCCAGGAGTGAGACTGTGCTCTGCATCATGCATGTTATTTTAATGTAGAAAAGGCTTTCCGAATTTCCAAAACACTCCCCTTCTCGAATCACAGCATTCACAGCAGTGGTGAGGTAAGGCTGCAGCGAGCCTTAATTCAAGGAAAATGAAAATGAGTCACTGTGCCTCTGATTGGATAGTAAAAGATAGCTACAGTTGGGGTACAGTGGTTCTCGTCAGGAGCCCACTGCAGCTTGCACCACACATTGCCCCTGCCATGCTGCCAATCATAGTAACAACACACCTACTACCCATCACACCCCTACAAGTGTGACAATTCGGACCTATAAGAATGGCTTGGGCAGCAGGTAATAGTACATTTTAATGTATATTGAATTAATAATTAATTGCTGTTGTGCTTATTTCTAAATTAGCCAGACAGCGCCACCTTGTGGCAGACTGCACAAGTGTCGGTGTTGACAATTAAGTGCTGGTGCCAGCACCGGAAACCACTGGCTCAAATTAAGTACTGCTGTTGTGCTAATGATAGCTATGCCCCTCATTCATGGACATATTTGCGCAAGTAACTCTCTGGCATACTTCACCTTGTACACTATACCCTGCACAGTAACGCCTGGCCAGTCCCTCTTCTACCGGCCTTACCTTTCCAAAAGGCATGCATGGCAGAAGAGGTATTTTCCATCCATGCACGCAGGATCCAGAGCAGCATCCCAGTGTCCTTCAGGGCCACCCCACTGCTGCTCCAGTTTAGGAAAGAGATGAAGACTCTACTCTCTCAAGACACTACATCACAGATCGTTAACCATCCACAACCCAGCTTTCTCTTCTGCTACTGGTGGACTTTATGCTTGTCTCTGACCATGTACAGCACTCTGCTGCCTTTTGGATAGGTTCACGCAGTAGAAATACCATATATGCATACATGAACAGATTATGCATTGTCCTAGCACATCAAAGACCCTGGAAGTAACAATGGCATAAAAAAACTTCAGCCACCCAGCCCCCTGCAAAGTGCACGGAGGGGCCCCCCACGCTTCAGACCCAGTCAGGAGCTCTCAGGCCCACTTGTGCACAGTGCCAGAGAGGGCCCCCTGGAGCTCGGCCCCCCGCTCCGCAGGGGCTGCGGGGGCTACTGTTATGCCACTGGGTAGTAAACCATCACTAGTGGCAACAGTGCGAGAAGTCAGGCAACCTCCAGCAAACAAGATGCGTCTGAAATTGAATAGTTCAGATGTGGCTTATGCAAACCCACACTCAGCATGTGAGCTTCGATCGCCATCTTGGAGTGGGCTATTCTTCACAGCATACACTTTGAATACTGTTACGAAGCCACGCATGGCAAGGACACTTTGGATAACCCATGGAGAAAGATACAAATCTGACGTCCAACCCAATACAGCTTGCTGTGTGATGTGAGACTTTTGGGCAAATGTAAGTTCTGCGGTCAGAACCCTTTTACTTCTGAGCAGAGAGATGCTTTCACTTTCCCCGAGTCTGGGAGGTGTCATATACGGATCCATGCTCTGTAGAGAAAAGCCATGACTAAGGATATGGCTTAACAGCTAGAGCAGCCAACTTTGAAGCTGTAGATCCTGGGGGCTGATTACGATGGCGGGCGGACTTTGTCCGCCCGCCACCGTAGCGGTGATTGGGACCGCCCACCAGACATGCGGCGGTCCCACCACTGCAATTAGGATGCGACCGCCATACTGGCGGGCGCATCCTGGGCCTTTAACATTGCGGGCGGTGCTGCTGGCTGCAGCACCGTCCGCAATGTGAAAGGTGCTTGCACCGCATTTCCCTGCACCACGTGGCAGGCACCACGCGGTGCCTGCCACTTGGTGCATGGAAATGCAGGGGGGTACCAATCCCCGCCAGCCTTTCCATGGCGGCATCGCCGCCATGGAAAGACCTCCTAAAACCCACATCCTAATATGGCGGACGGTGCCTGGTAGGCACCGCAACCATATTAGTGGCCCTGCTCCGCCCGCCAGGCAATCAGAGCGATTGCCACCGGCGGAAAAGCGGCGGACGGACTTTGCGTCCGCCGCGATACCCACCACCATCCTAATATGGCGGTGGGTAATTCTCAATTTGATGGCGGAACGATTGCCACCGCCGGCCCGGCGGTGGTGATCGTTCCGCCATCGTAATGAGCCCCCAGGTTCGAGTCTGGCCGGAGGCTCAAACATCCTGTGATTCTGGGCAAATCACTTAATCTCCTCGTGCCTAGAAATGAATGTGTCCATCTGTTATGTAACTGGTGGTCTTGTAAAGCGCTCTGATACCTGTGGGTCGAGTTCGCGCTATATAAAACTGCAACAACAAAAAAAACCTCCCTGCTCCGCTTCACGAGACCTCTGGTCAAGCGCCCTTGAGGTAATTTAATCACTGGCTGCACTTGCTGTAGTTCGTGTTTTTGGGTGTGAGCAGTTATAGAACCTGAGGGTCCCTTTGAACTGGGAGATGTTCTTTTATTTCCGTGTTCCTGTTTCAGCTTGAAATTGCAGGGTCCCTATGATACAGACTGCCAGTCAACATGGATGCCTTATAATCACTGCGCTGCAGTAACGATGATGTAATTACTATGCCTGTTCTAACTGTGACCTCCGTCTACACCAACCTGAAACATACTCATTTCTAACAAAGGATTTAACTAACCACTCATTCACCAATGTGCCTTTATTGAGTGCCTAGAAGCTACTGAGCTATGCAGTATGCGCTGTACAAACTAAAGAAAGGATTAACACAAGTATGGAACAACAATATAGAATTGATATGGATTCACCTGCTCGCTATAGGAATCTTTACTCTTGCCCTCAGCTTTTCCTGTGACTGGGTTTTTCCCATGTTGGGTTCTTGCGGTGATTTGGGCAGCTCTGGTTTGCTGGTGCAAGTCCTGGAGACATGCCAGGGTGCCTTTGTCATAGAAATCCATCCTGTGATTACAGTGAGCACCTGGAGCTTCCTCAGCACTCCTGAAACACTGTGATCCTCGGATGTATTGTGTGCATTCTTTCCCTGATCTGCGAAAAATACGTGTGCCTGGGTGCAAACATTGAGCGCTATATGAATCAATGGAGGAACCTCTCTCTCTCTCTCTCTCTCTTTCCCCCGCTCTCTCTCTCTCTCTCCCCCTCGCTCTCTCTCTCTTTCTCACTCTCTCTCTCTTTCTCATTCTCTCTCTCTTTCTCACTCTCTCTCTCTCTCTCTTTCTCTCTCTTCCCCCTCGCTCTATTTCTCAATCTCTCTCACTCCCCTCGCTCTCTCTCTCGTTCTCGCTCTCTCCCCCTCGCTCTCGCTCTCTCTCTCTCCCTCTCACTGTCTCTCTCTCTCTCTCATGAGGACCGACCATTGCCCATAATGAAGTGTGTATTTACTATTCTAACTCCAAGCGTGATTTGATAGTAGGGTAGGTTATAAATCAGGCTCCAAGTTTTCCATTTTACAGATGAATACAGACAGAAAACAATGTGTTTCCTGTCTGTATTTATTTTTAGAAGCAGAAAAATACTGAAAATTGTGCTTCTAATGAGTGACTTTCCATGCTCTCTATTGTGAATTCCAAGACAACAGATGAGCAAATAGACAGCATGGAGAGTTAAAAAACAGGTTAAGATATCTTTAAATACAGGCATATGTTGAAACATATTTGTAGTAAATTGCTAATATTTACCTGTGAGTATAGCGTTTATCAATAGTTGGCTGTTGAATGTGCTAAAAAATGACAGGCATCAAAGTATGTGTGCATGTTTATCAGTTAAATAAATGTGGTAATGAACCATTTTTGACTCCACTTTTTCGCAAACCACAAAATAAATATGGATGAATACTACTAAGATGGCCCAAAAATAAATACGGATAAATACAGATGGAAACATTGAAAAAAAGAATACCATAAAACCAGGAGCCCTAGTATGAAGCGGACCAAGGCAAATAAAACTACTTTTTTATTTTTTGAAGATTTATTATGAGGATCGACCATTGACCATAATAAAGCGTGCATTTACTATTCTAACTCCACTTTCACTGTGATTGTAGTGTAGGTTATAGAGTGGACCGAGGCAAATATGACTGCACTTTTAGTTTTTTGACCCACTCACTCGAAAGTATCTAAACACACTACCGGGACCGGTCCTCATAAAGATAGTATTTGTCTGCTTCTGTCAGGGTTTACCCTCGCTATGAGGATCGATCTGGTCCTCACAGTGTGCGTAATACATACACACACACACACACACAGTTTTAGTTTAATCCAAAACTGACTCAATAATTAATTGTTGGTGCTCTTCCATATAATGCAACCCCCAAGCTCAAAACTTTCTGCTGGAAGATCAGGCATCTATGACCACAGACAAGGGGCGGTCTAGTCACAGACAACATCTCATCAGCTGTGAGCGGAACGAAGGATTAAATTAATACTCTCTGTAAGAATTACTGATGAGAACCAGAAAGCATAGCCAGTAAGCCCTTCCAAGAAGCAGTCACAAAGAAAAGTGCATCTCTTTGAAGGGAAATCAATCATGGCTCACACAGGGCTCCGTCCACAGCAACAAACAGTTTACCATAGCAGAGAGTAAACAGGCGTTCAAGGGGGGGTCTGGGTTTACCGTATAAGAAAACAATTGTTGTTTCCGTGTTGTACAAGGAGCTGTGATGTCTGCGGTCACCAATTAGAGCAATATTGGTGCAGTGGGCATTGCAATAATGCAGGCATGTAAGCTCAGATCTATTAACTGGATTCTAAAGTCCAATTAGGGTTTGTGGAGGTCAGAGGCTTGCAACATGCGCTAGAGGCAATGGAATACGGCACATAAGTACGGCCAACCACATAATTACCACAGAGAGCTCGACCCACCACAGAAGTAGGACCCAATTCCACCACAGTGCCATCTTTGCAAGCACTTGTACTACTACAGGCTACAGTGCCATTACAACAACTTGGGAACAACTGCAACATGCCCCTGTAACATTTAACAAACTGTGATACCACCACAACATGCCCCAGTGCCATCTCAACAGCCTATGGACCATCACAAAATGCCCATGCTTTATCTCAATAGCTTTTGGAACCATAGTGGTATGTCCTGCAGCCCTCTTAACAAGCTCCAGTACCGCTGCATAGGGCTGCAGCGGCACCTCAGCAGCCATTCTGCCTCCGCAATAGGTCAAAGTGACATCTTAACAGACTTTGGTGGTCTTTTAAAAGGCCCCAGTGTTACACAATAGGCACTGGAACCACCACAAAGGAGACTGGTGCAATCTCAACCATCTCTGGCACCACCCAGTAGGTGTCACTGCCATTTCATCAGGTTCTAACACCACCACAGTAGGTACCAGTGTCAGTCAGTAGATTCTGGCATGAAGACAATAGACGCCTATGCTACATAACAGCCACCATCCCCACAATAGACACCACTCTGATTTCAGCAGGGTTATGCACCAAATATATTCAAGTACCATCTCAACAGCTTTTGGGGCTACCACAGTAGTCCCTGATGCCATCTCAGAAGGCTATGGTGCTCCTTACCTAGGTGCCAGTGACATCTCAATAAGCCCTGGTGCCACCACAAAAAAACATACATCATGCCTTACACAATATCAACAAATGATATTGAAAAAAATATCTGGTGCCACCACCATAGACACCAGGGTCATCTCACAGGCTTGAATGTTTGTCCTGTGTTTATGATTGGCATTTCAATGTGTTTCACTGTCCTTACAGTAAACCAAGAAAACAGGCTCTGGAACTAGAAAAATAACATGGAACCACTTTAAGAGGACTAAAATGCATTGCAACTAACCCTTCTGCATTCACAGGTAGCTGGGAGAATTTAAATTGTATTGTATTATATTGCAACATTTATATAGTGCTTACAACCCCTGTGTGGGGCCCTGAAGTGCTTGACTACATGGGTAACATGCTACACCATTACAGTGTGTGGTTGGAAGAGTGGTGTCTTTGTTTTGACATTTGAAGTGTTTCCATGTCATGCGTGATGACCACCGAGGTGCAGTTATTGTGTTATGCGACACAACGCATGGCAGTGCGATGAATAAAGAAGCGTAAGAGACAAGTTTGCAGTATATAGTTTTCTGTAAGCTGGCAGCTTTGAGCAGCTCAGCAAGTCCCTTTCTGGTATGTTCATAGTCCACGTAGCTGGTTATTTCAGTTGCCTGTACATTCTCAGATATTTTGTTTAAAGTTTGTGGTCCTGAGCATGCATAGTTAAAAAAAAGAAATAGTGGAGAGATCTGCTGGAATGGGCTTTGTTAATATCAGCTCATATTTGTTTGTCACTGTGAGAAGCCAAGAAGCGGTTGTAGTATGTTGCTTGTTGGTACCTGCAGCGATAGACCAAATTAAAATCATCTGTTGGCCAGAGGCATATGGCAGATCTCTTTGGTTATTCCTTGTCTGTTCAGTTGGTGATGGTTGTCTTATATTTGCAGTGGACTGGTATAGTACAAGGTGATGGGCATAACTCTAGGCTGTTTTGTCTTATGTGAGTGTAATGGTGTCTAACAATAAACAAATTACTGTGCTGCCTGTATGAACTACAGTCAACTGCCCAGTCATTGAGTCTTATGATATTAGTGTGGGTTAAATATTGCACTGTATTATAATTGCACTTACTACCCCTGAAGAGGTATTGTATTGATTTATGCCGCTGGGAAGCACGATGCTCTGGAGCACAGGCTTATCAGTTTCTGGTTTTTTGGGGGATTATTGTCAGTTATTGGGATTAGTCTTGCATTCTTAGGGAAACCTTGCCACGTATGTACTCTAGTTTCTATGTGGTACATTGAATTAGCAGGAGTCAGATGTGATCTTTACTTGGTGTGGAGTATGTCCCTTCATCCATTGGTTGGCGGAAATGTCTATAATGTCTTCCAGTGTAACTAATGTTTTTGAAACAGGTCCTGGTCCCATGTTATTGGATCCTAATGCATCTAACACACCAGTGAGCCTCAGTAACAGGCTTCTGAGCCAGTAATCTTCTGCGCCACAAGAAATTTCCAGGATATTCCTCCTCGCGAGGCATCTCTGCCAGCGTAGTGGGCAGTGCACAATCTTGAAAAGCTCCAGCATACCCCCGTTTTGACCTCCTACGATATAAACAACTCCTAGTGCCTTATCAAAAGACCCCACTGCTACCTATACAAAGTCTAGCAACACCCAGAGAGACAGCAGTGCCAGGTCAGCATGTCTACTTTTTCCTCAGAGAAGCCCAGGGTAGACATTGAAACAGCCTATGATGAGCAGCAACCACCATCTATTCACACTAGCTGAGAGCTAAGGTGGCTACAAATAAACATCTATTATCTGCTTGAATACTGGCTCTAAAAATAGGTTTTCTTTGTTTCTGTGACTACTCACTCACCCAGTGTCTGCAAACTCAAGCAAAAAAAAAAAAAAACACCAGAATTGGCATGGAAAAGTGTTACTATGTGTTGTGGATTCACATGTTAGCTTTGTGGAAGTCCCACAGTAGTTTTGGTGTTCAGTCAGGGTGGCTGAGCAGGCCTTGTTCTTGCCATAGCACCTTGGAGTCCAAGTGTAAAACGTCAGTGACTGGGGCACTGAGTCTAACCCCCGTGGACTGTACCAGTGTTGTGTTATAGAATAAACCTGTCACCTTGGACCTCCGTAGACACGTTTCAACCTCCTCTCAAAACTTTACAATAATACTCTGACAAAACCAATGGTCGTAGTTGGAAAGAGAGAATGCTTACATGCACGTCCCTCATGTAAATAGTAACTTCCGGTGCCCCATTTCTACTATGTCTAGAGGAGTACGCAGACACAGGATGTAGACATCGCATTATGTCGCATTGAAATGATAGGCGCTCTCACTCTTGTACCAGCCGCCCGCTAGGTCATTAAGACCGGCTTGTGCAAGGCTGTTGTATGGCTGCTGCCCTGGAAACCATGGAGAGGAGTAGGCAGAGCGCAGTGGCCCATCTCATCCACTCATCCCAACATCAGCTGCAGCCTGCGCCAAGCTCCACATTGATGGGATAAATGCACAGGGACAACATGGGAAAAGCCAGCAAGGTCACCAAGGGTGAAAAGTCTTAAGAACTGGAAGTCAGTATCAACAGTGCTAGACTGCATGAGTCATAGTCAGTGCTTCAGCCCCCCGTGGAGCAACCTTTCTCTGACCTGGATGTCTTTGTCCACCCTGACGACGGAACACCTAGGGACGTTGGTGGCCCTGAGCTCTCCCTCCCTCCAGCTCTCTTTTCTCTATGTGGGTACCCAGGCAAACGTATATCTTATGTAGAGGCTGCAAGAGAGGTCTGACTATAGTTTTCTACCTCCTTCCCTCCCTGTTCCTGCCAAGCATTGCCTGCTCTGACACAACTGCATCTCTGACTTCCTCCCTCCATAATTGCCATGCGGCTACCCACAATTCTCTAAATCTCCGCCTCCTGAGAAACAAGCATTTTGGAAAAGACCTCTCTAGTCATACGACTGTCTCCCTTTTCATTGACACTATGTTGTGTCTTTCCCTCTCTTCTGTTCCCTCACAACGCTTTGAGAGAACCTTAGGGTGGGACATGCACTACGTGAAAAACTAAAATGGGGCACTTAGATGAGAGGTTATTGCAAACGTCCAAATGAAATGTCTCCAAGCATTAAAGCGCCTCTGGGCTATCGGTGAAGATGGGTCTTCAGACCTTTGCAGACCTTCAGAAACATGTCTTCGAGTCTCAGATGAGTGGGGAAATTGATCGAGAGGGCCGAGCCTCGAAGATGGATAGACTTTCCAACCACCCTGAAAATCACAGACTAGCATGAGGTTATGTCTGGGCTGGGTGTAATAACAGCATTACTGCTTGAGCTACACACGACGAGTTATCTGTTGCGCAAAATGGTTTATATATCATACTTTATAGAAAGCTGGTATTTACTTCCAATTTGAAACAGAACTCGAGATCTGGGAGAAAAGAGGATTCGAACAAGGCCCGACAGGTGCCATCAAATGAGAAAACTGAGACCGGAGCACAAGTTTCTAGGTTCCATTACCAACAGTGTATATTGTGGAGCACAAATGTACCCTATGGGCATCAGAGCTCTTTGCAAAGTAGAATGTAGTGTCAAAAATACTAGCAAAAAGCATATTTTAAATATATTTGTGCATCTTTTATAGCTCAAACATTTTTCAGGTGCTAATACTTTGTGTTTTCTTCTTATAAAATTCAAGTTAAACATTAAGGGTGTCGAGGCCACCATAGGGTGCGCCTTCTTTTTATCTGCAGATCATCTCGACTAGTCTTTCTGGCTTCTGTTGTCTTTCTATTGTCTTCGTTTTCATTTCTGGAATGTTTTTGTTCCTGTTTGCTAGAAACTGATCTGCTCCGATTTCTTCCATTTTCACCAAACTAGTTCGGTTTGTATTTATTTACCTTCGGGTTCAGTTGCCCTGTTTTTTTCTGTTGCTCCTGACCTGTATACCGCCCTCTGTTAAAAATGTAGACTCTAAGGCCATGTGAACATAACTTCCATGGTCTTGTAATATCAAATAAATGTGTTGTTCATAAACATCACTGTAGTTTGCAAACTTTGTAGCAGAACTTCTACAACTTAACACACTTCGCATTTGGCCCAACAACTTCGCAGGTATGAAAGACTGAAGCAATTACCAGGGTGTCGACGCTGAGGTTACACAAGAGCCCTGGAGCAAACCTGTTTACCTCTGCTTACCCACGGAGCTGCTTTGTTTACAGTAGGTCGTTTTTCTGTTGCTGAATATACAACCTTTGGGACCCTGCCCGCAGTGAAATGTTCCACTTTTAACGAGATTTCCGAGGAAACAAGTTTTCAGAATGTGTTTCTAAAAAGTGGCTAGTCGTTCACACCTTTTTTTTAAATTAACATTTTTGTTAAAATATAATTGGCGTGCTTGAAGGCGAGACAGACCGAATGGAGGAGTGAAAACCTGAACACAAGCAGGCGGGTAGAAAGGGAAATGAAAGAGAGAGCATTGGGAGATGTAGCTTATAGTGAACAAATCCCTGGACGTAAAACAAGGAGGTCTTATTAGGTCCACTTTCAGTTTTTCTCACTTTACTGAATTGTGTGACCTTAAGCAAAACATCTTTGCACCCTTATGTGCTACATTGGGAGGATTTACAGGCTAAACACCCAGAATATATCAGAATCAGGAAAGCACAAATTAAGCAAATCTTTTTTGTAATTCTGAAGTGTGGAAGAAACAAATATTTAAAACGATCAAAACAAATCAATACATTTGGTGATGCCATTTTCCACACATTATCCTTTGTGCGTTGTACAGTTTATTCTCAAACTGTGCGTACAAATGTAATGGCCATTTCAATTGAAAATGTGTTGTCTGTAATGGCAGAGCACTACCACACCATGCATACTCAACGCTACACAACTCCACTCTACAACACTCTACTCCACTCTACGCCAGTCCACTCTACAACACTCTACTCTACAACACTCTACTCTACAACACACTACGATAATCTACTCTCCTCTATGCTATGCCACTCCACTCTACGCCACTCCGCTCTACTCCACGCCACTCTGCCACAATACTCCACTCTATGCCACTCTACTCTCCAACACTCTACTCCACTCTCTGCCACTCCACTCTACAATACTCTACTGCACCCTATGCCACTCTACTGTACACCACTCTACTCTATGCCACCCCACTCTATGACACTCTACTCCAGTCCACTGTACTTCACACCACTTCACTCTATGGCACTCCACTCTATGCCACTCCACTCTACAATACTCTACTGCACTCTATGCCACTCTACCGTACACCACTCTACTCTATGCCACCCCACTCTATGCCACCCAACTTTAGCCACTCCACTCTAAGAAACTCCACTTGATGCCACTCCACTCTACAAAACGCCACTCGAGGATGCTGTACTCCACTACACTCTACGATACTCTACTCCACTCTACGTCACTCCATTCTACTCCACTGAATGCCACTCCAGTCTATGCCACTCTATGCCCCTACACTCTATTCCACCCTATGCCACTCCACTCTACGACACTCTACTCTATGCCACTCCAATCCATGCCACTCCCCTCTATAGTGCTCCACTCTATGACACTCTACAACACTCTATGCCACTCCACAGCACTCCAATCCATGGCACTCCACTCTACAACACTCTGACAATCTATGCCACTATACGCCACTCAATTCTATGCAATTAACTTCAATCTATGCCATTCCATACTATGCCACTCCACTCTACAACACTACACTCTACTTCCCTCTACGACGCTTTACTCCACTCTATGTATGACACTCTAAGCCCCTCCACTCTACGTCACTCGACTCCCCTCCACTGTACTCCGCTCCACAGTATGCTACGCCACTCTGGTGTAAGACATTCCACTCTACTCCACTCTACACCCGTCCACTCTACAACACTATACTCCACACTACAACCCTCTACTCCCCTCTGTGGCACAATGCTCTATGCCCCTCTACTCCACTCTATGCCCCTCCACTCTACCCACGCTACATCACTCCACTTTACACCACTCCACTCTATACTACTCTGCATCACACCACTGTACTCCACTCTTTTTCACTCTACTCCCTGACACGCCACTCTAATCCACGACTTTCCACTCTACTTCATGACACTCCCCTCTACGACACCCCACTCTACTCCACTCTACTCCACTCCACTCCACTCTACTCCACTTCACTCTATGCCACTCTACTCCACTCTATGCCACTCCTCGCCACTCTCCTCTACGTCACAAGCTTTTAGCCATGCTAAACATCAGCCGCACTGGAGTACAACATGGCTAAAACACATTGGCAAAGCCAATAGCTCTTGCATAGGCGAAACCTATTGGCTTTGCCAGTGCTTGTTTATAAATTTGGAGGAAGGGAGGGAAAAAAGAAAAAATACTTTTTGGAATCTTCTCAAGCAAACTTCAGTATTCAGCAGCTCTTCTATGGGTACAGATAGCTCACTAAATTCCTCTTCACGGGAATTTACAGCAATCCCCCCATTACACCCCTCAAGAATGCAATATGCAATGTATTCAGGCAGCCGCCTCGTCCGCCATTGGGCCTTAGTAACTGGCTCATGGCTTTGTGACGCGTGAGTTATGACTTGGCTCTCCCATGTGAGCCGTAAGAATAAGATCCGTAAGTAATGGCGGCCATTATGTATTCCATAAATATATAATGCGCCGGGGTGGGATGGAACATGCTGCCTCGCGCAGGGGCCAACCAGTAGAAATAAAAGATTTATTCCTGCCCGACACCAACACTGCAAATATTGTTTATGCCCCATAGTTATGCCGGCGCTTGCTTTGTGTTTATGAAGTGTTTCGGCAGACGGGCTTAATGCAGACAGAACAGTTGGCGGGAAGCTGCGCTACAGCATTTGTTGAAGAGATTTTTGCGGGGTCTGCGGTAAAACCACGCTCTGAAAATACTAAATCCTCCCCCAGCGCAGAAGGAGCTAAGAGCAGCCGGCCTAATTTGCTAAATATTCCGTTTTTTCTGGCGTATTATGGCTCTGCAGTGTCAAAGGTGGACAATAACAAACAACAATTATCCAAACGCGGTGCTCATCTTGGCCGCGCTGGGCTGGTGCAATATTTTCAGCAGTGCTCTAAGGGGGATATTCTCAAGAACGTGCGATAATCATCGCCAAAATAGGTTAACGCAATTCTTCACATCGCCGTCTATCGTGGGAAAATAACTCTGTGTCAACGTCTCATTCTCAACACGGCGGTAACATGCAATAGTTTCCCAATAACGCGTCAAATGTCCGCGATAAAATTACTGGGACGGTGATAAAAATCTAAAGCCTAACGTGAAAAAACTTGCGATGGGCCCAACTGCGATAAAAAATCCAGCGATAAGCAGCGCCAGGCCTGCAAGTCCCACAAGTCAAGTGGGAAAAACCACTATAAAAGCGTAAAAAAAAACACAAACAAAACACAAACAACTGCGAAGCACCATGGAGGTAGCCGGAACAAGTACAGAGGACAACCAGAACCCCACAAGCCCCACGGAGGACCAACCTGGGACCTCGGGGTCAGGGAAGGGGAAGAAGAAGAGGAACCCGCCTTTCGGTATGCAGGAAAACCAGATCCTCATTATGGAGGTGATAGAACACCACCATCAACTGCTCATCGCCTCCACTGTGTCATTGGCAACTAAAAATACTATATGGCAGTCCATCTTGGCCAAGGTGAATGCAGTCGGAGTGAAGAGAAGGGAAGTGGATGACTGCAAGAAGCGCTGGACTGATGTGAAGCACAAAACCAAGCTGAAACTCGCAGCCAACCTGAAAGCAGCAATACAGACTGGAGGTGGGAGTCCAGTGACACACCAGGAGCTGGATGAGATGGAGGAAATGGTGACCCGAGTCATCATTGGGGAGACGGTGGCAGGAGTTGGGGGACCAGACACTGCACAACATGACCTGAGCCAACAGCAACAGGGTGAGTAACGACCAGGGACTGGGGGGACAGGGGGAGATGGGCACAATGGCACACATGCACAATTAAGTATAGCACATCTGCGGACAAACCATGCCCAAGAGTCACAACTCCGACCAAGAGCCCAATTTACCCAAGTCTGCAATATCTCAGCACTGTATAAGCCAGAAGTGAAAGGCACACCCCCTGAAAGGGATAAGGGCCAGCAAAATCAGAGCTGAAGGGGCAACACACCCACAATGCAGCACACACACATAAGAATCAGAGCACCTCAACATTGACAACAATGTGGAACAAACTGCAACACCTTCACAACAGAACAGAGGACACAACTGCTGCCGCTTGTATGTAGAAAACGGCCATTCGCATTTGGCATAGCAGGAAACTGTGAGATGATAATGTACAAGTACAACCTCACATCCCTGATGGTGTAGAAATGTCAACTGTCCCGCATCAAATAGGCATCTCCTCACAAACAGTCACAATGTACATTGTCATACAGTCTGTAAGTAAACTTGTACAATGCGTGAACATACATGTGAACACAATGTCAATCTGCATCTCCCCTTCACATTGCAGAGGGAGAATCAACACCTCCTGCAGAGCAGACCCAACAACTCAGCACTGATGATGATGGGGACCTCCCCAACATCGACACCGACGCCCTCCAACAGCTCATGGACAGCTTCGGCACCCCAACTCCAGGAGCAGGGCAGCCCAGCTGCATCCAGGAGACCCCACCCCCTGCACAGACCACACAGCAGGAAGCACCCACCACCATGGCTGTCTCCCAGGACCCCCACGACCAACACTTGACCTCATGGCAGCCAAACTAGATGCCATACATGGGTGTCTAAGTCCCATCAGGGACCACTTACAGTCCCTAACGGACACCCACTGTCCGCTCCATGCTCTACAACAATCCATGGCTGACATCGCTGGAGTCATGACTCTGAGCCAAGAACAATTGTCTAGTCATAGTGGCTCCAGCGATGTCAGCCGGGAGTTGGGACACATAAGGAGAATGATGGAGAGCTTGGAGCGGATGCAGGCAGAAAGAATGTTTGCCACGGCTGCACACCAGCGAGGTGTAGCTTGATCTTCCATGCCCTGCAGATCCTCGTCATGGCATTGCCGCCACAAGTCCTGGCGCAGATGAATGCTGCTGCTACTACTCCATCCACATCTCTGCCCCCTGAAGTGTCAGTGCCACACAGTGGGGCAGACATTCCACCTCCGGCCCCTGATGTGTCAGTTCAACACAGTGATGCAAACTAAACACCACCACCCACATGTGAGGCACCTGACACATCAGAGGACGAAGATGATGATGAATCTGGCTTTGTGGTAGCATTCATCTCCGCCATATGGCCTGTTTCAGCTTGGTTCTGCCCTCTGCATCATGCCCTGGAATAACACCTTCCACTGTCCCCCGATACACCCAGCGACACTCACCTTGGACCTCGACATGGACTGCCACATATTGTTTGGTTACCAATGACACAGCAATCACACTGAGGACTGAAGTCTTCCTCTTCCGATGAACATGTCAATCCCTAAAGGACTCTGGCTGGCCCTCCACGGGGCAACAATGTAAAGTGGGGTTTGCATGGCCCTGTACTGCTCCAGCTTCAACACTCCACTGAATGCGAATAAAACATTCTCATTCACACAGATGTGTCATGGCTATGATCAATCAAGTATGAAAGTATGGATGAATGTAGGGACAGTGATTCCACAAAAAGGTACTCCCTGGGTAATGCTATCAATGCGCATCTATGGCCATGACCCAGATCGGCAGTGAGACACACATTGTCATTCAAATCAACACTCATCACAGTTGAACACAAGTGAAGGTGCGTAGACTTTATTAGCATATGCGTGATAGTACGGGCAAGATAAGTGCCACAACATGCAGACCAATGCAGCAGTATGTCAGAATTTTGGAACGTTGCCAGGCGCCGCAGTCCACTCCGTGGGTGGTGCCTCACCTTTCACAGGTGTGTGTTAACCCGAGTTGTTGTCCGCTCATGTATTCGGAGTCCAGGCGAATGCAGCCATGTCCACTGTTGTCGTGGGATATGTGACCAGATCTCCAAGATGCAGCAAGGTGTTGGGACATGTGCAATGGGTTCCAATCTGTTGTGGTTGCAGGTACGTAGTTACTCGTCCATGAAAGCGATTGCAGCTTCGTAGGCTATCATTTCCAACATGAGGTCATTGTCGACTTCATCAAACAGGACGGCGAGGCAATCCATTAGCAGGTCCGGACAGATGTGCTGTGTCCACCCCCTTTCACCAATTAGCACTACAGCCCAATAGGGGAGCGGTTCAATGTGGTCACTGCACACGAGGAGTTGTGCAATCTCCCAGGTCCAGCTGCCAGCATGTATGCCAAGTATCAAGGCATCCCATAAACGGGTATCACAGTGACACTCCTGGTCGTGGGCCAACATGGGGCACACACACATGTCAAAATCCAGTTCAGTTACCGTCCTGTTGAATAGGCAGACATCCATGGACCACCTGAATATGCACGATCGACAATGCAAAACAGGCTGAACGCAGGTGACGTTGGCAAGGCGGAAGCTTAGCCGGTAACTGATCCGCAGCACTGCCAATGGCAGTGCCCCCAGTAAATGCAGCATACGTGCACGGTACAGTTCCACGTGACAGGGGTTGTGCATGTGTCCGGGATGTTCTGCCATTGCGTTAGTGGCTCTGGTTGAAGAGGCCCTGTTCTGAAATGCGCCAGTTCTGTGGATGAAATGCCACAGCTCGGATCAATGAGTTGTTTTAGTGTGCAACGGTTGTACGCCTGGGATGGTGTGGGAGTAAGTGTGAAGGCAATTCCATGCAAGATAACTTCGAGCAAGGACTTCTGTGTGTGGGGTGTGTATACGTTGGTCTTTCGTAGGGCTGTGCGTAGTGTGGGAGTCGTCATCAGCTGCTATAGTATCTGTCAGGGGGTGCCGGCCACATGCAATTCCGAGGTCGGAGGTGCAGATGTGCTTCTGCCTGATAGCTCAGACAAAGGAGCTTTCATCCCTAATGTTAGTTTGTCATCTGCTTGCATTCAGGAAATGTGATGTGGCTTGTTGGGGGTGGGGTGGGATGTGTGCGACTTTGGGATTCATGTTTGACATGTGTTGCATGTGGCAAATGAGTGGCATCACGGTGTGTTACGTTGCCTCACAGCTGCTCCTCCCTCCCCCCGAGCCTATTTACTTGTGTGTGCTGCGCGGTTGCATCACTTGCACTCCTACGGCACACCATTGTCATGCCTGGCTGCGCATGTTCACAAGCCTGACAACGACACTGTGATGTTGGCCGTTGAAGGTGGGCGGCCACGTAAGTGTAGGCCTATGGTAAGGATAGGGCGGACACAGATGTGGAGTTCATGCCTGGCTGTACTCGCGCTGCGTTTAAGGCTAGGCATTTGGCTCATGCTGCGGCAATACAGATACACACAACACTTGGCATGTATGAGCCAAGACCCCACGCGGTCTTGCGCTCCTTCATTTCTCCGTTTGTGCGAGCCCGCCCTCCGGGTGCATGCTACATTGCAACATTGTCGATTGCGGGCCTGGTGGTGCCGACACTACAACAGAGACACACACATTAGTCACTTCCTTGTCCAGGCCAGCACTGAACCATGCCCAGAGCCCCGGGCAAATTCTTCACACCCCTACGCTGGACTGGCGTACGCCGGCCCAGCCCACTCCGCTTACGGGGGGGACGACAAAGCTACGTGTCCAAGGTCTTACCCACTGCCTGAGGTGACATGATTGCGTCCGCTGTCCACAGCACAATGTAATGTGGTAGGGCCCCGGGCCATCATGCATACATAATGACCACACGGACACACTTAGATAGGTAGTGGAACTGGCTACGGGTACGTGCGCCCGGCCCATTTTATTACTAGGGTCACATGTCCAGTGATGCCTGTGCTGGATGGGTGTGGGGTGAGTGTAAGCCAGCCCTCAGGGAGTGGTTGGGGCTGGCAACAACTAGAACAGTGATCAGCGGATCACACACACAGATTCAATCATAAAAGGTCCATGACTTGCAGTGCACTGAGGTAGGGGCACCAGAACTGGACTACAAAAGATTACATCATAAAGGGTCCATGACTTGAGCTGCACTGAGTATCGCAAGTCACGCACGGAGACGTCCCGGACGAGCAGCGACTTCATAGGAACCAGGATTATTTTGGTCCGTGTTTCGAAGTTCAACAGATTCTTACGGAACTAGGAGCTTTTCTGCCCGACCTTTCAAAGTAGTTCAGATTTCACTACAATGTCAGGCCCAGCTGATTAATCTGGCGTGGGCCAACCACCGTTTATTTCCTTACAAGTGCCTGCCTTCGCTCTCGTCCCTTAGGAGCCTACGCGCCCTTCTTCTCTTCCAAACTTCAGTGAAAGGCTTTCCATGGTAACTCCCCTTCCCTTTCCTCCCACCTCTGTCCTGAGGAAGACCCCGGCGTAAGGGACATAAAAGCCTACATTTTTCTTGGGGTCGAAACGTCGACATCTATTTTGTTAGCCAGCTTGAACAACAGAGATTCAGCACTGTGTTATTGTTTAAAACCATGGCTACTTACTGTTTGAATACATTGTGAACAATAGGCTCGAGAAATGAGCCATATGTCTTCTAAATAACGGACTGTTGTGATTTACACTTGATCCTGTATTCACTTTCTTACCCTCACTTGAACCACAATCACCTCACTTTTCCCCTCTTCCCTTTCCTTCCTAGGGGCACTTTATATGTAACAGTGTTTAAATGATGATACAAATTGATTTATGCCCAGTGTGATTAAATAACACTGCGTACAACAAATATTTTTCGTGCTTTCTATGAAATTTCTTCTGATTAATGTATTTTGTGTGTTGTTAATTTGTTTTCTGGGACCATTGTTCCTACGTACTGTTCGGCACCCAGGTCCCAGAGACTTTGTTTTGGTTTACCCTTTTCAGGTAACTAGCCCTGAGTTTGTGGCATAGGAAGCGCTCGGCAGGTGCGCGGCCTGCGATGATGCGTCGTCCGGGCGTGCCGCCCTCGAAGCAATGTCTGTTGCCTACTGGACTGTGCCATCCATAAATGAAGACTCTATTTGACTTGGGGGACCTGCTGACTGCAGTGTAGGCCGGAGGCAGCGGTCAGCAAGGGCCCACAGCCATGTGGCGTTGACTTGTGCTGTACAGAGTTAGTGGCACCTGGAGCGCTCGGCGGGTGCGCGGCCTGCGATGATGCGTCGTCCGGGAGGGCCGCCCTGGAGGCAATGTCTGTTGCCTACTGGATGGCGCCATAAATAAATCAAGACTCAATTTGAATTGTGAGCCCTGCTGTCCGCAGTGTAGGCCAGAGGCAGCCATCAGAAAGGGCCCACAGCCACGTGGCGATGACTTGTGGTGCACTGAGTTGGTGGCACTTGAAGCGCTCAGCGGGTGTGCAGCCAGCGATGATAGCGTGTCCTCGCAGGTCAGGTATGGATTTGATTTGAGCGCCCTGCTGACCGCAGTGTAGGCCGGAGGCAGTAGTCAGCACACACATAACTCCGCGGTGCTGTGCCGCTGTGTGCGCTGGGGGCCTGTGTCGCGGGAGCCAGCGATCGGCTGAGGAGGCTGGCGGTCATGGCGGCGGACTCATGGCAGGGTGAGGGGCGCCGCCCTGGCAGACGCGTTGGCCATCCCGGATGTGAACCACGTCCAGAGCCCCGGCCTATATATTCACACTCCTACGCTGGACTGGCGTACGCCGGCCCAGCCCACTCTGCTTACTCTTATAGGGGGGGACGACACAGCTACGTGACAGAGGTCTTCCCCACTGCCTGAGGTAACATGGTTGCGTCCACTGTCCACAACACTACAAACACCAGCAGTATATGTCCACATGGACATGTCTGTGCTCTGCATACTGAAGTCTGTCCAGCACATCACCGCCACACTTGGCATTGTGTACATTCTTTTTCATGGGTGACTTGCCTCCTTCACACATACTTGGTTCCCACCTCTCCCCACATTCTGCAATTGTGTGGCTGAGGGACCATGCCGTTTTCGGAAGGTCAGCTGTCTTCTTCTGCGCTGCCTAGGTGGTAGTCCTGTGGGGGTGGTCCGGGGGTGGGGGGGTCCTGGAGGTGGTGGCGGTGGGTGTTGTGGCGCTCTTGGGTCTCCAAGCTGCATGATCATTGGCTCCATGGCATCTGTTGGTCTTCAGATGTGGCTCTGGGCTGGCCTCCCTTTCATGCTGCAGGTTGTCATCCTGCTCAACACCAGCAGAAGCCAGGTGTTAAATCCCTGCTGCTAACGCGCCTTATCGCATGTTTTAGGCCCGCATCGCCAATCTGGCTGGTCATTGTGCATATCGCGAAGTGGTGTTGTCGTGAGTTTTTGCACGGGAACGCCTACTCTGCATATCAGTAGCGTTAGTTGTCGCTCTCATCCGTGGTGATGTTTTTGGCGTCAGCTATCACTGGAAAACTGGCGATATCGGCAGTTTGCACCAGCGTGAGGATAGGGCGATAAATCTATCGCCACTTTTGCGGCGCTAAAGTGCCGATAAATCGGCGATGGCTCCTTGAGAATATGCCCCTAACTGTTACAACTCCCCCACTGCCCACTTCTCCTTCGGCGGGAATCAAGTGTCTATAAACACCAGTTGCTCACGGCGAGAATTCATTCACTGGCCTCTCTGCTGAGACGGTAGCCTACCTTTTAAACGCAAAGAGCAAATGCATTTCTGCGTCCTATTTTCAGCAAAAAGAATGACTTCCAGACACTCGTGGGAGTATATTTTTTGACGAAAATTGAAGTTGCATACTTTTTGGTTTCTTGACATCACTGGCAATCGTATTGCTTCTCCAGCTCTGGGCTTATGTGTGCATCAACCCTGCCTTGGAAAGTGAACAGGTTGCTAAGTATTGTCTCATACCATCGAGTGTCAGTGAGGGGACCACCGCCTCACCGAGCTGGCACATCAAACGGGGCCACCTCATGCCACATAGAGTCATCTACCACAGAGGGGGGTGAGGGAGGGGGGAAAGGTGAGAAGATCACACTCAACAGAGCAGGTCACAACCTTGTGCGAACAGCCCTAGCACTAATTGAACCCACCCCTTCTTTTAAAACCGTGTCACCAGAGGGTCACAAAAATGCATTGTTTTTTTCCTGGTCTCTCACTATCCGTTCCAGCAAATTTATTTCATTTCAATTTTCAGAGAGGCCGACTGAGCACAGAGGGAGATGCGTTTCATGGGCTCCAGTTCGGATCTACACATCGGGCCCTAGCAGAAAGCAATGTAGTTAACACAGATGGTACTGTGGGTAAAAGTTACATTTAAAACCATTCAGGGTATCCTTGTCTGTGTTTTCTGTGTCTTTGTGTGAAATTAATTAAATCATTCGGTCCCTTGGTCGATGCCAAATTGCAGTCTATGGTTGAAGAATTTCCCAGTTTGGGGTTTTTAAAATATGGTCACCCTAGTTCAGGCTCCTACCCTACACTAGCTTTAGCACTCCGAGTACCCCTCAATAGCCCACTTTATAGAGGCCCCTCCCATTGCGATCTGATTGGCTCGCATCCTTGAAATGTTTTCGCTGTCAGCTAATCTCCGTTTAGTTTAAACTGCTCTTCAATCAACTTCTGGGTCACATCGACATTATGTTGCAGCTGCAGTGGATTGCGTCCCAACTGAATTAGAAGCTAAAGGTTACTTTACACCTCCTCACTGTAGTAATTTAATTTTAACTCATTAGATATTTCCATAGGCAAAAAGATGTCTGTAAAAAAAAAAAAAACATTTGCACAGGGTATAGGTGCTTATCGCACCAGTTATTTGTTAAATAATTGTTAATAAGTTGTGCAAATGGTATCTGCTCCAGTTTTGCTAGCGTTATTACCCATAAACGTAAACAGAAATTGCCTATTGGAGAATTAAGGTGAAAAATTTGCCAGGTGAATTCTCCTCCAAATAAAAACAAAAATAACCTCCGACATGTTTCAGCCTGTTTGGGCCGCATCAGTCAGATGCAGGTTATGTCATATGAGCGGCAGGTCACTTGCTTGAATTTACATCAGGCACTAATGATTCCTATGGGGCATATTCCAGTAAATCATTTTGTACTTGCTGTGCCAATACAGACCGGGACCAGCCATATCTAAATCAGTGTGGACTGGGCCCGAAAGGGACAGCCAATCCCCAACTGTAAGGCTGTGTCTCTGCCGAACATCAACCCTGGGCATGTTTCAGCTTCACGTGGTCTCAACAGTGAGGTGCACTTTGATCCGTATACCTCAGTTTGCCATGGCACCTAAAATCGGGCAAACCACTCACTCTGAAGAACAAAAAGAAACAGACTCAATGTTTGAATGAATCTCTGGCACTGGCAATTACTTTTAGCCGCATTCCAACCCCATCTTTTTTATTTACTCTACCATATACATAGAGACCAAACATATGCAAATCCGTGTTGGCCCCACCCAATTGAGTCCGTTACTGGACTTATGCCTTCTGTTATCCCATGCCCTTTACGTCAATATCTGTATGCATCACATTAATGTACACATTATGCAACTGTCGGATGTCGGAAATTGAACCTTTTTCTTCTCCATCCTCCATCCTCTTTCCTCTGTATTGCTTTTTATTATGAAAAACTGATAAAGCTTCTTGAACAAAAAAACATAGAAATACAGACTGCCAGCTCTGGAATGACAAGCAACCCCTGACATGTTTCAGCATTGTTGGGCCTCTTCAGTGAAGCCACATGGCACAGCAGCAAGCCAAGAAATCCATGCCTGGGTCTACCAGTTCCATGAAGCATTGTTTTCTGTTATTCCAAGGGTGCAGGGGAAGACCTTTGATAAAGAGCTGAGTAAGCAGTCTAAAATAACCATAGAGCAATGTATGTCATACAGCACACTAAAGTAGATTGCTAGGGTAGTTGCCAATGAGCCCCTGTGAAGGGAGTAGCTGTGAGTCAGTACTATTTTGTAAGCCAACAGCAAGAAACATTTTTGGATGCATACTTTCATCTTTCACTTTACATGTATAGGTCTACAACATCTAGCATGCATGGTGCATTTGGTGGATGAACGAGGGTTGGCTGAATGTCACTTCCCCAGTTGCCCGCTGTTGTTGTTGACCCGACTGTCTTTTTTACATGCCACAGGTCTGAAATTGGTTGTTATTAGACGCCCCTTGAGTACAGTTGTATCACAGCATGTCAGCTGAATCATACCGGGTCAGTGAAAATGATGGAAGGCATTGATCCCTGTTTGACCTCCTTTAAAACATAGCCCTCGGCTGGCACCATTGTATTAGGCTGAGATTCAGTCAGTCATGTTTTCTGCCAACTGTGCTAAGCATGCTGGGGCTGGGAGGCCTATATTTTCTCTGGGATTAGCTAAACTACAACATACAGAGGGCTGAAGAAACAGGAATGTGGGAAAGTCACCCTTGTGGCTTGGAGCCAGATGCCTACAGTGTAACAGATGCCAGACTTTGGCAAACAAGCAGTTGTTTAAAAGAAAACAGACCTGTAGTGCATTTGTTGTGCATAGATTGAGGTACAATGGGTTACACTGTCAGATATCTCTGACTTGTGAGCTGAAAATGTTCTACTGAGCTTCAGACAGTTTTGTAGAGAAAGTGGGCAAGGGCAAGAACTGAGCTGGGCTCTTGGTGATAGAGAAGAAATGCATCTTTACAACTCTAAGAATGTATAGGTGGTTCACAGGCAAAGCAATGGGATGAGATAGGCGAAAGTCAATGGACTATGTGTACCCATAGAAACGAACATTGGCAAGTCCAGTAGGTCTGGCTCTAACATGCTCATAAAGGCATGAATAAATGCTATTTGAAAGTAACAGCAGATTAAAGGCAGACTTATTAGCTTTATCATTGCTAGGTGCCTTGTGAGGGTCATGGATTTTCCGTTTCCCCAAAGCTGTTTGACATTTGGGCGCTCCCTTTCCACTAGCACCAAGGCCTTTTGTAGGCATTTGGTGAGCATTGGCATAATGATGGGGCGATTTGTGGTCACCTGGCTACAACATCATGAATATAGAAACAGCCCTGGCTTGCTCTTTGCACATGAAGTGCAGGTGCAATGCTTCCTGAGGGGAGAGATGGGGGATGTGTGGCCTATGCATTCTCTTGGGTCTCATGTAAGCATCCACAGTCTGCTCTCTAGAGATGCTAACCTGGCTGCACACACAGTGATGTACATGCCTGGGAGCTGGCTGTTTAGTTTCTGCCAAGTTACAGTACTGTACTAGTGTGATGGAAGCTTCCATTGTTGCTTGTGCTATGTGAATGTATGTGGGAGCTTGCACTCAACTGCATTTGCTGTACATTTGCTGCCTGCCACAGTGAGAATAAAACAAAATATAAGACGATAGTTTTCTATATACAATGTAAGGATGATTTGCAGAATTTTACTTGTTTTGGCTCAAAGTACTTTTGAGATGTAAAATAGTCAATCATGCATTGCAGTGCAAGTATTCCATAAGGCAGAATAACACATTAAAAAGCCAAAAGCATGAAATGAAAGAGGAATACTGCTCTGGGCACAGCCAAAGCCCAGTCTATGTATATTTTAAAGAATTGGTACCAGTAGGTCATGCAGACAGCTACATTGTCATTATGGAGAAAGCTTTGAAATCATACAAAATCTTCCACATTTCATTCCTTTGAGTAAGTGTTACAATGCTTGACTTACTCTTCACTTGCTCCTGAACTTCCAGGATTTCAGAGATTAATTTGTAAATACATGCAGGGGACAAGAGTTTTCCTAAGTCTGCCTACTGTGATTTCCATCTCATGCCGCTTGTGAGAAGTTGGCCTGGCATATGCTGTCCACTAATTATAGTGGGCACCTTGCACCAGTCCAAACAACCCCTTATTGGAGATAGGTAAAAGACAACCTTTATTGAAAGCTATCCTAGTGGTAGCTATGGAGAGCAGCCTTCAGGCTAAGTCTTGAAGGAATGTAAAGCAGCTTGTTTTACCAGTCTATAATCTCTTGAGTGACCAAATGAAAGAGGACCACACCAGGTATATATTCAAAATATATGTATTTATTACTAAACACACCCCTCTAGTCTCTTTATGAGGCTAGAGTTCGAAGTACATAAATTATAAGTTAGTTATCTACAGTAATAGCACAAATACACGTTTGAGCCCCAGGGGCGTACCAAACCATATACCAATAAAGTGGTATAAGAACCACGACTGAGCTAGACACAAGGCCTAGAGCCTGTAGAAGTGCTTGGACCACAAGGAACCACCCAAGGCAGTGACACAGGGGACCCACGGGGGACGCGTGCAGTGTATGAACACAGCCGTGAATCGCCGTTAACTTCTATGGGGAAAGTCGCAATTAGAATTTAAAAGAAAAGGGACACTTAGAGGAGGACTTGGAGCAAACCCTTTGAGAACTAGGCTGTTCTAGTGTCAATACCCATGGGAGCACCGGAGTACTCGAGTTACCTCACCCAGGGGAGCCGGGTGCATAGGTGTCTTTCGGGGTCGGGTTTCGTCGTCGCTTTCAATGGCGATCTGCTGCAAAGTGCTGCTGGCGGCCAAGACGAAAGTGTTCGGGTGGATCCAAAGGTGGATCGAAGATCTGAAGAACCTGAAAGCAGAGGGGACAGAGTCTGGATCACTAGCCAGTGACCAGGAAGGCGATGAGCAGATGCCCACCGATGTCGAGTGCTTCAGGTAGGTTGACGGTCGTCTTGACTCTTCAGCCACGAGGTCCAGGAGGTGTCGACAACAACCAGGAGCTGGATTCGAGCTGTCCCAGGACGTCTGTCTATTGCAGGGGTGTCGGCGACCGGATTGGACCCAACAAGCCTTGGCAACGGCAAGTCTCGTGGAAATGGCAGAAGGACGATGTTGCAGACCAGCAAGGTCTGGGGGACTCACCCAGCGAAGGTAAGTCAGGGCACGCCTGGAGCAACCAGGGAGCCCAAGCAGAAAAAGATTGGCCTTCGGGAGGGCCTACTAGCCAACGGACTAACGACCACGAAGGAGCCTCGAGTCGATGCACGTGGAGCTGGCTCACAGGACACTCGTGGAGTGGAGGCCAGTGATCTTCGGTGCAGTTGGTGCTGGAGGATGGGGCTTCTCGGAGCCCAAAGCACGACTTTGTGGGAGACCCAGAAGAGGATGCACTTGCAAATGCGATCGGTGTCCAGGGGTCACGGTTCCACGTTACCCACGACAGCTACGGGCCTCAGCTTTGCTGGGGACTCAGGGCAGCCTCGGGGAAGTCTGGAAATCCACCTCTGGTGATGCAAAGACTTCGGCGTCCGGCGGGAGCTTCAGCGATGCAGACCGGACAATTGCTTCTTTGGTGCCTGCCAAGCAGGGGAGTCACTCCTTGACCCCAAGGGAGATTCTTCAGTCCTCTAGTCTTGAAGTAGAGCGTCGAAGGTCCAGGATTCTGTGTCAGAGTTTCGTCCAGGTTAATCTAAAGTCCTAAGGACTGGGGTCCCCTACTTATACTAAGGTAGGGGGTTGGACATACTCTGTGGCCCCACCTATGGGAGGGTCAGGGCAGAGGGGTGGTTACACCCCTTTCCCTTTGTCCAGTTTCACGCCAGAGCAGGGGCTGGAAGCCCCTGAGCCGGTTTGAACTGGGGTATGCACAGGGACACCAAATGTGCCCCCAGTGCAGGACTTCAAAGCACCAGAGAGTGCTCCCGCCCAGCCCCAATACACACTATCCTGTCTGGGGAGGTGGTTACACCTCCCTGGGACAGGAAACCTATTGTCCAGGCCTCCCCTGCCGGAGTTTCGGTCAGCAGCAGGAGGCCAGACTCGTGTCTGTGGCAGCAGCATCCATTTTGTGATGCCAGGGCTCTGGAAAGTCAGTACCGGGTATACCGGTGTGTACATGTCTCTCCCTCTAGAAGGGTGGAATGCTACCCCCGCCGCCAGAACTGGCGGGGGTAGTATTCCAAGATGTTTGACACCAAACACGACATGTTTCCGTGCAGCCATCCCAAAGTTAGCATTTAACGCGAGGTTATAATGCGCTTAAGAGTATATGGTCGGGCTGCACTACAAACAGCATCAGAGAAGGGTCTCCGAACGCTGCAGAGGGGCCCAGCTCATGCAGGGGCACCCTCTCACATAGAAACCACGCACTCTGCCTTCAGGATTGATAAGGCCTGCCATAGGAGTGACTTATAGGTTTATATGTGTGTATGTATGTAGTGATATAGGTAGCCTATATCACAGTAAGGGGTGCATGCACCACCTTACCCAGGCTGCAGTAGCAGACCTGTGGTGTCAGTTTGGGTGGCCTTCCAGGGGTGGCACAATACATGCTGCAGCCCCTGGTAGGCCTCTGAGGTACCTATGCCCTGGGTACATAGTATACCATATACTAGGGACTTATAAGGGCACTCCAGATTCCAATCAGAGATGTGCCTAAGGCATATGGAAACCATTTTAAAGCGGAAGCAGCTAGGCTGGGGTTCTGATTAGCAGGGCCCCAGCCAGACTAAGGTCGAAAAACAGTGAAGCATCAGCAAAAAGTGGGGGTACCCATGTGAAGCAGATCCTACTCTCCTACACCGCTTTCTTCTGATGCCTTTATTTTGCAGGTTCTTTCCCATCTCTGTTTTCTTCTTTTATCACAGTTTTTCTCTTTCTCCTTGTTTCTTTCTTTTCTGCCTTTCTCTGCCAATGGATCACAGTTTCATGATGAAATAGGGACCCTGACCCTCTAAAATGAGGGCCAGTGCTAACTATCTGCAACCACTGCCACAAATTTAGCACTGAACAATGCACCTGCTCTTCTAGAAATGCTGGGTAAAAAAGGGCTTGGGGTCTCCGCAGCAAAAATGGATTGCGTACCAGTCGCGGCTGCTGCCCATTTTATTTGGTTGGCAGTGCGGGGGCATCTCGGGGAAAAATAATTAAAAAATAAATAAATATACTCTTACCTTCTGCTTCTGCGCCGTGCTACTCCTCTGCTCCCGGAACTGTAGTTCCCATGAGCACAGACTTCCAGCTCACCACACTATCCCAGCGCTTCTCTCACGCTATTACTCCCAGCATGAGCGAAGTGCTGGTATTGGGAGGAGCGGGCCGATTTCAAGTTCCAGCAGGGACTGGGTGCCAGCGCTCCTGAGCCCTGCAGATATCTCTAAGGAATAGCTTGGCAATATACAAACTGACATACGCACGCTCAGTTCCCACTACTCCTTCTCCCCCTGCTGGTGATGCTGCAACCTGGCCCCCCTCCCCCCCCCCAGACTCGACGTACTCAGCAAACTCGGCCATGTCAACGAAATTTTAAATGATAATAAAAGTGTTTTATTATAATTTTATGTTTTATTTTCGGCATTTACGCAGTGGGGCGATGCTGTTGCATACTATCCTTCATCAGTGATGAGCCTAAACTGCAGTGAAGGTGCTAACGTCACCAGGGCCGGCTCTCGGGCGGTGTGATCGGTGCGACCGCACCGGGCGTTGACTTGGGGTGGGGGCGTCATTTTTGAAAACGTGTATTATCATTTTAAAAGCACCTGCTGCCTCATTCCTGGCCTCCAGCAACTTTCAGACATCAATTAAAATGTCAAGAGAAGTCTGGTGGTAAATCGTCTTCCTGGAAAGAGACCGGAGGTTTTGTCTAGTGGAAGTTTTGACTCATCCTAAGGTAGTGCAGAGGGTTAAAATGCCTGTTGCTAGGAACGTGTACCATGCAGATAAGGAAGTGCATATAATGTAAATAGGTCAGTGGGTTACTGCTTCTTTAAGAGCTCCTTTTGTTACTTGTCGTTTATTAGTCAAAAACCTAATATAGAACATTGAGCTATTAACTGTCATCCTAGATCTTTATGCAAACTGCAAGGTATATGTTAGAGCTATATGTTTTTTTGCCCAGTCTTTCATTATCCTAATCTTGTGAAAAGGGTTCATTTGGGTAGAAAACAATTCTTATTATGAAAGAGAACCCCTAACAATGATATTACGTTTTAAATTCTGAATTTGTGCCTTTCGTGAATAAGAACTTTAACTATATTGCCTACCAGTATCGATGACATGCCACTCCTACACTACACCTTGTAGTGCTGTCTGATGTAACATTTCCTATACACTGATTTACACACATATGATTGTCTATGTGCAATGTGTGTGTGGTGTAAAGTGCTCTGACACCTTACACTGGTATGAGTGGGGCTATAAAACTAAATGAATCTGAGAGACAGTGGTTATGGAGACTTGAGAGGCACTGTTAAAGGGTGCTAGTGAGGGAATCCATGGCAGAGGTGGTCACTGGGGGGGAGGGGCGCCAACAGACATTGTCGCACAGGGCGCCACCAGCGCTAAAGCCGGCCCTGAATGTCACCATGATGACGATGCTGAAAGTTATTATCCCAATGATGGTTTTGTGCATGAGACTGAAGATACTGGGCACAGTCACATGGTACATAGAGAGGTCTATTCTAATGGCTAAGACCTGAAGAGGGGTATTTGTGGTGCCAAACACCCTGCATCATCAGTCAGCCGCTGTGATGGATGGCCACCAGAGTTTGAAGCCATTGCTTGTGGTTTCTGGTCTGTTGAAGTTTCTTACTGCACAGCAGTGCAGAGAGTGCAAGCAGCCAGGTCTGGCACTCGTTCCCGCCTGCTTCATTCTGCTCTATGTTCTTAATATATCTTTTTGGTTGATGGATGGCCCTGCATAGGGCCGGCTGCCGCCTTCTGCAGCGCCTGCCAGCGCTAGACCGGCCATCTGGGGCGCTTGCTCTGCTCCAAGTCACGTCAGAGAACAACTTGCAAGCAGCATTTTGTATGGATAGACAAAGCAACATACGCTTCAAGCTCTTTCCGGCCATCTTCCCTATCCCCTGCCCGAGCTTTCTCTGCCTTCTTCTATTATCTGCAGGAGTGAACCGCCTTTTCAGTTTCTCCTGCACCTCAAGGTTGGCCTAGCTGGAGTATAGAAAAATGCATTATGATTTAACAGCTTGTTCTTGACAGTGTCATGTGAATAATACAAAGCAGTGGCACGGCTAAGACCTAGAATACAATAGAGCTGTTTTTGAAATATACGCGTCAGCAGAAGACAGGGACAAAGAACGCCAGGGGCCTTATTTTGAAAAGTACCCCGGGGGCACAACGGGCATGTGCGCCCACCTTGCGTGCCCCCGGGGGCACTGTGGTATTACAGAAAGAGCCACAGGCACTTGTGCAGCCTTTTCTGTGATACAGATAGCGCTGGCGCACATATAGCACCAGTGCTATCACCAGAGGGTGTTCCTTCATTTGCCTGGGGGCATTGCCGCCTTCAAATTAGGGAATCCCTTTGCCTCTGCGACCGTGCCGTATTGTAGACGTGGGCGCAGAGGCAAAGAAGCTGTCAGGAGGCACACTGACAGTGCGCCACGTAAAATGCACCCCCTCATAGCAGCCATCTGGAGAGGGAAAGGGAGTCCTTTGGAACCCCTAGACAGCCCCTTGCAGGTGGGTGCAGTCACTCACTGCACCCGCCTGCAAGGGGATCTCTCACCCCTCTTAAAAGCGCAGGTGGGTTGCCCCCTGAACAGTGAAACACTGAACGATTGCTTCAAAGCCGCTCCATATTTCACTTGAATGAGCTGTCCCCAGGGCAGCAAGACTTCGCGGCTGCCCTGGGGCAGTACATTCAACATAATATGGCGCACTCTCCTTATTTGTGCATGGCGCACCTTTTGAAAGGTTCGCCTGGTGCAAACAAAGAGAGCGCACCGTATACTATGATATTGCCACAGGTAGATCTCTCACTCCTCCCAACTTTATTTGCATTACTCCCTTCTGCTCTCATAGAACTCTGCAGTGCCTGAAAGGTGCAAAGTGACACTTAAAGAAATATAAGAAATACCAAAATCAATAAATATCATAATTTGTTTGTTCCCCTCATTCCAGTATCTTAGTATCCACCCTACTGCCTGTTACCTCACCTTATGCTGTCACAAGTCTGTCACATCATTCAGATATATCTGCAACAGTGTCAAAAAAGGTATAATTTAAATACAGGATACTATAAATCGTACAATACTTGAAAAAACGTATTGGTTTACGCAATAAATAAATAGACAGAGATATGGCCGAAGGACCTCAGAAATAATTCTTTGAGTTTATTCAAGTTTATCAAACAATCATAAGCAGCATCAAATTAGGTGGAAAACAAGTGCTCAAAGTGGAGGGTGAACATGCATTGCTTGAAAAACTTGTGTGGGCGGCGCAAAACGATGAACAAAAAAGGACAGCGAAAAGACGTAACAGTTCAGCAACGTGCAGAGATAATTTGGGGCTAACAGTTCAGAATTATTCCATTGCACATTTAAGCAATTAATAATGAGCATCTTTTTCCATCAGATTATTTTCTATGGTGTTTCAACCTTCCATGATTCAACAGGCCATCATCAGGACACAGCAATGAGTGAGCACGAAGGGAAAAGACTGCTGCGAGTAGGGTACCGAGGCAATGAATGAATTCCGTAAACAGCTGCTCAGTAAATGGTGGTGGAAGACTACCAGCAAAGGCAAAATGTCTCCATCAGAGTAACTCTACCAGGGCCCAGCATACGAATTAATGGGATTCATTCATATGCCCGGCTGCGGTGCCATTACTCTGATGGAGGAATGCTACCTCCACAGGCTTCCTGAAGTGCATAGTAACTTTCCAGCACTGTTCCCGATTCCCCTTTGCCTTTGCTGGATGCCTTTCACCACCACTTACTGAGCAGTTGTTTACAGGATTCATTTATTGCCTCCGTACTCAACTGGCAGCAATCTTTTCCCCATTGATCTGTACTGATGAAGTCCTGTTGAATCATGGAAGGTCGAAATGTTGTTGACATTATTCTGGGGAAAAAGATGTTCATTATTAATTACTTAAATGTGCAAAGGAATAATTCTCAACTGTTACTCCCAACTTATCCACACACATTGCCAAACTGCTCCTTATTTTCACCTTCTCTGTTTATTGTTTACTATTTTGCACCTCCCAGATGCATTTTCCAAGCACTGCATATCAGCTGCACTTTGAGTACGTTTTTAACCTAATTTGATGCTGCCTATGATTGTTTGATAAAACGTGAGCAAATACAAGTATTTATTTGTGATGCTCTGTGACCATATCCCGGTCTATTGATCTATTGTGTAAAACAATACATTTTCTCAAGTATTGTACAATTGATGATATCCTGTTTTTGAATGATACCTTTTTAGTTACTGCTGCAGATATAAGTTATACCCTTGTCCTCTGAGGTTTACGGGTGACTCCTGCTCTTCATGTTTTGACATCATTCAGATATGGCAAATCACAGAAAGGGAGGAGCTTGAGGAAAAGAGTGGTCCAGTTACCGTGCTCCCAAAGTTAATGCAGTAAACACTAGGGGGTAACAGTTCCTATGACTAGAATAAGTCGGCCAAATTTAGTCGCTTCTCTGAGTCTTTCAGAAAAAATCTCTCTGAATAGATAGGAAAAAGTTAGAAAAGATACAGGAAAAACAGGGGGGGCAAATTCCTCCTTTTAGAAGAAGTGCCCTCACACACCCTCGCAGGTGTCATGCTTCATCATCGGGCGTTGATCCTCGTGGGGGTGGTGCTGATGTCCCCCACGGGCCCCACAAGAGGGCACTTTATCGGACACCCCCTAGAGTTTACATCATTCAGATATGGCCCAAAGATGACATTGTGTTGTAAACAAATAACTTACAAAGATAATAAATTAACTACAACTTAATTCCATTTCATCTCTCATGCTCCCTATATTGTCCTCCATTCAGCCTCTTTGGTGCCCTTCTGCATCTTTACCAATATTGTATTTCCCTCCTGCCACTTCATTCATGAGCTCACCTCAAATTATTGTCACTTTCATACCTGCACCTCCATTCATGATTGCACCTCATATTGTATTTACTATTATTCCTGCACCTCCATTCATGAGCTCTCCTCAAATTATATTCACTCTTATTCCTGAACCTCCATTTATTAGCTCACCTCAAATTATAGTCACTTTCATTCCTGCACCTCCATTCATGAGCAAACTTCATACTATATTCAGTTCCATTGCCACATCTGCATTCATAAGTTCTACTTATATTATATTTTCTTTCATTCTTGCACCTTCGTTCATGAGCTCACCTCATATTTAGTAAGCCTGGGCGTAGTTCGCGAAGTAGCGCTACGCGAAGCTACGCAAAGTGCAGTTCGCACTACGCGAGCTACGCGTAGCACTACGCGAACTGCGTAGTGCACTGTTCGCAATGATTGCACAGTGCCGGATGCTTTTCCGCACTGTGCAATCATTGAAAACGGCATCTTGCACAGTGCGAGCTGTCTTTTACTGCCGCTCGAGTAGATTTTTACTCGAGCGGCAGCTTTCTCAACCCGGACTGGTAGTTTCTCATCGCAAGCGGTCGCGAGCATACGCGACCACTCGCAATGAGAAACCTGACCTCCCCGCGTTGAGAATCTCGCCGGGAGGTTTATTTTCCACGCTCGCGATCGGCAACTTGATGTTGCTGATCGCGAACGAGGAATAAGTCTCGCCGGGATGTCATTTTGCTTGCTCGCGGTCGCCAACTTGACGTTGAGGACCGTGAGCAAGCAAAAAATGACCGCTGCACTACGCTACGCGTGTTTGCACTGTGCTACGTGCAATTCGTGTTGTGCGAAGTAGCGCAAACTTCGCAAACTACGCGAGCGTAGCGTAGTGCTTTGCCCAGGGTTAATATTTAGTCCTTTTGCCCTCCGTGCTGCCACCACCTCCCGCATTCCTCCCTGGAGAATAGCTCCCTTTCCGTTCTCTTGACTGGCCACTTGTGTGTTTTTTCACTGCTCACTTTTAGGCAACTACTTCTTTCTTTTTGGCTTTGCACTCCATCAGAGTATGACTATTTTCCAGCTCTCTGCCTCTGTGTTTTTCTCTCCCCGCACACATACCTCAGTGCTCTGTATTTGGTTTCTCTCTCGTGGCTAGTCTTTGTCTCTCCTGTGTACTTCTTCCTCCATATCCCGCATCCAGTGTTGCTGCCTTCCTCATGTGCGTCTTTCCCCACAGTATGTTGATGTGTACTTTTCCCCTACCCCACATATAGCTCTATCTCTTGTGCCCCCGCCCGAACCCCACTACATTCACCCATCCAGCTCTCCCACTCGTCAGGGGTAGTAAGCGCTATATAAATGCAATTACAATACAATACAATACGTACTACCTCTTTTCCCCCTTACCTCTGCCATTCTTTTTTTTAAATATATATTTTTAATATATGTATTTTTTTGGAGGGGCAGGCAGCAAAAAACATTCCCTCTCTCCACAAATTATCTTTTGCACACTGAGGATTTCAGATTTTTGTAGAATCACCCAAAAACATTGGCAAAACCAATAGGTTGTAAAACTGCGACCTTTTGGCTTTGCCATTGCTTGTTTGCCATTTTTATTATGTTATCTTTAAGGAATAGTATCCTACCCCTCTTTTCAGTGTGACACCCATACATCAATCCTGCTCTGTTGCCATCTAGATGTCCTTCCACGCCTCCTACTGTGGGATGCAAGAGCTGATTATCTTTCAGCCTGTGCAGTCGTGTCATCTAGCTCTGTACTCAAAACTGCCTTCTTGTTTCTGTTTCACTTATATAGCAATAGGAATAGCAGTGCCCTACCCCATTTTCTAGTGCCATTTTTCTCTTTTGTTTTACAGAAAGTGGCAGCAACCCCCTACTTCAATGTTAGAAATCAAAGAAGGACTTTTAGTTGACAACCCATTTTGTAAGGGCGTCTGCCTGTTCAGCTTTATTGAAAGAGGCAGAGCAGTGCAAGAAGATGTGTGCAAAGCTGAAATGTCTTTGCAAAATTGTTAGACTGGGCCTTTGTTGGCTTGGAATCCCCTAACCTTTTTGGCTGCCGATCTCATTTTTTGTCCTTGTTTTGCTAGCTTTAAGACTTGAGCGTGTTAGGCACTGCCATGCATTGTCAAAGCTCTGTGCTCATCATATACATGCTGTGTATCGGTGTATATATGCATGGCTGATTTGAGTTAGCTGTAAGTCCCTTGTCACGGGGAAAGACCTATGCCAGGGCCATGTATCTCGAATGCGCCTCCGTGGGCCTGCCGCACTGGTTGTGCCATCCACGGAAGTAGCTCATCGATCGTGCCACAGGTTTGCCCTGTTGGGGCCTGTGTGTATGGATTACTGTTACTAGGTTTGGCATTTAGAAAGCTACGTGCCAAGGTTCTGCATGTCTCCTGCTATAGCAGAGTTCTACCTGGTGACAGTGCGGTGTTGGGAAGAGGTTGGGCAGGTGTGTGTATTTGTTACCTGCAAGAGCCGTAAATGACACCAGATGGTGCGTTGGGTATGATGGGGCCTGCTTCTTGCATTGGAATAGCATGAGGGGGTTTAGGGAAAGGGTGTTGAGCATTATTTCCTACGGGCAGAATAGTAACAGTAAAGTGTTTGGTATCAGTGAGTTCGTAATGGTGAATCCTCTCACATATGGAAATGTCACATTGGAAAAGTGAGCATTTTGATGCTCAGGGCTCTGTGTGCCTGGTAGCCTGTCCCTAATTCACAACTGGGTGCTAGGGGGCAGCCACATCTGTGCATTCCTGATAGAGGGCCATAAACGAGGGTTCACTGGAAACTGGGGACCTCTGATTCTAAGGGGCCTTTCAGGGACAGTTAGGTGGGGCTGGAATTGGCACCTGTATTCCACGGGCAAGGTCTTGGCCTCATCAAATATTGTGATCAAACCTCCCGGGTAGGATGGCAGACAGGACACAATTTAGAGAGGGCCTGTGCATTTCAAAGGTAGTCTTTTGAACTGATCTTATTCCAAAGGCCATGGTGGGTCTAACTACTGGGGCTTCGGCCTCCAAAAGTAGAGACACTTTTGGATTTGGAACCATACTACGCTTCAATACTGGGACATTGACATGAGGAATCATTAGGGCAGGCGAGACTGCAACTGAACTATCTGCAGACTTATGGTGGCTGGGAGCTTGTCATCCTCCAAGAAGGGGACTATCACTTGGTGGATTTTGCCTGGACCTTGCTGGCCTGCTGCTAAGTGCCAACCTTCGTGGACTGGGTCTCAAAGTACTCTCCAAGGGCCGGTGAGCTGGCCTCCTTTTCACAAGACCCCACGGACACAAAGGATCTCACTGTCTCCACAAGATTGTAAGGACTGCACTGGTGCAGCGGAGACAGGTGGAAGTGATTGTGGTTGGGACAAGGACCGTCCTGACATACACCATGATCTTGAAGTGCAAGAGGAGTGTGTGCACAAGATCAGTAGCCATCTGAGGTGCCAGGATGTGAGAATTTCGAGGAGTGCGGGGGAAGCTTGCAGAGTCTGAGGGACCCGTGCTTGCAACCAGGGGACTTGTGCTCACTATCGCTTCAGAGCTTGTGGTGTCTGAGAGGTGTTGGGGGAACCTGAGCCGGGAGCTGAGACTGTCTTCCGCCTCCAGATAGGGAGGATGACAGTACCTGGCATCGCGGCCTCTGTCCGAGCTTGTTGGCTCCCTCTCCCTGGACCCACGCCACAGGGTGCTTTGTTTTGGAAAACACTGTAATAAAACACAAGGGGTTTCATGTGCCTTGTCTGCAGCTGTCTGTCGGGCACTACTTCAGGTCACACCTCTGCTTGAGGGGAAAGCAATTTTCGGGACTTGGAAGTGCGCCAGCTTCCTGGGTCACAACCTTTTGTCTACAGGGGGGGATAGCAATCCTGCGCTCGTGCAGGTGCCTTCGGGTGCCTGAAGATCTAATCTGAATGGCGAAACTAAGTAATTGTTACTTTCCATGTAAGGTGGTTCTGACTGTCTAGTCAACAGGGCACCAGCTGGTGCAATGTGTATCATTGGCTGTTGTAGTTGAAGACTGAGGGGCTAGGTCACGAGACGTAGTCAAAGAACTGTGACTGTGTAACCTTCTTGCTATTGAAAAAATCTCTGACGATTGCATATACTTGTAAAGTGTATATACAATGTATTTTACATTTTGATCTCAAGAGAGAAGTTTGAAAAGGCGTATAACTGTAGAGTGTATATAAAATGTGTATCTCATTTTGATTTCAGTGTGTGCGTGTGCAATACAAAGACAAGTGTTTCTATACATACAGTGTGTTGCAAGGGGGGCTGTTGTGTCAATACTTTACACTCAAGCCCTGAGGATAAGCCTGAATGCTCGATGCCAAGCTACTAGAGGGTGAGCACAGGTTATTGGACAAGTGTATCGTACTCATCCTATTTGGAACGGTGGATCCTTACTAGCCCATTTAAAGCACAGAAGGCACCTATTTTTTTAAAGCACCACGAAATGGCAAAGTGAGAAAAGGAAAACCTATATAAAAAACCAAAATATTCTTACTAAGGTTACCAGATACGACATGCCATGATGGACCCTGTGCTGATTCTGAATTGCGTTCTGCTAGTTGCAGTCCTAGTTGACTTAGATCAATTCATTTGAATTCATGCAATTGTGATCAATGATTTGTAAAAGAAAAGACCATGACTGTGGCATTGTGTTCTTGGTGATATGAAGTCTCTGGTAACCTCATGTATCACTATCTTCCAGGATAGTAAAAAGAAATATCAGTCTTGTGGGCCCACTTGAGTGTTGGTATTGTATCTCCACGACGGCAGGCCTGGATAACTTCTAATTTAGTCTGGATAAAATGATTGACAGTGTTTCTATTCTAGAAAGAGACATCGACAGGGGTTACCCGCTAGTCACAGTTCTACCAGTACTCCCATGAAACTGATAAAATGTGTTCTCTAGACTGAACCATTCTCATACATAGTGTATGTCTATGAAGTTTTTTTTATGTTGGTGAAGTTTTTGTAACGATCATGATTTTTGATAGACGCAAAATATGAAAAGATTCTGGTTTAAGTTTGAGAGCAAATTCTCACTGTTTGGCAGATCATTTTCATTCTAATCCAATCGAGCCAAGATGCAGAAATATATTCTGACCTTCTCTACACAAGTTCCCATTTTGCAGAGTTTTTCTACACAAAGGCAAATGTATGCAGAATTTTTTTCTGCAATTTACCTTTTGTAATATAAACTGTTCCAAATATCACAATTTTCATGTAAAAGTGGAGTATTGATGGAATGTCAAGAAGTTGTGGAGATTTCCGTAAATCATGAAGGTTCCAAGAAAAAATCTTTGTGCCCTCCTACTTGTAGTTGACAGCGTCTGTTGCATCATCTACGTTTATGTGACGTTATGTTATGCTGTGCTATGTGTATTTATAAAGCATCCTATCACCCGTGAGGGTATCCTGGCACTGAACAGGTATTTATCTAGCCCTGCCTATGGTAGGTTGCTTAACTGAAGCCAGGTCTTCAGCTTCTTGTGGAATTCCAGAATTGAGGAGGAGGCTCTGATGTGGGGTGGAAGGTCATTACTCACCTTAGGAGCGATGTGAGAGAACACCCGTCCTCCTGATCTGGCTCTGTGTATGCGTGGGATATGTGTGAGTAGGAGTCCTGTAGAGCTGAAGTGTCTGGGTGGTTAGTAGAAAGAGATGCTACTGTACAGGTAAGAGGAGCCTAAACTGTGTAGTGCTTTGAATGTGTGTGCGAGGAGTTTGAAATGAGCCTGTTTGTGTATCGAAAGTCAGTGGAACTCTGTCATGTGGTGTGATGTGAATTCTGTGTGGGAGGTTGAGAATGAGTCTGTCTGCTGAGGTCTGGATGGGTTGTCGTCTACTGGGGAGTTGCTTGGTGATCCTAGACTAGAGGTTGTTCCAATAGTCCAACTTGCTGGTGACTAGGGCATGAGTGACTGTTTTTTGGAAGCCATTTGAATATGCTCCTGAGCTCCTTCGGGGTGTGGAAGCAGGATGCAGTGCCGGAGTAGACTTGTCCAGTTTGCTGTTGATGTTGATTCTGGGGTTCTGGCATGGCTGCTGGGTGTGGATCTGAATCCGGCTGGCCACCAGTTGGAGTCCCTTGGAGAGGTGTTCTTGCTGAAGATCACTACTTCTGCCTTGTCGGTGTCGAGCTTGAGACAGTTGGCTGTCATCTAGTGAAGGACTTTGGTCATGCAAGCAGTGAACTTGTTTTTTATGTTGGAGGTCTTGTCTGAAAGGGACATTTGTCTTGTTGTCGCCACTAGCCTGAATTCCTCGATGAAACATGCTTACCTTTCTGAGAATCTAAGCCTTGCAATGTAATCTGTGGATTGCAAAGCCAAGATCTGGACTCCTATGGGTACCAAGGTGTTTAAAAGAGGTGTTTAGCTACTGCTTTTTCTCCATCTAGTCCTTCTCCGAGGAAGTCAACCACCCAGACATTCAAAAAGCGCTAAAAAACCTCTCATCCTACAACAACGTTTCCTCACGAAACCCCAACGGGTTACCAAACGCCTTTAATGCACACCTTAAGGCATGTAAAGCATATTTACCGCTAACACACATCAGTGCTGAAGATGACCCTTGTATGTGCTACACACATGGTTAACTTGTGCTGGTGGTTCACAGTGGATGAAACAACATGTATTTTTTGGGACTGGTACCCTACTTGTAGTACCGCAGGCACCAGTCTTCAAGTCCAGATACACATTTTTTTTACTCTGCTGTTGATGACGCAACAGAATCAGTCATCCACAGGCGCGGCCCGTGGTAGGAGTGCCGGTCGGGCGGTGACGTGGGGCGGGGGAGCGGTGGGGGTAGTAAACTACGGATTAAGGCCGAATACAGGTAAGTGAACATTTAAATAAATAAAATTCGTTTTATTTATTTAAATGTTCACTTACCTGTATTCAGCCTTAATCCGTAGTTTACTACCCCCCACCCTGCCCCTCCCCCGCCCCACGTCACCGCCCGACCGGCACTCCTACCACGGGCCGTGCCTGGTCATCCAGTCAGTATCCACTACGCTTTGGAGAGCAAACAAGACATTAAACAGCCCTATTCTGTACACAATGTTCACTCCTCACCTGCCTCTGGGCGTTTATCTGCCCCGCCCGTGTTAATCCTGCCCCCACAGTGTCGGCAGCTCACGTCTGTGTGGACACAGCCACCCACTCAAACCCCCAGCAACAGCCCCCTCTCCCAGCCCGGTGCTAACAAAACAAAATGCGAAAGCGCTCCAGGCGCCCAGGTATTACACATTCTGTTTACTAATAGTCAAAATGCCACCCAGGGTATCATAACATATATTTCATTTCGTAAAATTATGCGCCTCGAAATGCAGGCCATGCAATACAGCTGTTAGCTATTCTCACGGTGGAATTATTCATGAGCGGCCCCTGCTCAGGAACCGCGGCCTTGTAAAAAAATAAATGATGAAGCATCGTCTGTTTTCATGCCGTTTCTCCCATCCTGGCGGAGGGCGAAGAGCGGCGCTGTTTAGTGTGATGCACATGGCCTGTGCACGGCGTGTGCTTTACCACGAGAAGCTGTGCTCTCATGACTAAATAATCCCCTGTGTGGAACCCGATCACCCGTCTTCAAATCCCCTCTTGACCATATTGTGTGATCCTGGGAGCATCATTCTGTCTTCTAACCCTGGCTCTCTCAATTGATCACTTGTGTGATCCTGGGAGCATCACTCTGTCTTCTAACCCTGGCTCTCTCAATTGATCACTTGTGTGATCCTGGGAGCATCATTCTGTCTTCTAACCCTGGCTCTCTCAATTGATCACTTGTGTGATCCTGGGAGCATCATTCTGTCTTCTAATCCTGGCTCCCCCTCTTGACCATATTGTGTGATCCTGGGAGCATCATTCTGTCTTCTAACCCTGGCTCTCTCAATTGATCACTTGTGTGATCCTGGGAGCATCATTCTGTCTCCTAACCCTGGCTCTCTCAATTGATCACTTGTGTGATCCTGGGAGCATCATTCTATCTCCTAACCCTGGCTCCCCCTCTTGACCATATTGTGTGATCTTGGGAGCATCATTCTGTCTACGTGCCACGGCGCCTTTATGGACGATTATCGACCTTTTGGTAATTTGTTGTGGAATATGTGTTTGCAAGGTGCCACTATATTTACAGTGAACACTTGCCATAAGAGAGTATGATTGGGTTGCTCAAGGTCACACCTTGCGACTGTGGGGAGCTGACAGATACATTTAGAGTCCCAGTGTTAAGTACATAATGACGATGCCAGTCGCAGAGCAGTGCAGCTCTGTTTCTACCTTTCATAGTGTTGTGAGTAGTAAGGACTGGTTGCCCTCCTGATTGCGTGCTTATGCCAAGGGTTGCCCATCATGTTGCCAGGCTCAGACTGATACTTGCACAAGTGAGACTTTGGAACCGTTGCAAGAGCAGCATCTTCTCTGTTCCCCACAGCAATAGCCAAGATGTCACTACAGCGCCTCGAATTTTATTGCAACCCATAATCCTTTGCAGTGTTCAGGACTTTCGTTAAAAGGGGGGCATCATATTATAGATGGTACATGTTGATGTAATTGAGGAATATTAAAATGTATTCTGCTGGGTGGTGCTGCGTTTTGAATCTGAGTTGCAGAGCATTTTTGGGATGAAGGTATTTTTGGGCTTTGGTTACTTTTTAGAGTTTTTCAGCAGCCTTAGCTCAAACCCATTAAGATGCACTCCTATGCAACCAGGGCCTCTCAATTATGCAGTTTCATTCTTGCGGCACTTTGCAGATAAATATGAATTTAGTTCACTTGCCGCACAATCGATTTGACAATTTAAAAAAAATGCTCAAAGGGATCAAACGCTACCAAAGAAAGTGCGCCATGTCATGCTGTGCATTGTCAGACCCCCTGCAAAGATTTACTGCTCACCTTTCAGCTGCTGATTGCTGTACTCATGTGCTGAACTGGAACTAATTCGGTAAAATCTTATCCCATACAGTGATAATATGTGTAAAAAATGGAAAAAGAGCGACATAATACTGCCAAAGGGTGCAGAGATAGAACATCGAGTAAAAAATATCGAGTTGCACAAATATCGAGTTATTAATATCGTGGTTCAGAAACCTCGACAGCAAGAATATCGTGGTGAAGAAGATCGACTAAAGGTAAGTAATATCGATTTTAAAAATATCAACGTGTTTAATATCGTTTGCAAAAATATAGTTGTTAAAAATATAGTTTTTTTATTAATGTTATGTATTTTAGTATATATTTTATCTGTATGTGTTTTATGTTTTTTTGTATAAGAATTGTTGGTATTTTTAATACATGTGTTACATTTTTAGTACTTATTCATTTTTTTAAATTTGAATTTTGTGCTTTTAGTTCCGTAACGGGTTGTGGGTTTATAGGGGAATAGGGTGAGAAGTAATTGAATTATATTAAATTTATTGATTTTTTATTTATTAATATTTGTTTAACTGAGATGTTATAGTGTTAAATGTGTAAAGTAATTTATTATTGATTACTTAATTATTGGTTAATTAATTTTAATTAATTAATTGGTAATTAATTATGGTAATTGTGTAAATAATTTTAGGTGTGTGTTGTGGTTTTTATAGGTGTAAAGGGTAGGAAGTAATTTATTTTTAATTGATGAATTAATAATTGGATGTTAATTTTAATTAATTAATAGGTAATTAATTATGGTAATTGTGTAATTAATTTTAGGTGTATTTTGTGGTGTTTATAGGAGTAAAGGGTGGGAAGTAATTTGTATTTAATTAATTTATATATAGTTGTTAATTAATGTTAATTATTTGATATTTATTTTGGGTAATTGTTTATTTTTGTGTGTGTTGTTTTTACATTTAAAGGGGTAAATGGTGGGTATTGAATACATTTTAAATATTTTATTATTAGTTGATAATAGTAATAGTTTTATTCTAAAAATAAGTTTTAATTGTGTTTTATTATTTTATAGTTTAATTTAGGTGTGTGTTGTGGATATTATAGTGTTAAAGTGTGTGTAGTCAATTAATGTTTATTAGTTTTTTTATTTATAATATTTTTTTAATTGATTAATAATTATGTTAATTATGGAAGTAAATTTAATTAAAACTGTTGAAGTGTTTTGATATTGATGTGGTGTTATAGGGTAGGAAATAAAATAAATACATTTATGTATTAACTAATTTTTTTGTTTGTAAATATTTTCTACTTTAAAAGATTTATTTTGTATAAATGTATGTATTATTTTATTTTATATATTATTTTTAGGTTTTTGTTATATGTAAATAATATTATAATATGTTTTCTTTTTATATATTTAATATATTAGATTTTTCATTTTTTAAATAGTTTATTTATTTTTATGATTGTTTTTCATTTTTAATATTTTTTATTTTTGTTTTAACTGTTTGAGTGTAAATAGTAATTTTTGTCTCTCCGCTATCCAAAACTTTCCCTAATGCTGCACTCTCTGGAGTGGGAATAGTAATTTCTACCTGTCCGCTATCCAGCACATCCCCTACTGTTGCACTCACCGGAGTGGGAATAGTAATTTTTACTCTCCGCTATCCAACACTTTCTCTACTGTTGCATTCTTTGGAGTGGGAATAGTAATTTGCCCCTCCGCTATCCAACTCTTTCTCTACTGTTGCTCTCACTGGAGTGGGAATAGTAATTTTCACCCCTCCGCTATCCAACACTTTCCCTACTGTTGCACTCACTGCAGTTGGAATAGTAATTTTTACCCCTCTGCTATTCAACACTTTCTCTACTGTTACACTCACTGGATTGGGAATAGTAATTTTTACCTCTCCGCTATCCAGCACTTTCCCTACTTTTGCACTCACTGGAGTGGGAATAGTAGTTTTTACCCTTCCGCTATCCAACACTTTCCCTACTGTTGCACTCACTGGAGTTGGAATAGTAATTTTTACCCCTCCGCTATCCAACACATTCTCTACTGTTGCACTCACTGGAGTGGGAATTGTAATTTTTACCCCTTCGCTATCCAACACTTTCTCTACTGTTGCACTCACTGGAGTGGGAATAATAATTTTTACCCCTCCGCTATCCAACACTTTCCCTACTGTTGCACTCACTGGAGTGGGAATACATTTTTTACCCCTCCGCTATCCAACACTTATCTTACTGTTGCATTCAGTGGGGTGGGAATAGTAATTTTTACCCCTCCGCTATCCAACACTTTCTCTACTGTTGCTCTCACTGGAGTGGGAATAGTACATTTTACCCCTTTGCTATCCAACACTTTCCCTATTGTTGCACTCACTGGAGTTAGAATAGTAATTTTTGCCCCTCCGCTATCCAACACTTTCCCTACTGTTGCATTCACTGGAGTGGGAATAGTAATTTTTACTCCTCCGCTATCCAGCACTTTCCCTACTTTTGCACTCACTGGAGTGGGAATAGTAATTGTTACCCCTCCGCTCTAAAACACTTGTCCTATTGTTGCACTCACTGGAGTGGGTATAGTAATTTTTACCCCTCCACTATCCAACACTTTCCCTACTATTGCAATGATTATATTGTGAAATGTAAGTTTAAATATTTTTTAATAGTTTAATGTTTTAATTTATTATAGATTTTTGTTTTTTTTATAATTTAAATCATTAATATATATTTTGATTTTTTATATTATTTTAAACATTTAACATAAATTAAAAATAAGTTTATTAATTGTTTTAAAGTAAATATATATGTAAACATTATTATGTTTGTGTGTTTATTTTTTTAATTAATTTTTGTTATATTTTATTAAAATGTATATTAAATGTATTTTATTTTGTTAAAATTATATTTAATATATATTATTTTATTTTATATTTTTTACATCGATATTGTTTAGTCACTATATTTGTACTTACCTGTTTAAGTATAGGAGTCGATATTTTTGTTGTCTATATTTTTACATCGATGTCTTTTACATCAATATTGTTTACATCGATGTTGTGTCAGTGAACCCTGCCAAAGGATGGGCTGCATTATGCCGCATACTTTTTCTTTTCTTTCCGATAATTTAGTTAACTTTGCCTCATGAGTTAGCGCTGTAGTGACATATAAGTCTAGTGGCCCTGACAACATGTAAATACAATTGATGTATGTGAGCACTGACAGACCCAGTGCTATTGATGGTGTAGCACACCAAAATGTTTTGTTATAGAAAATTCAGCATAAAAAAGAATTAAAAGAGTGCACGGCGATACATATACTGTCAACATGTAAATACAGAACATATTTGTTTAAAGGATATGGTTCACTTCTCAGTGGACACTGTTGCTCATTGAGTGTGATCGCCTTGTGAAAGTGTATCAGAGTTGCAAACAAACTATCATTTCCTGGAGCAAGCCTTTAATGCTCAACCTAGCTACCCATGGAGATGCAAATTTACTCAGGGTTAAGTACATTTGTCTTTAGCCAAGAGCTTTTGATTTTACTAAAATTATATGTATAATGCATGTATAATGTACAATAAGTGCTGTTAGCCAGCCCACTTCATCCATTGGTCTGTTGTGTCATTCACATTTTTCTTTCATCCACTACAGCATACAGATGGGGCGATGGGTCAGCCCTCTTCAGCCACTGGCTGCTTTCACTGTGAGTGATGGGATTCTGCCCTTTCACAAGGAGCGTATTGACACACCAAGTAGCTCCCTTAAGTGTCAGTGACTGCCATGGAAATATGTGCTTTTGAGACCAAAAAGTACTTTTGCTTTCATCCAATTTTTATATAATAAGTGATGAGGGTCCAGCAGCTTTTCCAGCAATCAAGTTTAGCAAAAACTATGACAACAAAAAAGAAGCATTGACAAAGCCAAAATACTTACAGCCAACACCAGAGTTACTGCTTTGCCAAAGCTTGTTTTGTTATCCCGTTGGAGTCCAGTAGTACCCGAGGCTCTGGGACACCAGGCAGGAGATAGTACCCACCCATGCCTTGCCCATTAACCACAGACTGGCCTGAAACCCAGAGAACGGCTTCTTATGGCATTAAGTGATTTAGAATGACTTTTGCTCAAGGGGAAACAGCCTTCACAACAAGGTTTTTACCACGTGGTGCCATTACTTCGCATTTTTTACCACGCATGTTTTTACACCATTTATGCCTTTACAACGCATGCCTTTAACATGCAGTTAAGGTAAGTTCGGTGGTGTGGGGGGTCCACCCCCCACAAATACATTATATATATATATATATATATATATAAAAACAATGCATGCTAAAGTGCTAAAGGTATACGTTGTAAAAGCATATGCGTTCTAAAAAAATGCGGAGTAGAAAATGCACTGTAAAGGCATGCAAAGTATTTCCCTGCGTTGTTCCTTCATACAACCCCGCACAAGTACTACCCCACTGAAACCGGAAATGAGAACATCTGAAGCCTTTTTTTATTTTTAGAAGCACTGACATTGATGATGACATATGGCGGAGGTTGTGCGTCTTTCAAGCTGCGTTGGTGTTAATATTCTTTCACACGTACCCGTGTGTAAAACACCCACAACGTGTGCCACCTGTTATGTTACACCCTTGTGCCAGTGTCTTACGTGTCACTAAGTCTCACATTCCCAGCCCTGTAGACCATGTCAGGTTCAAGCCTCAGGCCTCTTTGGCAGTGTGACAGCACCTATGTTCTGGTCCGCCTATAGATGTGTTTCTTAGTGCAACATTTCACAGACACACCCAGTGTGAGCACCTGGGCAGGCACCAGAAAAGTTGAAAGCCTCGAACATATGTTCCCCTGCTTGCATCACCTTCTGATTATTGCTGCGTCCTTGCACCCCAAGTCTCGAAATATGTTTTGAGACATGTCTTTTGGCCTGCATTTAATTTAAACTACTTCCGGATGTTCAGGCTTATATTTAGAAAATTGAATCTGTGAAGTATTGTACACATATGCATACAAGTCCTGGCACACGTACGCCTAGTACACTACAAAGATCCCTGGCGGGCTCACACAAATCCTATTCTACCCATTGCGAATCAGTACAAAATAATACACCGGACAGACCAGTCTTTAATGACCTAACACAATGACACAAGCTAACGCCCAGAAAATGACAGTCGAGAACTGTTTGGAAAAATGTGGAAATTCTGAAAGCGGTACAGAGCCATACAGATGTAGAAAATGCAGCATATATATGCTGATAAAATAACATAACCTTATTATGACAGAGCTTGGTGTTGAAAGGTTATGCTTCTTTGTTTTAGTGTTGGAGACATTTTAGGCCACATGTATCAAAATAGCATTTTGCGATTACCAAATAGTGATTTTTACCGAATCAATATTTGGTAATTGCAAAATGCTATGTATGTAAGGAATGGCCAAAGATTTAGAGAGTCCTTAATGTTACCTAATAGCGATTCGGTGAATAGCGAATCTCTATTAGGTAATATCTCTCCATTCATTCCTATGGGCCGAAAGGCCCATAGGCACGAATGGTTTTGCGTTAGCTAATTTGCGATTACCTAATTGGTAATCGCAAATTAGTGATTGCAAAGCCAAGGGTGCCCAGAGACCTAAGGCACCCCTGAAGCACCGAAAAAAAAAAATGTGCACATGTAAAGCACACACATGCCTTAGCGGCATGTGTGCCCTACATGGCACTTTGAAAAATGCATTTTTGTGCATTTTTCAAAGTTTGCACATGGTTACCATCGACTTGAAGTCGATGGTTATTGCATTTCTGTAAATGCACAGTTTGCATTTGGAAAATGCTTCATACATGTGCTTACAGAATCGTAAATTGCGATTTTCTATTTGCATTCGCGATTTTAGGTAATTGCAAAAAATTGTGATTACCTAAAATTGCGACTACTAAGCCTTTCACAAATCATGAAAGGCTATTTTGCATTCGCAAACAGCCGATTTTACTGAATCACACCGTTTACAAATGCAAAAAACTTTCATACATGTGGTCTTGGTGTTGCTACTCTTACTAATCATATAAATGAACAGGAGGGTGTTTGTGGGCTGAGATTAGGGTTCAAGTTGGTTCCCAGGCAGACACTGTGTGTTGCAATCAAGCAAGCCACGTGGGTCTCATCTCCTCTCCTTTGTTATGGGTGTTGATTCTTCAAGATGCAGAAGTGATATATAGTATCCTTTGAACCCTGTAGACATCACAGGATTGAACCCTTATTCAGGGACATCTTAAAGATTTTGGGGGCCCTGGGCCAAAACTATTTTTTGGGGCCCCTGTTTGGAACAGCTTTGAATTTATGATCCAATGTCAGCTCTGTCATGCTCTCTTTGGTCAGGTCACTGACAGGGCACAGACACACTCATCCAAATTCTAAATGTGTTTATATTTAATATTCAGGGATAGTGACCTGTGTTTTCAATATTGTATCACAGCAGCAGCTCACTAATATTACTACAGATAATCTCTGTGACACCCTCCCATTTCCTCACATGTGAGGTCCTGTTCAATCTACAATAAAACTTTTTTTATGGATGTTGCATGAAACATGAAGAGAACATTCTCTGCAAAATGTCCGTAATAGACTCTGACATATCACCCACATTAAAAATAAATTAAAGAAAATGATATTTAAAACAATTTGTATAAGAGTGATTCAAGGTCATCAGGGCAAAACTCTCTGTAAAACAGAGCTGGCTCTGTCTAGGGGCCCCCTGAAAGGCTGGGGCCCTGGGCCAGAGCCCACTTTGCCTATGCCTTCAACTGTCTCTGCACTTATCCGAACCCTTCAACACTGGCAGACTGGCACCTAAAAGCAGCCTTGGAAACCATATTCCTATCAGCCTCATATTGAGCCTTGTGAGTGGTCTGAGTAAGCCTGACCACCTCCAAGAGGAATTAAATATGTATCTGTAAGAGAAATGTGTGTGTCTTCTGAGGGCTCTTTCCTAAATTGGATAGCTGATGATCCCTCTGTCACTCAATCCTAAAAGCAGGCCTTGGTCCTAAACCTATCAAGGGTTTTCCCTGTGTCAAAAAAGTCCAGTCCAGCTCTGCTCCTCACCTGGAGAAGGCCAGGTAATGCAAATACAGAAAGCTAAAAAAAAGTAGCTACCCCCATGAGCTCTAACACTAGGGTTCGTAAGGGCAGTGTGATGGGCACCAGAGTTGATGTTGATGTTTTTGTAGCTCTCCAAGCCCCTCTGAATGTAAAAACTCATGATGACATCATAGAGAGTGCACAGAGCTCTACACCTCTTTGCCCACATTTACCCAGAATGCAAATCTGGGCAGACATAGAAAGAGAAGAAAGACATAACATCTACATTTCTAGCTGGCCTTCTAGCAGAGAACACCATTTTTAACCCACCTAACTTTCTTTCTTTCTTTTTTTCTCACTATTCTCTTCTCGCCTGTTGGTGTGAAATAAGGCCTGGGAAGTAGCATGTTCCTGTCCACTCTGCATTGCTGCTTGCGGCTGCTCCTCACTCCCTCTCTCACAGTGTCTCTGCTAAGTGCCAGCTGTCATAGCCTGGCAGATAATTACCATTTTGCAAACAGTGTTTAGGGAAATGCCATCATTTTCGGAATATGCTGCTGTCAGCCCTCGTTCGATGTGGCCTTTCACTGTTTAACCACCTCTCCCGCTTCCGAGATTGGGGCAAGGGAGGGGCAGCTCGGAGTAGGGAGTTGCTCGCCTTATCTCTCCACAATGACACAACGATTACATTTCATTTGTCATGCTGACAACCTTTCTTCCTCGTCGACTTCCTCTAACTCGCCCCTTCCATCAATGGGCCTAATGCTATAGCTGCCATGGCTCTCGCTTGTGCTTCTACTTCATTAATGAAAAAAAGGTTTGGATTCTGTTAATTATGAGAGCAGGTTTCATCTTGTGGCCTCCTAATGAGGAGGGTGGTGCTGTACACTCACTGAAAGACGTCATAATTCATCACATGGGTAGTTATAGTTAGGACCACATTTCCATAGAAAAAAGATCTTTTGGTTTGCTTGTAACGTTGGCACCTTTTGATGAATCTTCACAAAACTTTTAAAAAAATTGGTCTCATCCACCTCCTCTTCTTCCTGGAAAGTTTCAGGGTGATCCGAAATGCAAGGACTGAGAAAAAGGGGTGAGGTTCCAAAACACATTTGTCCCATGCAATTTTCCATGGGATAATTAGCCACAGCTACAGCCAAAAAAGCTAAATGGAATTATACCAAATTTGGCAGAAAGCTAGATCTTCGTCCAGAAAGCCTGCTTTTTGTGAGTTGGTGTAAATCCATTCTGTAATTCTGGAGAAATTAAGGTTAAAAATGTATGAATATTTCATGACATGGAGAATCTGCAGAACCAACAGATCTAGGGATAAGATCTGAATGGCTGGCACCACATCAACAAAAATGTGGCAGCAGCAATTCCTCTTGGCCCGATACCGGTGCAGGTTCCCAGGGACCCCTTCCCGAGGGCCCGGGAGGGTGTGGGCAGGGATTAGAAACTTTATTCCCTGTCTGAAGTCTGAACTCTCTGGGGCAGGGAATACAACTTTGGTCCCGCCTGGCCAGAGCATGGAAAAATGCTGCTTTCTCCCGGGCAGAAGCAAAATTGAAGAGCAGACTCCTGCCAGCACCGTAACAGGTGCTGGCTTGGGAGCCGGCATGGGCTGCAGGGGCGTTGGGGCTCCACTGTAGTCCAAAACTATGGCTACATTGCGGTGCCCCAGATGGGCACTGAGGTATCCAAAAAATAACTATAAAAATATGCAAAGAATAATAAGCGAGCAGCAGGAACCGCTCATTTAGTTTTCACTTCTCCGTCCAAGGACGCCCTATAATGCCCTGCAAGGGCATTTTAAACATTCTTTTTATCTTTCTGGTGCGCTGCTGGGAGCACAGCAGATCCCAGCAACATTAAAAACACCACAGTCAGTCTCCTGGGTATTGAATCCATGACCCCGGGACAACTTTCCATATTTTTTTTAAAACACTCAGTGTTGGAGCTGTATGCTCTTCAGCTGGAGTGCAGAGACCTTTTGAGGATGGTTCTAACGGATGCACTTTGGTACCTGAAAAATGCTCCAAAAAGACTCAAAAGATATGTTTAATGGGCCTGATTCACAGAACTAACTTACGTCAAAAACGTAAAGTTAGTACTTTTTGGTATTCACAGAATACACTTACTCATTTTGGTATTCACAGAAGGCACTTACTCATTTCGGTATTCACAGAAGTTAGTAGTCCTAACTTTAGGACTCCTAAACTGAGAAAAATCCTAACTTTAAGACTTTCGGTATTCACAGAAGGCATTTAGGAGTCCTAAAGTTAGGAGTCCTAACTTTACTACTCCTAAACTGAGAAAAATCCTAACTTTAAGACTTTCGGTATTCACAAAAGGCATTTAGGAGTCCTAAAGTTAGTTGGTAATTTGGAAGTCTTGAGGTAGTCTATTCAATCCCCATACAAGCAAGGAGAAGTCCTTGTCAAGTTTTAAGTGTCATTCTAGGAATATGTAGGAGTAGCGGAAGGGATGAGTAATTGAAATCATTGTTACTCTTAACCAATAACGGATCTAGGTTATCTGTGGTCATGTTCTTCTAAGCCTCAGTTGAAAAGGACACCTACATATATAAATCTGCCATCTAAAGTATGTTCTCTAACTCACAATTTTGATTGTGGCCTTAGAAATGGGAAGTACTTCACATTTCCCCCAGTTAATCTAGCACAAATAATTGAGTTATCGCGGACAAAAGGGTCTAAGTAGAAGTCTTGGGGTGAGTAACGCAGAGTAATATGTTGTTGTGTAAAATACCACAAGGACAACCTTAGATGCCCACGAGGACGAAGGTCAATATCTTATATGTGCACAGTGTCCCATGGGACACCCTTCAAGGAGTTTGGGGAGTATACCAATCAATACTGTACACTGCATATAAACTGTGTAATACATACCAATAACAGGAAACATTTCAGACCAGTGTTTTCTTTTTATATAATTCAAGCAATAAGTCATTACTGGGTTATTATAATAGTACATTGATTAGTGGACTCCCTAAATTAGTTGAAGAGTGTCCCACATGTTGAATGAGCCCCACGGGACATGGTGCACATATAGGAGTAATGAAGTAATGAATCAGGTAAACAGTTAGCTAATACCATTATTGAATATTTGTATCAAGTTGATATATGTTGATGGAAATACTTTTGCGATTATGTGATTGATTTATTTTTGACAAACATAGTTATAAATTGACAAGAGCTCTATAAGTATTGACTCAGCTGTGTACCCAGTTTATTAGGTAACTGTTTACCTGATGCATTACTTCATTAATTCAGAATGTGGGACGGGCAGCCCACAAATACTGTGTAGCACGCTTAAACGGTTTAGTTAGGTGAGCCGTCATCACTTTGTGCTATTTGAATGATCATTTGGAGTGCGCCACTGAAACTTTTCATAGTTGGCACATATAGGAGTAACATGTCATTAGCAGAGAGCAGGACTTTGGATTCCCCTGCCAGAGTGATTAGCTGTTTGACACTTTCCTCCTGGCCTTGGCTTCAGATAGTGGTCCTTGTGCTAATAAAAACAGAGTACCAGCTCCGTCTAGTACCATTATATCCAATGGGGTTTATAATTCGGCGGATGGACATCTGTCACCGTTCTGATGGAGTAGCCTGTCTGCCAAGATCTAAATCAGGCCCAGAGTCTTGTCCCAGTCACACCATTCCACAGTTCGGAACGCATCGCTTCCTGGTTTGGGAGTCATTGAAGTCACTGCATGGTTTAAGGTGGATGGCAAAGTTTCAGAGGTTTTAGCATCTTTATATGCAGCATATAGCATTGACAATAAACAAACTTAACTGATTTATAAAATTCTGTAGGGAAGCCATCCTCATTCAGGGATTTGTTATAAGGTGAGTAAGCTATTATGTCCGAGATCTTGATGATGGTAATTTCGCTATCTTAGAGTTGCAGGCCTCCATCAAAGATTTGAGGTAGGTTAAGAGACAACAGCAAAAGCTCTGCTGTTGTTCATGTCATGTCTAACTGTTTGTATATGTACAGATTTATTTTAAAGAAAGAAGTAAACTATTGAACGGCAGTCCAAAATTTGTACTGTTTGCCTAGAGCCAGGGTTTTGGTTAACGGGGAGTTATCGGATTGGTTTAATATAACGCAGGGAACTAGACAGGGGTGGCCCCTGTCCCGCTTCTATTTAATCTTTATATTGAGCCGATCGCGTCCCAGATTAGAGTGGATCCCACTATCCTTCCGTTTAGGTTTGCGGGGCTAGTGGCAAAACTGGCTTTATATGCGGACGATCTTATACTTTATACGGTCAACCCTGAGGTGGCTATTCCAAATCTGATGGCTAAGGCGGAACTCTTTGGGAAGATATCAGGCTATAAGTTGAATAGGGGGAAGACTGAAATTATGGAATGGAATCAATCTAGGCAAACCCCGGGGACCAAGTCTCAAATGCGTTATCTAGGTGTTATAATCACGCAGAAATTAGCGGATGTTGCCAGAGTTAATTGGAAGAAGGCAAGTCAGGAGATTGGGAGGATTTTGGTAAGGTGGGCGAACTTACCCCTAAATATATATGGCAGGGTTAACCTTATCAAAATGCTTGTTCTCCCCAAGATTACTTTTCTTTTAAATTCTATACCTTTATCTTTTGACAAAGGAGAGGTAGCTAAATTGCAGGGGAAAATTGGTAGCTTTATCTGGTCCTCTAAAGGATCAACGATATCCTGGAAAAAGCTGAGGAGGAGGTTGGAGAAGGGGGGGCTGGCTCTCCCTGATCTTATGACATACTGCTATGCATTCCATTTTAAGAACTTTCGTATGCTGTTAAATCAAGTGGACAGGTCCCCTTAGGAATACCTTTTGGGGCACTGTTAAGTGTACTGAGGGAAGGGCAGGGGTATTTTCTTTTTAAATATGGAGATCCTAAATACTTTAAAAAAATTAGGCTGAAGATTTTACAGGGGGCTTTAAGAACCCGGGTGTTCATTCGGAAAAAAATAGGAGTTCCCTACTATTCTTCTAGGGCCCTATTTGGGATTCACCGGGAACCCCAGAGTGTCTAAGTGATTGGCTCAGTCTTCCTTTAAAATCTGCAGGGTTGTACCGGTGGGGGGACCTTAAATCGGGGTCATCTTTGGTCAGCTGCGAAGTCCTGAGCCTTTACATCAGGGGTAAATTAACTAGATTTAAATACTATCAAATCTCCTCCTGGTGGGCAAGGCAGGTTTGGGAGGAGGAAGAAGAGGACTCCTGGCTAGACCAGGCGTTTAGAATAGGCCCTATCAAAAAGGAAGTTTCTCTGTGGTATCTCACCCTGCTAGATACAGATATTTTAAAGCTTTGGGCAAAAGACTTAGTTGACCTAAATGTCAAGGAGGTCTGGCTTGATTCTTTTGCGATACTTCGAGCGGTGGTAAAACCCGCTTTTCTCAAGTGTAATCACCTTTTCACTGTGTACAGAGTATATTGGTCTCAATTAAAGTTATCAAGATTCACAGGAACTCAATATGCATGCCCAAGATGTTTGTAGTCTCTGGCGGACGATATGCATATGTTTATGACATGCCCCAAGATCAGTAATTACTGGACTGAGCTGTGTAATTTTCTGATCGAAGTAACTGGCGTACAAGTTAAGGTATGCCCCATGCTTATATTTTTGGGGCTTTGTCAGGACTGTCCTACCCGACCTAACACTGTCATCTCCAGATTTATTTTCTATACAATCCTATTGGGAAGACGAGAGATTTGTAGGTCTTGGAAATCTGGAGTTCCTCCCTCTTCTTCTGACTGTGTTAAAAATATAGGGGCATATTAGCGGCAGGAAACTGCCGCTAAAACGGCGATAATGGGCTTGCTAATATGCGTTATAGAATTCCAATAGAAGCCCAGGTTAGATGTCTTGCACATCTAACCTGGGCTTCTATTGGAATTCTATAACGCATATTAGCAAGCCCATTATCGACGTTTTAGCGGCAGTTTCCTGCCGCTAAAACGGCGATAATTTTATCGCCGGTCTTGCTAATATGCCCCATAGTTTCTACAAGCCAGTTAGATATGGCCTGTGATCCTAGTAGTTAGGAGAAAGTGTGGACAATGTTGGTGGATTGGAGTCAAAGTTCCAGGAGGTCCAATGATTAAGCCAAATAATTGCTGTCGTCCTGGCCCCTTCTTTGCTATGGGCACACCGGTGAAGGGTTGGAAGAGGAAACAGCATTTTCTTGGATGGAATGGCCTTACCCTACGCTATGGCAATTGGGGAAAAAAAAAAAAGAAGTAAACTATTGGCCAATGTCAAGAGCATGACTACAGAGTTCTCCGAAATCATAATGCCCATGGGGACGAGGGTCAATATCTTATATGTGCACAGTGTCCCATGGGACACCCTTCAACTAGTTTGGGGAGTTTACCAATCAATACAGTACACTGCACTGTTTAATACGTACCAGTAACAGGAAACCTTTCAGATCAGTGTTTTCTTTTTGTATAATTCAAGCAATAAGCCATTGCTGGGTTATTATAATAGTACATTGATTGGTGGACTCCCTAAATTAGTTGAAGGGTGTCCTACATGTTGAATGAGTCCCACGGTACACGGTGCACATTTAGGAGTAACATGTCATTAGCAGAGAGCAGGAATTTGGATTCCCCTGCCGGAGTGATTAGCTTTTTGACACTTTCCTCCTGGCCTTGGCTTCAGATAGTGGTCCTTGTGCTAATAAAATTAACAGGGTACCAGCTTCGTCTAGTACCACTCTCTGTAGAGAATGAGTCAGACAGAAAGCCTCAGCAGTTTAAAAGGGCCCATGAGCTCATGCACAACCAGCATACTTTGGATATAAGGGGCCTAATTTAGATCTTGGTGGACGGGTTACTCTGTCACAACAGTGACAGATATCCCGTCTGCCGAAATATAAATCCCATTATATCCAATGGGGTTTATAATTCGGCGGATGGGACATCTGTCACCGTTCTGATGGAGTAACCTGTCTGCCAAGATCTAAATCAGGCCCAGAGTCTTGTCCCAGTCACACCATTCCACAGTTCGGAACGCATCGCTTCCTGTTGAGATTCTTCAGCAATCCACAAGGGGTACGATGATGGACACAGATGATACACAAAGAGCTGGCCGGCACAAAGCTCAACTTTGTCTCATGGAGTGGGCTAGGGATCACATTTCGTAAGTTGTTCACCAGGATTTTGATATCTACAATAACGAATGAGATCGGCCAATAGCAGACATAGAACAATGGGTTTTATGTGGTTTGGGAGTCATTGAAGTCACTGCATGGTTTAAGGTGGATGGCAAAGTTTCAGAGGTTTTAGCGTCTTTATATGCGGCATATAGCATTGATAATAAACAAACTTAACTGATTTATAAAATTCTGCAGGGAAGCCATCCTCATTCAGAGATTTGTTATGAGGTGAGTAAGGTATTATGCCCGAGATCTTGATGATGGTAATTTGGCCATCTAAGAGTTGCAGGCCTTCATCAAAGAATTGAGATAGGTTAAGAGACAACAGGAAAAGCTCTGCTGTTGTTGATGTCATGTCTAACTGTTTGGATTTGTACAGATTTATTTTGAAGAAAGAAGTAAACTATTGGGCAATGTCTGGAGAATGACTACAATCAATCAATCAATCAATCATGTCACTTATAAAGCGCACTACATACCCGCGAGGGTCTCAAGGCGCTGGGGGAAGAGGGGGGTGGTGCTGCTACTGATCGAAGAGCCAGGTCTTGAGGAGTCTTCTGAAGGCCAGTAGGTCTTGGGTCTGTCGGAGGTTCTCTGAAATCATTATGGATTCTTGGTATCACAGTTTAAGCCTCTCTTTGTCGCTGCTGTGAAGTCAAAATACATTCAGCATTTTGCCTTGTTCACAGAGTATTCATTTTAATTTAAAGAGAGCATATTCAGCATTAGAAGTAAACAGGTGTTTGATGCAAACTTTTTTCTTTCAAGAGTAGAACATAATTATGCTCAGGAATTTCTATTATATTCCACTGTTAAGTATGTAATCAAAGTTTCCAGCTGCAGCTGCTCAGTGTTGCATTTCTTTTCAGCTATGGCAGCCTCTCATCACCATTCCGCTTAATGTGGCAGTGCCTGGAGTCCACCACGATTGTGACGCAGCTTGATCCGACATTACCCTTTAAGCACTTCTTTATAGGGACCTGAGAGTCTCTTCTAGTCAGACATTTTGTATTTGAATGTATTAATTCGCCAAAGATTAGGTGGTAGAGCAATGTGGCCAAATCTAGTTCCAACCAAATTGACGCATGTTACCATAATGCTCCAGCCAGGATTGTGCTGGATGACATGGACCAGAGAGCTGGAGGTTAGAAAGAAGTAAATCCTGGAGCACACAGGACATGAAGGTGTTGCTTCTGTCGTGTGGGTGGGTTAAGCACCATAGATCAAGTAAATGATGGTCGTCCATAATGCCTCCCACCATTGAGCCTTTCAGCGGGGCCAGATCGGTTGAGCATAAGGTCTATGGCCAAGTTTCAGTCCCCTATCAGTACACGTATTGGACAAAATTCAAGCAGCAGTCTGGGCAGACACAAGAAGAAAATCATTTTGGAAATATTTGGGGCATAGGTAGAGACATCAAGAAGTTATCTAGGATAGTTATCTCTGAGGAAACATATCTTCCTTTCGGGTCAGTCCCTGACTTTGATATTTTGCTTGCCAGTGATTTCCTGATGAGGATGGCCACATCACATATTTTAACTGTTGGCGATTACTTTGCATACCCAGCATCTTTTCTGTTTATTCAATCTTTGCTTGGGCCATACTGGCTTCCTGAATCAGAAAAACATCTGCAGATGCCTAGGACACTCTTTGAAGTAGCTGTCACGCTTTATAAATTCTTTAACAATAACAATAAAAGATCTGAAGGATAAGTAAGTTACAATTTTCCTTTTTTGATGCTCACACGCTGTGTGAGGTGTGTGTGCTATTGCTTGTGGGCCATTAGCAAAGGAGCGTTGTAATCGGAGAGGGTATGAAATCAGGTTATTTGTGCCCGATACGCGCATATTGGTGAAGCAAATGTGGAGACAGTTACAACTCTGGTTACTCATTTGTTAGTCACATTTGGCAAATATTCATGGAAATGGCAATTTATTACAGATGTGATAAGGAGATCAAAAGCCAATAAGTGGTTTCACTTTGGAGGAATGTACATGAAAGCAAATTTTTATAATACAAAAATGTTCCATGTATTTTTTGTAACTCTTTTCATGATTTGTTTTAGATATGAATGAAATAAAAAATGCTCATTATGCAAAAATAGGTACATTAGTGCCTTTAAATTTGCAAACCGCTTCACAAGCTTTGATATGGAGAAGAAAAATATACATTGATTATCTGAGAAGAGTTCTGACTCACAAACTCAAAAAGTCAGTTCTCGACCCAAACCTATTCTTATTTAAAAAGATGGAGGAGAGTTTGCTCTTTATCCGAAATGATGTGATTAACGACCTGAACTTTCCGGTCACAATCCATGCACAGCAAAAAAATTTAAATAACCCATACTGTGATAAGAAAGTGACAGATTAAACCCTGGAGAGATGAGGGCTCATATAGTTAGAAAAATACCATCATTTCCCAAGAAAGTCTGACAGAAGATGGAGTAAGGTTTGTGGACCTAGGTCTCAGTCAATTAACATTGGCTGACTTCTTAGGAGTCAAAAACAGTTCATACAGCAATCCTGGTTTAGGGACTGGCAGTCAGCAGTCCACAAATTAATATAAATAATGAACATGGTCCACTCGAGCCAATTCACACATTACTGCCAACTTTATAGTGATGAGTTTATTTTGTGTTTCATAAACCACAAGTCTTGGCATCATTAAAAGTTGGAATTCAGAAATCTGTAGACAAGGTGTGCATTCTATTCAAAATGTACAAAGAAATGTGTGCAAGATCAAAACAAATGAGTTGTAAGAATCTACATTTAGGGAAAGTACTACTGAGAAATTGAAGGAATGAAATTGTCCAGTTTTGGGGCTTAAACACCCCGCACCTTAGATGATTGAAAAGAAGCAAAGCTTTGGGTGGAGGTGAGGCTTTTAACCATAACTGGCAATTGTACTCCATTGTAATCAGAAATGGCATGATGAACCAATATAACCTCTGAAATAATTGAATAATAAGAAATAGATAACTTTATCCCAAAATAAATCTTACCATTTTGAGTTTCTCATTAATGGGAGATCAAACTTTGCTACTGCCGTATTGTTACAGCATGCAACATTGCATATCACAAACTAAAAAGAAATAGGTAGTAATTATCTAGGTGTGTCCAAAATTTGCATAATTTGTTTTTGTGTAAATATGTGAAATTTCATGAAAATTTTGTGAAATGCAAATCCATTATTTCGTGCTATATTTTAGTGCATAATCCACCAGATGCATTTGGATCTAAAAAATAGCACCAAAAACACAAAGCAAATGTGTTCTGATTGTCTATGCCGTTCCCTTTCTATTGTTTTCCGGCATACGGTAGTGTAATTACACAATGTGGCATAATTTCAGTAATTTTGCATAACAGGCATTATGCAAAATTCCCCAAATTACGGAAAATATGCTGGTGTACTTAAAATTTTGCCAAGGCCTATCATTTACTGTCCCCCCCCCCATCCAATATCTCTGGGTGAAAGTAGTTCTCAGAATAGGTCTAGCACTGTACTCTCAATGACAGGATCAATAGATGTTATATTAAGGTGATGTGTAAAGAGCATACGAAGAGACAGGTATGATAAATATAAACTGAGTAACATCGGAGAATTTATGGAATGGAAAATCATTTAAGAGATTCACCAAAGTAAGTGTAGATAGTTAAATATTAATGATGTATGGGTGAGAGAGCGGTCCCAGTGGAACAAGTGATCATTTGAAAAGAGGATTTAAATGGTTATAGAGACATAAACTTGTCAAGACTGGTCTGTAGAATGCTTGCAGATAATGGGAATCTTACCAAGATTTGGAGGTCAGTGCTAGCAGGTTTTACAGATATGTGAAGGATTTTTAGAGCAATAGTTAAGCAATGGCGTACCTGTCAGAGGTCATCTGGCGCTTGAAAATAATTATCTATGAATGACGATGGGGTGATTGTACAACCCAGCCATATCATTGTGCCTTGCGTTTATTTTATTAATATTTTATTTTGCAACAGGGATTTTAAAGCAGATATACAGAGGCAGAATCATAAAACTGCTTCTCAGGAGAGCATTTATTGACTGTAACACCTGATGTCCAGTCAGTTGATGTCCATCCTCATCTCCATGGATTAAGCATATAATTATTTAATACAGTGCCTGTCGGTGGAAGCATCCGCTGCTTCAGCCATTGAAGAACACGGAAAAATCTTTTTTACTTGCAATCACCAAAGAATGAGTAAATCAGTAGCCTGTCAACCTGTTTGTATTTTACTTTACGGTCTTATGTTATATATATATATATATATATATATATATGCATAGCGCATGATTCACCCAAGAGGGTACCGTGGTGCTGAAGCAGGAGCTGAATGTGCTGAGCCAGGGCCACGGCTAGGTGAAGAGCCAGGTCTTCAGTTTCTCGAAGAATTCAACAAATGAGCAGGTGGCTCTGATGTGCAGGGGCAGGTTGTACCAGGCTTTAGGAGAGAAGCAGGAGAAGGCATGACCGACGGATCTGATTCTGTGTGTGCGAGTGTGTGTGCGAGTAGGAGTCCGGCAGAGTGGAGGTGTCTGGTAGGTTTGTGGAGGTTTATGTGGTTGTTGAGGTATGTGGGGGCATATGTTATGTAAGGCTTTTGTATGTGTGCAGGAGGTATTTGAACAGTACTCATTCATGGATTTGGACCCTGTGGCTCCTTTGAGGTGTGGGTGATGTGAGTGCGGGATGAGAGGTTGAGCCTGGCCGCTGAGTTTTGCATGGTCTGAAGTACTCTGGTCAGTTGAACGATGACTTCAGCATTGAGTGCGTTGCTGTTGTCCAGCTTGCTGGTGATGAGGGCTTGGGTGACTGTTCTGTGACTGTTTTTGGGGAGACATTTGAAGTTCTTTTTGAGCATCTTTATTGTATGGAAACAGGAGATGGAAACTGTGTTCCCTTGGCCAATAATGGTGAGTTGGTTATTGATTGCTATTCTGAGGATCTTTGTCAGGGTTGCTGGGAGGAGTGTGTGTCCAAGTTCGACAGGCCACCAGGTGGACTCCCAGAGCAAGGTGTCTTTGGTAAATATTATTACTTTTGTCTTGTCTGAGTTGAAATTGAGGCAATTGATTTTCATCCGTTTGGTGGCCTTGGTAATGCAAGTGATTGGTCTGGGTGTTTTGGCATCTTGTTGGAGAGGGAGAGTGTGAGCTGTGTGTCATCAGCATAGGATATGATGTTGATTCCTAGGGTGTGGATGATACTGGTGAGTGGAGTCATGAGCTTTGAATAGGGTCTGGCTGGAACAGGGTTCTTGTGCAACTCCGCAGTGTTCGAGGTGACCGTCTGGGTGCAGCCTGTCAGGGAGGAGAAAATCCAGTGAAGTCCGGGTCCCTGGATGCTAGCTTTGTGTAGCTGTTGAATAAGGATGTGGAGGGAGATGATGTCGGAGGCTGTGGAAAGGTCAATTAGGATAATTCCGAGGTAATATCAAGGTGAAGATTTTATTATCCAGTTGGCTGATTAACAGAATCAGAGGTCATTTTTGTTTCAATGCCAATTAAAGGTCCCACCACCCTTTCATTTTATATTGAGCATCATTGAGCATCAGAGAGCAGAAAGGTTTACATGGAATATCATGAACCTTGAAAATCCCAAAACCGCTTCATTGCGATTAATTCTTTTTGTAGGATTAATATGATCTTGGATACACTTTTAAAGCTCGGAGGGAGGATCCTTTTCTCTAATGACTCTCGGAGGTTAATCATCATGAGAAGAGAACATGGATTTCTATGGATTCAATAAATGTCAAAAGGTGCATTCTGCTAATTTGGCAAAGCCAAGAGAGAATTTATATTGTTTTTCGTAGATGCCGAACACCTCGTTTAGTTTTAATGGAAAATCTGCATTTAAATATTATTAATGCACTGAAAAAAATCATGGAGTACAGGATTCTCCTCCAGATATTTATGCCTCTTACTCCTTTTTGTCTTCAGTTCAGTGTTTGTCTTAAAGTATTATCAACTCCCTTTTCACTTTCTTTTGCTTCCTGAAGAATAATATTATGTAAAGAATAGTCTTTGAGTGGTGTTATAAAATTAGCTGAGTTATTTGTAGTGAATGTTTATCTCTACTGCTTTATGCTATGTGTTTGTTACATTATGCCATTAGTGCATTTGATGCTTTGCTCTCATTCTTGTACTCTCTTTTTATAACAATTCAGAAAATAAGTTTTAAAAAATAAAAAAGTGGCCGAAGAGCCACTAACATGCAAATGTGTACAGTGCACAGATGTTGCAAGCAGTTCATGCCTTTATTATTTTTTTCTGGCTGCAGCTCATATACTATTGCCTAGGGTGACCACCCATCAGTGAATCAGGTCAGGATCTGTACAAAGAGTTCATTTTATGTACACAATTTATGGACAAAGTGCTAATTTTATGTACACATCAAATTATACAAGAAATCATAGGCAATCAAAAATGAACAGTTGACACTCACACATTTAAGTCAAATGTGAGTTATGTGCTATATTTCTATCTAAAGTATGTGCTTCATATAGAGGATAAGGTCACAACGTTTACAATATCAGTTCCTCCCCCTCTACGTTCTATGCTGCTCCCACCCAGTGGAAGCTGGTGACCCTTGAAACCAGAATAGTGCAAACAACTGACCCACATAGAAGCGTTAGGTGTTAGGCTGAGCTACACACGATTGTGTTTAGGGGTGATTTGTGACTGTATTGGCCTAAAAATCTGTATGTTTTACATGCAATTCTGAAAAGGAAACTGACAGCATTATTCAGTTTGTGGTTTGCCACAGCACAGAGGAGCCTGTTCTTTCTGCAGCGAATGATGTATATGCCCTTCAGAAATCGGTGTATCATCTGAAACACAGACTATCCCGCAGACAAATATTGGTACAAGACCACTGAAGCAGTGACTGTTATCTTGAGTGACTGCCTCTGCACAAAGAAATGCCATTCTTGAATAATATACCAGTATAAATTGTACCCATATTAAAGAATTTACGGTGATAAGTGGTGTGCAGCATTGTTCCTGTGCTAATTTAAGACACTGCCAAAATCAATGTGGCAGAAAATCAATTACTATCTGAAATCTATTTAATGCCAGGGTGTGTTCTATCACTCTATGGCACAGAATTTCCAGTGTAAAGTGATGCAAAAATATTGTGTGTTCCGTCAATACCACAAAGGAGGTGCTCAAATATTCCATGGGTGCGGCGAGGAGTGTTATGTTAGATGCCCCAGCCTGCCAGCTGTGCTGCTGAACTATGCCAGGAACCTTCTTAATGAACAAGCTCACCAGTTTCTGCCTGCCAGTATCACACCACCCCTGTGCATCTAGTTATATGCCATTATCACCTTGCTATAGTTATGTACACAATGCATTAGCAGTTTCACATTTTCCGTTAGCTGTAATGCTCACATTGACTTAAATGGGATTACCCACCACAAACATCTAATTCCCTTCATTCCCCCTTTTCCAATTACAAAAAAAATCAATAACATAACTTACCTTAAATTGCGTTGTAATAGCATGCATTGTAATACCTTCTGCGTTGTATAAGCATGCGTAGTAATAGCATGCGTTGTAATGGCATATGCGATGTAATGGATTTGGAGTAAAGGCATTACCACGTAATGCCTGCGTTGTAATGGTAGTTTCCTGCTCCCTCCGCCCCCCAGTGAAGACTCTGCATTGGGCCGGTGACCAGGAACATGTATCGGTCTTTACTCAAAGGCGTATGACAGATTTTTCTTTACTGTGGGGCCACTCTAATGTGGAGTTATCCAGTAACCCAAGTTCTGTAGGACTGGCTGTGTCAGTATTATTGAAAAAGAAAGCATGCCAGTCAACTGCCCTTCATTTTGTGAGTGTCCCCCTCTTTTCAATGATAGTTGCCTTCTTAAAAAGCAACATGCCTCCCTGGACTTCTCTAAGGTCACCATCATTGCAAACCTGAATCACCCTCCAAACAATGTTTTGTCAGTGCACTTTAATGAGATCAACCACTTTACACATCTGGCCACACCCTTATTTGAAATTCAACTGGCTGGCAGGTTTGATAAAGGTATGTTGATATATATTCACAGCTGTGTGATTTGCTATTTATTTATGTGGGCTGTCAGCGCAGGTGGCTTTTATCACTACACCAACATGTGTAAGGAGCTGTCCACAGACCATTTGAGGATTGGTAGCATTGAGCACTGTGAAGTGCTGATGAGTGACCCAATAAATATTAGAGCTTCACAATGCAGAAAGATCAGTGTTTGTACTTTGTTTATTTACAGCAATACATTTAGAGGCGCTCTGCTCATATAAAATGTGTCTTGAGACACAAGTCAGAGCAGGACATCAGAAGCCTTACGTAAATCAGTTACGCCAAGTAAAATGGTGAGAGGATGTGGCCTAACGACTAGAGCGGTCAACCTCGAAACTGGGGAACAGGGTTCAAGTCTCAGCAACGACGTTCAGCCTCCTGTGATTCTGGGCAAATCACGTAATCTCCCTGTGCCTAACAAAAATGAATGTGTCCCTCTGTAACGAAACTGGTCCACATGTAAAGCGCTCTGATATCTTCGGGTTCAGTTTGCGCTATATAACCCCCCCCCCCCAAAAAATAGGCTGCTCTTATATTTAAGAAAATGAAGAATTAATTTGTTGCCACCAGTGCTTTGGGGAAAAAAAGAGGCTAAAGCAGAAAACAGTTTCCTTCTCAGGAAAATTAAGGCAGTCAAGTTGCGGGGGGGGAGCGCATTTTGGAGAGGGGCCAGCTCACCCAAGCTCACCCAAGTCATTTTAGTGTTTTGATGTCCTCGGTCACTATGACATTTTCCGGCGGAACTGATTGCACTTCTTAAGGGTCTTGCTGTATTTCCAGGCCTTGCTAGGGGTTCTGTGTGCATCTCTTGACAGCATGCACCTGCCTGAGGGTCTCTTACCTTACAATGCTTTAGTTTCCTATGTGGGGGTAGGCAAGGAAGGGGATCAGGTAGACTGACCCCTCTCCTCCTTGTTCTCTCTCCTCAGTTGTCTACCCACACACAAGTGGCCGGGCAGTAGTTACTGCTCTCCAAAGAGCTATTACAAGTACATGCATCTGATTGGACTGGTTGGAGGAGCATGTCTCCACCCTCTGTCAGGCTAGCAGCCAATTAGAAGCTGCTTAATTGAGTTAGGGTGGGATTTAGCTTCCAGCTGTCAAAGCAGATAGTATTTTCCACGTAATACCTAAAATTATGGGCAAAAGGCATCCATAATGGATGACTCATGCCTTCGCGGACAAGGCACAACATTGCTGAACAATTTGTGAGACATAAGAACAGGTTGTCATCCTAACCTGAATCATATTTAAATTTAGTACCTGACTAGTAATGGTTTTTGGGTGGTAAGATAGGGTTGCTGCTGCCAATCATCTTTGGATTCTGGCAGGCATCAGGTGAAAGTATTTATAAACAGAGGCTAAAATCTCCTTTTTCATTATTTTTTTAAGACAGCGAAAAATCTCAAGTTCTGGTTCTAGACATGTGAAGACATTGGGCCGGTACCCAAGGATGCTTGGATGCACTGCCCCAGTGTAGTTAAATGGACCATTTATGATGTGGCTCTCAATAGATACAAAGAGAGTCCCAGTGTAGGAGTGTAGGATTAGATATTCCTGAGCTGTCTCGTAGAAAAGACTTCTGGTAACTGCCTTTTCCTGGAACTTCATGTTCAGACTTGTTAGAGCTGTGCGCTTGAGGGTGCAAGTGGGGCAGTGGAAGGTGAAGTGATGGAGTCCTAGAAACATAGTAGGACTAACCATGGTTTTGGAAACATTAACCGCGTATAGGTTTTTCTAGGGTATTTATGCCATTGTACTATTGGTGCAATGTTCAGCCCAGTCTGCATACTGCAAGCCTTCTACAGGAAAAGAAACCAGAAGGGCCCTAACCCAACAAGGCAATGACATGGTTTACTGTCAAACAACCAGAACATTTCTACAAAAGATTCTGTACAGAGTTCAGAGCAGTACATACCGGAGTAATGAACGAAACTGGGGGGAAATAATCAGCTTACAATAGACAAAAATATGCAGAAAATCAAGAATGATGGTCAAGTCCCACTTATTGCAGAAAACACATGTTCCTGTTTTGATGTTGGCTTGGAACGGTTTAGATGGAGGGGTTTCTCTTGTCATTCACTGGTGCAGTTCTTGATTAGAAGTTGTGATTTAAGTGCAGGGGAGTAATACTCTGGAGTTCATGGGGAGTCGTTTTTAGTAGAGGGAAGTTTAGAGGCTGAATGATCGCAATATGAAGGCGGTGCAAGGCAGGATGTGGTCAGTAGGTTGTGGTTAGTAGTGCACAGTTGCATGCAAGTGTGCGGTTGAGTAGGTGTGTGGCTAAAATGGACTGAAACAGCTCTGCATTATTGGCAGCTTTTTTGCAGAGAGCCAGTTTAGGGTTTAAAATAGGGGGTGAACATTTCTTTGGGCATAAAAAGCGGTTGGGCTGTTGACCTTGACTAGAGGCCTTAAGTGATACTGAGGTCGGCAGTCAGGTAGACTGATAAAACGGTTGATTATTCTCTCATCTAGAGTATTAATAAAGCCATAATCTCTCTAGAAGCAATTGCAAGGGCAGTATTCATAAATATTTTGAACCGGCATCTCGCAACTGAGGGAATCGTGTGCATGAAGGTTTCCATTTTCCAGTCAGCTGTACATAAAGAGAAAAGAAGAGATTCCAAAACCTATCCCTGGGAGGACTCGGACAGTGAGGGTTTTAAAGAGTTGGAGCAGTAGAACACTGCATGGTTGCTTGTGCCAAGTTCTAGCTGTGTTCCAATCTCATGTAAGGGCTCTGCCTGGTCACTTGAGAACCTGCTGACCTGGAGACTACCACCACTGGCTTTGAATTCCTGAATAAAGATTGTTGCATCATCAGTGTGGCCAATCGAGTGCATCCGCTGTACAACCTGTGAAGCCAGGTACGGAAAATGTTGTGAGCATTGAAGGATGGTCAACAGTGTTGAACACCTCCAATAGGTTCAGCAAGATGAGGATGCATAATTTGTAATTCCAATCAGCAAAGACATTATTTTTGTATGCCGAAAGCAATTGCCAGGGGCGAAGCTCCAGGGTGGTGTTTGGGGTGTTACACCCTCCTAAAAATGGATTCTGTAGGAAATAGCTGGGTGCAAATGCTTTCAGTCGGGTAATGTGAAGTGTCTGTTGGATTTCACCTCGGATTTTTACATGCCCACACTGCTGTCAAAAACACACACACTCTTGTGCAAAACAATTTTACATCGTTTTCATCAACAATTTTCAGCAGCGATTCCTCCCGGCTATGAGGGCCTCAGGTTGGACCGCCTGGTCGGCAAAGGTGGGGGTGTTGCGATTGTCTATAAAGAAGAATTTGTATGCAACTCTATTTCATTGGGGGAACTGGAGGGTGCAGAGCGCCTAGGTTTCCACTGCGCCCTATCGGCACAGCAATCTCTTGCAGGAGCTTTGATTTACAGATCCCCGGGCCAAGCAAGCGCCTTTTTGAACTCTATAAATGAAGTGATTGCACCCCAAGCCCTCCGTTACAGGCATTTTATGATTTTGGGTGATCTCAACATCCACATGGACTTATCCACAGACTGGGAAGCCATCTTCCTGACTGAACCTCTCTCAGTCCTTAACCTTGCTCCTCTCGTCCTTCATCCTCCTCACAATAAGGGCCACACCCTCGACCAGATCTTTACAAATTTAGAGCTCGAGGTGGATGGGCCCCTTCCCTTGACATGGTCCGACCACTATTCGATTAGTTTTAGGGTACCTAAGCTAGAAAGAGCTCGTCAATCTCCCGTATTTAAAAAATGAAACATGTTCAGAGCCTTCCACCGAGTTACATCCTCTGCGCTTGGGGAGGCGCTGGAAGCTTCCACCCCATTACTCTCTGGGCATCCAGAAAGTGATGCTTTTCTGCTGGAATCTTGGGTACACCATAGCGCTCACAATTTAGCCCCACTTCAGACATGTACCCCTAAGAAAATCAGATCCTCCGCACCCTGGTTTAATGAGGTGATCAGAACTAGTAAGAGCGTCTTTAAACGTCTTGAAAGGAAGTGGAGGAAAAATGTTGACCCTGGTGCTAAATGTGAGTATAAACAGGCGCTGAAGTCCCACTAAACTAAGATTTATGAGGCAAAAAAAACCTATTTGACAGTCAAAATCGAGTCATCTAGCAACAATAGCAAGGAGCTGTTTAATATTGTTAAAGCCTTTACGGCCCCGCTTTCAGCGGCCTAAGCTCTTCCGCTTTCTTCCGAATGGACCAACCTACTAGCAACCTTCTTCTACGGGGAAATTGTGACTGTTCAAGAATACTTTACCAGGGAGTCACCCCATGATCAGGAAGCTTTGTCAGCCTCTACCCTAGAACCTACATCTGGAGCTACCCCCGCTCTCCTGCAGTTTCCCTGGTTACAACCTAAAATATCACTGGATATTATCAAGGACCTCAGGTCTGGCTCCCACACCGACCCTTGCCCTGCTAAACTGTTAACTACGGTGGCTATGGCCGTAAATCCGGTAGTAAATAAAATACTTAATTCCTCGTTAGCCACGGGTCATATCTTCTATATGGAAGCAGGCAAATATTCTGCCTTTGCTTAAAAAGCCTTCTGCTGACCCCAAAGTGTTAGCGAATTACAGGCCTATTTCTCTGCTGCTGGCTTTTTCCAAGGTCCTGGAGAAATACGTGAACATGGTTATCTCGGACTACGTGGAAATGAATAACCTTTTTCATTTTAATCAGTCTGGCTTTAAAGCTAAATACAGCACTGAGTCCGCATTATTAGAGGTCTCTGAAATCAAAGAGTGCCTCGATGTGGGAGGAAAAGCCATCCTGATCTTATCAGATCTGTCAGCGGCCTTTGATACCGTTCCCCATAACAGGCTCCTGAACAGGTTGCAGGATCTCGGCATCGGCGGCTCTGTTCTAAAATGGCTCTCCTCATTTTTGGAAGATAGAGGTCAGGAGCTTTGGACACCGCCCTTTGCGGCCGTAATCCCCAGTCTCAATGTGGGGGTCCCGCAGGGCTCTATTTTAAGTCCCACACTATTTAATTGGTATATGTCCCCTCTTGCCTCCCTGGCTGAAGCATACGGTGCTAAAATCATTTCATACACCGACGATACGCAGCTCCTGTTTACCTGTGACAGGGGAGAGAGCTTCGAGGGCGAGAAGATCAAAAACTGCCTCAATAATTATCCACAAGAGCCACAAGACCTCCCCCCACTACATTCTATATTGCGCAGTGATGACGCCTCACATTTGGTAGCGACGTTATACCACAGCTTATATACCACTCAGACTACAGCCCAATGCCCAGATAGGTAGAGGTGGACCGCTGACATAGCTCAAGGCATAACTGATAAACAGTTGGTGTACTGCTGCCAACAAACGGAGCGAATTTCGTCTAGCAGTCGCCTGCGCATAACACATTACAAGTTCCTACATCGCACTTATTACACTCCTGCCAAGCTGTACAGGTACAAACTGCGCGATAACGACAAATGCGACAGGTGCGGCGCAGAAGCGGCAGACTTCATGCATCTCGCGTGGGACTGTGGTGCCATACAGACATATTGGCGACAAGTATTTCACGCATTAGAGCAGATGACATCACTGCAGCTGCAGGCCTCCCCATTACTGGCGCTGCTGGGCTACACGGAGGACATTATTGTCGCATATCGCCGTTTTGTTTCATTTAGTCTTCTATTAGCCAAGAGAAGAATAGCATGCAGATGGGGAAGGGGCAGAGTGCCTAAATTTAATGAGTGGATCGATGACATGACATTTTGGCAGGAACAGACACTCACATATGCTGAGCTCCTCCCTTTGACTTCACGCCCTAAGGATACATGGGACCCTTTCAAAGCATATCTAGTGGCGCACCCTATAGATGCCCCACGCATGACACAGTCACCCTAAATCGAGGAAAGTCCTGCATGTTTCAACTCACACTGAACTGCACCCCTAGCACACGTCGTGTGAACCAGCTACAATTTCCTGTACAACTCGACAAAATTGCTCTATTGTTTTGGAACACTTTACTGTATATGACTGATGTAATGCTGTATACTTCTATTTCTGATGTTTTGGAAGCTACTATGTACCTATATGTGTATATTCAAAATGGATGAGCATGTATCTGCCCAAGTACTGTATGCGCTGAGTTGGGTTCATGTTTAAAAAAGCTTAAAATGTAAAAAAAAAAACTGCCTCAATAATGTGTTTGCGTGGTTTAGGACCAACCAACTGAAATGTAACCCGGAGAAGTCAGAAATTATTTTTTTTGGGCTCTCCTCCTTCAGATGAATGGAGACACTGGTGGCCAGAAGACATCTCACCTCCGCTCTCCGCCCAACACACGGTTAAAAATCTGGGCATCATGATAGACGATTTCCTATTGATAAGAGCCCAAGTCCAGTCGGTAGTGGATACCTGCTTTGGCCTTTTGCGGATGCTGAGAAGATTTCTCCCACTCTTGCCTTTGGACTCTAGGAAGACTGTGGTCCAGGCATTGGTTATTTCCCGACTGGACTACGTCAATGTCCTGTATCTGGGCCTTCCTGAATACCTGCTGAGGCACTTGCAGGTGGCCCAAAACGCAGCCACAAGAGCAGTTCTCATGCTGAAGCCAAGGACCCATATTTCCCCACATCTTAAAGCTCTTCATTGGCTTCCAATGAAAAAGAGGATCAGGTTCAAGGCTTTGGTCTTATTTTTCAAGGCCTTTCATGGGAGTGGCGCGGGCTACCTTAACAAAAGAGCAACCCAATACGTGCCACCCAGAACCCTGAGATCCTCCTCTCTGAACTTGGCTGCTGTTCCGAGAATTTTCTGTGCCCGTTCGGGCGGAATTTCTTTCAGGTTCTTAGGAGCACAGGTATGGAACTCGCTCCCTTGGTCATTGAGATCTGTGACGGTCTTAACCACGTTTAGGAAGTTGCTTAAAACCTGGCTATTCCGTCAATGAACGTCCTTCCTTTAGCAGTTTCCTGCAGCTTTGGCATCTGGTGGATTGTTGGAAAGGTTGTTAGCGAAGGCTTTTCAGAGCGCCGGGACACTCTTTTGAGTAGCTGTGCGCTATATAAATGTCTTCATTCATTCATTCATTTAACAATGTTGATTAGTTTGAAAAATATTGCAATTTAAGTACCCCTAACAATCTGCACACCTCTCTCTTTCCACTGCCCCTTAAGAACCCCTCATGTTCTGTTTCTCAAATAATTTGTTTTAACAACATGTCATTGTGTGATCGTTGGTAAATCTGAAGCTCACACCCCACGCAATCATACTGACCAAGCTACGGCCCTGGTAATTGCACAGAAGTCTTCTTGGAAAGGAGGAAAAAGGCTGACTACAAATATTTTCACCCAGAGGCCCGAGTTTGCATACCCGGTAGCTGATCAGGAAGAGTGGGAGGTTCAGCAATGCAGCAACCCAGGACTTGAGCCACCATCCTCCCGAATTGGGAATTTGACTGCAGGTTGGGTTCTCCCCTCTGAATTACTGCTCAGCTGTGTAGCAGAAAGCAGCATATGGTGGAATGGCCACTGGGTTTTTATTTTGGTCACCATGAGTGCAAGGCACAGAAATCTTGGGAATCAAAACTTCCCCGAATTTACCAGCCATGTGCACCTGCTTGTGCTCAATGCACTCATCAGTCGCAAACTACAGCGTATGTCATGGGTACTGGTCCAGTAGAGAAAAAAGTACTAAGAACGCTGTCTATGATTTTTTTTTTTCTCATGGCATACCACCACAGTGGAAGCTTTGAATCCCTTCCTGGGGGACATAAGTTTGTTTTTGCCCCAGCAGTTTCTTTAGACAAAAAAATATAATGTTGATTAATATCCCCACTTCCCAACCACCTCCCTCCCCAGTGTTGGCACATGTGCAGTGCCAGTCCACCTCACTTGGAAGAAAGACTCAGTGCACTAAAAATAAATGCGAAAGGAGACCTGTAGCAACCGCCAGCACAGACTAAATGGTACACTGTAGTCATTACAACTGAATATTAAAGGTATTAATCTTCCTAAAATCCTGTGGATTCAAGAATTAATGCTTCTCTTGTATGCTACTATGAAGGAATTACAAGCCATATCTCTTTTTTTCACCACCTCACACCTTTCCATCGGCTCTTGGGTGTTTGTTTTCTTGGTGTGTTGCTTGTGTGCATCCTGGCGCCTTGTTCTTCCACTTAACATAATCTGCCACTTGACTCTCCCTATCCTCGGCGCTTCACTTAGAAATTTCTCTTTTCCATTTCAGTCTTATTGTCGTTAATGTTTATTTAATATGCCATCTGCCTCGGGCAGGAACCCGCTTGTGTGTTTTGTCAAAATCATTTTTAACGAACTGGTGTGCTCAGTTTCTTGCGGCCATTGATTTGGAATTAAAGTCTGATCAAACAGGATGGATAAATGGGCCAATGAGACAGTTTTCTAGTAGCAGACATTGACCGCTGAACTGGAATATGCACTACCCGCAGTATGTTGGCCAATCCAGGGGCTTAAAGTATTCCCATTTTAGCCTCTGTGACGCCAGGTTCCTCATGGGATCCAGTTCGACCCAATGCAATGGTGTATTAAAGACCTTCCAACGCACACGGTGCCACCGTTTGTCACACTATATTGGCTCCCTTCACACGGTCATTGAGTGATGAGCTGATATCACACGGTGTGCACACAATGAACTTGAAACCCCTGCAGAGAGAAGGTTTATAGGTAATTGTTTGGAGGCTCTGTCCAGTTGATGTCCATTTCAGGGCGGAATACCTCCTTAAGACATCAGCGGCAGCCTCAAAAACTTTACTTTTTGGTGTGGGGGGGAGGTGAGTTTAAGCGCCTCGGGTTGTGCTCAGCACAAAGCCCTAACAACTCCAAAGCGCCGCCATCTCACCTCAAGGTGAAAATTTTCCAGAGCTAGAAAGGTCTGGTTTTGTGTGTAAATTCAAAGAAAACAAAGTACAGAAGCTTATTACTGAGTAATCAAATGATTGAAATCCCATTTGCAATGGTCTGTACAATGAAGTCACAGGGCTGCAGCGTCTTCATAAGGAGGATAATGTCTGTCATGGTTATCACTGAGTAGCAACTTGTTTGGTCTAGGTAACGTTCAAATTAGAAGTGGGCAAAGTTTTTTTGTTTAGTTTTCGTCTTCCAGAATGCCTAGTTCTCATAATTACCTTGGGCTTTATGTGGGGTTCTACCCTGATACACCAGGGTGGCCATCTGTGTTACAATCAGGACTTTCTCAATGCTTTACATTACAGGAGTCCTTTTTTCATAATCTGTTCACAGAACAAATGATCTTGTATACATTTACCTCACAAGGGTCCAAATTCTCCAGTTTTCTGAAAATAGTGTGGTAAGTGTTGCTTTTGCACGTGGCACAGATCTGGTCTACAGTTCCTGCAAGACATTTCTGCACAACACAAACTTCTAACGACAGAAAGTTTTATGGTCAGCAAGAGTGTAAAGAAACCAAGAAATATACAAGAGATCCTTGACATAAATCCACTGGTGTACGGGTTTAGGCATAGCTGTCAATTTGCCCCATTTCATGCTGGTGACTATGAGCCTTTCCTGAATTTTCATAAGACTGGGAGAATTCGTGTATTTTTTTTCTCCAGAAATGTCATGACATTCTGTGAATATATCCGCGTGAAATCCCGCCTGTTAAAAAGTCTTGCCAGACTCTGGCAGGAGACATTTTCTTGCAGGAGACATTTACATGGGCAGTGAAGCATAGCATTTAAAAAGAGGTAAAATGAAGATATGTGGGAAACATAGAAACTAACAATGATTACATTAGTAAGACGGGGGAAATCAGGGATTGTGGGTAATGAATGCCAGTTTAAAAAGAATTTCGGCATCCTGGGAAAGCCAAGGGAGTTCTTCCAAAATAGGGGGAAATATGGTTGGATTACCCACGCCCAGAGGAGAAGCGTCGACTGCCACCTATAAGCTAATGAGCTACGCATAACCAACTAACCTGCCTTCATCTTACTTTTGGCGCCCTTTTCTGTCACCCGCTGCCCTTCGCCCGTCTCTGCGATACGCTGCAGAGATGCAATGGGACTCGACTCTGTCTCTCCTGGAAGCGTACAGTGATTTTAAGCAGTTTCCATTCCTCAGTGCTTCTCCCCGCAAGACCTCCATCGGTTGCTATGGCAACACAGCACAGGAAATCCAGGAACCGCTCCGTTTCAGCGCTGAAAACTCACATTTTCAGTAAAAAAAGAACGTCTTTGCTCTGTCTCTTGCCTCTCTTCAGCCCGCCGTCGAGTTTTCCCGCGGAGGAATCCTGGGGTGCGAATTCATTATATAGTTAAGAAAGAAAAAGGACAGGTCTTTTCAAAGGTAGGAAGGGGCTCCTGCCTCGAGGTCTGTGCCAAAAAAACACGTGGCTGCGATTTCGCAATGACGTTTGAGTTTTGTTTCCAGAGTAAACCCAAGTGCCTTATTTAGTTGGGAGAACACTGTACTCCATCAAAAAACACGGATGTTCCGTCCTCCGTATTACAAGTTCATTATTGTCAATGGTACGCAAAATTATGCCGATGGGACGTCTGCTACGTTTTGACGCAGTTGTCTGCTGCCAAACTCAAAATAAATCCCCAAGTTATCAAATCATGCAGCTAGGAGTTTGCTTGTGACAATGTTTGACTCGTTGCTGCGGGACAAGTTTGTCGGCCATTTTGTCTCTGGGAGCATTGCCTGACCGGGTACAGCTGGGGCTGTATTATCAAAGGCCCTGCTGTGTGCTCTGGTGCACCCGTTCTATGGGTGTAGCCAGGGCTTTAAGTGGGCCGGGTCTCACCAGGTCTGAGCACCGGCAGTTTTTTAAAGGGGGTCTCGAAACGGGTCTCTATCGGGCTCTGTTTTGTGCCCTAGCACAGGCGGTCCGTTTTTTTACGGACTGCATTGAGAGCTGGCTTCATCATGTGCGCGTGCTCACACTGCTCAATTCTCACGTCATGCCAGGTGAGCGTTGAAGGAGAAGGGAAATCCTTTAAAGAGAGCCATTTTCTCTCTGGATTCCCCTTCTCTTTTTGAAACTCCGGAGCAGCAACATTGTCCTGGTGTCACCAGGGCTTTAAGTGGAAGCTTTTCAATATTATATACAAGCCATAGTTGCTGCTTATTTATCTTATGCAACTAACAACCATTGACAAAGCCAATAGTCCTGACTTGTAGGTATGATGTTACTTGTTGTATTATATATCTAGATGCAATGACAGAAACAGAAAAATACAAGTCGGGCGGCACACTATGCTAAGCACAGATTTTTAGCTTATGTGTTTTTAAGCCACGCCCTTAGTCCAGGTTTTCGACCAGGTTCAACCAGCAACCAGCTGCAAGCAGCAGGAGCGGAGCAGAGCAGGAAGAGCCGCGCACCACGGCCGAAATCGCGGCCGAAAATCGCGGCCGAAATCGCCGAAAACACCAGCTTGGGAGCTCGGGAATCCAGGCTGCGTGGAAGGAGGGGGGCCACGGAGCCCGGGTGAGTGCGTGTGGACATCGTGTGTGGCAGTGACAGCAGCAGGCAAAATATGACGCCTGTAGCCATCACAGCAAAACGCAATTAGCCAGCAAATTGCCCGCCGCTCACCACTATCACTGCAGCCCCCCCACCCCCCCTCTCCGGCTCTGCCCGCAAGCTCGCTCCATCTCACTCGCTCTACCTCATTCCCCCAAAAAAATTTAAACAAAATCTGCCGCTAATCTCCCGCTAATCTCTTGAAGAACTCCAGCCAGCCCCCAGCACTGCCTGCTAAAATTGTCAGGTAAAACACCATCGCACCACTGGTCTTGGAGAGGCAAAAAACTGGGAAAACCGTGGGCTGTGTGCACTTGACCCTTGGACCTTGGGCTTTGGGGAAAAATCCCCCGCTGGAAAGGGAATTGGAAAAATTGGGAAAAGAACAGTGTGTCTGTTGGAGGCAAGTGCGGCCGCCCTGTAGTAGGCGGCCGCAGCAAGGGGCCCACAGAGCATACTGCCAGACACGTCAACATCCTTTAAAGCCATTCCACTCCCAGCATAGCTGCAACTCCTTTGTACCAACGAGGGAGCGCTTGCTCAGCCAGGCAAGATCTGTAAGTGAGCAGAGACACAGCAGGAGGAGCTATTCCAGTGCTCCACCTAGACATGGGACCCAAAAGAAAAGGACGAGCGCACATGACTCCAGAGGAATCTCTCAATGATCACCTCCAAAAAAAGGGGTCCACGAGGACCACAAGGAGCAAATCACTTACAGACGACCGAAAGGAATCACTGCAAGACGCCGCACAAAAGGGCTCGATAAGGCACTTTCTGAGGAAAAAGGATATCTCCAACACTAACCATGACCAGGGGGGAACTCCTGGCGCTCTACCCCATGGCCTAAGTATGGCACAAGACAGCAGTTTCAAAGAGCTCGGTAGATCACCCCCGGAGCATACTTGCGGAGAGGGACTATTCCTGAGCAACGAACCCAGTGGACAGAAGGAAAGGGAGGGTGCGGCCCGAGGCCTCCCCGACCTAACACAGCCCAAAGGTCTAACCATGTGCCCAATTCCTCCTCAAATTTCAGTCATGGGGGGGAGACGTTACACCCACCATGCCACACAAATCAGTTCCAATCAAGGACGTACCAACTTTAATGACGAAAGCGCAAATTCATCGGGCCACAGCCTACGGTCCAGACTCCCAGAGCATGGAACCTGAAGCAAACCGCACAAGCACATGGCCACACTCAGTCATCGAGGAATCAGACTCCCCAGTGGGAGGGGATCTAACAGCCGCATTTCTCCACAATCTGGGCCAGAAGATTGAAAGAACCCTTGAATTAACTCCAAATCTGCTGATGCCTCTGACACCCCCAGGGGGCGTCAATGTAAAAACTGGCAACAAACCCTGCAACGCGGACTGGGAGAAAACTCCCCCGTCAGAGATGAGCTATACCACTAACAAAGCCCTGCTATGGCAGTCATCCAAAATGGAAGTTCAAATAGACCTCCTTCAAGCCATCGCAGCCCGGCTAGTCAACATAAGTTCCAGAGTGGATGAATTAGATAACAAGCTCCACCAGTACATGACGTCTAGTCGGGGCGACTGCACCTGCTGTTGCTCAACCCTCATGGAGAAATGGGCCTCCCTCCCTGAGATCCTAACGAATATAGTAGAAACAGTCAAAGGATGCCGGGAGACATTTAGTACATCCACCACAGATGACATGGCGCTAACAAACTGTAAACACCTGGAGAGAAGACAACAAGCAGGTTGGCGAGCGGGCCCGGATTTAAAGACTCCAGACGATCAGGGCAACTCCAAAAGGGCCAAAGGGACATCTAGCGTAATCAAGGGGCACAGTGGAGGGGACGAGGCTCCGGCACTAGACTTGCAGGTTCACATCCCCAGTACAGTGGAAGCACAAGATACCATGCTATCGAGGCGAGCAAAAAAGAAGCTGAGGAAACAACGGAAAAAAACAAAGATAAGAGGGAGACAACAGCAGTTGATGAAGAGCACAACCCCGCCCCCGCATGGGAATACCAATCCACCTCAGCCTTACCCAATTTTCATTGCCAAAAACTGGAGCAAAAAGGAGTCCCAGGCCTGTCATCTTCTGGTGGAAGAGCAAATACAACCGACTTCCCCGACCTCCCGCACTGGGATGGCCCAAAACCCTTAACAAGGCCTGACCAGCCCAGCGGCCACGATTCAGCAGTCAGACTAAGCTCGGCAGTACGCGAGGCAAGCCCCCAAGCAGAGATGCCTACAATAGCGCTAGAACAGATGGATCCGTCCCCACTTCAACCAGAATCTGGACAAGAGTCCGACACCGAGGTCAACCAAGGCCACAACAAGTGGTCCCAAGCAGGACAGCCTAGGATTAAATTAGGAAGGCAAAGCACAGGGTCAAGGCCGGCAGAGCCCCTACCTCACATGGGCAGACTGGCCCCAATCCACGGCCCACCAACAGGGGTCCATGAGGTACTCCTCATCCCAAGGTATTACAGCACCGGGCAGCATGACATCTTGAACAGGAGTAATATACTCCGCCTCTTTAAACATCTGGCCACCCTAGAACAAAAACAAACAGGCAACATAGAATGGGTGAAATTCCTGAGTACGAAGGAGGACACACATGCCGACTCATCAGTGGTGGGATTAAACCACATAAAAATACAACAAGCCATCGTGAACAACTCCACACAACTTGCAGAGTGGGGCATCGATGTTCAGATGGTGTCACATCCAAAATACCCGTACGTCCTGGCACCAGACAACAGGGAAAAGGCCCCTTGGTCGATCCTGCAGGGAACAAATAGTCCGGGTTGCTCGGGCATTACTCGCACCGCCCTAAGGGTCCCAATGGACATCAGGATTTCGTGCCAAAATAATCATTGGGTCATTAGTGCAGGTCCCTTTTCTACTATTCCATCAGGAATTCCAAATGGGGGGCACCAGCATCCCTAACGGCAGAGAATTCCAGCTAGCCAGGGGAGCGACAAGGCGAAGAGCAGCCCACAAACAGCAACTAACCATAATTTCCTGGAATATAGCAGGGATAAGAAAAATCAGCGGCAATGAAATTTTGAAGCAGTTTCTGGAAATAGGCGATATACTCTGCCTCCAAGAGACGTGGGCCTCGTCCAGCACTCCACTGGTAGGGTACTACGAACACTTCATTCCAGCCATAAAAAAGAATCTATTTGGCCGACCAGCCGGCGGTCTATCAGTTTTCATAAAGCACGAAAGCGACCTGGAAGCCACGGCAATTGACTTAAACACACCTGGACTGCAAGCCTTACACATCAGAGGCCTGTACCTTAATTCATATCCAATGCCTCTCTTAATAATTAACTGTTACATTAACCCGGCACAGCCTACCATGAAAGAGAAGCTGGAGGGACTGCTGGGGAAACTTGAAGACCTCCTGTGCAAATATAAAATACACCAGGTTATCCTAGCGGGGGATTTCAACCTGAGAGATCTGGACACAAACAAACCCCCTACCCTGAGATCCGGTAGGGCAGCCCCCTGTCCAATTTCATTAGCAACCATAAATTGACCTCAACTCATGCACTGAAAAAGGCCCACTCGAACACATGGGATCCTCTCCCCACCTTCAGAGACATCTCAAGAATTGACTACATCATGGTCAGCGAGGCACTGGCGGTCAGACTAGATGACTTCGAAGTAGAAGATAGGTCGGAAAGCGACCACAGGCCATTGAGAGCGGTCTTCCAGATGACAGTTCCGTCTGCTCTCTATCATCAAACCATCGGAGCATCAAGAGGGGATGAAAAATACAGCGCTCTCAGAAGGATCAAATGGTCGGAAAAACAGGCAACACGCTACAAACTTGGCTCGAAGAAAAACAGGAAGGCTATTTGTCTCGGCGCTCTCACCCATAAAGGCCTGGGAAGACATCGTGGAGGACCTACAAGCTAAACTCGGGAATCCCCAGTCATATCCCCCAGGCTTAATGGGCAACCAAGAAGGGGCAGGATAGGGCTAAACAAAGACATACAGGACAGCAAACGGCTCCTGCGCAAGGCCCTCACAAACAAGAAAAGAGGGGGCGGCTTACCAGAGGGACCATCGGTTGCCTCATTGAGGGCAGCACTAAGGAAGAAAATATGGGAACACAAAAACGCCATCAGGGAAAGGGAATGGCTCAAAGTTTTCTCCCTGCTAAAACAGAAGAATCCAACGCAGCTGTGGAGACACATAAACCAACTGAGCAGCAGAGGAATCTCAAGAGAGAACGGAGTAGCAGAAAAGGACTGGCTGATCTACGTCAAACAGCTTTACACAACTACCCCCGCATACAAAGATAGCTCAGACGAGGCCTGCGGAGGTGATGGCCCAGACTGGCAATCAGACATCACGCCAGAAGACACGAAAGCCAGACATTGTAACCGGTCCGAGGGTAATAGATCGCCGGCGGCAACACACAGTGTAGTAACAGCCCAGCTAAACCCTCAAATGGTCATTAAGACCATCAACAACATGAAGAATGATGGGGCCCCTGGGCCAAACGGGATTCCAGCGCCGGTTTTCAAAAAGGCCCCCGACTTTTGGGCTGCAATATTAACTCCCCTATACAACCACACTTTCCAGACAGCAATAACGCCTGATGCCTGGAGGGGCTCCATCTTGGTCCCTATCTTTAAAAAGGAGACCGCCTAAAGCCATCAAATTATAGGCTTATTGCCCTACTCGACCTTGAGGCCAAGGCCTACGCCCGCCTGCTACTAAAGGACCTGGAGGAGTGGGTGGAGGAGAATAGTATTATGCCTCCTTACCAAACTGGCTTCAGGTCACAGGCATCAACAATGGATAATGTACTGGCACTGACCCATCTATCTGCCCAGGCTACTCGGAAGAACCACCCCCACTCTTCTGTTGCTTTGTGGATTACAGCACAGCATTCGACAAAGTTGTTCGCAGAAGATTATGGTGGAAGTTAGAAAACTGAGGAATTCCTCCAAACCTACTGAAGGCAATAAGATCGCTCTATGAGGACACCTGGGTAAGAGTCAAAACCAGTACCAGCACAGTGTCCTCGAAAATAATTACAGAGAACGGGCTGAAGCAAGGGTGTGTGCTGGCACCCATTTTGTTTAATCTATACACGGCGGATCTGGGGGACGCCCTAAAAGGAGCCTGCCTAGTAGCACCAAGACTAGGTAACTTGAGGTTGCCGGTGCTCCAATACGCCGACGATACAGCCATAATGGACCATACAAAGGTTGGTCTACAAAGAGCCTTAACCGCACTAAATCATTTCAACAGAATCAATAACCTGACAGTAAACCAAGGAAAGACCAAGGTCGTCATCTTCGGGACCTACCACCAGAAAAAGAAAGCGCAATGGCAAATGGGCAACTTGCATATCAATACAGCAGAGTCATACAACTACCTGGGGGTCTGGCTAACGGAACGGGCAAATGCGAAGGCCCACTTGAAACACCAGAGCACTAAGGCCAACATGGTGATACATCTACTCAAGCAATTAAACAACCACCTGATCAGCCCGACTGCCGGCCCAATACTGAAAGTTCTAAAAGCGAAACTTTTACCAGCAATCAGTTATGGCCACCTTGCTTTCCCCGGGTCACAGCACGCTAGCTTAAATTCAAAACAATCTAAAGCTTATAAAACGGTGCTCCAAATTCCGAGGTCAGCAAGGAATGCAAGGCTAAGGCTGGAATTAGGCTTGGCAAGGCCCGATTTGATGTGCCAGGGGGACTTTATAAAACTTTATCTTAGGATTTTAAGGGCCCCAGCGAATTCATTAAAATACCAACTGAGATCCATCTTTGAAGAGCCACGCACGCTCTGGCACATCACCCTGCACAAAGCAATCAAGGCATTGAACATAGTGGAAGAGAGCATATCGAGGCCGGAAATTCCAATGATCACCTGGAAAAGAGCTATAAATAAACAAGTGGGCGAAATTTCATTCGATCTCGATTGCAAATCCCTCCGCTCAAGTCCACACCTAGACCCGCTGAATAGCTCCTATATGGTAGGCAAAGCCCAGGTTTACCTAAGTGAGGCTCTCACTCCATCAACCCGAAGTAAAATACTGTCCATGCGATTAATCACTCTAGGAATTGTGGACTTTAATCCGGCATGGGCCCGAAGGGGAGATGCCACAAATTGCAGACTTTGCCCATACAAGAAGGAATCGTGGCTGCACCTTTTATGCTGCTGCCCGAATCTCAATGACGATCGAAGAAGACTACTGCGCCCAATCTGTAACATCTATGGAATAAAATCCTGTAGCGAAGCGTCAGCTATGTGCTTTTCCAAGTCTAGCACAATGACCCTAGCAAGACTGGGGAAATTGATCTACAGCATCAGGCTCGCCTTAAAAAGGCAAATGAACGAAACAAAACTCTGGAGCAATGTATTACAAATCTAAGGAACGACGGTGAGGTGGCCTCGTAACTGCATCGACGCTTCTCCGTACTTCTAGCATCCCCCCCAGGACAGAGCCACACAGGAATACGTACCCATGGTTAATGGACATCTACCACAGTTGTACAATGTCATCCATCCCCATAGAACAATGTGGGCTTTCGGATTGCCATAAAGCCCTACCTCCGCATCCACAAACCCTGGGGAAGGCTGATTGTGGTGGAACTGGGGACGGGCGGCAAACTTCTTTTATTATAAAAAATTAATAATAATTTTTAAATGTTTTTTTTTACTTACTGTTTTAGCTGCAACATGATGACTGCTTTTACTGTAATGATTTTAATTAATTGTACAGTTAACAATAAATACAAAATACAAAAAATCATGTGCGCGTGCTCACACTGCTCAATTCTCACGTCATGCCAGGTGAGCGTTGAAGGAGAAGGGAAATCCTTTAAAGAGAGTCATTTTCTCTCTGGATTCCCCTTCTCTTTTTGAAACTCCGGAGCAGCAACATTGTCCTGGTGTCACCAGGGCTTTAAGTGGAAGCTTTTTCAATATTATATACAAGCCATAGTTGCTGCTTATTTATCTTATGCAACTAACAACCATTGACAAAGCCAATAGTCCTGACTTGTAGGTATGATGTTACTTGTTGTATTATATATCTAGATGCAATGACAGAAACAGAAAAATACAAGTCGGGCGGCACACTATGCTAAGCACAGATTTTTAGCTTATGTGTTTTTAAGCCACGCCCTTAATTACATTGGCCACGCCCCTTTGAGAGACCCTCCAGTTTTTTTATCCCACTTAAAGCCCTGGGTGTAGCCACAAGCTGGAGCCCTGTGTCCCGTGACCCAAAAAACTGTGCAGTCTCCTGCACATACACTAACCATACCAGTTAGTACATATGCATAAACTGAAAAGCATGCAAAAAAGGAGCTGTTCAGCTGGTTTGTTTGGAGTGACCTCCCTCCTACCTTGAAGAGGACACTGATTGTCACCATTAAAGTGAATTCAGTCACAAACTGCGGCCACCCTTGTGGGTCATGTAACCACCTTCCTCAAAAGCCGGGATGCTGAGTGGTTTATCGCAGACACTCACAGGAGCTCCCTGCCTTACTGTTGTTGTCTGGGCATCATTTGGAAGGGATCAGGGATCCCCACAGTGGTGGTGCGTCCATTGGGGGTGTTGGGGCGTTGCCCCACTAATACCACGGCCCCAAATTCTTCGTTCTACTTCTCCGACGCAGAGACGCTAATTCCAATCAGGACTCCTGATTGGAATTAGTGTCTCTGCGTCGGAGAAGTAGAACGAGGGACACTGGGGTGGGGGAGGGGCTGCGGCAGCACTCAGGGAGATGAGTGACAGGCCAGCAGCGCACTAGAGACAGACACAGTTGCAGTCCCAGCAATAGTGCGCATGTTCCTTTTTGGGCTGATCATTTTTACGATCAGCCCGAACATGCGCACTCTAGGCTGCACATTAGGAGACCGAGGGTTTGATGCCGCAGCCCCCGGTCTCCTAATGGGCAGGGATACTCCCTGCCCTCAACCAATCCTGGCGGCGCTGCCGGAGCAGCGTCAGTAGAGGGGTTGGCACTGCAGTGACGTCGCAGGGGTCCCGCCGCTCCGCGCTCTTCAACAGTAACGGTAAGTTTTCTTTTATTATATTATCCTACAGCCTTTCCTCTTGGCTACAGCTGTCTTCCTCTCAGCTCCGAGGCGAAGTGTCTCTTTTACTCCTGGGAGTAGGTGACTCTGTCCTATCGTGGGGATCATGTGTCTCTTCATGGAGTATGAAAAGCAATAATCGTATCAAATGATCCAACGTGGCTTCTTGCAGACACCAAGTATGGAACATTTTCTATGTCCTTCGATCTCTGACTCAAGGGTGACTCCTGAACTGGATCTTCGAACAAAGCCACACTAACGTCAATTCTGATTTCATTGTCCACCAGCTAAAGTCCGCTTAGGCAAGTCCTGAGTCTAACATGGAAGGCTTTTTGTGTAATGTGCTTTTTCTAAGCACCTCACGAAGAAGCCGAAAATATTGAGGCTTGTGCCAAAGTTAGTTCATTCAAATGCAAAGGCCCATGCTAATACTAGCTGCAGCCAAGGAAATATGGCCACAACTGACACACAATTGCCAGAGTTTAACGTCGATCTCCATAATATCAAGCAGCTAATGGAACACGCTCACATGTTGCTGGATCAGCCCATATCACAACATATCTCCTCCTAAAATGTACTGACAAAATGCAAATAATAGTACCTTGGGCGACAACACCTAAACAGAAAAAAATTGGTGCTTGAAAAAATGTAAATGAAACACACAAGCACACATACGACTCAAAATTGCGCACCTAGAAGAAATAAACAAAGACATGTAAAAAGATTTAACAGAATTCACAGTAGCTCAGTCCAAGTCCTCGCTGCCCATCCTCGTCAAGCACAGGAAATCCAGTAGCCCAGTCTTTCAGAAGTAGAACCTTGCTCCTGTACCTTCTCCTCCAAAGCTCTCACGCCTCTTATCTTTCGACAGTGTACCGAGATTCTACCACTGAATGCCTTTCCATGCATACAACCTTCCTTTTCACTCTCTGTACCGCTGCATGTTGATGGAACATAGACGTCCTTTTTTTTTTTTAAACTCCACCTGGCACCATTGCTACGACCCTCAACCTTCTTTCAGCGAAAATATGTTTGGATACCATCTGTTTAGCTGTCATCTATTTTCTCATTTCCTGCTCACCAACCACCACAGTCACTCACTTTCCTGTTCATCCATTTTGTGTGATCCATACTGTCTCCGCCTCTTTCCCTCTGGCTTGGAAGATACACAAGCCGTAGAAGAGTGCATAGTATCCCTGTAAGACCACAACCTGGTCCTCACAGTGTTTGCCAACTACCTCTTCATGCTACTGCCCTAGGTACGTACATGCACATGACGCACCATATGCACTAGTCCGGTACTAAGGCTGGTACAGTTGTGTCGGTACTCATACATTTTCAAGAAACAAACAGAATGTTGTCATCTGATATTAAAACAGTCGGGGGGGAAATGCTTCCTAGAAAACCCCTCAGTGAAAACATCACCTGAACCCACTTTTGAGCATTAGTTAATATTTACTATGACACAGATTTTAAGACAGTGGAAAACCTCACCATTCTCCCAAAATTTACTTGGGAGGAAAACCTGTTGCAGAGGATGCAGCCTCACTGGTTGCTGAAACAGTACAGTTTTTAACTAGAATGTTCATGTTATTATCAATTTTGGGATTGCAGGTAAATTCTACCAACTCTTCCCTGGGCCCTGCTTGTGCTCTAACCCTACCAGTTGAATTATTTTGCCACTTCACATAGGCAATCATTCGTTAATAGATAACATGTCTTAATGGGCGGTTGCAAACGATCATTGGTAGCCATCTTTATCTCCATTCCTTCTCATGCTTTACATAATCCATTGCTGGCAGCCATGTCTTCCTCCTCTTCCTGTGCAATTGGCAGATCCTCTTCCCTAGACTGAGAGTAGCTGCCTTCCGGGATGGGCTCAACAGCTAAATTATACTCCTAACAACCTAGTTGCTGTGTCCTTGCTAGGGATACCTGCTAATAAAATGCATGCAAGACGTTTGAGGCCAGTCTGTAGGATGCACTGCTACTCACTTAGCAAGCATGGACAAAGCCAGCAGGTTTGATGCTCTTACTCAGTCACTGACAAAAGCAATAAAACATGTCTGCTTCAGTTTGAAACAAATAGAAGAGATTCTTTTTGCATACAGCGCATTGAGTTAAACAATTAAGTGTGTAGCGACAGTGTGAACTGTTAGATATAAAATTGTCCCTCATGCATCCCAGTGAAGTTAGCAGGATACACCCATTCAACCAATAGAAAGAGATGGTAAGAGTAAAATGCTCCTGTGGGCTGATCCAAGATGTGATGTCTCACACCAATGAGCAAATGGCTTAGTGTTGCTGAGCTAAAGAAGCCAATGGCTGAAGGAGGTTGCTCAAAGCCCTTGAAAGTATTATAGAATGTAGTATGTTCACTGTGATTAGCACAAGCACCCTTACACATCAGACCTAAAAATGACACTTGGTTTTTCCATGACACATGTCCTGGCCAGAAACTCCTTCCTCTCTTACAGAGAAGGATTGTTTATGACTCATAACAAATCTAGGCGTCTCTCTCCACTTGGGTGACGCTGTCTCTTTCTAAGCTGTCAGTCCACAACACTTGTCTCCTCCTCCTCCTGTGTCTGGCAGTCTTGTCCTCAGTCCGTACAATGAGTATATGTTGTCTTGAAGGTGTAGCAGTCTCTTCTTTAGTCCAAAAACCTGTTCACCTCTACGACACCTTTACTCTTTCGGGTTGCTGTCTCTTTCTTAGTCTCAGGGTGTCCCTTCTCCTTAAGCGTCTAGCTTTCTCCTCTTCAGTCTCAAGCTTTTCCTCCTGTTTGTAGCTGTCTCTTTCTCTCTCTCCAGGCTGGAATAGGCTGTGTCATCCGCAATCGTTTTGTCTCTTTTACTCCTGGTTCTAGCTGTCTCTTTGCTCAAGCTCGTATATTCTGTCTCATCCTCAAGCTAAGCCAGCCGTCACTCTTCGTCATCTGTGTAACTGGCTCTGCCCCAGCCTCAGGCTTGTCTCTTTTTCTCACGGGTGTAGTGCTCCAATTTGCACTCTCCAGGCTGCGACAGGCTGTCTCTCTTGGCATCCCAGCCCAAATGTATCTGTGTCCCTTTGAACCCCTCGCTCTCTCTCGAGTGACTACAATGGGCGCCTGTGCAGACAGCTCCCGGCAGCAGGTGTCCTTGACCGGAAGTCTCAGGACTGACATCTCTCTGCGTCCAATCTCTATTTTAATCTTCCCCGCCTTCACCTCAGTGCGCTTTGTGTGCAGTGCACAGGGTTAAATGGGAATTATGGGCAGAAGTGGTGTTGGTTCAGATGTGGTTGTAGGTGCTGGGGCCTTGAAATGCCCAGGTGTGCCACCAGTTGACCAAGTGGATTACAGACCAGGAGTGCTGGGGCACACGTCCATGAGGGTTACAAACTCAAGAAAGAGGGTGTGCATAGACACACTGACAAAGAGGTAGGGAAGAACTAAGGTTAAGGATTCGGAGGGTGTGCATAGGGACACTGACAGAGAGGCCGTGAGGAGTGCATAGTGACACTGACAGAGAGGCTGTGAGAAGTGCATAGGGACACTGACCGAGGCCATGAGGCTTACAGACTCAGAGGATGGGCATAGGGACACTGACAGAGGCAATGAGGAGTGCATAGGGACACAGGACTCATGTGATTCTGCATTTCTTTGTCTGCCATGAGAGGGGAAGGGATTCTGGTATCACATTCTAATGGAGGAATGATACGAAAGAATATTTGGAAGCTAAAGTGTGGTGGGCCAGACCTTTCGTATCACTTGTGTGTTAATGGGGATGTACTTTTCTTTCCTGCAGACTGTAGAGGCTACAATGCTGAACTACACCATGAACCCTTGTACTGTTTTAACAGGTTCAAAGTTCTGTGGAACTTTTAATGACATCGGTGTATGTTTTACTGCGCGGTGCATAATCATTTCCGCAGGTTGTACTGGGAGAACATTGCTGGTTGATGCAGATTCTTTCTGTAGTAACATGGTTTTCTATGCATTTTGTACCTGGGATAGTATTGCTGTTGATGCAAACAATGAATGTTTCATTTGCTTTAAAATGCACCATTTGCCAATCTTTTTTAGATTTCTTTCTCAGGAGAGGGACTCTCCCTAGACCCCAGGTTTATCCATTGAACTTGTTCACATCGCTAACTAGTGTTTTCTATTGGAAAGGGTAGAGCCAAAGCAGTCTTGCTTAGTACCCTAGCCCTCTTCAGAAGTCAGACTTGCTTGGCAACCCAGAAATTCTCTGAAATAATGTATGAGTTTTCTTTTATGAATGCCTAGAAGAACTGAAATTTTAGTCCATTTATCACAGAAATAGTGCTGAAAATCACACCAAAAAGATGGCAATTTTTTTAAAATTTCTTCACGGGGGGAGAACCCCCCCGAACTCCCCTTATTGCCGTCGGGCTCGCTCGCTGCGCTCGCATACGTTGATTCGTTCTGCATACGCCTCACCTGTTTCAAATTCCACCAGCCGCCACTGGATCCCCACACGACCTTTCACAGGATGAACAGTGGATGTCCGCTCCCCCTATAAGGTGGAGTCCGCTGAAAGCCCCAGGGACTTCCTGTGCATCCTAGGTGTAGAGTGGCGGGGGGAGGGACTAAACATGCGTCACTTGAGTTGTGCATTAGGAGTGTGTCTTCCCAAGGACATTTCCTGTGCGCAAGCCTCCATAATGTCAAGAACTCATACGGGCATATTGATTACCTTATTTGTATGGTTACAGGCACCCATGCAAATGAGGAAAACACCTATTTGGAATTCGCAGGAGCTGGTGCATATCTGGCATTCGGCCTGTAACGTTAATAATAATAAGAGTAAAAACAGGACTACAAGTCCTAGAATTAAAAAAAACCTGGACTAGAGCAGCACATCACACATGGACTTGGAAAACTTGGCAGCTATGTCCAGATTTGTTGATGGGGCCCCTGCTTGGATACATGATGCCAGAGCTTTCACCACATGCACCTGGACAAAATGGAAATATATTTTAAAATATAATCTTCTCCACAAACATTCGCTTATAATAAATACTATGGGAAAACAGCCTCCCACAAACTTAATACCAGGTAGGCAATTGGCTAATGGTACAAAAAATGAAATAACGTTTTAAACACACAGTTCAATTAACTTCACTGTATCAATTGCTTAATGACGTAAGGCAATTCCAGCTATACTAGGAACCCGACTTGTGACATACATGTTCCAGAGCAGGTAGTGTTTCCTCCTGAGCTTCTTAAACAAAACACTACTCATAAAGCACACTACAAAATGGAGTCTGTTTTTGAGCTAGTAACCAGTGCTGTTAGTATTCACCTGATCTTTAGGTATATTTTTCACAGAAGGATGAAAGGCAGAATCACATGTGTGCTGGAGGTAAGGGCACAGGGGGCTGCAACACCCCCAAAATAAACATGCTGGAGTTCAGAAGGTGAATGAACAATAAAGGTACCTTAAATTGTGTTTTTATCTTCTCACATTTGTGTTCAAAGTAAGAGGTCACATTTTAGGTTGTCTTGTGACACATTCAGGCACATGCATCAAAGTAGGCTTTTGCGAGTCCTTAATTGCGAGAATTAAGGACTCGCAATTAAGGACTCGCAAAAGCCTATGCATGTAGGAATCGCAAAAATAATAGCGATTCCTACACATTCCTTATTTGCGACTCGCAATTTGCGAGTCACAAATAAGGAATGGCTTCCCATTCATTCCTATGGGCCTACAGGCCCATAGGAATGAATGGGAAAGTGCGAGCGCTATTTGCGAGTACCAATAGGTACTCGCAAATTGAGCATGCAACTCCAAGGGTGCAGGGGTGTCATAAGGACACCCTGTTGCACCCCTGAAATTGATCCGTGCACATTTGTTGTGCACACACATGTCCCAAGGACATGTGTGTGTGTAACCTTCAACTTTGAAAAATGCACTTTAGTGCATTTTTCAAAGTTTTTGCAAATTACAGACAAGTTTGATTTGTCTGTAATTTGCGGTCCCAAATAGCGAAATCGCTATTTGAAAGTGCTTCTAGCATTGCATTTAAGGAATCGCAAATTGCGATTCCTTAAATGCAATTGCAATTTAGGAATTCGCAAATAATTGCGAATTCTTAAATTGCGCATAGGAAACACTTTCATGCATCTCCAAAGGCCAATTTGCGATCGCAAACGCCCGATTTTTGCGAATCGCACCGTTTGCGATCGCAAAAACCTTTGATGCATGTGCCCCATTGTTGCTTATTCTTTTAACATGGAGATTAGGGTTTACTTTTCTATGTCTGAATACAAATTGAGAGGATTTTGTAAAGTTAATTATGTGGCAACCTTTTTGAGGTTCAGGAAGTGTGAAAGGAAAGGTTGCAGGATGTCATTGATTAATACAAAACAAAATGTAAATATCTGTAATTGAAATGTATTAATATTTCTAAATAGATCAGCAGTTACCAGTGTATGAATAAAGTATGTTTGATTGTTTCTCTGAAGTGTGATGGAAACAAAGATTTTAATCGAATCAAAACAGATCAAGACACTACGTGTTATGCACTTGATAAATATTTGCTGAAGCCCAATTTCCCCACATTATAATGTGTGCACAATATAGTTTTATCAGTAAAACTGCACATCTATGCACATTTAGTGGCCATTTCAATGGAAAATGTAAATAACAGTATGGGTCCTACTTTAGTAATATATTTGCAACAGAATGCTCCAAAATGCACCACTGTCTACACAGTACACCCATACCACCCACCTGCTGAATGGGAGTGGCTTATTTGCTACACTTGTTTTTTGTGTGACACTTGGATTTTTCATAATGACTATGACGTCAGTGATGTTAAACACTCTGAAAACTGTTCCAGCTCCACTGAATCGCACACTCAGGGATTGAACATGTGACCAATACTTGACACACTGAAATGAGCAACAGGAACTCCTTACATCTTGTTCCCAGTGGGCAATTTAAAACCTTGAAATATAATCATATCTGGCGATGGCCCTCTGATGTAATGTGATGTACAGTAATTGTCAACAGATGATCCGATTTCTGATTTAATCCACTACACTATTCCTTTGTTGATTAATTAAGATCACACTGACGTCTTTGAGTACAGAATCATGGGTGCCATCTTGAGTTAGTGTTGTGTGTGAATGGTAACACTAACCTAGTACTTTTGTTTCCTTTTTCAATATTACATCAACATATGGATTTATCTTCCATTATAAAACTGGAATTTATCTCCACCCCTGATACATCTAACTAGACTGTACACCCACACTTAATAAGATGGGAATAAAAGAGAGCTTCTCAAGATTTCCTACCTAGCACATGATTGTCCCATTTACTCTCTTTCTTCTTCTTCTTCTGCATCCAAAGAAGAAAGAAGCACAATATTTTGTATGAGGTTTGAAAAGAGCATCAAAGGCTGCAACTTTTCCAGAATCTCATGTCATATCACCACATTGCAAGACTATAATCTTTTGCATGTTCAGCGCCCCCACCGCATTTTACATTTTTGGTTCTTCTAGATATCTGGCATTCTAACTTTTGTGGTTGCTGAAATATGTTTTAGATATATGTGTATAGATACATACATATACATTTATATTCTTTACTCCTACTTTGCATATCTACATCCTGTGCAGCTTTGCAAGCACCCTCCAAAGAGATACATATATTTTTATCTCTTTGCAAATAGGTTGCACAGCTGCACCGGGCATAGATGTGGCAAGAAGGAGCAAAGGATATGATTGTTCCGCCTACCTCTAAACCTTAATATGCAGATCCATTTACTAATCTTTCCTGGCAGTCTCTGCTCATGCCACATTGATTGTAATGAGACATTGACTAGGAAGCCTTTGATTTGAAAGTGCTATCAAAACCAAATTTGCAATTTATCACTAACCTGAGCTGAAAAGACCAGTGGTGGAGCTAGATTATGGTTATTTCTTATCCATGTAGCAGGTATGAGGTATGAGATATGACATATATTTTGTCTCCACTGATCCTAAATGAATTTTAAAAGGCATAACATTTCTATCCAAGGTTGGACATCCATCCACTCCTTTAAATCACCCTGCTGTCTAGCTAACATTTTAAAAGACAGCCTCACAAAGACCAGGATGGGTAGGAGGAATCTGAAAGGGCCTGACAAGGTTGGGACTTGTGTTTAAATAAAATTGCAAGCATCTTCCCCATTCAGAGGCGAGGCCACGGATAGCCAGTGTAGCCAAGCAAGGAAGGACACCTGGGCCTATTGTTGACCCAGAGGAGGAACCTTTCTTGAGGATGCAAAACTGGGAATGTCAGTAGTGAAGTTGGGAAACAAAAGAGAGATTTGCACAGCTGAAACAGGGACTTCCCATTTTAGAGGTTAGGTGCCTGGAGCTTTGTGACATGTTTAATGCCAAAAAATGTGCCCAGGAAAGGAAGTGTATCACTTTACTGCAACATTGTGGTTGGGAATCCTGTTGATGTTGTTACAGTTGGCTAGAGCCCCCCACTACTTAGGGACTTTTACAACTTTACACACAAAGCTTGACACACTACAGTGAGAAAATCTGCCTAGATCTGCAGAGGAAAACAAATGTCACTGCCTACAGCACGAAAGAATTACTACCTGCATGCCAGAGACCAATAAGAGATGTTATCTGCTCTGCCTCAAATCCTGATTCCAGCATTTTGCTCAAAAATGTTGGAGCCAATGCCCTGCCGTCTCAAAGAACAGTAAAGGGATATCGTCATACCAGTGAAGAAAGTTTAGTTCTGTGGAACATTCTTCCTGAGGTCAGAGAGTGCAGAATGTCCAGAGACAGAGGAAGCTGTTTCCCAAGTGGGAGAATTTTAGCTGAGCACATGTGACTGGACATTTATTTGGGAACTGTCAATGGAGACGTCGGAGACGTCGGAGCCCTCTGCAATTGGAACAAGTAGACCAGAGCGTGGAGACCCATGCATGAATATTTGAGGACTTTCTTGCCGGATCGCATTGATTGCAGATCTTCTATTGTATTGTAACCTTTACAGAGTGCTTACTTCCCCTGTGTGGATTGCTGAAGCACTTTACTACAAGGGTAGCATGCTACACTGTGTAGGTTGTGTTATGGGAATGGTGTTGACTTTGTTTTGACCTCATGAGGGAAGGGTTTCCATGTCATGCGTAATGACCACCGAGGGCCAGTTATCGTATTTTGGAACACAGTGTTTAGCATCGTGATGGATGAGGAACTGTGAGAAATAGGCATGCAGTTTAAGGTTTTCTCTAACCTGACAGCTTTGAACAGCTCTGCACGTCCCTATATAGTATTTCTAATGATCATGGTCTACTAAGCTGATTATCGCACTGGTCTGTCCCTTCTGAGAATTTTAGTTTAAAATTTATGGTCCTGTTTAGTCTTGGGTTGGAGAGAGAGAGATGGTGGGGAGATCTGTTGGGATGGAATTTGTTACTATCAACCCTTTTATGACTGTCATTGTGTGATGTCAAGAAGTGGTCTTTGTATGTAGCTAGTTGAGGCCCGCCTTGGTGGAAGACTAAATTAGAATTCTTTGTTGGCCTGGAAATATGTTTGGCATTTCTGCTATAACACTAAACACCACTTGCCAATGGTTTCCCATAAGGTGGCTTTACTTACTGTATGACTTATGAGCCCTGTATCTACTTTTTTCATTTAGGTGATGAATGTTTTACTAAAGTTGTATTTTAGCTAACCTTCGGGTCGGTTTACAAAGGCTTTCATGATTACATGAAGTAGTATTCTTGCGGTACTACTTTAAATACTCCTAAATGCTGGTGAATTGGTCCGAAAACTAAATGAGACTATCCAGGGAATATCCTTTTACAATTAGGACAAACAGAAAGGACTGTGCCCTCTTTGCACTTGCACTTGCACTTTTGTTATTTCGCATCTAGATTATGACAATTGACTTTATCTGGGTCTACCTGACTTCATTATTAATTGCCTACATATTGCACAGAATGCATCTTGCACAAATAATCCTTAAAATGCTTTCACATCTCACCTCAGTGGTGTTCACTGGCTTCTGATTAGGAAGCGCTGAATGTTTAAAACTATGGAAATGACATCCCATGTGGTCCACAATATGAACCTACTTTATCTGAGAGGCAAATTTTCTCTCCATCAGCCTAAGCCTTAATATCAGTGGGCGCTAATCTGTGGGTCATGCCTTTAATCAAGCGATGTAGATTGGGAGGATATTTGTTTTCCTTCCAGGCAACTAAATGGTGGAACTTTCTCCCTGCTGATTTTATATACATTCCTTCTCTTTCTTTTGTTCAGGAAGACAGTTAAGACTTTGCTTGTTCAGCTCCCCTAATTTTGCAGGTTAGCACGATGGGCTTCCTTACATCACATCACATCACACCACACCACACAATAAAATGTCTTTGTGATGACCACTTTGACACAAACATCAACAGCAGCGAAGACATTTTTGCTATTGTGAAAGATTTCACCTCCCCAGTGGCTGCCACCAACAGCATCACCTCCTCACAGGGCTTCTGCAACCAACTCTTGCAGCTCTTCAGTAGCAAGATAACCTCTATACACTACAACTTCAACCTTCAACTGAATGCCACAGACTTGGTAGCAAGACTTCCCATCATATCCAAGGAAACAACCACATCCACTTAGCGAGATATCGCTACTAAAGAAACCACCACCACAATGCAGTCCATCCACTCCAGGGCCCTATCAGACCCATGCCCCCACCATGCCTTCACCAGAAGTCATCTACCCAGCACCATGGCACACTCCCAGATCCTGAATACCTCCATTGCCTCCGCGACCTTACTGGACACATAGAAACACACCACAGCTCTCCCCCTGCTGAAAAAAAAACCTTCTGCAGACCCTTCAATGCTTGCCCTTCAAAGACCTTTTCTCTGCTCCTGTACCCCTCCAAAGTACTACAGAAACTCGTCAATTAACATATTACCAACCATCTGAACCAACACCAACTCCTCTGCATCACACAGTCCAGCTTCAGACCAAACCACCATTATAAAAATGGGGTTACCCAATGGTGGTCGTGGACCTGGGTTCAATACGGTACAAAAAACAATGGTCCTTGACCCTTCTTGTAGAAAATGATGCGTATCACACAACACAGTTATTGTTTAGAAATATTTTCTTCCTTAATTGTCCTTATTTAGTAATGTTGATTTAACAATGATGTGAATAAAACCTTGTTGAATATGCCTTGGTTGTTGCACTTCTGTATAAACCTTTGTACGAATTAACCATTGTATTGATTACTTCGAGCCAACTGGTCATATGCTCAAAAATATTTCTAAACAATAACTGTGTTGTGTGATACGCATCATTTTCTACAAGAAGGGTCAAGGACCATTGTTTTTTCAGACCAAACCACAGCACAAAAATAACCTTCATTGCTGCCTTAGACGACATCCATATGTTATGTTATGTTATGATATTTATAGAGCACATGGCTGCCCCAGCCAAGGGGCGCCCCAGCGCTAAGCCCAGACAGAAGATAGGTGACCGAACAGAGGAACGCCGCGACTGATTATTCAGGGAACAGATGGGTCTTTATGGCTTTACGGAAAGCAGCATGATTGTGAATGTTTCTGATGTTCGCCGGAAGGGAGTTCCAAAGTTTAGGAGCCAAAGCTGGAAAGGAACGTCCTCCGGCATTCGCTCTCTTGACGCGCGGAATGACTGCCAAATGCTGACCAAGAGAGCGCAGAAGACGAGAGGGCATATAAGGTATCAGAAGGTTAGCAAGGATTTCAGGAGATTGAGCAATAAGGATTCGGTGGGCAATGCACAGTGTTTTAAAAAGAACACACTTCTCCACCGGGAGCCAGTGGAGTCTGTTGATGAACTCCGAAGTATGACAGGTCCTGGGGAGCCTAAACAGTAGTCGGAAGACCGCATTCTGAATTCTTTGGAGGCGCTGTGTCTCTGCTCTGTTAACCCCTAAGTACAGAGCACTGGCATAATCCAGCCTAGATAGTATAGTGGCCTGGATGATTACCTGCCGAATATTAGCCTCGAAGAACCCCAGCAGGGGTTTGAGACCACAGAGGAGCCCGAAACAGACTCCGGCCACTGCCTTGGTTTGGGGCTGGAAGGAGAGTGCCAAGTCCATCCAGACACCCAGATTTTTAACCATCTGCTTGGGTATAGGTGGGGAGCCAAGGGCTGAAGGCCACCATTGCTCACTCAACAGATGAGTGTTTCTACCCACCAGCAGGATTTCCGATTTGGTGGCGTTTAATTGGAGGCAGTTCGATGTCAACCAATCTGCGACCGCTGTTAAGTCTTCTTTAAACTTAGAGGCATCTCGTGCAGGGTTGTCGGATAGGGCGATCACTAACTGTGTGTTGTCCGCGTATGAGACCACAGTCAGCCCCCTATCCTTTGCCATGTCTGCCAGAGGTCGGATGTAGATGTTAAAAAGGGTCGGGCTTAAGGCAGAGCCCTGCGGGACCCCTTGGCGTACGTTGTGCGTCTGAGAGCAGAAAGGGGGGGGGCGATCACTTGAAAGGTTCTATCCTCGAGAAACGAAGAGAGCCACCCCAGGGCCGAGCCACAGATGCAAATGTCCTCCAAGCACTGCAGGAGAATCTGGTGGGACACAGTGTCAAATGCGGCACTTAAGTCTAGCAGGATCAGGGCCGAAGTTCCTCCAGAATCTAGTGAAAGTCGTAATTGTTCTGTGACCGCCAAAAGAGCAGATTCCTTACTGTTCCGCGGACGGAAGCCGTTCTGAGAGGGATCCAACAAGTTATTAATGTCAATGTAGCTGGAGAGGATGGAGTTGATGTGAGCTTCGGTGATCTTCGCTGTCAGAGGAAGGAGGGAGATGGGATGGAAATTAGCAGGCTTGGACTCGTCCAATGTGGGTTTCTTGAGAAGAGGGATCACTTTAGCGTGTTTCCAAGCAATGGGGACCACAGCCGAGGATAGGGACAGGTTTATAAGCTCACAAAACACAGGTGACAGCTGCGGTAGAAAATCCTTAAACTGATCGGGTTTGAGGGGATCATCTGGAGATCCAGATTTTAGTTTATTACAGATGAGCCGCATGGCATCCTGGGAAAGCACAGGAAAGGTGGAAAGTGATGGGCCGATGACGGCCAAGGGAATAGGACAGCCCATTGGAGATACCGTATGAGGAAAGGTTTTGTAGATATCGTCCACCTTTTTAATAAAAAAGGCCGCGAGGGTCTCACATTGCTCGTGAGAGGGGATAAGATGGGTTGGCCGGAGGTTTTGAGATCCTTAAGTAAGTAGAATATACATTTAGTGGGATTGCTGCTGTTCTTAATTTTCTCTGAGAAAAAGTCTGCCCTCACCTTCAGAATAGACTTGTGATATTGTTTAATGACAGCTTGATATTGTAGTTTCAGGGAAGGGTCATATTGTCTTCTCCAGGCCCGTTCCAGGGCTTTGCATGCTCTCCTAGTGTTGGAAAGTGGATTATTGGTAGGGGCAAATGTATATCTGCCACTGGCAATCAGGCCACTAACACATGATAGGACTCAGCATAGGTCTTAGAAAATTATTCCCATGCTTAACCTTGGTAGTTTGGATGTGAGCACGGCAGGCTTAACTTCAAAGACACGTATGTAAAGCATTTAAAAATACCAATTCAGTAAATAATTAAGACACAATGCATAATAAAAATCCAACACCAATTTATAAAAATAGGAAATATTTTTATCTTTAAAATGACACCAAAACGACAAAAATCCAATGTAGGGAACCGGAGATATGAATTTTTAAAGATTTATCACTTTATAGCACTTAGAAACCTATAGCATCATATTGGGACATCTGGTCGCGATAGACCAGCTCAAAGTCAAAAGTTTCAGGCCGACCGCGATGTAGCCCTGAGCAGCTACCCCTCGCGGTAGGTCCAGGTCACAGTTTTTACCTTCGGACTTAGAAACTTTTCTGGAGCTTTTTCTCGTGGGGTCCCTCGATGCTCTTCACCAGGCCGGATCCGGTAAGGGTTTGCCGGCCTCGGATTTCTTCTACTCCCGGTCAAACTCTGGAAGTCGGACCTACGGAGCTTTCAGCGGGACGAACCTGGATGGCTTGGCTGGCTCACGGGTTGAAGGCAGGCGGCTTGGCTGACCAGGTTGAGTCAGTCCCCCTATGGAGCTTTTTTCCAAAGTTGCTCCAAAGTTCTCCAAACTCCTGGAACTTCTTCCTGAAGTTCCCCAAAGGGTCCCAAAGTGTCTAAAACTCACTCCAAGGGTTTGGAAGCTCCAAGATGGTCCTTGAAAGTTGAGGACTTCAGTTCCCACAATCCACTTGGACAAAACCCTTACAGATCCACTGGTAGTTTTCCAGGTTGCGGATTCTTGATGGTGATGATCCAGGTGAGCTCTGTTAACCTGTAGCTTGCAGGGAGTCCACTCTTTACTCTTTTTCACAGCAAGGTAGTCCACAGGGCTGTAGTTCCAGATGGTGCAGTCCACAGAGGGCAGGCCTTAGCAATTGCACATCCAACTTCTCAGCATGGCACAACGTCTTGCTTTCTTAAGTTTCAAGCAGAAGATCTGAGGGGCTCCTCCCTTCTCAGATACTTATTCCAAGTTCTCTGGGTCAAGCAGGAGGTCACTCCTGACCAATGGGAGCAGGGCAACTCCCCAAGGATATGGCCACATCCTGTAGAGTGTGGCATTATTTTCTCCCAGAGTGCATCAAATCTTCCAAATTCATAATGGCTGATTTTCCAGCAGAGAGGTAAGAGCTGGCTAAACACACCCCTAGGATGGCTACTTTCCATAGACTCTTCCCCTTGCATCTGCTCATACCTTCCTTAAGCCTAGCATCTGGCTGAGGTGAAAAGTTTAGAGTTGTAAATGACACTGGTTTCTTCCCTCCTCTTTGAAGACCATGCTTTACGACTCCTCCCCCTGCTCTGGCATTCCTGTGTAGCGGCACACTGCCCTCCCAGCAGAGCTGGTTAACCCCAGGGGCTCTTTATCACCTCTTCAAGGCAGCCTGGCTAATCCACTTAACTCTGACCAATCAGGACAGACCACTGGAAGGCTGAATCTGGACTTACAAACAAGAAAGTCCTATAACTTCTTGTCTGTACATTTTAGGAGAAATTCAACAATATCATATTGTTGGATTTACCACTACCATTCTGGGAAGTCTTTGAATGGAAGTTCTATCACTCTCCTATCAGAAGTGATTAGTTAATAACTTCTTGCCATGTTAACCTATGTGGCATGGGATTTGCAATGGGGAAAATGACTTGGGCCATTTTTCCAGCACCAGGACTTACAAAAACATATTTTATAAGTACTCCGCCTATATCTACAGGTCCCCCACCCCATCGAACACCTAGGGGACATTTTAGGGGTTCTGTATCTTTAGAAATATTGCAGATCCTCCCTCCACAGTGCTCCTAGCATCAAAGTCGAATTTGGGCAGCACTTTATCACAATGTGGGGAGTGAAATGTGAAATTTCACTTAACCCAGAGCATATAAAACTCATTTTATAAGGGTCCACCTTATAAATACCTGCCCCCCACCCCTGGGACACCTAGGGGAGACCCTGGGGGTTCCTAATATGCCAATACATTGTAGGTTATCCATTTTTAAGTGCCCCAAACACCAAAGTCGAGTTTGGGCACAAATTACTTTTTAAAAGCAGTCATGGAACCCAGGGCTGCTTTTAAACTGACCTCAGGCTTCAGCAGTGCACACATGCAAGTGCAGAAAAGGCTGCTGGCCTCTAAACTGCCATGCCCTACTATATACTAGGGACTGATAGGTAGTTTAAATCCCCCTGCCCTATTATGTACTAGGGTCTTATAGGGTAGGTCATGCCAATCACAGGGGTACCCCAACCCATAGTGTACCCTTGTGTATGTAGGTGTTTTCACTGTATTCTAAGTGTTTTCAGCATAGCACTGGCCCTGGGCCTGGTTAGGCAGAGCCCAGGGTCAGTCAAAGTCAGTTACCACCAGTACCAGTCAGCAAAAAGTTGGGGGGTGCCCAGGGCACAGGATGACTTTGCAACACCTAGCCTGAGCCAGTTTGTCATTGAACCAAGGGCCAGATTGTGTTTTGCGACAGTGGGACATTTTGGCAGGGATCAGAGTGTCAAGGGTATGCGAGATCCATTCTGATAAGACACTATTAGCCCCATGCGGGTTGTTAGGAAGGCTCGGCCTATGAGAGAGGAGGAAGTTGCGGAAACAATCAGCATCCAACTTGTGCCAGGGGCGTTTAAGAATGGATTTCCGAGGAACTTCTTGAGGAGGTCCTATTCCCTGTAGTGTCAATGACACCAAGTGGTGATCGGTCCAAATCATGGGGTGGGGCGTGGTGGCTATAAGAGCCGGTAGATTCGAAAAAAAAGGATCTAACAGATGACCAGCAGAATGAGTACTATTAAGGACATATTGTATAAGTTGGAAAGCAGCAAGGTCCGCTAAAAAATTACTAATCTCCCTATCATGACTAGCTTCCAGGTGCAGGTTGAGGTTGCCAACAATGTTAAAGTTGGCCGACCTGGTGGCTAACAACCCCGAGGTAGTGACAAGGGATTCCATAAAACCCTTTGAGGGCCCTGGGGAGCGATAAATCAGGAGGCCCGATAGGGTAAAATTAGCATTAACACAGATTTTAAACAGAGCACATTCCGAATCTGCAATACTTTCTTTGGTCAAGTAAAGCCAGTTTTAAAAACGACCGGAATACCACCACCCCTGCCTTCTCTGTTAAGAGTTTTAATGGCATAACCCTGGGGCAGTGCCAGGTTAGACTCTGCCTTGGTGTTAGCAGTGAGCCAAGTCTCAGTTAAGAAAAGAATGTTAGGGGCGTCATCCTGAATTAGGTCAAATACTTCAGCATAGTGTTTGACCAGAGAGTGGCAATTAAGGCTAAGAAGTTTAATTGCTGACGAGAGAGAGCATACAGGACTAACGGTTACCAAAGAGTTAAAACCACAGGAATTGCAGACGAAAGGACCCACACAAGGAGCATCAGGCTGATGCGTACACTGGTGGATGCCCTTACCGATGGCAATGAGAGTGCTCTGTGAATATCGCCGCTGCTCGACCGCCAAACCGGCAGCATGTCTGGCGTCTGGCATCATCCAGGCGTGGATGGGCGCAGACGGGCTTGCCTTGGGTGCGCCCGTTGCACGCCCGCAACGTCATGATCTTAAATAGGCAGTCTAAAACATTCTAAAACAACTAGACCGCTGCCTGCTCGCCGGCCCGGAAGTGCCTGCCAGGAAAGAGGAGGGGCGCGAGTCCTCTGCTCTCCGCACAATCGGCAGCTAACGCTGTGGCGGACCGGAGCAGAGAGCTGATCAAAAGAGGCGAAAAGGCTGCCCACGGGTCCAACACCCGCCCAGGTAAAGTGCAAATACAATCCCTAAAAACTGAAAACAGAAGCGTAGCGAAACCAAGTTAAAATATGCACATAGCCTACATCAGTGCAGAGAAACGTAAAACAGCACAAGCAGGGAGACAAGCGGCGTGCGAGGCGTCAGCAGCCAACTATCACTGTCAGCTGCGCGCCCGCACCGTCATGATCTTAAATAGGCAGTCTAAAACAGTCTTATGATCATGGATGGAGGAGACACAGCTACCCTTATCGTCCTGGACCTCTCAGCCACTTTTGATAAGGTATCTCACTCCATCCTCATCTGATGCGTACATGAGATTAAGATCCAAGGACTCTCCCTTCACCGGATCTGCTCCTTCCTGACTGGATAGACCCAGTCAGTCTGCCTGCCCCCCCAGACATCCGCAACCTCATCTGTGGAGTATCACAAGGATCCTCGCTGAGCACTATCCTCTTTAATGCATGCATGATCCCTCTTGCTAGAATCATTTGCTCCCAAGACATCAATGTTCTTTCCTATGCTGATGACACTCAACTCATAGTCTCCCTCTATGATATGTTCCCAAACACCCGGAACAGGTTCACCGCCTGCATGGCCAAAGTCGCCAACTGGATGCGGACCTATCTCAAATTCAACCCCAACAAGACAGAGGTTGTGATCTTCGGAAATAACCCATCACCATGGGACTCCACCTGTTGGCCAGCTGAACTAGGACCCACCCCCACTTCCCATGCTAAGAACCTTGTGATCATTATCGACAGCAAGCTCATGACTGCTTAATCAATGTTGTGAAAGTCTTGTGCTTCCTCACCCTGTAGGAGCAAAGTAAAATCTTTAAAATGGCTTATGACCAGTCTACACAAAACCATCACCCATGCCCTCATTACTAACAAATTAGACTACAGGAACACGCTCTGCAACAGGATCAGAAAATAACTCATAGGATGACTACAAGCCATCCCACACACATCAAACCACACCTCAAGGAGCTCCACTGGTGCCCAATAGACAAACAAGCACAGTTCATATTCCTCACACACACCTACAAAGCACTACACAACATTGGCCAGACCTACCTGAATAGCTATATCTTCTCCCACAAACCCTTCAGACACCTCTGCTCAGCAGCACTACTTGTTGCATACATCCCACGCATTTAGAGGACCAGATCAGGTGGTCAGGCCTTCTCTCACATCACCCCAACAGCCTGGAAGGATCTGCCTCTACACATCAGAACCTTCTCTTCAATACTTGAATTCCAAAAGAAGCTGAGGACCTGACTCTTCAAATAGTCCCCCCACACCTACCCAGGCGAGACTAGCTGCACACCTGCTCAGATCCTCCTGGGTGAAAGAGCGTGCTACAAATACGCATACCATAGCTTATCATGCAGCCTCATTATTTTAATCTTTCTTTATTTCTAACCTATACTACAAGTAGAAGTTCAGTCATGGACTATAACAAGACTGTCTCTTTCCCGTCTAGACTAACATTCAGATTTCCTACTTACAGGAAAAATGAGTTTGTCAGAATTTCAAAATGAATTGCATTATACTGTCAAAGTGTAATACTTTCAATTTAGAAGCACAGCACTTTGTTGCTTTGGAACTAGATCTACACTGGAGAAATCCCCATATCCAGAGTATCTGAAGAAGTGAAAAAGCTGGACATATGCACTCCTGGCAGACACAGCAGCACTAAGTAGATAGGGTATTTAAAAAATAAATCAAGTCAATTATGCTAGGCTGGAACAAGGTACGTTATCATTCCTCTTCTCATTCTCAGCACATAGTACCCCTCACGGTTGTCCTTCAGAAGGAGTATCAAAACAGATCAATTTCTAGTCTATGCAGTGACCATGATACACAGGTTTTGAAAGTATTTCAGAATCATAGACCACATTTTCACAATTTTGGAAAACTGCTAAAATATGCGATTTAATCAACCAGTCAACTAAATGTACAGTACAACACTTGATAGTGCTAGCATGTTATTACCCAATAGACTAGTTTGGGTCTTTTTTTACTTAGATTGGTCTCGTTCTTTGTTGTCTTTCCAGCTCAAATTCTTTTCAAGGTTCCTCAAAATGATTTCCTGGAGCAAAAGAATGAGGGCCCGATTCAGAATTTGGCAGACGAGTACTCCGTAACAAACATGACCTGATATCCTGTCTGCCTAATTTCAAGTGTCATATATAAAACAGTAATCCTGTACATAGACCCTTCCACATCATTAGAAAAAAAATGATGACATTGAGGAAGTCATTTATGCAATTATAATTGTTCTCAGAAATATCATGAAATCATGGCTAGGTAGGGAAATCCTTTCTCCTGAGTTTTTTGCAGCTAACAATCTAGATTTCCAGCTGTAAATCTAAAATTCTACTACTGTTGGAAATGGCCCTTTTTGCAGGGTTATCCCCAAACTTTTAGCTTCTTCTGCCTATTTTTTTTCCTGACCTGTGGTTGTTGGCTATGGGGCACTTTACCACTGCTGATCAGTGCTAAAGTGCATATGCTCTCTGTGTAAATTGTTATTGTGATTGGTTATCCATGATTGGCATATTTGTTTTACCAGTAGGTCCCTAGTAAAGTGCACTCAGTGTGCCAGGGATAGTAAATCAAATGCTACTAGTGGGCCTGCAGCACTGATTGTGCCACCCACATGAGTAGCCCTGAAAAGAGGTCTCAGGCCTGCCACCGCGGTGCCTGTGCGCAGTTTAACTGCCATGTCGACTTGGCAAGTGCATCCACTTGCCAGGCCCTAACCTTCCTTTTTCTTACACATAGGACACCCCTATGGTAGGCCCAAGTTACCCCCCTGGGCAGGGTGCAGTGTATGTGAAAGGTAGGACATGTACTGGAGTGTGTAAAATGTCCTGATAGTGAAATACTGCCAATTTCGTTTTTCACTATTGAAAGGCTATCTTGCCCCATAGGACAGGAATGGGGAATGCTTTGTAACATTTTACAAGCATATCTTCCCATAGGGATAAGATAGAAAAATGGAGTTTGGTATCCCTGAACTCAGGATTTGATAACACATCTTCTAGTAAAGATGGTTTTTAAATTGTGTGTTTGAAAATACCACTTTTAGAAAGTGGCTATTTTCTTGTTCAACCATCTTGTGTGCCTCTACCTGTTTGTGGATTGACCGTCTGGCTTTGGAGTGACAGGGGCTGGGGAGGTGCAGTGGCTCCAGGAGTCTGGATGAGTCAGCACTAGGCTGAATAGGCCTGATCTGCATTTGGAGTGGTAGGAGGAGTAGCACCTGTACCTGAATAGGGCTGTGCCTGCCTTTCACAATGCTGGCTCCGCCCCCTGTGGTGTGTCTGGAGCCAAGGCTCACACTGACAATGGATGTTGTTGTGCACTTGCAGAGTGCCCCCAGAACTGGTTTGAACTGGGCTCAGAGCCCCTTGCACAAAGAGAACAAAGACATTTTGGGGTATAAGTATCAGACCCAAAACCCCAGACTTTAGATCATTCCTGGAATTCAAGAGGAACCTTTGCCAAGGAGAAGAGCTGGAGAGACTGGGGAGAAGTACTGCCCTTGCTGTGTGTCTGGGGTTGGCCTGCAGTTGCTGTTTCTGCCAAGGAAAGGAGAAGGACTTTGCTGTGTGCTGTGTCCCCTGCTTGAAGGAGATCTCGAAGGGCCTGAAGTGTGCTGGCCTCCTGTTCTGAAGTCTCAGGGACACAAAGACTTCACCCCCAGCTCCCCTGAACTCTGCTGCTGTGAGTTCTGACCTGCCAAGAGGTGTCTGTGCCAGTTTTGGGCCTCTGGAGGTTGTTGCTGCTGTTTGGGAGCTGGAAGAAAGAAGAAACTTAAAGAACTACAGAAATCGACGCATCACTCTTCTTGCGGCTGTTTTCCCGACGCATCTCCACGGCACGAGGAGAATTTCCAGGTATCGCCGCGCCGCTGCGGAAACAGCCGCAGTGCAGTGCTTAATTTGTCAACACTATACTTAGAACAGTCCACCACATGGTGGCGCTGCTCATCTAATTTAGAGATGAGCAGAACAACGGTAGTTTAGGAATACAATATACATTAAAATTGCAAATACCTGCCTCTCCAGCCATTCCTTTAGCTTTGGGGACCTGGAATAAACTGAACTGTCGCATTTACATGCGAGAGAGATGATTAGTAGTTGTTTTGGCGGCGATGACAAGGGCGATGGGTGGTGCAAGCTGCAGTGGCCTCCTGGTCAGAGCCCTGGCACTTAATATTTTACAAATTAAGCACTGCCGCAGTGCCTGTCGCCGCTGCAAGAATCGAATCATCGAGGGATCGCGACTGAAGAGGACCGACGCAGCGCCGCTTGACGTCGCCGCATCGATCGCCGATGCATCCTGGATTTCCACGCATCGTGCCTGTGGCGCAAGTTCGTCTGACGCATGACCTGCGGACTGGAACCGTCACGAAGAATCGATGTATCACTCCCCATACAGACCGGATTCGACACAACCCTTCCTCTGCGTCCAGCGGGACTGTCGCATCGCCTCCCCAAGGTCTCAGGAGTGTCGCATCTCTTTGTTTTCCGACTCTGCGGCTGTTTGGCATTTGGAACTTTCACGCATCTACAGGTACTTTGGTGAAAAGTCATGCATCCATAGTTTTCTATGGTACAAGTTCTTGAAACCTTTTGAAAGTCACATTTTTAACTGTGTATGTTGGATTTTTGTCGTTTTGGTCTTGTTTAGTTTAGGTAAAGATACTTTATTTTTCTAAACTGGTGTGGTGTTCTTTTGTGGTGTTTTCACTGTTACTGTGAGTGTTGGTACAAATACTTTACACATTGCCTTTGGGATAAGCCTGTCTGCTCGTGCCAAGCTACCAAAGAGGTGAGCAGGGGTTATCTAAAGTGTGTATCCCCATCACCCTGACTAGAAGCAAGGGTCTCTATTTAGACAAAGGTACTTACCTCTGCCAACTAGAGACCCCCATTTCTAACAACTATATATTTGCTGAGTTTTAGTTCCATGGAAATTTACAAAGGCCGACAATTGGCCAATCTGCAGCAGCCGATTGAACATCCATCTTATGATCACCTGATGATGCACTCTCCTCTTTATCTTTACAGCAGTACTGTGAGCCACACTTCATGCTGAGGTCTGACTCATGCTTCTTGTGTGCCATTGATGCAGGGGCTAAATGATGCACAATCTGCCCCATGCTAGCACTAATAGCATTTCACTGCAACATGGATCGCCACCGATCATTTGCTTCCCAAAATGAAAGCAAAGGCCTTGGGGAAGCATTGGGGAAGCAGGAACCCTGGCGGTCATTTTCAGAATCACTTTCTGAGCCATTTCAGGACAGTGGAACAGGTGAAAAGGAGCACTGCAAAGTTGCACAGTATGTGCTCATTAGAGCTGGCTCCCGAGTGCCAACATGACATGCCTTTCCTTTCTGAAGTACAATAGTGACAATTTGAAATGCGGATCACAAAGACAGCAGGTTCTCAGCAGGGTTAGGAGACCATGCGAGAAGGTCGTCTATTGCTATTCTAGAAAAGGGCAAGTGTCTCAGAACAGGACAGAGGCTGGGCAAAGTGTCTATGGAAAGGGACAAAAGGGAGATGCATTCACACTCAAAAGTATTGGAAAGCATCTTGTGGAAAGCCACAAATGAAAAAGGCAAACTTTGAGTTCTAACTTATATCAGACCCTAATCTCAAACTACCCCAAAAGCTCTTACTCTTGTCACTGATAGCTCCCATCTGGCCAGTTTAAAAAAAACAAATAGTTCTTTATTGCTTTTTCACAAGTAAATTTGAACAGTATACACGGGTCCTCATCGTTTACACAATCTTTTACAGACATCAGTGCAAGTAACATACAGCGCTTCCAGAACTGAGTGTATAGGAGGCGTGGTGTGGGTCACGTGAGTTTGTGAGGCTTGGGGGTACATCGGGGACTCCAGCCTGCCCTAAGGAGCTACTAGTGGTGTGCAATGTGTCCTGCCTCAGGGCAGCCATAGGGCAGATTCATCTTCCAGTGCAAATCATAGCACATCCCATCCCGTGATCTGCGCATCTCGCCCAGCCTGCCAGTGGAGATGCTGCAAGGTGTGATCCTTGGCTCTTGCCCAGCACCTGACAACTCTCCTCCTTGCCCCCACCGGTGGTGCAGATGCCGTTCAGTGCATGGGTATCAAGCGGTGCACTAGGGCAGATCTAGAAGCCTATTTCCTGCTTTTGTCCATCTTAGGGCGAGGCATCTGTCCTAATAGGCATGTCTTGGGTGTAATGATGTGCTGTCTGCTCCTCAGCTGAGTCAGATATGTGCATACTTCCATCCAGAAGGGGTGTAAAGTCATGCACTGCCATCTTAAGTGATAGAATTCTGCTTGCTCAGTTCCTTATATGGCACAGTGGTGAGACGCCACAGCGAACGTCTTATGAAGGTGTGTGAAGTTAAGATATGTGCGGTGTACATAGTTAAATTGCAGTAGTTTTAAGCGTGCATTCCTCGAGACCCATGGGCTGTGTCCCAGGATCTTGTCCCAGTCAGCGCCTGTCATTGCAATTTTTAAATCATGACTCCATTTGACCTTCAAATTGAGCAGCGCCGGGCCCACTGCCCTGTCCATAGCGGTGTACACATTAATTATGCGAGGATGTTTCGGGCTCTATGTCAGCAGTACCTGTAGTGCTTGGTCAGACTCCGGCTCTTTGTCTGGGTCCCCCCACGTCTCCCATATAGCTCATGTGAGAACTGCATGGGTCAGAAATGGTCCCTCCAGGATATCATATACATCATAGAGGTCTTCAAACCAGACGGCGGTCCTGTCCGCGAATAGCTGGCCTAGGGTGGTCACCAAGGTACGTCGCCACTGCAAATGGTGTGCTGTATGCCTAACCCCAGCGAAGGCTGGCAAGCATCACAGCTGTATGCATGAATGATAAGATTTGTTAAGCACACGGCTACTCAAAAAGATTGTCCCAGCACAAGGCGGAGAGTAGGAAAACGAAGAGAGGAAAAAGGAGGCTAGAGTGTAAAGAGCTATGACTTGAGTCTCCTTCTGAAAAGAGTCTCTTCTTCCATTTGTCGCAATTCTATTGTGAGCCTACACCAGGCCTGAGGTCCCGGGAATGAGAAGGATCTGCCCCCTGATTTGGTAAGGTGGACCCTAGGAATTGTGGCCAAGTGGCCACCGGATGAGCTCAAAGTTCTCCCAGTTAAGAAATGTCGTATCCTGGATGACAAGTAGACTGGACCAGAGTGGTCCATTGCTCTGCGCATTAAGAGAAGGATCTTAAATGTGATCTGCTTGTTCACAGGAAGCCAATGCAGGTTTCTCAAATGCTGTGAGACATGTGCTCGGTATGGTAAATTAAGTACCAAGCGAGCAGTTATATAGTGGGAGACTTGCATAAAGGACATAAGCATAGTCAAGCCTGGACAGAATTAATGCCAGTACCACTGTTATTCTCACTGGTACAGAGAGAAGATGCAAAATTAATGTTGCCAAGCGCAAGAGACCAAAGCACGTGCCTGCCACCGTATTGGTATGTCCAGCAAATGCGCTGTTTCTCCACACCATCGACGTTGATAACACATCCAACAGTACCGGCCCATATGGAGCAAAAGTGGAGTGCGCTTTGCACATGTGGTCACCCCGATCATGCTTCTGGTGGTATAATCGCTCATTTCCCGGGGCCAGAGGTAGCAAGCCTCCTGCAACGCCTCCCAAGCCAGGCATGTCATCAGTCACTGCAGCTGGCATGTGAGATAGTACAGCTTGTAATCTGGGGCCTCCAATCCCCTTGCTGCCAGGGGCAGGGGCAATTTTTTCAGTGCCACACATCATTGTCCCACAGCCCAAACAAGTTCAGATTGACAGCTGTTCAAATCTTAGAACACCGCGCGTTGCAATAGCAGCAGCTCATTAGCAAGCACGTACAAAAGCAGCGGCAGGGCTATCATCTTTGCTAGGGCTGCTCATTCCATCGGCAAAAGCAGGAGCGACCTCCAGAATTATGAGGATGCTCGCAGCGATGTAACCACCCTGCTCAGCTTGCTTCTTGAACGTCCATCAGGTCTCTGTACAGCTGAACATCCAGGAGGCAAAAGGTGTGAGTGGCGATTGGTATGGCAATGGGCTCTTCCCCCCTCTGTGCGGCTGAAACCCGATCTAACAGCGGGAAGAGGCACGACTTTGGTGAATTATTGGGTCGGTGCATGAATGTAACAAACAGCTCCAGCGTCCGCATGATAGGTGGCAACCCAGTGGCCGAATCATGAAAGTATATCATAATGTCGTCTGCATAAAGGGATATGATGTGAGTGTGTCTGTTATGTGCCAGCCAACGTTCTTCATGTAGTGTACACAATCTGCACATCAATGGTTCCATGGTGGGTGTGAACAACAGAGGCAACAGTGGGCAGCCCTGCCGGGTGCTCTTGTATATTTGCCTCTGGTCTGAGTACTCTTTTTCAATATGGACCTTTGCTCTGGGGTCCAAGTGTAATACCTGTTTCCAGGTACTATTAGGTCATGGCCGAACTCCATGCGATATAGGAACATGAATAAATAATTCCTCTCCCCATGTCCACCACCACCGCTCGATTGAGTCCAGTCTGCAGTGCGTCCATAATGTGGAACAACTGTTGTATGTTCATAGAGGTGCTTCTCCCGGGTACGAACCTGCATTGACCTGGGTGGACCAGGGTCGGCAGACAGGGCAGAATTCAATTGGCAATGAGTTTTCCCAAGATCTTGCAGTTGAGTTTGAGGAGGGACTGGGGTTTATATGCACTCCTGTCCATCAGGTCTCCCCCTTTCTTCAGGATCATGACAATTACTGCCTCCCGGGAAGTCTCTGGGAGATATCCAGCCTCACACACAGCCGCATACATTTTGGCAAAGGGTTTAATCAGTTCCCTTTAGGTGCATTTGTAAAATTACAGGGGGAAATTGTCACTGCCTAGTATCTTCCCCATTGCAGCCTGGCAGCTTTCCAGTCACCAGCTGTTTGATTGCATGTCTAATCTTCCCCTCTGTGATAGGCCTTTCTGGTTGCTGACTAGCCTCTGAAGTCAGTGTGGTCAGAGGGTTGTCAGCCAGGAAGGAGGCAGATGCTCCGCCAGCTCCTCCCTGGCCAGGCTGTACAGAGACTGGTATAAGTCTGAGAACACTGCCCCTATGTCATCTTGCCTCTATACATGGTGTCCCTCTGGGTGATGAATGGCAATGATCTTGCTGTGGTGACTCTCCACGCACAACGGACCTGCAAACAGGCACTTGGCCCAGTCCCCGTCAGCGTGGGACCGTGACAGGTACTCCCTGTATCGTGTAGAGCTAGCCTCGACTCCCACCTCTGCATGCTCCCCCTGGATTAGTTCTCGGTGGGCCTCCACCTCCCAAACTGCGTAAATCTCCAAGCTCTGAAGCATGCACTCCTTCCCGTCCACTTGGGTGCACAGTGCAGAGCGCACCCCACTCGAGGTCTTGATACCGATCCCCTTGATATATGCCATTAACGCGTCCCACTCTATCAGTAACAATTAAGCTGTGTCTGCTTTGAGGTAAATATGTGATTTCTTCCTTTCCAGTGCTGCGAATCATGGTGCCATCCAGTGCCGCACATCTAAGCTGCAAGGAATGGATGCCCATCCTGCCTTACCTCAGTGAAAGCAGGAGGAGGCAATGGTCGGAGTATGTCTTTGCGAGGTACACGGTTTTGTGTGTCACCCCTGCTAGGTGTCAGGAGGTAACCAGCAAGTCTATTCTAGTGTATAATTCGTGTAAGTGGGAGAAGTGTGAATATTCCCTACTCGCCGGGTGCGCCTGTTATCACACGTCCAGCTGGTGCCAGTTTGACTGCCAGTCTCGCAGTTGCTCCGCTGCTCAGAAAGCCACCACGGTGGGTAACGGTGGGTGCGAGCAGTCAAGAGCTGTGCCTGCCATGCAATTAAAATCTCTTTCCATCACCAGGGGCCAGTAGGAGGGTCAAAGGCCTCCCTACACAATGGGGCAATTTGCCAGTGCTTGGACTTGTTCTTAGGAAAGGAAAGGTTGGGGACAGATTTGCATGTTCCAATTACCTTTCACACTGTACCTAGCCTGAGAAGGAACACTCCCACAGAAGCAAAGGAGGACAGACAGACTTCTGAAGCTAATCACAGGAGGGGCTCCCCTTTGAAGTTCTGGAGAGAAGGGACCAGGTTGCTGTTGCAGCTTGGGGCACGGCTGAGACTCTCCGAGAAGGTCTTTCTGCAGACCACTTCAAGTCACCATGTTGGAATGTCCCAAAATCCAGTGCGGAAGGGGTGGAGTGATGATGTGTCACTCTAGGATTGAGCAAAGGTGCTTACCTTATAGGAATTTCCAACGCTCACTTTAAAAGGCAGGTACAAGGGAGAGGCTTATGAGAACTTTCTATATGTGGAAGCGACAATGCTGAGTAATGCCCAGTTGGAAGGAGAAGCCATCTAACTCAACCACAAGTATAAGCGTAAGGATTTATGGAATCCTGGTGTCCCCCAGGAACACGAAGTGTTTTTCCAGAGCCTGGGCCCCTTGCACCTTTTTAGGAATAGTCCTTAGAGGGATGGGTCTGCTTGGGGGGACTATGGGGAGTTCTCCTAGAACGTCTACCAACTGGTCCTGCAAAAGGGTGCCACTGACTCAACTGCTGACACACAGGTGCCCTGTAAAGATGCCCAAATGGCAAAGACACCAAGGCAGTGTGGCAGGGTGGCTGGTGGGCTGCAGAAGGGCTGTTGAGGAAGCCTCTGGACTAAGGTAGGTGCCAGGAGCCCCCACAGGTGACAGGTCCAACACCAGGAGCAAAAGAGCAAAACCGCAGGACCTGACCTCTCTCTTATTGGAGGGAAAGCAAGTTCCCCATGAAATATGAAATGTAGAGGTTAGGAGGTCTGAAGAAAATGCTGTTGGTAGTTACAGCAGGCCACCAGGAGCAACCCAACATCAAACTTGTGCCAATAGGGCCAGAGAAAAGGACCGCAGAAATTCGGTCCTCCAGGAGACCAAGTGGGAAACGAAGCACATCGCACTCTACTGTGATTGCAAACATAGCCCTGGGAAGGGACAAGGCCTGGTATTGAAGCACAGATAAATGTGACAATTCCCACAACCAATTCCAATGCCCCTGGGGACCCCCATCTGCCCGGGAACCGATGCGAGGTGTTCGAGCATCACGATGCTCAAAACAGATAAAATGACCTTGGGCAAGGAGGACAAGATTTGTGTCTGGGGGATCTGCTGGGGTGCAGCCCTGAGGGAACCTCATTGTTGTCCACAAAGGCAGGAGAGAGAATGTTGGCTTCCTTGCCATCACAGGAAGGAGTGGGCGCAGAGCTGGCTGGGGTAAATAGGTTTGGGGCACTCGCATGGCCCCCAACAAAAAGTCCTCTTGAGTGTCCCATTTTAGGGGCAGAGACACCTTCAGCATTTCAAGAAAGATGCAGCACCAGGCCTTTTGACGTGAAAAAAACTAAAGAACAAAAAAGGAAGTTGCGGCGAGGGGCGGCTAATGAAATATGCATGCCTCAGGGCATGGGGCACCTCAGAAGCTTCTGGGGTACTCTAACAAATGTGTATATTGACCTGGTGGTGCCCCTGAGAGGGCAGGTGCAACACCAAACATTTTGTGGAGGTAAGTGTGGGACTGTCATACATACCCCCTCAGAAGAATTTCCCCTTTTGTCACCCTAAGTCTTCCAGGGGTAACAGCAATAGCACAGGGAGAGTTTTGCCTAAGTTTCAAACATTCCTGAGGACTTTTGCTCAAATATTTCAGAGTGTGGGTACCCCTGTTGCTGAGGTCTAAGGCTGTCTTCGCAACAGGTTGTAAGTGGAAAAAAGCCTTGCATATACATTAAATTAAATTGTTAATGCTTTATTGATGGCACAATTGATTTGAAAATGTTATATGGTTTAATCAAGGCCAGGAAAAGGCTTATATGACAGGCACAGAGTTAGCAATCCATCATTAAATTACGAGGTAAACAATGAAACACGACAAGCCTTAATGAATGTCATTGTAAGATGATACTATCCATAATGATTTTAATGCCATATTTCTGCTTTTTATTTCTGTGGTGACACATCAACAAAGCCAATAGGCCCGCCTTTAGGTAAATAACCCCCATTGTATCGTGTTTAGTATAGGTGGGGACTAATTGTGATCTTAGGGTTCAGGGCTCTCTAGGGGCATCAACTGTTAGAAGGGTGTCACCATAGGTATCTTCACCTATCTACTTTTACTTATTTGTAAATTAATGCAAAGTATTGAGTAGTGTGTGTGTTTAATAAGCTGCATTTCCTTTTTATAAGTAAAATCACTGACTAGGCCTGGCATATTGGGTGTTGTTGGTTGGTTGGTTGCTGACTGTGATACTAGCCCACGCCCCCTCCCCTGAGTAAGCCTTGGACGGCTTTGCTTCTCTACCCTGAGAGAGTACTGTGCTGCAACTGGGTTCTTGGTTCCTTGTAGAACATTGTGGACTTATTGCTTGTGAAGAACCCACATTCTTGGCAACTAATAACCCATTGTATTAAATCTACTATAAACATATTCTTTTACATATTATTATGAAATGTAGCACTCTGGCTGTACATTCTCACTTTATTGCAACTGAGATATTGTTTCATTCTGTACCCTAGACTCACGCCTACATAACCTTCTATGTGCTAGGCTAGGCCTTGACTATTGATCCCTGGCTATCTGAAGATTCATAGATTCCATTTTGAACTTTGTTTTGCAAACTGAGTACCAAGCGTCCTGCTAAGGAGGGAACATTTGTTCTCTCATCTTCAAAAAGGCTTGCTTGTCCCTGCATCTTTAAGAGACTGCGGAAAAGCATGACACCTAAGCTCATGCCTACACTGTATCAGGAATATATTATAGCCGGCAGCGTTAAAGGCCCGAGCCAAAGGCGAGGGCCTTTAACAAGGGAGCGGGCCTTTAATGACCGGTAGAGCTCACCTGAAGAGCTCTAAGGCCCATAGAGGGCAGAATGTTCTAATTAGTAAAAACAAAGGCCTCTCTGCACCCAAGGGGGCTTAAATCCCTTCGGGCTCCGAAAGGCCTTCGTTCACAGCAGCAGCTGTGAAAAGAAAACATTAGAATGTTGCTCTCGGGGATTCTACCAGCCCATAGAAGCCCGGAGCACTCCATTGTCTACAATTAAGTGCACAGCATTCCAATGTTCTAATGTGATATAAAGCTTCTCACACTGTCCAGCAATACTCTTACACAAATTCGAATTTCATAAGCCTCTCTATTACTTTTACAAATATTACAGGACAAGTTAAAATAACAGCCACAGGTTTTCATGAAGCACACACTTTAGTATTGACTGTCTTCCCAGCTAAAAGCTCACTGTTGAGAATCAAGCCGGAATCAAGAAAGACCCCTGAGAAATCCAGGATTTGGAGAAGTATTTTTAGTTTTATTATACAGCTATTAGAGCAGCAAAGAGAAGCACTGCATATCCCTGAGGACCCCAGCAAGCCAGAACCGTTTGTCGGGCCAGACGATCAATTGTGCAAATCCTTCTCATTCAAAAACTACTTCTGCGTTTACATCGAAAAACATTTGCCAAACTCAAGGATTTCTTCTTCAGTAGAGAATCAATATCCCCAGACAGGTCAATGCACTATTTCCTTGTCTCGCCAGATAATAACAATGTCAATCAAACCACTGCAGATGATCTGCCAAAATCCTTGGTGGTTGGTAAAGGAGATTTTGATGTGCACTCAGGACACCCCTATCAGTAAACATTCTGAACCTCACCCCTCAATGCTCCCTGATCACTTCTGTGTATCGTAGGATGTCGGTCCTGACTAAGTAAAAAAAAAATCCTATTTATTCCGCGAGACAGTTGCGTGGTCCATAGTATATCTCTTCAGAGTATGAGATCTACACCCTGGTAAATTGGTGTGATTAGCACATCTCTGGGATATTTTTGTTTGGTCCTCACCCACAGGTCCCACCTGTGGCCTGCTTCATCACCGTACACACGCCTCACTCACCTCGTGTGAGCAGGAGGGATCACCGCTTTTGTAAGCGGAGTGCTTAAGCTGTGGCCTCGGGATTTGAGAGTGATTTAAAATTGCCTGCTGGATACTTATTTATTCAAAAGGTCCTTTGGCAAGTTTAAAAATGGTGGGATGTCACAGGGGTATGATGGCCCTAGTCATCTAAGGTCGACATGTTTCAGCCTTTTAATGCCGGGTGAGTCAATCGGCTTTCTTCAAGACCAGTATAGTGTAATAATCCCTATGTGGTGTGGCTGCTAATTGCAACCAATCTTACATGCATTTGTACGTAGTTCAGTAAAGCATGAACACAACTATACAGACCATTAAGAGGACTCTTTCCTAGTTATGGTCTAAGCTAAAAGAAAAAATAGATATATTTGAACACTGCAATTATAAATGCCTCATGCTTAAGCACAGTATCCCTTTTTGTGTGCTGAGAAACATGCACGCATGTGTAAGATTCCCTCAATATGTTCCATAGTGTCTGTACATATATATATATATATATATATATATCCAAGCAAGTATCGTTTACACTTTAACCAAAAAACAATACGCCACGGCCTCAGTACTTCTTTCAGCGTGAAAAGTTTATTCCATCAACCACGTCACTCTACGCGTTTCGGAGCGTCCTGCTCCTTTTTCACGAGTAAAAGTGAATGTAACAAACAGTGCATTTAAATTATCATGTGACACCCTTTACGTTAAACAGTGTAAACAGACTCAATTCAGAAAGCACATATTATAATTTTAGTAATCAAAGGCTGTTTAAACGTTCTTATAAAAATATATATGACTGACAATAATTCCTTTCTAAACAATCTGTAAACATAGCAAACAGTTTCTTTTGCAAGTGCGTTTTTTAAAGAAAGACTTTCTCTGTTGATTCACAGACAATGTGGGCTGCAGCACCAATGACACACAATCATGGCGCGCTATACTACTGTGTTCATGCGCGCTGTGAAACAATAAAGTTTTTCTAATAACACACGGCACCAAACCAATAATTTTGGGTTGCGTATCCGACCAGCAAACCCCAGTGGGCATTAAAAAATCATTATGGCCTCGTATTCACTGAAAACATCAAGTACATTATACCGCCCAAGTGGGCAAAAATACTCGCCATCATTTGGCCAGTCTATTCTTTTCAAACTTAAACCGGTACTTTCAGCTTAAAAAGGCCATTCAACATATCTTATATTATTAAGTTCTTGCCGGAAATATCGTCAACACTATGGTGCCTTCTACTCACATTTTGCCCCTATGGGCTTATCAAAATTTGTGCAGCAACTCCACTAGACTGATCAATCAAAAATCCTTTTATCAATCTTATGACTACCATACAGTTTCAAAGGAAATAAAGTCCATACAACTATGTTAGATACTTTCACTCTTTTTGCCTTCCACTTGCCATTCTTTTTTTCCTGAATCTGAGATCTGCAACAAAATTAAAACATATCATAAAAAGTGAAAGGAATTAAATATACTGTGATCAAACTACCGATTACATTTACTAACAAAGGTGTATATGCTAAAAACATGAATTAGTTAATTCATAACATCATAAGCAGTACAATATAAAACAGACGCATAATGCAGAGCTTATCCTAGGTGCACCGAGAGCGCCTCATCTTGGTTATGACCTCCTGGAAATACTGTATGATATTTAATAATTATCTTAGATTCAAGGCGTCTTAGCTCTTGCACTCGGTCTCCTCCTCTTTCTCTTATTGGAACATTATCCAATACACAAAATGACAACAACGCACTATTTTGGTTATGGTGGGTCACAAAATGTCTAGCAATAGGATATTGCTTATCATTATGTTTGATTGCTCTCAGATGCTCCAAAATACGTTTTTGGCTTTGTGGATCGTACTTCCTACATAATATTTATTACAGGGGCATCTGAGAGCATAAACAGCAAATTCAGTATTGCAGGAAAAATGTCTCAATATTTTGAAAGGCCTACACTCGGTCGATAACTTGACCTCCTTGCAATTGGTGCTGTATTTGCATGCCTTGCATTTACCGCATATAAAAAAGCCTTGTACAGTGCTCTGTTTTTTATCTGACGAGACCAATGCTGTGCAAATTGTATCTTTAAGGGACTTAGCCTTTCTAAAAGTTATCTGTGGATAGTCTTCCAGGTATTTTTCTAGATCTTTATCAGTTTTTAAGACATTCCAGTATTTTTCTAATGATCTTCTCACTTCTCTGGCCTGTTTATTAAATGTAGTAATAAATCTTACATTTATAGCCGTCTCTCGTGTGTCTTTTTCTTGTAACAGCTCATCTCTTTCCCTTTTATTTACCTCTAAGCATGCTTTAGTGATACATTTTTTAGTATACCCTCGTGCTTGAAAACGTTCAATCATATTCGTTTTTACCCTTTCAAAACCTTCCGTATTGCTACAATTGCGTTTTGCTCTTAAAAGCTCCCCCAGGGGAATACTTCTAATAAGGTTATCTGGGTGACAACTTTGGGCGTGGAGCAGACTATTTCCTGCTGTATCTTTCCTGAAGAGAAACGTGTCAAGCTTGTTATTATTGACCTGTATTTGCAGATCTAGAAATTCTATAGTCTTCTTATTCAATTGACTCACAAACATTAAGTTTAGAGTATTGTCATTCAATTTTTCCACAAATTCATTAGCTTCATCTTCACTTCCCTCCCAAATGCAAAATATATCATCGATATATCGAGCCCATACTCGCACGTGACTCTTGTATTGTTCAAGATGGCGGACCACCTGCTCCTCCCACCAGCCCAGGTACAAACACGCAAAGCTGGGGGCGAAGCAGGTGCCCATCGCCGACCCAAGTACTTGCCTATAAATCTGGCTATCAAAAGTAAAATAATTTTGCGTCAAACATGTCTGCATCATCTCTATCAACATTTCTGTATGGAAGAGGAAGGATATTGACCTCTCTCTCAAAAAATATCTACAGGCTTTGATACCTTGTTCATGTGGAATATTAGTATAAAGACTGTTCACGTCTAAACACATCAATAAACAGTTGGAATTCCATTCCACGTCCTTAATCAATCTTAAAAAATCCCCTGTGTCTTTAACATACGACGGGAGGTTTTGTACCAATGGTTGTAAGTAGTAATCAACGTATCTCGAGGTATTCTCAAAGCAACTACCACGGGAAGACACAATCGGTCTCCCTGGAGGATTAGATTTGTCTTTATGTACTTTGGGGAGCAAGTATAGTGCTGGTAACTTGGGATGTTTACAACTTAAAAAATCACATTCTTCTTGTTCTAGTAACCCCTTTTCCCTCCATTCTCCTAGCTGTTCTTGATAACTCTTATTTGCTGAATCGTACTTAATTCTGGTGCTCTTTTCATATCTTGTTGTATCATTCACCTGTTTTCTACATTCTTTTAAATACAGATCTTTAGATAGTACAACTATATTCCCGCCCTTGTCGGACTTTTTTATCACAATACTCCCATCATTTTTCAAAGACTGCACTGCTAACCGCTGTGCATCTGTCAAATTGTTATTCTTATATTTACGTTTAAAAGAAATATTTTTCAATTCTTTAATTACACCTTTTTCAAAAATATCTATTGCTTCATTCAAAATTTGCGGAAGAAAGATAGATTTCGGTTTAAAACCGCTATTGTGGTTTAAATCTAATCTGATATTGTCATTAATAAGGTTGATAAATGGATCCTGAATCAACTCCGGATCTCCTTCAAGCTCATGGAGAGCATGTAATAAATCAATATCTCCAATCTGAATGATACTTGGTGTCAAATCATTAACAATATATCCAGTATTTTTAACCTTGGTTTCAAACCATTTCTTTAATTTGAGCTTCCTAGTGAATTGAAACAAGTCGATGCGAGTTTGGGTATAATCAAATTCTACCGACGGGCAAAAAGAAAGTCCAAAGGAAAGTACCTCAATTTCAGTATCACTGAGTTCTCGTCCTGATAAATTAATAACAGTCTTTGCATCCATTATTTTTGTAGCCTTTTCTGCCCCCTCGTTCTGGTTCCCACAGGGCTGTCGGCATCTTCTCTTAATGAGACATTTCGTCTTCTTTCTCCTCTGCCGCCGCGTCCACGACCTCTTTGTCCACTTGTATTCTGTTTGCTCTGGGCTGCGATCCTTCATTGAGCCATCAATGAAAACTCTTTTAAAATTCGATCTTTTACTCCTGATATAGCAAGGGGATTTACATTTTCCAAACTGTTTCCATTTTCACTTAAATTATCATCCTGATTTCCTGTAACCTGTTCACTGATGCTGTCTGTGTCAGGTACTGAATCGGGTTGCTTATTACTGGTAGGATTGGTTGTGCGCAGGTGATCATAACGTTTTGCAAAAGTTAAAATTTGCCCTTTCTCATAATCCACCAAATCTCGCAAAAACTTTCTTTGTTTCTTCTCTTTAATTTCACTTTCAATTTTATCCAATCTTTGTTCCATTTTGGACATCTCTGTTTGAAATTCATCTTCCCCACATGCTGCTTTTAATTTCATTGTAACTTCCTCAATCTCTTTTGCCGTTTTTTCGCAGTCTTTTTGTGCATATTTTACGAGGAGTTCTAACATAACAATCGAACATTTATGATTATTATTGGCCCATTCTTCTACAAGGTCCGGATCTGGGTCGTTGAAGGTAGGGGTGATAAATATGCGAAGACCTCTCGGGACACGACCTACCTCCACATACTTTTGCAACGTTGTAGCTTCCCACCATTTATTCTGTTCGTTCTTGAGCAGTTTCCACATTTTGTTCCATAATGTTTTTTTCGAAGTGCTGTTGGTGAATGTGCCCGCAATCCCAGCCTGTTCCTCATTTCTTAATAATGTTTGTCTTTCAAACATTCTGCTTGCCGCTTCACACCTCTTTTCATTCCTTGACATAGCCATGGTTTGTACAAAATGTTAGTATTGCGCTGTACAACGTGCTCACACTAGAAAGACGCCATCTACACTGACTTAATCCGTCAGTTGTCTGGCTCCATTTACCCTTGTTCGTTTATCATTCACACAGGCGCTACCTTCAGCTTCGCAAATATCAGCACTCACCCGTTGGTTTTCGGCAATGATGATCTGCACTTTTCTTGTGCCACGTCCGAAATCTGTACTGCTCGTTGTGCGATATTAATCCTGTGAGAGGGGCGGGCAGGGGTTATTTCACTTTAAATCCAACCTTGTTTTCGCGTAAACCCGAGCCACTTGCAATGGCGGGCCGAGGCGGGGTCGCGAGTCCCACAGAATCCAAGCAAGTATCGTTTACACTTTAACCAAAAAACAATACGCCACGGCCTCAGTACTTCTTTCAGCGTGAAAAGTTTATTCCATCAACCACGTCACTCTACGCGTTTCGGAGCGTCCTGCTCCTTTTTCACGAGTAAAAGTGAATGTAACAAACAGTGCATTTAAATTATCATGTGACACCCTTTACGTTAAACAGTGTAAACAGACTCAATTCAGAAAGCACATATTATAATTTTAGTAATCAAAGGCTGTTTAAACGTTCTTATAAAAATATATATGACTGACAATAATTCCTTTCTAAACAATCTGTAAACATAGCAAACAGTTTCTTTTGCAAGTGCGTTTTTTTAAAGAAAGACTTTCTCTGTTGATTCACAGACAATGTGGGCTGCAGCACCAATGACACACAATCATGGCGCGCTATACTACTGTGTTCATGCGCGCTGTGAAACAATAAAGTTTTTCTAATAACACACGGCACCAAACCAATAATTTTGGGTTGCGTATCCGACCAGCAAACCCCAGTGGGCATTAAAAATCATTATGGCCTCGTATTCACTGAAAACATCAAGTACATTATACCGCCCAAGTGGGCAAAAATACTCGCCATCATTTGGCCAGTCTATTCTTTTCAAACTTAAACCGGTACTTTCAGCTTAAAAGGCCATTCAACATATCTTATATTATTAAGTTCTTGCCGGAAATATCGTCAACACTATGGTGCCTTCTACTCACATTTTGCCCCTATGGGCTTATCAAAATTTGTGCAGCAACTCCACTAGACTGATCAATCAAAAATCCTTTTATCAATCTTATGACTACCATACAGTTTCAAAGGAAATAAAGTCCATACAACTATGTTAGATACTTTCACTCTTTTTGCCTTCCACTTGCCATTCTTTTTTTCCTGAATCTGAGATCTGCAACAAAATTAAAACATATCATAAAAAGTGAAAGGAATTAAATATACTGTGATCAAACTACCGATTACATTTACTAACAATTACTTTTAAAAAAGGTGTATATGCTAAAAACATGAATTAGTTAATTCATAACATCATAAGCAGTACAATATAAAACAGACGCATAATGCAGAGCTTATCCTAGGTGCACCGAGAGCGCCTCATCTTGGTTATGACCTCCTGGAAATACTGTATGATATTTAATAATTATCTTAGATTCAAGGCGTCTTAGCTCTTGCACTCGGTCTCCTCCTCTTTCTCTTATTGGAACATTATCCAATACACAAAATGACAACAACGCACTATTTTGGTTATGGTGGGTCACAAAATGTCTAGCAATAGGATATTGCTTATCATTATGTTTGATTGCTCTCAAATGCTCCAAAATACGTTTTTTGGCTTTGTGGATCGTACTTCCTACATAATATTTATTACAGGGGCATCTGAGAGCATAAACAGCAAATTCAGTATTGCAGGAAAAATGTCTCAATATTTTGAAAGGCCTACACTCGGTCGATAACTTGACCTCCTTGCAATTGGTGCTGTATTTGCATGCATTGCATTTACCGCATATAAAAAGCCTTGTACAGTGCTCTGTTTTTTATCTGACGAGACCAATGCTGTGCAAATTGTATCTTTAAGGGACTTAGCCTTTCTAAAAGTTATCTGTGGATAGTCTTCCAGGTATTTTTCTAGATCTTTATCAGTTTTTAAGACATTCCAGTATTTTTCTAATGATCTTCTCACTTCTCTGGCCTGTTTATTAAATGTAGTAATAAATCTTACATTTATAGCCGTCTCTCGTGTGTCTTTTTCTTGTAACAGCTCATCTCTTTCCCTTTTATTTACCTCTAAGCATGCTTTAGTGATACATTTTTTTTTTTTTTTTTTTGGTATACCCTCGTGCTTGAAAACGTTCAATCATATTCGTTTTTACCCTTTCAAAACCTTCCGTATTGCTACAATTGCGTTTTGCTCTTAAAAGCTCCCCCAGGGGAATACTTCTAATAAGGTTATCTGGGTGACAACTTTGGGCGTGGAGCAGACTATTTCCTGCTGTATCTTTCCTGAAGAGAAACGTGTCAAGCTTGTTATTATTGACCTGTATTTGCAGATCTAGAAATTCTATAGTCTTCTTATTCAATTGACTCACAAACATTAAGTTTAGAGTATTGTCATTCAATTTTTCCACAAATTCATTAGCTTCATCTTCACTTCCCTCCCAAATGCAAAATATATCATCGATATATCGAGCCCATACTCGCACGTGACTCTTGTATTGTTCAAGATGGCGGACCACCTGCTCCTCCCACCAGCCCAGGTACAAACACGCAAAGCTGGGGGCGAAGCAGGTGCCCATCGCCGTCCCGAGTACTTGCCTATAAATCTGGCTATCAAAAGTAAAATAATTTTGCGTCAAACATGTCTGCATCATCTCTATCAACATTTCTGTATGGAAGAGGAAGGATATTGACCTCTCTCTCAAAAAATATATCTACAGGCTTTGATACCTTGTTCATGTGGAATATTAGTATAAAGACTGTTCACGTCTAAACACATCAATAAACAGTTGTAATTCCATTCCACGTCCTTAATCAATCTTAAAAAATCCCCTGTGTCTTTAACATACGACGGGAGGTTTTGTACCAATGGTTGTAAGTAATAATCAACGTATCTCGAGGTATTCTCAAAGCAACTACCACGGGAAGACACAATCGGTCTCCCTGGAGGATTAGATTTGTCTTTATGTACTTTGGGGAGCAAGTATAGTGCTGGTAACTTGGGATGTTTACAACTTAAAAAATCACATTCTTCTTGTTATAGTAACCCTTTTTCCCTCCATTCTCCTAGCTGTTCTTGATAACTCTTATTTGCTGAATCGTACTTAATTCTGGTGCTCTTTTCATATCTTGTTGTATCATTCACCTGTTTTCTACCTTCTTTTAAATACAGATCTTTAGATAGTACAACTATATTCCCGCCCTTGTCGGACTTTTTTATCACAATACTCCCATCATTTTTCAAAGACTGCACTGCTAACCGCTGTGCATCTGTCAAATTGTTATTCTTATATTTACGTTTAAAAGAAATATTTTTCAATTCTTTAATTACACCTTTTTCAAAAATATCTATTGCTTCATTCAAAATTTGCGGAAGAAAGATAGATTTCGGTTTAAAACCGCTATTGTGGTTTAAATCTAATCTGATATTGTCATTAATAAGGTTGATAAATGGATCCTGAATCAACTCCGGATCTCCTTCAAGCTCATGGAGAGCATGTAATAAATCAATATCTCCAATCTGAATGATACTTGGTGTCAAATCATTAGCAATATATCCAGTATTTTTAACTTTGGTTTCAAACCATTTCTTTAATTTGAGCTTCCTAGTGAATTGAAAAAAGTCGATGTGAGTTTGTGTATAATCAAATTCTACCGACGGGCAAAAAGAAAGTCCAAAGGAAAGTACCTCAATTTCAGTATCACTGAGTTCTCGTCCTGATAAATTAATAACAGTCTTTGCATCCATTATTTTTGTAGCCTTTTCTGCCCCCTCGTTCTGGTTCCCACAGGGCTGTCGGCATCTTCTCTTAATGAGACATTTCGTCTTCTTTCTCCTCTGCCGCCGCGTCCACGACCTCTTTGTCCACTTGTATTCTGTTTGCTCTGGGCTGCGATCCTTCATTGAGCCATCAATGAAAACTCTTTTAAAATTCGATCTTTTACTCCTGATATAGCAAGGGATTTACATTTTCCAAACTGTTTCCATTTTCACTTAAATTATCATCCTGATTTCCTGTAACCTGTTCACTGATGCTCTCTGTGTCAGGTACTGAATGTGATTTTTAAGTTGTAAACATCCCAAGTTACCAGCACTATACTTGCTCCCCAAAGTACATAAAGACAAATCTAATCCTCCAGGGAGACCGATTGTGTCTTCCCGTGGTAGTTGCTTTGAGAATACCTCGAGATACGTTGATTATTACTTACAACCATTCGTACAAAACCTCCCGTCGTATGTTAAAGACACAGGGGATTTTTTAAGATTGATTAAGGACGTGGAATGGAATTCCAACTGTTTATTGATGTGTTTAGACGTGAACAGTCTTTATACTAATATTCCACATGAACAAGGTATCAAAGCCTGTAGATATTTTTTGAGAGAGAGGTCAATATCCTTCCTCTTCCATACAGAAATGTTGATAGAGATGATGCAGACATGTTTGACGCAAAATTATTTTACTTTTGATAGCCAGATTTATAGGCAAGTACTCGGGACGGCGATGGGCACCTGCTTCGCCCCCAGCTTTGCGTGTTTGTACCTGGGCTGGTGGGAGGAGCAGGTGGTCCGCCATCTTGAACAATACAAGAGTCACGTGCGAGTATGGGCTCGATATATCGATGATATATTTTGCATTTGGGAGGGAAGTGAAGATGAAGCTAATGAATTTGTGGAAAAATTGAATGACAATACTCTAAACTTAATGTTTGTGAGTCAATTGAATAAGAAGACTATAGAATTTCTAGATCTGCAAATACAGGTCAATAATAACAAGCTTGACACGTTTCTCTTCAGGAAAGATACAGCAGGAAATAGTCTGCTCCACGCCCAAAGTTGTCACCCAGATAACCTTATTAGAAGTATTCCCCTGGGGGAGCTTTTAAGAGCAAAACGCAATTGTAGCAATACGGAAGGTTTTGAAAGGGTAAAAACGAATAGGATTGAACGTTTTCAAGCACGAGGGTATACTAAAAAATGTATCACTAAAGCATGCTTAGAGGTAAATAAAAGGGAAAGAGATGAGCTGTTACAAGAAAAAGACACACGAGAGACGGCTATAAATGTAAGATTTATTACTACATTTAATAAACAGGCCAGAGAAGTGAGAAGATCATTAGAAAAATACTGGAATGTCTTAAAAACTGATAAAGATCTAGAAAAATACCTGGAAGACTATCCACAGATAACTTTTAGAAAGGCTAAGTCCCTTAAAGATACAATTTGCACAGCATTGGTCTCGTCAGATAAAAAACAGAGCACTGTACAAGGCTTTTTTATATGCGGTAAATGCAAGGCATGCAAATACAGCACCAATTGCAAGGAGGTCAAGTTATCGACCGAGTGTAGGCCTTTCAAAATATTGAGACATTTTTCCTGCAATACTGAATTTGCTGTTTATGCTCTCAGATGCCCCTGTAATAAATATTATGTAGGAAGTACGATCCACAAAGCCAAAAAACGTATTTTGGAGCATCTGAGAGCAATCAAACATAATGATAAGCAATATCCTATTGCTAGACATTTTGTGACCCACCATAACCAAAATAGTGCATTGTTGTCATTTTGTGTATTGGATAATGTTCCAATAAGAGAAAGAGGAGGAGACCGAGTGCAAGAGCTAAGACGCCTTGAATCTAAGATAATTATTAAATATCATACAGTATTTCCAGGAGGTCATAACCAAGATGAGGCGCTCTCGGTGCACCTAGGATAAGCTCTGCATTATGCGTCTGTTTTATATTGTACTGCTTATGATGTTATGAATTAACTAATTCATGTTTTTAGCATATACACCTTTTTTTAAAAGTAATTGTTAGTAAATGTAATCGGTAGTTTGATCACAGTATATTTAATTCCTTTCACTTTTTATGATATGTTTTAATTTTGTTGCAGATCTCGGATTCAGGAAAAAAAGAAAGCCAAGTGGAAGGCAAAAAGAGTGAAAGTATCTAACATAGTTGTATGGACTTTATTTCCTTTGAAACTGTATGGTAGTCATAAGATTGATAAAAGGATTTTTGATTGATCAGTCTAGTGGAGTTGCTGCACAAATTTTGATAAGCCCATAGGGGCAAAATGTGAGTAGAAGGCACCATAGTGTTGACGATATTTCCGGCAAGAGCTTAATAATATAAGATATGTTGAATGGCCTTTTTAAGCTGAAAGTACCGGTTTAAGTTTGAAAAGAATAGATGGCGAGTATTTTTGCCCACTTGGGCGGTATAATGTACTTGATGTTTTCAGTGAATACGAGGCCATAATGATTTTTTAATGCCCACTGGGGTTTGCTGGTCGGATACGCAACCCAAAATTATTGGTTTGGTGCCGTGTGTTATTAGAAAAACTTTATTGTTTCACAGCGCGCATGAACACAGTAGTATAGCGCGCCATTATTGTGTGTCATTGGTGCTGCAGCCCACATTGTCTGTGAATCAACAGAGAAAGTCTTTCTTTAAAAACGCACTTGCAAAAGAAACTGTTTGCTATGTTTACAGATTGTTTAGAAAGGAATTATTGTCAGTCATATATATTTTTATAAGAACGTTTAAACAGCCTTTGATTACTAAAATTATAATATGTGCTTTCTGAATTGAGTCTGTTTACACTGTTTAACGTAAAGGGTGTCACATGATAATTTAAATGCACTGTTTGTTACATTCACTTTTACTCGTGAAAAGGAGCAGGACGCTCCGAAACGCGTAGAGTGACGTGGTTGATGGAATAAACTTTTCACGCTGAAAGAAGTACTGAGGCCGTGGCGTATTGTTTTTTGGTTAAAGTGTAAACGATACTTGCTTGGATTCTGTGGGACTCGCGACCCCGCCTCGGCCCGCCATTGCAAGTGGCTCGGGTTTACGCGAAAACAAGGTTGGATATATATATATATATATACATATATATTTAAAAGGCGCATCAGACAAAAGATAAATCAACTTGTACAAAATAAGTTTAAAAACAGTGTACAACATGCACACACAAAATTAGTGAAAATAGTGAAAGGAGATTTTGAATGTTCACCTACATGGCCTACATATCTGTTACGCATCATAAGGTTATGGGGTGAGACGCTCCCTGCAGTCACACACTGCCAACAGAAACAGAGTTTTAGGATCGCTTTTATCCTTTAAAAAGACCTGGGATCAAACATGTGCAGCCACCTTTACTTACTTCTTTAAAGTACTATGTCCGCGAACACACCTACTTTGTACCCCGCAACCCTGCATGTTAGCGTTGCTTGCGCTAAATGGTGTTTAAGAAGAATATTGCTGTGATCACATGACCGCATCGGGATCACCTGGTATGTAGGTCTAAGTTTATGTCATAATTTCTGCTCAAGGGTTTGTACCCAATCAACCTAATTAGGGTGGGTTTCATGTCATCAAATGGTGGTGTGCCTGAGTGCATTCTTCGCTAGAATTCAAGAGTTGTGTGTATGTACGTGGGAGGAGAGTGTTTCCTCCTACTTCGGCAGGCTTAGTCAGTTTCCGTGCGAGGAGGCACGTCTGTGCGTCCTCGCTACATGTTGACTATTCGCCATGTTCACGACCGTGGGAGGATGGGAATTGTAGTCCTGCCCCCCTGTTGCCACTGGTCAGGCGCAATCATTACAGTATGCATATATTGCTACACTAGGAGCCTGTAGGAGGCTCGGATGAGTAAAGTCTTAATGTACATGTTAAGTGGATCTGCCATGGGGACTTAGTCCTCCATTTTCATATATATAAAATATATGTAAAATATTCAAGACTTGCTGTCCTTTACCTACAATCGTAAGGGTTGTTATTGGGCAGGCCCTCTCACATGTGCAAAATATGTCTAGAATATCTAGAGACATATTGTTCTTTTCATAAAAGCTAATGGGGTGTTACTGGACAGGCCCTGAATGTTAATAGGCACGATCTCCATAAATTTGGGTAGACTCCGAGGCTGTTTTAACCTGTCTAAACCAAGTGTTAACAAATTTTTATATTATAGAGTGTTCCACCATGGTATATCATCATTCAGACCTTTAATGTGGCTCAACAATCTATAAAACCACTGCTGCTCTTTTTCAAATAGGATCCTCTCCACATTTCTGGTTTCTGCCACCACTTGTTCCAAAATGACCCATCTCAGGTCTTGCACTGTGTGTCTGATTGTTATGTTGTGTTCAGCTATTTCTATAGTGTTGCATCCTTAGCAAATGTTGCTCCTATATGCTCACCTGTCTTGGTGCTTGCCTTTTTGGTTGTCATCCTTATGTACTGTAAATTGCAGGGACAATTTACCATTTAATTCACCTGCTTGGTGTTGCAGTTTGTGTGTTTTCTTAACTGCCATGGGGAGTGTAAACCCAGATCAATCTCTTTGGTGGGGGCAGTGAGGTGGTATATGCTGCAGTGGCCACAAAGGTAGACCTGTCACCTCTGGAAGACCTAATGTATTATGTATGGTGTTTGGTGGCCTAGGGTTGAATCTAGGTCTTGTCTGTACAAGTGAGTCTCGCAAACCTCTTGCTCTCTTGTGGGAGCCCATATTGATTATCCGCCAATTGCATTTAATGAATTTCTTAACATAGCCAGAAGCAACTTTATATATGGTCACGCATACCAGGTGAGGTTCTTCCTTTTGTCTTACTGGGGTTTCTAGTAAGGCCTCATGGTTCTGGTTTCTCTCCCTTTACGTGGTTTTCTGGATTATGTGTTCTGGATAGTTACGTGCTCTTAGTTTGTTAGCCAGTAATTCTGCTTGATGTTTGAAATCTTTAATCTGGCTACAATTCCTACCCGTAAGGTAGATTTTCCCATAAAGAGTGAGGACGGAAGCTGTGAAACCTCAACAGATTGTTTTTAGCAGTCAGTTTATGGAAGTTATCAGTTTGCAGCTTTCATGAAAAAGGTTTATGTAAAAAAATGTGAGAGTCTTCTTACTCGGGATGTGGATACATTTTAGGTTCCTGTCTTGGTTGTTTAGTCATGTAACGAAACTTATTGCTGTTGTTTTATCACCTTCCCATACCACAAAAATGTAGTCACTGTAGCGTTTCCAAGTTGTAATGTGTGCACGGTAGGGGTTGTCACTGTGAAGAATGTGTCTCTTTTCTAAATTCTTTTTTAAAACACAAGAGAGTTACCCAAATTCAGAGAAAATGGATGGGGTATATTTAGAAGCAACACTAACAGATTCCCTTTTCACTTATGATATTGACTTACCTTACAAGATGTTATTTATAAAACGGTAGTAAAAAAACTCAAATAAAAGGATTGAACTACTAGAACAGGAATCACAAATCTATAAATTCCAAAACAGAAAACAATTTTATAAATAAAGATCTTAATGAAAACAAGTGAAAATAAAATAATTAAAAATATTGACAATGAAAAACCACTTTATCACCCAAGAAGGTTAAATGTCTTAGTATATTTGCATATATTTTATTATTTACCAAACGTTAAAATTCCATATTGAAAAATCACAATTCCATTCTGTCCATATAGGATAGATTACAAAAATTACAAATGCTTATCTATAAAATCTTATACATAAAAAATTAATTTGCACAAAACCTTTCACAAAGATTGTCATCCTTTTTATATTGCAGTAAAAACAATGACAATCAATTATCACCTTTCATATAAAAAAACATAGCACGTTGAAAATGTATTCGAGAACAAAGGTTATTTAAAATCTATCTGTATCAGGACTGACAGTGGTGGTGGTTTGCAGCACAATGCCCCCACCTGTATCGGCCGGTTTGATAGCAATATCTGTGTCCTTTTCTAGTTCATCTAGTGCTGCTCTCTCTGCATTACTTAAATTCTGAAATGTGCGTATTGTGTTGGCATCAAGCTTTCCAATTTCGATGTATACTGCCTTCTCAAAAGTTACAATCTCTACTGGGGTGGTATGTGTAGGAGGATAGCAAGTAGATTTTTTTGTGCAGGCCTGTGGTGGGAGTCTCTGCTGCGAAGTCCTGTTTGCCAAAGTGGGCTTTAAGCAGTAATTTACAGAAAAAGGACGGTAATTCACAGTGTAAGTGAAACGTATCCAGAGTTGGTGTTGGTACAAACCCAAGACCTTTGTTCAGAACCTGTGTTTGTGTCTTTGTAAGGGTTTTATTGGTCAAGTTAGTCATTAAGTTGTTGACGTGCTGGGTTCCTATTGTGGGTGGGACATGCTGCTTGCCTGCATTTGTGAGTCTTCCATGTCCCATTGGACCCTGTTCTTTCTTCTTCTTCCCTTGCGGCCCTGACCTCTAACTAAACAAGCATTTGCAATGCAATAGGTCTCGCATTTACGTGAGTTTGAGCTATTGACATTGCAAATGACAATGCCTTTTATTTTTGTTTTCGTTTTTAAAACATAAATAAAAGGCATTGTCATTTGCAATGTCAATAGCTCAAACTCGCATAAATGCGAGACCTATTGCATTCCAAATGCTTGTTTAAAGGGAGCAGTGAGGAAGTGTCAAAAATGGAAGCGAGGAAGAGACCGGAAGGATGAGGTGGGGGCGGGGTCATTCTAGCCCCTGTCCTTGACTAAACCATGCATGGCGGATCACTGCTGCCATCTCTCTTCCTGCATCGGACTACAGTAGCCGACTATAGAACAAGCTGGGGAGCAGTATTAGGACAACACGAAGAACCGGACGTGTACACAAACAAGTACGGAGCGAATGCTGAGCACGAAGTAGGAAAATATGTCAGGAAAAGGAATAAAAGTGGACGACTCGGGTACGAAGTTGACGTTTGCAGCTGCAGTCCGAATTCCACCCTCGGAAGCCATGTATGCATAAGTGAGTGCAAAGTATTATCTGAGTACACACTGCTGGTGAAGAGGTACACCATGCCCCAGACGAAGGAGTAAACGAAACGTGTTGGGTACGTCGAGGACGTCTGCTCTTAAGGAAGTGCCTTCTCAGCTTCTGAGGTATGTAAAGAGTGAGCTCCCACATATAACTCACACCTTCCCGAGGACTCTGCCTGCCACTTGTGCGTGCACATGCCACATTTTTTGTACCTGGCACAGGCAGGAAATGCTGAGTGACATGAGGCCAGAAGCCAAATGCCCTCAGAACCCAAGCGGTGTGTTGAGAACCTAAGACGCACACCCTTGTGCGTTCAAGCTTTTCAAAAGACAAAAAACCCATGTCACATGAGCATCCATTGGAGTAACAAGCGCCTGCACGTTAATTAAACGCAGATGGCCCCTGCGCGTGCGCTGTAAAAATGCGGCCGCAAAAGTGAAAGCAACTAAAACAAAGCTTTCAAGAGAGGATCGGGGCGAGCGAGCGCGGCAGCCTGCAGAGCTGACCAGACGCTCGTGCGTCATGGCCTTTTGCCTGCGATTACACGCACGGCAGGCATGTGTTTCCAATTATCGTGCCCGCGTCTGGGCACGATAATGGGGAACAGATGTCGGCCCTGCGCGCGTAACCGCAGGAAAAAGGCCATGACGCACGAGCGTCTGGTCAGCTTTCCAAACCCCCTTACTAAAAGTCTCTCAAACAGCGCATGCGCTGCTCTAGGCTCGACCTAAAAAGGTGGGCGTTGGTTGTTTGGAAATTATGAGCGGATTATCGGGTTGAAAGGGGGCCCCCCATGGCATCACGTGTGGGCCATGCAGTGGAAATGGGGGCCTGGAAATATTAAGGAACTGGTGGGTCAGGAGCGGTTCTTCTTTAAGGGGTCCAGGACTACGCCCTTTTTGTTTTCTAACCCATTTTCTTTTTTAATATACCAAGAGTGTACAATAAAACAAATGCCATGCAGCAGCTGCCTGAGGCAGCTTGTTGTAACATTGTCTGCTGGCTGACGCAGGTGCACAACAGCGCCTGCACCAGCCACCAGCCATCAGAGAGATTATCCAGGGCTGGTGAAACCCCCAGCCCTGGACTCTGGCCCCTGGCACGCCTCAGTGCCTCCCCCATCTGCGACGTTTAAAGCGTCACAGATAAAGTTACACACGGGCGTTGCAGGCTTAAGCCCTGCAGTGCCCGTGGCTACATGCCAATCAGTCTATCACCCCACCTTTTGTCCACTCGTCTGAGAGTGGAGAAAGGGTGGGTTGGCATAACAGTCACTGAAACATCGAGTCTGCGACTGCTCAGCTTCAAAGTTTCAGTTTCACCATCGTCCCACTGGAAGGAGATGGAGCTGACGCCATGCAGAGCTTTGTGAAGACACTGACGGGCAAAATTATCACCCTAGAGGTGAGTGACTGGGTGTCCCTGACTGGTTATAATTGCAGACTTGTGCCCGGGGCCGGCAGGGTGCGAGATGTGACTGGAGACCTGGGGGCAGATTTACAAGCCCCTTGCGCCACTTTTGCGTCACTTTTCCCATGTGAAAAGTGACGCATAAGTGGCGCAAGGGCCTTGTAAATCTGCCCCCTGGTGCTGAAGCTCATGTGCACTGCTTCTTAGTTTCTGATCTCAGCTGCTACAGTGTAAACTCCCTGGTGCGAATACTCCGGGTCTGGGGTGCTACAAGCACGTGCGTTGCCGAGTGTCCCCCGGGGTGCTACAAGCACGTGCGTTGCCGAGTGTACCCCGGGGTGCTACAAGCACGTGCGTTGCCGAGTGTCCCCCGGGGTGCTACAGGCACGTGCGTTGCCGAGTGTCCCCCGGGGTGCTACAGGCACGTGCGTTGCCGAGTGTCCCCCGGGGTGCTACAAGCACGTGCGTTGCCGAGTGTCCCCCGGGGTGCTACAAGCACGTGCGTTGCCGAGTGTCCCCCGGGGTGCTACGGTGCTACAAGCACGTGCGTTGCCGAGTGTCCCCCGGGGTGCTACAGGCACGTGCGTTGCCGAGTGTCCCCGGGGTGCTACAGGCACGTGCGTTGCCGAGTGTCCCCGGGGTGCTACAGGCACGTGCGTTGCCGAGTGTCCCCCGGGGTGCTACAAGCACGTGCGTTGCCGAGTGTCCCCCGGGGTGCTACAAGCACGTGCGTTGCCGAGTGTCCCCCGGGGTGCTACAAGCACGTGCGTTGCCGAGTGTCCCCGGGGTGCTACGGTGCTACAAGCACGTGCGTTGCCGAGTGTCCCCGGGGTGCTACAGGCACATGCGTTGCCGAGTGTCCCCCGGGGTGCTACGGTGCTACAAGCACGTGCGTTGCCGAGTGTCCCCCGGGGTGCTACAAGCACGTGCGTTGCCGAGTGTCCCCCGGGGTGCTACGGTGCTACAAGCACGTGCGTTGCCGAGTGTCCCCCGGGGTGCTACAAGCACGTGCGTTGCCGAGTGTCCCGGCAGCCGCCATCGTTCCTCCGTAGGATGGCATTGCATAGTTGTGGATTGTTTTACAGTTCTTCTCTATGTACGTACCCTTTGAATTCTCGTAACCCGCTTCTTGTTGAGCATAAGCCTTAATCAATTGTTTCACATTCAGCAGTTTACAAGAACCTTTGCTTGCTCGCGGGGACATAACATACCAGGTGATCTGTAACCCACTCTTCTCCCCTGCTTTGTGCTAATTTCTAACCTCTGCCAGTCTGCCCACTTTTACTATTTAAATACTTCATTAAGGTGAACTGTCTATCATGTGAGACAATTCTGGAATGTATAGCTGTGACACGCGGGAGCGCATTCAAGTGTTTTTTTCTAATTGAGTTGAGAATGTTGTGTATATTTCACAAGAATAAGACTTAGGCAGTTCTCAGAAAACTGTATGCAAGTTTCCCGCTCGTCACTGGGTGGGTGTGTGCTTGAAAAAATGTACTTTTGGAACCCAGCAAGCACAAAACCAAGATAGATAACTGGTTAATGAGCTGGGATGTCGTCTGCATGACCTTTTCCATTCAAAGCCCTCTACTGCTATCATAAAGTACACAAAAAGCATATTTAAACGTTTTTCAGAACCCCAGTAATCTGGATTCATGCAAAAATATGCTAGAGTAAACAAGTGTCAGACTGTTTATGTGTACAGATGGAGGGATGGTGGATGTGACGGTGATATAGCGCAGTAGTGAAATATCTCATTTGCCTTTGACTGTTTATATAATGACACACCTATGAGGTAGGGTGAATGCTGGAGAGTAATGATGTCACAAGACACATTCATTCTATATATCCCGATGTCTGTTCTGTGGGGCCCGGTGCTCTTCAGGTGTATGCAGGGGACAGTCTCTTCCGAGCCCAGTAGCGAATGGGTCAGAACATGCGCTGAACTTACTAATGATGATTGCTGCAACATGTTTATCAGCTGTCTTCTTATATTTTATATTGGCACACGTTTGCATAATATTTTTATAATATAAATGTAGTTTATGTATGGTATAAAATGATTTCCATAAACTGTAACAATATTATATGTTATTGAATATACTGCTGTAGTAGATACACATAGGGGTATTTCAGGGTTTTAAATTACTGCTTGCGTTGCCTACAGTGGGGCAATGATGGTGTTGTTAGACTTTAATTATGGGTACTGAAATGGGCTTAAATGCTTGACTGCTTCAAGGTAGCTTGTAAAGCAATCCCAACAAGCACTGGGTTTGGTTTTTGCAGTGAGTCAAGTATATGCCGACTCTTAAGTGACTCTAGAAAGAATGTTAAAAGCCACATCCTTCTAGAGCAGAATTTAATCAACTGTTTCTTGCAACAGGTTTACATCCACTGACTACTGCAAAAGATCATTAACTGACATATTCCCTTGAAAAATCCTGCACAGAAACCTGGCCTTGAATGTTTCTCTCCCTTATTTATTTTGAATGTACCTCTCCTCCTCTTCTATCTTATACGTGCCTGCTCTATGTATATACTACTCTCTACTCTAAATCTCATGCCTACCTGTCTAAATCTCTTTTGTGAAACCATGTCCATGTAACCTAATAATATCTAATAACTCCAGAAAGCATTGCTTCTATTATAGCATTCACTAAAGGTCACTCCTCGGGCACTAATGTACCACTAGGAAACTAGAGTAAATGCATGGAAAGGTTTCCTCTAGCATGCAAAGCAAACCCCAAATACCAATAGTCTCACCACTAACTCTGGGGCTCCCACGCTCATTAGGGGTAAGAAAGCACTATATAAATGCCAATTTAATTCAATCATGCTCCAGCTCTGGAAGCAGAAAGGATGAGGAGTCCAGACAGGACATGTGTAGGCAGCAGGTAAGTAAAAAAGCTTTTAAATGCTATGTGTGTATGTGTGAGAGTGTGGGTCTGTGAGAGCTTGTGCATGTGTGAGCATGTGTATGTGTGTGTATGTGTGAAAGTAAGAGAGTGTCAGTGATAATGAGTGATAGGAAGAGTGCGTATGAGTGAAAATGAATGAGAGTGAGGGAGAATGACAGTGAGTGTAATTGAGTGTTACTGTGTGCGGGACTGAGCGAGACTGAATGAGGCTAGGTGACTCAGAGTGAGATTAAGCGCGACTGAGTGAGAATGAGTGAGCATAAGTGAGACTGAATGAGTTGGAGTGAGCTTCAGACAGGATGTATGGAAATTAGTGCAAATGAGTGAGACTGAGTGATATGAGTGAGTCAGATCAATATTGAGTGAATGAGAATGAGTGGGACTGTGTGAATCAGTGAGGAAGAGTGAGTTACAGTGAGGCATAGAATGACTGACTGTGAATGAGTGAGTGTGAGTGAGTCACAGTGAGATTGAGTGAATCAGAATCAGCTGGGCTAGGTGAATCAGGAAGAACAAGTGAATCAGAGTAAGACTGAATGAGACTGAGTGGGACTGAGTGAGCTAGAGTGAGAATGAGTGAAACTGAGTGAGAGTAAGTGAGAATGAGTGAGTCAGAACGAGCAAGACTGGATGAGACAGTGATTTAGAGTGAGATCGAGTGAATCAAAATGATTAGAATTGAGGGAGACTGAGTGGGTCAGAGTGAGAATGAGAACTAGAGAAGAAATGGCACAGTGAAAAGACACCGGACAGCCACGCAGCCCACAAAGACGCCATCCGCAACCACCATCACCTCATCAGGTCCGCCAAGAGGATCTCCTTCAAAGACCGCCTCGACAACAACACACACAGCAGCAAGGAGCTCTTCAACATTGTGAAGGAACTCTCCAACCCCAGCTCCAACACCAACGACATCCCACCGTCGCAAGCCCTGTGCGATTCCCTCGCCACCTTCTTCCACCACAAGATCGCCGACATCCACAACAGCTTCAACACCCAGACAGCCCCAACAGACACCGACACACCAGACCCGCCGCACACCATCGACCACGACCCCTTGCCAGCCTGGACCAACGTGAACATCGATGACCATGAGCACAATCCACTCCGGCTCCCCGTCAGACCCTTTCCCGCACCACATCTTCAACAAAGCCAGCAGCTCCATCGCACCCCACCTGCGCAACGTCATCAATCTCTCCTTCGAGACCGCGACCTTCCCAGAGAGCTGGAAACACGCCGAGATCAACGCCCTACTCAAAAACCCAAGGCGGACCCGAGAGACCTCAAGAACTTCCGGCCCATCTCCCTGCTTCCGTTCCCAGCCAAGGTCATCGAGAAGATCGTCAACAGACAGCTAACCCGATACCTCGAAGAAAACAGCATCCTGGACCCATCCCAGTCAGGGTTCCGCAGCAACCACAGCACCGAGACTGCCCTCATCGCCGCCACCGACGACATCAGGACCCTGCTGGACAACGGTGAGACCGCAGCCCTCATCCTGCTGGACCTCTCCGCCGCCTTCGACACTGTCTGCCACCGCACTCTACGCGCACGCCTCCACGACGCAGGGATCCGAGACAAGGCCCTGGAATGGACCACCTCCTTCCTCTCCGGCAGAACCCAGAGAGTCCGCCTCCCCCCATTCCGATCCGAAGCCTCCGAGATCATCTGCGGCGTACCCCAGTGATCATCCCTCAGCCCGACACTGTTCAACATCTACATGGCCCCGCTCGCATGCATCGCCAGACAGCACAACCTCAACATAATCTCCTACGCCGACGACACTCAACTGTTCCTCTCCCTCACCAAGGACCCCCTCGCCGCCAAATCCAACCTCCACGAAGGAATGAAGGCCGTCGCCGATTGGATGAAGAGCAGCCAACTAAAGCTGAACACGGACAAGACGGAGGTCCTCATCCTCGGCTCCAACCCTTCAGCCTGGGACGACTCCTGGTGGCCAACGACACTGGGGGCAGCCCCGACACCCACCGACCACGCACGCAACCTGGGAGTCATCCTCGACTCAACGCTCTCCATGGCCAAGCAAGTCAACGCAGTCTCCTCCTCCTGCTTCAACACCCTCCGCATGCTCCGCAAGATCTACAGGTGGATCCCGACAGATACAAGAAGAACAGTCACCCAGGCCCTCGTCAGTAGCAGACTCGACTATGGAAACGCCCTCTACGCGGGAGCCCCGGCGAAGCTCATCAAGCAACTGCAATGCACTCAAAACGCCTCTGCATGCCTGATCCTCGACGTACCACGCCACAGCCACATCACCCCCCACCTGAGAAACCTGCACTGGCTCCCCGTCGAGAGGAGAATCTCCTTCAAACTCCTCATCCACGCACACAAGGCACTCCACAAGACCGGCCCAGCCTACCTCAACAGACGACTCTTCTTCTACGTCCCCAACCGCCAGCTCTGCTCCGCCAAACTCTCCCTCGCCACCGTCCCTCGCATTCGAAGAACAACCACTGGCGGCAGATCCTTCTCCCACCTCGCCGCCAAGACCTGGAACACCCTTCCACTCAGCCTACGACAGACCCAAGACCTGCTGACCTTCAGGAGGCTACTCAAGACCTGGCTGTTCGACCAGTAGTGGCACCCCCCACCCTTTTTTTTTCCCCAGCGCCTTGAGACCCTCGCGGGTAAGTAGTGCGCTCTACAAATTCTGTGATTGATTGATTGATTGATTGAGACTGCGTGAGTGAGTGGGACTGAGTTAGTCAGAGTAAGTAAAAGTGAGTGCAAGCGCAAATGAGAGTAAGCGAATGAGACTGAGTGATAATGAGTGGGAGAGTAAGAATGAGTGTGAACGGACCCCCTGAATCCACTGAGAATGCATTAGGCTTGCTTACTGGAATTTCAGCCAAGGATTATGCCTCACCACTTTTAAAGGCCACCAGCTGCCACTCTGGTGGGTAGTTATACAGTTTCCAGGGCCCAGCCAAAGGTCTTCTTCTATTTCTAAGTTTGGTCCCCCATTTTTGTTCGTTGACGCTTTACCATGTTTCTGAATCTGTGGAACTGTCATTCGATGAATTTGTCCTGAATAGATCAGAATAAATATCTGTCGGAACAAGGAACTCGGGGGTGGAGTAAGGGTACACTTTACTGAAAGAATTTTTTTTGCATTTCAAACGGAGTACCAAGTGTCCTGCTAGGTAGGGAACATTAGCTTTCTCATCTTCAGTAAGGCTTGGTTGTCCCTGTATATTTAAGAGACAGGGGAAAAGCACGACCTGAGCTGACGCCCGCACTGCATCTGGAATATAACATGTTACAATAGCTTTCCACAGTGTCCAGCAATACTCTTGCACAAATTCGAATTTCATAAGCCTTTCTATTACTTTTACAAATCTTACAGGACAAGCTATATGACAGTCACAGTTTTTCAAGCAGCACACACTTTAGTATTGACTGTCTTTCCAGCTAAAAGCTCACTGTTGAGAATGAAGCTGGAATCAAGAAGGACCCCTGAGAAACCAGGGCTTTGGAGAAGTATTTTTAGTTTTATCATACAGCTATTAGAGCAGCAAAGAGAAGCACTGTATATCCCTGAGGACCCCAGGAAGCCTGGACCGCTTGTCGGGCCTGACGATCAATTGTGCAAATCCTTCTCATTCAAAAACTACTTCTGCGTTTACATCGAAAAACATTTGCCAAACTCAAGGATTTCTTCTTCAGTAGAGAATCAATATCCCCAGACAGGACAATGCACTATTTCCTTGTCTCGCCAGATCATAACAATATCAATCAAACCACTGCAGATGTTCCAACAAAAACCTTCGTGGTTGGTAAAGGAGATTTTGATGTGCACTCAGGACACCCCTATCAGTAAACATTCTGAACCTCACCCCTCAATGCGCCCTGATCACTTCTTCTGTTGATCCATGTCTTGTCTGGACATATAAAGAGCTTGCCTAATCCATAGTTGTATCTCAACATCCAGTTTTTCCATTTAACGTCTGATACCCAAAATGTTCAATCTGTGAAGTCATTGAGGGTTATGCACTAGCCTTGATTTATATATATATATATATATATATATATATATATATATATATATATATATATATATATATATATATATATACACACACACACACATGAAAAATTATTGCAATGGTTTGGGTATAATCTCTTATTTCTATGCTGTACAAATCAGTACCACTACGTCAAACCGTTCTGATAGTGGAATTGACTTGACCTTTGCTGAAGAAATAGGCACAGTACAAAATTGAAATATATTATATGTTGGCCTTCCAAAAACACCTCATTGGGAGACTACAGGTGCAAAATATTCAAGTGACGAGTTTGACTCTAAATTGGAAATGAGATCCCATCGAACCACTCTTCAAAGCAATGCATTAGCCACAAGTCGAGTCCAAGGAGAGAAGGTATTATTTTACCACCTTACCCTAAAGTGTGCATACCTGAAATCTGTACCTTGGCTTCCATCATACTCCTAATATGTCCAGCAAAAAGTTAAATTCATATTATCTTTAAACCAGTTTTGGGATGATAATTGTATTTTGATTGAATTCAGCTGGCTGCATTCCAAAGTGCATCCACATTTCATTATGGGATCATACCTGATTCATACATGTTGTTGGCCTCTTCCTGTCAGTTGCTTCTTCCACGTGCTGCCCGCATAGTAGACAAGGTGGGAGAGAGGAAAAGTCGGGTAGCTGCCAAAGGATACATTTGTCTTAGAAAACAAGACCTCTCAAGTACCTTTACTATTCAGAATAGGTGTTGCTATCAGCCTTACTGGAACAAAGTGCTGTTGTATTCCTCTTAGGGTGTCCATAACGGGCTTTCCAGTATCATGTCCTTATATAGGCACAATTCGCCCTGCCCTTATATAGGCATAAATTCCCAGGCCTTATTTAGGCATTAAACCATGCACTCCATATACAGGCATGGTCTCCGACATCCGTCCACCCTAACGTCACAACGAGTACATGAAGAACAGACCCTTAGGCTGCGGGAGTTTCCCTAGTCCAGGACTATTGATTTCTTCAAGGACTCATATATAATGCATGAACCGTTATTTCTTAGGGGTTCTTTCATGACGTCTTTCGCTGTCCGACTCACGTCAATACTAACATTCCTAGGTACTCTCAGGTATAAATATACCTTCCCTAGCCCTTGTAAACTAGAGGAGACCTCGACTTCAGAGGAGCCCGTTTCCCGGCCTGACGCACTGAGAAGACGCTGTCATCCCTGCACGCAGAGAGTCCAGCTTCCAGTGATCTAACTTCCCTTGCGGGGTGTTGGAGTTCGAGTCTGGCAAAGAGATTCCTACCTCTCTCATTCTTCAGGTATGGAGCTGATAAGAACCTAGAGGGACTCTTGGCATACTAGGCATACTAGGCTTAACATACTCTTAGTATACCATAGTAAGGAATACTTCACCTACTTCATACCTCTCCCTACACCTAGGTTAGGTTAGGTACATTGGGGTAGAACTAGCTTAGAAACGCATCGTATGAGTACTCGCATTTTTAGCTCATGTTATTTATGTATGTGAATATACGCTAAAAGATAATGCTATCGCAGTATTATTTATTTCTACTGCTCACACTGTACATGATTTATCTCGCATACTGTCTTGTGATCGTAACAGCACATTTTACTTACACCAGAAACAAGACTGTTCAATAAATCTTTTATTGAAAACGCCCGTCTATTTCTTTCTGTGTAACTTGGAGAAAACTAAGCATGCACGAGTGAGCTGAGTGAAATAGTTATCTATTGTTTCCACGACTCTGGGACACGTTCTGATTCTAAAGGGAAACATAGTGGTCATGTTTTGCGGCTGCCAGAAACTACTCCCTTCTTGTTGTCAAGGAGTTTCTAGTGGCCTCTGAGCTAGCTGGCACAAGTAATTAAGTTTAATATACTCGATAGGGACATACTGACCGTAGTCCTATGTCAAACCTATAGGATATATTATTCCAATGCGCAGAGCCTATTAGGAAAATAGGAGCTACACTACATGGCGCCCAACGGTTTGGTAAGGCGGTAATTCAACATTAGATACTGAGTAACTCAGCTGTGCTTTTTTCTCTCAGAAACTCCTACCCATATACTCCAAAAGACGTCTGGAGTGGGCAGGGTTAAGTATCCACCACGGCTACATAGGGAAACACCCTATATATTAGCTGTTTGGTTAGCTCAACGTTGAAGTATACAGTGTTCCAAAATATTGTGCACCTTATCTTTGTTTCCTTGAAACTTGTTCTACATTTTTCAAAAAACAAAATGAATGAAACCGGAAACAGTGGAGCTGCGGCTGATCCAGCCCAAGCAGCAGTTTTTAACATTACAGGTTTAAATGAAACCGAGGAGGGTGTTATAGTCATCCCTCAAAACTTAAGAAGAGCCATCACTCTAAAACTTATAAAACATGGCCTACCACCAAGAGGAGGTAGAGCAGTTTTCGTGATAGAGGCACATGAATCCTTTCAGACAGAGGTATTCTATTCATGGGTAATACTTCCTGAATGCAATCCAATATCACACACATTTCACTTCTACAAAGAAGATGATCCACCAGAGGAATACATTCCTTTCGAGGATATTGAAATCCCATTAACATACCAGGATCATCAGCTCTGGTTTAAAGGTGCCCTAAAACATCACAAAAACATTACTAGGCTCGGTCCACTAGGTAGACCAGGAGCAACATGGCCGATTCTAGCCGGCTACACACCTCATCCTGAACATTGATAGAGATGTCAGACGAGGAATTACTTACTCAACTCACAAGAGTTAATAAAAATTTACAGACAATTGGTCCAATATGTCATGCAGACTTTTACAGTCCAGCAACCATTAACACTTCCAAATACAACTCCTCAACAGGGGAATACACTAAAAATTACACCACAGACTCTATACGCAGTCATGGGTAAAATGCCCACAAAACGTGAGCAAATTCCGTTCTGGATAGCTCAAAAAATTACTCAAATCGAAGCAGTATTTCCAAATACTAGCCCGTATGAGAAACACAGAATCCTAACAATCAGTTTACCAATGGGGATCACACCACAACTGGAAAACTGTACCACATGGGGCTCAGTCTTTGCTGCCATCTATGCTAAAACACATGGCATTCCGTCCATTGCGGTAATACCTGATGTCCTCAAACAAATTCAAAATGAATACGGGGCAGAGCCTGCTCTAAATTTAGGTATGAAATTACTGAAAAATTTCGACCAGGTCTCAACAATAATATTATCTAATATTAAAGGAGAGGCAGCAGCAGTTGCGATCCGCCAAAAATTAAGGGAATTTGATGTTACAGAACATCAAACAGAGCTACCCAGAATAATAGAACAATCTTATGCAGAATTAGGCAGAGATAGTTTGGGTGGAAGACCAGTGAAGCCGAAGCTATCTGAAAGTCCTGAGAAGGACTCAATTAAACAAACTCCTACATCTTCTAAAAAGAATTGGGAGTCTACTAAACAAATTTCAAACGAGAAACGTTCTCAATCCCGAGGTAGGTCTCCTCAAAAGGAGCCCTCTGAAAGGAGGTATAACCTCAGGAATAGGGATAATTTGAGAAAACCTGACAGGTATCAAGATACTGATACACATTCCTCTCGTCCCTTTCAGATCTCATCACAGACTTCGGAAAAAAGAGGACGGACGGAACACAGAGAAGAACGCGTGAAATCGAAAGACGACAAACACGCTCCAAAAACTAAAACAAAACCTCAATTCTCCAAAAAGAAAGTAGCAGGTCTAAAGATCAGACATGCCGAGAATACTGAGAACACAACTCAAGAACGGAGAATGGGCTCAGACAATGCTGGACAGTGCAGCAGAAGTCACAATAGTTCGCCAGAACCTGAAGGAACTTCTGGAGACAGTGGACTTGAATGAGTACATTAAAGTAGAGACTGTAGACACATGGGTTAGTACTCCACAAAGGTTATATGAAATAACACTCCGGATGGAGGGAGACAAACCTAGACAGGTGAATGCACTTTTTTGGGAAAGACTATCATAGGGCTATGACATACTTCTAGCAGAAAAAGACTGGCCACCACAATTTGTCAGGGAGTGCCCACATGGCGAGGACATTATTATGCCTGCCTTCTCCAACCATATTCCAATAAACCTAAAATATACATATGCCAGGAAATGGGCAGTAGCCCAGGCCCCAGCATTATATAAAAATCATGTAGGATGGGATGAGGATTCACCTCACCATAAAATACATCTGAGACATGAACCAACTGCACAACGGCAGTACCCAATAAAGCAAGAAGCTAAAAACAGGTCAGGGAGATCTTAGATCAACTTGAATACCAAGGGGTGATTGAAACATGCACCTCCTCAATGAACAATCCTTTGTTTCCTGTCTCCAAACCAGACAATACATATCGTCTAGTTTTGGACTACAGACACCTAAACACTTGTTCTAAAACTTTTGCAGTGCAAAATGCACATAGCACAGCATTAATGAATAACATTGTGTGTAAAAAATATAAAACAAGATTAGACATCTCAAATGGTTTCTTTTGTCAAAACATAGCACCTGAAAGCAGGTACTTAACAGCATTCTCCATAATGGGGACCCAGCGTCACTTTTGTTGACTCCCACAAGGGTTCAAGAATAGCCCAGGTTTATTCTCAGCGAGGGTAATGGAGTTACTACAAATTTATGACAATGAGGCATTGTCCTATGTCGATGACATCTATCTGACAGACGATGACCTGGACAAACACTTGAACAGGGTGAGCACCATTATATTGGGTTTCGCCTCTGAGGGCTACAAATTCAACTTTAAAAAGTCCAGAATCGCCCATCTCAATGTCCTATTTCTAGGATATGAGCTTTCAAGTGAAGGCAAGAGCTTGGCAGCTAACTTTTTAGAAAAGTGTGCGCTGCTCCAACCTCCAAAAACGCTAAAAAACTTACAATCCATCCTGGGTTTCCTAAATTTTGGAAGAACATACATTCTAAATTACGCAGAAAGGGTTAAACCTCTCTACGCATTAATCAAACCTGATTTTTCGATCAGAAACTGGACACAAGAACACACAGAAATCTTGCGTTCACTCCAGGCTAACATGTTAGCAACAAATCACTTACAAACACGCGTAAGTCAACGCAATTTGGTGATCCGAATAATTTCGGGTCAATGCGGATTCACCTACTTAACTTTCAATGAGGGTGAGAAAATACCAATAGCGTACAAATCTCATTTGTACACACAAGCGGAAATGCGCTTCAGTTCAACTGAAAAAATTCTAACAGCAGTTCAAACCGCTGTAGCAAAAGAAAGAGCCTTAGCCCAAGGGAAACGCATTATTGTCGTCACGCCAGTACCAGCTTTAGAAGCGGTTACAAAAGCGAGCATTCCAAATGCTAAAGCATTACATCGAAGATAGATACAATGGGTTAATTCTCTTGCTGCAACAGATGTTGAATATGTTTTTGATCCAGATTTAAAAACACAAGCATTCCTGCAGTATGAACATGAATGTCCCCTGCCTGCTGAAATTCTGCCTCTCGATCAGTACGAATTCATAATTTACACTGACGGATCCGCACAACCCGCAATAGGGAGTAAGCAAGCTTACAGTGCAGCGTGTGCAATCGTTAAAGGTCGCATGCGAAATGGCATCTTCAGACCTATGGTCACAAAAACGCAGTCTCTAGGAGATTGTACAGCTCAGCGAGCTGAACTACAAGCATTCAAACTGGCACTTGAAAGTACAGATCGAGAATTCCCCACACTAATAGTGTGCGATTCCTTTTACTGTGTTCAGTCGTATACTGACTATATACAAAACTGGCTTGAAACTGGTTTCAAAGATGCGAAAGGTGGCACAATAAAGCACAAAATGCTTTGGGAACAAGTAGTTCAGTTGAAAAACGAACTACCAAAGGCTCACGTGATCCACACACTGAGTCATCAACGTGATGGCGTTCACGTTGCAGGGAATTCATTGGCTGATGAAGCCGCAAAGGGGACTGTGCAGACGGATTCCGTAGCTGCGATCACTCGTTCCAAAACAAAAATAGACGGTGAGATAATGTTGGCTGTCAATGCTTCGAGCAAAGGCAGCAGTGCAGCGTTACCAAAAAAGTTTCCACTCAAGTACTCTTATGTAATTGATGCGCACAACGTTCCTTTTGCTCGAATCCCTGGAGTGGGGGATAGGGTAATAACAAACATGGAACGTAGAGCAGCCTTGATTTATGAAACACATTTGGGGGAAGGTCTGGCACATCAAGACATCTCTAAAACAATTTTGACATTAAAAGAGATGTACTGGTGGCCTGGGATGAATACAGAAATTCACATATTCATCAACAACTGCTTAGACTGTAAATTACAGCGAGAGAGCCACCAGACACCATGCTGCGAATGCGGCAACCCAGTGCAGACACCATTGTTAGACAGCATTAGACTATCTACGCACCTGCGTCCTACTGGACAAGGGCATTCCCACAAATACTGAATCTAGGTTCCTATGGTTATGGCCTCAGCGCTCAGCTGACGCTCGAACTGTTATAAAAGATTTGCGAGTCTTTATCGGCATATACGCAATAGGCACGCTACATTCTGACCAGGGTCCTGCGTTTAGCTCTCGGGCTTACAAAGAAGCCATGGCCAGTCTGGGCGTTGCATTGCGGTACTCCTCTCCATTCCATCCTGAGGGAAATTCGGTTGTGGAAAGGAAAAACCGGGACATAAAGCAGTCTATAACAGCTAGGGTATTAGGTTCGGGTGATGGGTGGGTCAAACACCTTAGTGGGGTACAACGCTCATTGAATAATCTGCCAAGAAGTTCTCTAGGGGGTCACTCCATATGAGGTCCTATTTGGGACAAGAATGTGGGTACCGGACCTTGAACACGTAGGCACAGTGGTGGAAAATAAACCTTTTGATATCAAAGATCGTTTGGCTGTTTTACAGGACTTAAACAAATTAAGAACGAAACAAAGCAACGTATTCCTACAGCCAACCACCACTGGGGAAAAATCGGCGGTCCCAGCAAGGCCTGTCTGGATTCCAAAAGTTGGGGATCTAGTCAGAGAAAAAATTGCGGACAAGAAGGAATTTGGACCTTCTTACAGACAACCAGTACCTGTCCTAGCAGTTCAAGGAACAAGAACAGTACTTCTGCCGCCCCTTGCTGTAAGAAAGGAGAAAAGATTTGTGTCCATCGACCTCATCAAACCACAGTATGTGGCCAATACTAAATAGTAGGCCTCGTGGACTCCGACCTAGTAGCAGATGCACTCCTCTCGCTACTATCCAAGAGGTTCAGACTGAAAGACTGATAACCATCGAGAATTCAGCAGTAACAGATGAAGGACTAAGCAACAACGCTATGGAACTCATCCCTCTTGAACACCAAGTAACAGTTCGTCCAAATACACCTGTCTACACCAATGTAGCAAGTGATCGACTGGTTCCAGTGATTTCTACAAATCCTGATGCAATTCCAACAATTGATAGAACTGCTTCTGGCTATTTCATTAACTTTGATACGTTCTCAGAAGATCCGAGTGAACCTGAAACGACGCCAGCATCATTCAAATTCAAGCAGCAAGTACAAGACTTTCTTCACTTTCTGAAAAAGACTTATTTGGTTTCTCCATGGATTGAACTCTGGATTATATCTGGACTTTTTGTTTTTCTGCTCTGGCTAGCTTTGGTTACAACTGTGAGCGTGCTTCTAAGTGGCAGATACATCCATGTGAACACTGAAGGAAAAGGCGTGAACGTACTTTTGAAACCTCATAAATCTTCCCATCGTGAAGCAAGAGACTTGTCATCAGTGAACATCACAGCTGTTCCTATACACGATGGTATAGTGTGGGACAAAACAGATTTTGATATATTCGGTCCGACGGAACAATTGAACATTCCACATTTGTTTAAAATTTCACTAAGTGATCTAATCTCGTCCAGTACCTATTCTGATGATTGGGACTTTGAGACTGTTAATGACATAATGTTTGACCTAGAAAAATCTGCTGCATTTTCTAAAAATGAATATTTAGAGGGTTCATCAGACTATGAACAACTGTATTGTTATAACCACTATGGTCATCATTATTTGCATAAATCTGCATATCCAAGAAATGTGTTTATGTTTAACCAATGGGAACATTGTCCTACACCACCTAAAGGTAGTTCAAAAACATTTGCTAGTAAATTTCCATATTTTTCAGGTTACAATACATCTGATCCAGAAATGTTTTACTATAAAAATGTAAACAAAACAGGACTGAAAATTATGTTAACAAATACAAAACAGATTTATTCTGCATTATTTAATGCCCAACTGTCTAGACAGGGTTTCGACTTTTGGAAAGACACAATAGACACAAAAACTGTGTGGGGTACTAAAGATTGGCAAGTGCAGGGGATAGAAGCTTTATTTAGAGCCTGTATCATCCCTGAACAAATAATGTTTTTGAATGAAACAGTCCAACAAACATCTTGTCTTGGATTAGCCAAGATTAAAGAAATGAACAAACCTTCTGTACCAGCACCTGCAAGTGATAACGAATACACAGGCAGTGGTGACAGTTGACAATAGACTACAACTCAACAGATCTAATCCTGAATGGAAAAAATGGTTGATCTGGCCCACAGACACGAATAACTGTCAGGAAAGATTCCTGAATAAAACTCAGGGCTTTACTATTAACAGGCCAGACCCAAGATATGTCCAAAGACAACATCCGGGGGTAGTAACAACATACAGTGTAGGGAAACTATGCCTCGATTGGCTGCATAAGTCTACACTACAGGATGTGAAACAACACTTAACCTTACTTGCAAAGGACGCAGACCTTAGGGAATTCTTGCTTGGACCAAGAAAACCGCGTCAAAAACGTTTCATATATGCCGGCATTTATGCTGCCTACAATGAAGCATGGAAAGTATCACAGATGGAGGCCGCAGAACGAATACGTGAACTTGATCGTATTAATTTAGAGAAAACACTCTCTGTGGTCGACAATGGGTTAACAACTTTGTCCTCCAGAATATATTCACTGGACGGCATTGTATCCTCTGCTATCGACATACTAGAACAAGATTTGGCGATGTTACAACAAGGCCAATCTCAATTACGTTCTATTGTGTTATTAAGCTGGATGCTGCAATCTTTGCGAGCGGGCTATGTGCCTTGGCGTTTTATCAACACAACGGCTCTGTTTGCAGAATACAATCTCACTGATAAACAGATCGAATTGGCACAAAGAGGAGCAAGGTATACAGTGCTGAGCATTGAAAAACTGGAAAAGTTACCATTCACAGTGGCAGAAAAACCAGCTACAGAATGGCTTGTTCATGGCAAAATCACACTACCTGTGACTACTTTTCAGTTTCAGTATTGCCTCAGACAAATGCAAGCAGGCAAATATGAAAGGTTGGGTAAGGAATACATTAAGACATCTTGGGATTTACCGTATACATATAGATGTTGGAGTGGGGATCGTGAAGTGTTTTTGAGCGGTACAAACTGTAAACGTGCACTAAGCGGTTCGCTTATATGTCAGGACATTTCTTTACACGGGGCTTGTAATGGTTCTGTGGCAAATTTGTCTTGCCATCAGCAGGGTACACCAGCTGCTGTGATTAATCCAACTTTTGGACAACTTTCTAATGGGAGTTACCTCATATTGAATGATCAGAGCTGATGTGGCATGCTGCCAGGCATCCCATATCTAGTAACGGTCAACTCCAGGGTCACTTGCTATATGCAAGTATTGTTTGCCCCAATAGAGACAGTCAGGGAGTCGCCTCTATGGCCTTCGCTGAACGTCTCTTTTATAAGATTTGATACTTTGAGCAGAATGAAAGCCATGCTTTTACAGCAAACAGTGCCTTTGACCTCGGCCAAAGAAACCTATGATCTCCAAGTAGCAAGGACTTCGGCTGAGATACAGACTTTAATACGTACAAACTGCCCTATACATTTCGTAGAAATGATAGGACGAATCTTCAATATGTCTGATACAACCGGAATTGTACATGTATTTAAGAGCATCTGCTCCGGTCTGTTAGCACCTTTCCAGGCAGTACTCGGAATCATCCCGAACTTTGCACATTCGGTGTTTGGTGGCATACCATTAATTCTAGCACTTGTTGCCGGAATTCTATTTCTCTTCCTGCTAGTGCGCTATGGCCACCCTATTCGCCGACATCACTCCGAGCGAAATGGAGAAGCTCTCCTTGAACGAAAGTGCCGTGAGCAAATAGTACAGCTATTGGGCATAAATCGTCTACGGGACCTTAATACCACGTGGTTCCTGTCATTCAGACCAATCTGGCAAGATTGCATCTTACCTGTTCTACGATGCCTGCTATGCGGTGTAGAATGCGTGTTGGACACCTGTCTAACATATCCATCGGATACGCCAACGGATATCGATACTCTGCTGGACCAGATAACGGCCCATGCTCTGTGTTGTCCCCAGAGGCTGCCAATCCTGATGTCAGCATTCATTGAGATCTCACAGACGCTTCCGGCTGCTGCTGAGGTACGAGAACGATCTACAGGCACACAGGTAACAACGGACGCGAACATTGCTGCGGCGACCAATGCTGAAAGCGATGCTTCACATCTCTGTGCGATTAACCTGCTTCACGAGGTGTTCCAACTAACACCAACTACAGTGGATGATGTTTTGTCTATAGAAATAGATGATCTCATGTTTACACCAGACCCGTAAACTGACTCTGATTCAGCATACAGTGTTCCAGAGAAGCAGTAACAATTTGGCCTTCATTCTACAAAAACTTGGAACTCTACCAAAATTGAACTTTTTCCCATTTTTTTCAAACGATAATGGCACTTCAATCTGCTTAAAGTAGAACTAGCCTTATAGTACAGACTTGGCGGTCCTTCCACGGACATTTAGTCATCTTATGTGTCTAAAAACAGTTCATTGATTTTCATGACATGAAATTACTTTGATTTTTGAACAACTTATCGATCATTTTTTGTCACATGTAAATATTATTGCTTATTTCATTCCAATTGCATTTATTTTCAAAACTATATGCCTGAAATGAAAAGCTGTTGCTTCAAATGTACAGTACCTTTTGCATTTTATATTATTTTTTAAATATTTTTAAGAAATATTTTTTAAATATGCGGTGCTCCATTTTATGTTTAGCATTTTAAATGTTTAGCATTTTAGTATTATCGTATACACGAAAGTGGAGTGGGTGTTGTATTCCTCTTAGGGTGTCCATAACGGGCTTTCCAGTATCATGTCCTTATATAGGCACAATTCGCCCTGCCCTTATATAGGCATAAATTCCCAGGCCTTATTTGACATTAAACCATGCTCTCCAAATACAGGCATGGTCTCCGACATCCGTCCACCCTAACGTCACAACGAGTACATGAAGAACAGACCCTTAGGCTGCGGGAGTTTCCCTAGTCCAGGACTATTGATTTCTTCAAGGACTCATATATTATGCATGAACCGTTATTCCTTAGGGGTTCATTCATGACGTCTTTCGCTGTCCGACTCACGTCAATACTAACATTCCTAGGTACTCTCAGGTATAAATATACCTTCCCTAGCCCTTGTAAACTAGAGGAGACCTCGACTTCAGAGGAGCCCGTTTCCCGGCCTGACGCACTGAGAAGACGCTGTCATCCCTGCACGCAGAGAGTCCAGCTTCCAGTGATCTAACTTCCCTTGCGGGGTGTTGGAGTTCGAGTCTGGCAAAGAGATTCCTACCTCTCTCATTCTTCAGGTATGGAGCTGATAAGAACCTAGAGGGACTTCTCTGGCATACTAGGCTTAACATACTCTTAGTATACCATAGTAAGGAATACTTCACCTACTTCATACCTCTCCCTACACCTAGGTTAGGTTAGGTACATTGGGGTAGAACTAGCTTAGAAACGCATCGTATGAGTACTCGCCTTTTTAGCTCATGTTATTTATGTATGTGAATATACGCTAAAAGATAATGCTATCGCAGTATTATTTATTTCTACTGCTCACACTGTACATTATTTATCTCGCATACTGTGTTGTGATCGTAACAGCACATTTTACTTACACCAGAAACAAGACTGTTCAATAAATCTTTTATTGAAAACGCCCGTCCATTTCTTTCTGTGTAACTTGGAGAAAACTAAGCATGCACGAGTGAGCTGAGTGAAATAGTTATCTATTGTTTCCACGACTCTGGGACACGTTCTGATTCTAAAGGGAAACATAGTGGTCATGTTTTGCGGCTGCCAGAAACTACTCCCTTCTTGTTGTCAAGGAGTTTCTAGTGGCCTCTGAGCTAGCTGGCACAAGTAATTAAGTTTAATATACTCGATAGGGACATACTGACCTTAGTCCTATGTCAAACCTATAGGATATATTATTCCAATGCGCAGAGCCTATTAAGGAAATAGGAGCTACACTACAGTGCCTCAGGATGCCTGGATCACTTTATGACTTGCTTAAAAGTGAAGTGGCCTGAACTGGGAAAGCTAAAGTCGACTTGGGAGGCAGAACAGAGGTTCACGCAATGGAAACGGAGAATCAAAATATCGGTTTTTGTGTGCATTGAACACTGAGATGATTCTGCTGCCATGAAATCATCCCAGAAAAAAAGGAATGCTTTGAAAAACTGGGAATAAGAAGCCTGTGAGTTGTATTTGTGTAAGCCACGCCTCACTGATAATTGTGGACTGGTTTACTCTTTAATCTATCCTGTTTGACACACTTAAAAGGACAAATCTCTTGGAACTGAAGAAGAAAGAAGACACCCATGCCTGCTGGTGCACTGAATAAATTCTCCCTTCCTGCCTGAGCAGTGGAGGAAGGTGTCACCAGCTCTGTCTTGCCCTTCTCTTCCAGCATTTTACTGGAAGCACCAGCTATGGGGTGATGGTGAGGACGGTCTTGAGAGGGTCTTGAGATGGAGGATGCCGATGCACTCTGAAAGGATTCCAGTGGACCAGTTTGAATGGAACACTTTTGCTACTTCCCCTGGAAGACTAGGAGAACCTGTCAAGGGTTCCCAAAACACAGGCAGTATCTGCTGCTTTATCTCCATGGTTTTCCCACTCCGATATCTTTGAGGAGGCGCTCAGCAGTTGTGCCATACTTCATTGGGCAGTCCTGGGCTACAGTTTCCAAGCTCGCCTCCCTAAACATCTTCACCTCCAGAAAAGTTTCTAAATTCGATGGCAAGCTCTTTTAGCTGTACTACCTACAAACCTCTATCTGACCACATTCACTCATTGGTGAGCCTCAGAGAGCCCCTAAGTTACAGCCAACAATGTAGAGAAAACATTTTATACTTTTCCACAGGGTAACATTGAACACAGTTTTTACAACATTTTCCAGTGTGGCATTTTCTGACTTCTTTAAAACTACTGATCACTACCTCTCTATTCTTTTTGTTCTTTATGTATTGACTATATTTTTATCTGATTTGTTATTGCACAGATACAGCATGGATTTTTTCTGAGGAAGGTCTTGCTGTTTTTGCCAAGCTACGGAGTCTAGATTAATGGATTTTTCCTCTACTGCTCAAAGGCTATTCATTTTAATATGCAGTTTTTAGGTTACCAGCACCTAGAGACCCATTTCGGATATGTAGGCGCTACACAAATGCACTAAGTTAGTCAGTTACTTAGTATACGATGGAAAGTCCTCAAAGAAACCAGTTTACCTTTTTGAGCCAGATTATATACGTCTGTGGGAGCTCAGTCACAGATCACATCTTCTTTCAAATCTCCCCCATAGCATTACAATTATTTTATTTATTTTACAGACCCTGGGTAGCTTGCCACCCACTACTAATACTTTCATAACTCTAGTCAACTTGGAGGATTTCAGTGTCTAATTCAGCACTTTGTTAATAGCACATAAGTTGCACAAACTGACTTCTTTTACTTTCGTAACACTCATTCATGTTTAGTTGCTGAAAATACACATTTTGTGCAGTGTGGCAAGCATGGCAGACACCTGGAGAGTGAGTGGGTGAGAGTTTTCAGGTCTCTCTGAGCCCATGCTGGTGCAGAAGCACTCAGTTTCCCTTCCCAGACTTCCACTGCTGCCGCTCACTCATTACTGAAGCCTCCGTTCACGAGGAACTCAAAAGGGAGCAATTTCAGGCCAAGCAGTAACTGTACAATTGCCTCCTCTTTTTCAAAATCGCATAATTTGCCGGGAGGAGGAGGCAGCGTGCTTGGGAAATGCAACAACTTCCTGCTAGCTGGCCCTAATTAGAGATAAACCTCCGTGCAGTGTTTAATCGCCTCCTTTCTCTCACTCTTTTCTCCAGCTCGTTCTTTGTGATTGTCCATCTCTTTTCAACCTCTTCCTCCTCATCAGCTCCATTGTCCTCCTCTCTCTTGAAATGGCTGTTTGCATCCTTCACTCATCCTGTTTGCAGGGCCCATTTCCTTGCCACAGCACAGTAGTGTGTTGCTGTAGTCAGCATCTTGGGTCTCATTTGGAGAGAGACAGCCTCTCAGATGTAAAATCCTTATTAATTAGTGGGGTCCTCAGGTTTAGGTCTGGCCATTCAAGGATTGAGGAAGAGTACTGTTTGAAGCCCATCCATATTCATTCATCAAAAGATTCTGTAGAGGGCTTTGTGTCCCCTTTCATTTACAACATTTGGTAAATGTAGTGAAATGGACGGAGATGTAGAGCCAATCTGACAGCACCCCTACTTCCTACATCTCTCTCTCTTATATAATCTTCAGCAGGAGGGACCCCAGCGTTGGTCAATTCACCAAAAAGCCAGGGATCGGAAGTGACATCAAACTGCTTATAACCCCCTGATGACGTCACAAAGTGGCTTCTAATCACTCCCATAGCTCTTCAACAGATGTCTGTTTCATGATGAAGGGCTTCCTCAATGGCCCTTAAATCAGCAGTAGCAAGAGCACTGCTTGGTGTATCAAAGATAAAGATGGGGCAGTAGATGCTAGCCCTCGCTATCCCGGTTCGACGTCTAAGATTCTCGCCTTAGTTACTCTTCTTTGCACATCTCTACGGTGAGAAGCCAGCACATGCACTGCAATGTGGGAGTTCATGCAAGGTAGACTAACCACTTGCAAAATGCAATTTACCCCCCGCGACCCCGTGTGTAGAAATCACTGTAAGTCCTGCTCAAAAGCAGCATTGACTCCCACTGCTGTGGTTGTACCCCCTAGACATTCTCAGGATCATACCAAATGCACAGGCACAGAGAAGAGTACTAGGTGCATGTCAGTGCCGAAGGGCCACCATGTCCTTAAAGGGGCCATCCAGTGTAGAGAGTGTTGCTTGGCCTGATGACGTCTGCTTGGGTTTTGAGATCTATTGTGACATCCTTCACTTGCTCACCCCTTCAAAGATCAATCTGTTGGAAAAGAAGACTGTAGCCATATTTAATATGTACATAGCTTGCAAGGGGCAGGGACAAACTTCTCAGATGGTTTGACACATTTTCAAGGCTATTTTGTTATAGTTTTTGTTAATATCCATACTTTATAATGCTTGCCCTTGATTTTTCTAGTCTTTCTCACTTTCCTGTGGTATATTTCCCTAATATGTCGTCTTAGGAGCCCTGCACTGGTATTTTCAATATCCTTTTTGAGCTAGGAAAACTCTACTATTGAGTACTACAAAGAACAGCCATAAAACCAAGCATTGGAAAAGCCAATAAGTCTCACACTTCCTACCTATTGACTGTGCCAATGATTCTTACCATGCGGTAGAGCGTACCCAGTACTGTGCAGCATGGCTTTTTAAAAAGGTTTAAAAGCTAAATAAGGCGGACCACTTGCCTACAAATTGGCACTAACACTTTTTTATCTTTTTGCCGAGCCAAGTTGGATTGGTAAAGAAAAAAAAAGCAGCGCAGATGAGGAGAAGAAACACGGGGGAGGAGGTAGCAACAGGAGGGAATGTGCGAAGCAATATGAGACGTAGGTGGGGGAAGCAACACAGAGGGTGCAGGAAACGAACACAGGGGGAGCAAATGAGGAGAGAGGAACGTGGAGAGCAAACAGACGAGAGAGAGCACAAGGAGGTGGGGAGAAGCACACGGGTATAAAAGCAACATGTGGGGTGACATAAACACACAAGGGCAAGAGGGGAGCACACGCGCAATGAAAGAGCAACATGAACAAGCGAGGCTGAGAGGGAGAATACATGAGGGAGGCAGCTGGAAAACACATACACTCTTGAAAAGAGCTTATATTAAAAAAGTAGAATGTGAAAACTGAGCCAATGAAGGTCACAAGTAATGGGTCCAGGGGACGGACAAACCCAAACAGAGGAAGTTAAGCCCACACATGCTAACGAAGTAGAAGCAAGCAAATGGGAGGGACAATGAAACCAACCAATGGTAAGAAATGGGCGGGTTTTAAGCCCACTGTAATCTAACAATATATCTCACAACAGACAGCACAGTAAATGGCAAGTACAGTGACATCCGAACAACGCCTTGCCTTTGCAACGTAGTCAGACCAACAAATGAGTCTTTCTCACGCATTCCTTTATCATGCATATCGTTACAATGACATGCCTTAGGTAAAGCAACGTTGGACTTTAAAGTCCAATGCTTTCCCTACTGTTGCGCGGACTGGAGTTGGAATAGTAAACAATACTGTTCCAAAGTCTAAGACTTTCCCTAAGGCAAGTCGTTGTAAAGACTTGCGTGGTAAAGGAGTGCATGCCTAAGATGTATTCATTGTTCCGACCGCATTGTTAAGGCATGCGTAGTTTAGCCATGCGTGGTTCTGTCATACAACCGAGAGCACTGCACTGTCTTAGACAAAACCTAAAAACTGTTGCAAAACATAAATTCCTTCAGATTTATGGTCCTATATTTTGTGAAATTAAGAATTGGCTGTGATTTATGAACATTAATTTTGTGATGTGATTTTTTGTGTGCTGGAAATGTGGGATCGAAAATGGTTTAATAAGATTGTAGGGAAATCAAAAGGTTTTTTTTCTTTTTTTTTAGTCCATCCATTCACAAAGTATATACTGTGTTAGTTACCTTCAATTTTCTTTGCTGTATTCTTCAGTGTCATAATATCTAGGGGGAGTTAGCGATACATTGTGAGCATATCTCATGATTTTGAACCAACAATGCTTGTAACACTGTTGCAAATTGTCACACAGGGGATCAGTCGGCACAGATTCACATACAAGGAAGTGGCACCCAAGACCAGTCCTGACCCCGCCATTTCCCACACTTACCCAGTTGGTGGCCCTGGAGAAGAGCATGGTGGCCAAGACCAACTTCGCCAGCACACTGTCCACCATTTTCACCCCTAGGGCCAAAACAAGACAAAGAAAAGTATGACTGGTAGGGGGTAAGATAAATAGACAAACCAATCAGTTATTGTCCATCAGAACACAGGTGTTCAGCGGATGGGCACACACTCCCCAGGTGTTTGAAACTCATGCAAACCTTCCTGTTGTGCCTGAGAAATTGGTCTGAGCATTGTTTGGGTTAAGATGTGCGTCTGCTTGCCATATAAAAACATTGGAAGATATTGCTTGTACAAAACAGGAAAAAGATATCTTCCTGTGCTGAGGCCAGCAAAGTATGTGAGAACAAGAAGTAAATAAGGGTCAACTTAGGTTCAGATGGAGTCTGTGTGTATATCTGGTAAAAGCAGCATTTAGTTTGAGCAAGTGGTTGCCAGTGGGCTCAAGTGGCACTTTCTTTCTATCCATGGGCTGTTTTTCTTGCTTTGTGCAGACTTCTGAAGAAAATGTTATTTGTGTCCTGAAAAATGGCATTGCCTGTCCTGTCTCATCTGCAACTCGTAGGGCCAGGCAAGTTAGGCACATCATTGCTCCTGACGTTCCAAATTGGCTGGGTGATGTGACATCATTCATAAGTCATCACTGAGAAAGCTCAAACAGTGAAGACAAGAAAATCACGTTCTTTTTAAAAGAAGTCCCATCCCATGACTTCCCTGTGACCCATTTCCTAGCTCCTGCTGGGTTGCTAAACGTGAAACTACTTTAGGCAGCAGCACTAGTTGGTTCTGTGACCCACCAGGGCTGGCAGAGCCATCTGAGTTTCTCTTGGCAGTGAGCGGAAGCTTGGCTAGGCTGTGGCACTGTCACCAGTATGGTTCTTCTACTTCTTGCACTGTGCCTGTTGCTCACCACTGGCATCATAATCTACATTCAAGGCTTGCTTCTTGATGCTGTGCTGTCCAGCGATGAGGACCAGCAGTGTCAGCCGCCCAGTGCACACCTGGGTGTGCCCTTAAAGATGCTACTACTCCAAGGATGGTCGTCTGGATGCTATGGAGGCTGTGGAAGGGACCGCAGCAGGCCTGTGGTGTGGTCGTGGTGAGAGAGGAGCAGGAGCACTGTGGGAACACACACAATTAGGGGCCTATTTTTCTAAATATAATGCTGCACTGTGTTACAGAGAAAGGGCAAGGATGCGCTGTGTGTATTACAATATGTTGCATTCCTATCCTTTCCCTACCGCTGGTGTACAATAGGCTGTCTAACTCCAACGCAGGCACTCTTGCACCACGGTTCAAGGATGCCTGCGCTGAATTCAGGAATGTTTTTTGTACAGGAAGGGGCACCTTTCTGCACAAAAACAATCCCCTAAGGCATATTCCTCTATTTATGTTTGCTGCAGAATCCAGCACACATGGAAAGAGGAAGTAGCAAGGAGAAATGTAGATATTTCTCCTAGTTATGCCTCACCTGGGAAGACATCGCATTTTGTCACATTCCCAGGTCTGTCAACAATAGTAAATCTGGGAACGCATCAAAATCCATGGGAGTTGCATGGGAACACCCACTCAACGCCCATGGAATGCTTTCCCAGGGCAGAGTAATGCAGCACAGCGATTTGTGGTGTGTTGCGTTACTCCTGATTAATTAAGCCATGCAGGGCCACACAAAGTGGCCTTGCGTGGCTTGATAAATTGCATTTTAGGGTTTGCATCCTGCATGCACCACGTTGCGAGGTGCAAATGTGACACAAGCCCTTGATAAATAGAGCCCATAGCCTCTTCCCATAGCATAACCACATGTTGGCTGCTCCTCCCTCACCACCACTGCTTACCCCACCGCTCTCCCTGTTCCAGGAGTCATACTGGTGTCCGGGCTATGTGCTTATTCAATCCCTGGCCCACCTGCTGAGAGCACAGAGCAATGGTCACTTATGTGCCAATTGGAAAGAGTGTGACAACTGTGGAATTATGGACAATACAAGTCTTGTACAGCACAGATTGTGCGCTGATTTACCTCTAGACTGTAAAATCCACTATTTTAACCCATCTAAAAATTTCCCAAGATAGCAAAATATTTTGAAATTCTGGTGCAGTGAAAATACAAAACAATTGCTTTACATACACAATGCGTCTATGAGGATAATAATTTTTAAAATGTGAGGTCAAATAGTTCCTCCTGTATTTCAGTACACGTACTTCATGGAAGCGGAATGACGCACCAAACTGCTAATAGAATGGCTTGAAACAGAAATACTCGGCTGGGCATAGTCAAAACCCACTTTATGTATATTTTAAAGAAGTTGTAACAACAGGTCTTGGGACAACTGTGCTGTCAAGCCAGACCTGAAATGTCAACGGAAAAACCCTCCAAAAACATGATTTTGTGACAACCTACTACCGTATTGGATTAGTGAAAGAACGGTCCTGCCACAGAAGACGTTATAGGATGAGGCATTTATCGAGTGGTGTCCCTGCTTGTGAACGGAAGGAGTGACTACCACCTCCGGAAATCCGCAACAACCCAAAGATCTAACAAAGTTAGGAGTAAACTGATGTCAGCGCACTGGGAGCGAAGACCTGAATGGCGATCTTGGCGTCAAACCAACTTCTGACTTGTACCGTGGACAAGCTAGTAGACTTGTTGTTTCTGTTACTTAGAAAGGTGTAATAATCTGGAACACTGTATTCATTCATAATTTTACACCACAGGGCAGATAAAATGCTCTCTACCGGGATACTAGATTACTAGAATACATAATACATGAACAGTAAGTGCCTGATTCACTAGGGTAACCATTTTACTCCAGATCATTATGGACATTGTTTTCATTTTCATTTGTGTGATAGCCTAATGCATTTTGGGTGTTGTAGTCTTGTTTTGCTTCCATTAGACTAACACACTTGAAAACCAGTGATTCGTAGATGAAAAGGGCTGGACTGCAGACCGTGCCTGCAGTCACCTGGAGTCAGGTGGTCATCCTGCAACTCAAGAAAAAAAGTAAACATTCAAAGGGAGATTTACGTTTCCACTTAACATATTTTTGTTTATTTTCAATTCACAAACAATTCCGGAAGTCTGAAAAACTTTGCCTGGTGAAGCTTTCCGCGGGTACTACTTGCAATGTGATGCGACCTCTGAGCTTGATAACGCCGATTCTTATCTAATTATCTATAAGAACCTTCTGGCCGCCAAGATCTTTTTACCTGTTGAATAGTGTAAAGGAGAGGATGTCATCAGGTTAGATATCAACATTCATTTTGTCTGAAAGGACCACGGACTCCGAATTCAAGTTTGAGAATTTATTATCGCCAAAAATAACTGAACGTGCAAGCACCTCAACACGAGGTTAAAGAAATAGATGGGCACTAATACAAATAATAATCTACGCAGGAGTCTCATCCGACTCAGGATAAGAAGAATAGAAAGTTCTAGAAGGACCAACCAGACTATGATTGCTCCTATTTCTAAGTTGCTCTTCATGGGCCTAAACAAGCTTAAAATCAATTGCTGTCCCTACACTAACGCTAAGTGACATCCCTGCATAACGATTTTCCCAGGCAAGAAAGAATAAAAGGTGTCAGCTGTGAAGACTTCCTAAGAAGTGCAATCACTATATACCTAAGCTCAGCTCTGTCCTTCTCTCAGGTCTCCCCTACCGCTTCTCTGGCCTCCTCCCTCAGGGCACTATCCCTAATACAAAACCATACTACAAAGGTACACGCCTTGTTTACGCCCTCTTGGCCAGGTCTTCTTTCTTGTGCTTTTCCATTGAAACGGTGACTTCATCCTGGACGGTTTCGTTGACCTTGAGTCCCAGGCGCCTTCTCCGCTGAAAGTATCATCCCTAAATTCCATTGCACTCCCCGTACCATGCCTCCCATCTTTCTAACTTTTGAAAACAAAGAGTTAGTCTTTACTAACGAGACATGTGTCCTTGCACCTGCAACAAAAGATACGTTCAACAGAAACCTTCTACTGTGCTAATTAAATCTACCGTTTGTGCCCAGAGAGCCTTTCCAAGAGAAACCCTTTTCGGCCTACATTATAAGCTAACATAAGAATATACCAGGCCTTCCTTAAGCATATGTAGTCAGGCCCTTACATATAACTTTTGAACACACATCTTACTTTTCCCTATAAGCATATTCATTACGATTCTTTATGCAAACAATGAATTACATGTGCAACTTTAATATGGTGCACGTTTAAACTACTGCAATTACATTACATCCACGAACTAATTTCTCTATGCATTATGTTCACACAATTCAATAAGCATTGTATTACATCATTATCCTAACACCATTATACTGCTGAGTTCACTTCGTCTCAGTGAACTATTCATTCTTTGCTAAACATGCATGAGTATACAATGGAATATAAACGAATATATGTCTGAATACACATGGGTGCGGTCTATCAGTGATTATGATGCACCCCTACAATTCACAAGAACGTTTCGCTCTATCAGTTCCCCCCTTTGATGACTCCTGTCATCATATCTCATTCTACTCCCTCGGAGAAGGAACCGACCTAAACAGAACTTGTTCCCATCTTCCCTGATCTGAAATTCTCCATGCTCTTGAGCCTTTGATACTGATTGTCCTGCAATCTTGCCAATCTCATGTCATTTTCCCTCAAAGCTCTCTTGACTCGGCCTGCTCGATACCATTTGTAGGCCTTGATCATAATCCACAAGCCAGCCACACAAACCACCAAGATAAGGAGTGGTCTCAGAAAGTACCCAAGGAATCCCTTTCCTAGGTTTGCAAACCAACCTCCCACTTGACCAAAACCCTTCCCGACCTTTTCCCAGGCCCCTTCTTCGGTCAAATCCGCTATCTTTGTGTGGACCATAGTGATGTTACTTATATATTTCTCCAGATCCTTGCTACGGTCTGGTATATAAGTGCAGCACTCTTGAACCTTCAGCATTTTACAGACTCCGCCCTCTTTTGCCAATAGGACATCCAAAGCAAGGCGATTCTGCAAAACCATTCCCCTTATCGACAACATCTCTCCTTCCACCAACACCAACGATTTTGCTGTGTTCATCGAAAATTCATCCACCACAGTCGCTAACCTCCGGATCTTCACATCATTCAAGACTACTCCTAGACTAGGTATCATAGCTCCAAAGATATCCCCCACAACGATTCCTGCACTTGCAGCTCTTCTCGTTCTTGAATGCTCTCCACCCTCCAGAAGATTTAAGTCTTCTGTATGGTAAATCTTTGGAAATATTATTGACAAATAACATGTTCCATACCAATTTGCAGGCAACCTCACATAAGCATTCTTCCCACATACGTAATACACCGTAGGTATCACTTGTACAGGACCTTGGAGAAAATCTTTTGCCACATCTGCCATGGTGAAAACATGATCACAAGTACTCTGTCCCACTGGAACCTTTTCGTAATAAGTCTGATAATGCCTTATACACAACTTACCCCTCTGCTCCTTATCTAACGCTATAGGACCATAGCTTCCCTTGGTCTTATGCAACCGTTCTTCCTCCGTCCAATCTGTCCTGTGATGCCCTAAGTCTCGGGATTCAGTCAGCTTTCTATACCTATCTTCAACCTGATCTACAAACTTTCTCTCTACATCCGACATCAAGCAAGTCAGATTGTGTCTGTGTGCGAATGCTGTATCCAATTCCAAACTCGGTATGAAGTACTTCCTCAGTCTGTCCTCGGTCTTATAATAGTCATACTTATTCAAATGCTTGTAAGCTGGGACTTCAGGAAGTACTGCGTCGAAATTGGAAAAGAAATACTCGAACTGATCTCTCTCATAAAACAAACTAAGCAAAAGACTACAAGAAATACCATAAGTCAGTGGAAGATGATGATATCTAATACCCTCATCCACCGAAGTAGGCAACTGCATACACACATAACAATCTTTCGCATCCATCACGTCAACATACTCATACAACAACTTAGCATACGCATTAAGCTTAAAATCACCCTTAGACAAATCTACATGTAATCTACGACTTTCTTCTAATATCATAGCTCTATCAGCTGCCCTGTCTACCCCCTTCTGACTAGGTGTGATAGGTGTAGGTGTCCCTGTCACCTCCTCTACTTCTGGCTCGTGCGAACCAGTATATGAGACTACAACTACTATGATTATAGAAATTATCACACTACTTATAAGGATGCCTATAATCCACTTTGCTCTACGATTGGGATTTCCCGGCTCCATGATTTCGAAAGTTCTCAAAAAGTCTTGGTTATCGCAAAGAACTCAGAAAAGTCTCTGTCCTTTATTTATGACTTGCTTAACCAGCTCGAGCAACCATGAAATCTCCGGGCTTTCCCTTTCCGATCACAACTTATTTACACAGTCCAGAAAAAGACTTCCCTAGTTTTCGTTCCTCTTCTTGTGGAAAGTCCCTAAGTTTATTCTTCTTCCACTTGGACCTAGGTTATCTTCTTCTTTTAGACTTTTATTTACAGTTCATTACTGATCCATAATGAGATCCTCATTAAGCACGACCAGAACGTGATACAAAAGTTCAAGACGCAAAAGCAGCACTTCGTGTGAAAACGGCTCAGCTCCGAAAGGCGGGAATTCGACCCGATGCAAAAGCAAGTTTCGGACTTCACTCAGAAGTGGGGGATTCGGAATCGTGAGTGTCAGTGTTCCGTCTATCTCGAACCCTGGCATCCGCAGCACCACCTTCACCACCAGTTTCGGGCTCCGACTGAACACTTCCACTGACTTCAGTCTCCCTGTATTCACCACCCCTGCATCAAACACAGTGTAAGTCCACTCAGGGGTAGAGTATCTGCGACAAGGCACTCTTGTTCTCTTGGACCTTCGCCGACTGTCTTGTGCTTGGTCTTCGTCGCTTGCTTCGGTTTCAGATACTTCGGACACTGGAGCAAGGTCTCTCTCAGGTGCTAACCTCAGGTTCAGTCGCCTCTGTCTTTCAGGCCAACTTTCAGCACTTCTGTTCGTTCGTCTGCCTTCCCCTTCTATACCCAGTGCAGTACTTCCTCTTTCTGCTGCATTTGACTCTTCTCCGCCCACTGCACCTTCTCTTTCTTCGGTGCCTGAGTCAGGGTTCGAGATGTGGAAACCCCCTTCTGCTTGCTCTAGTGCACCACCAGCTGTGTCAGCGACCCTTACAGCTTGGCTTGTCCTCTCATGTGGCCCTGCCACATCAGCTGGATTTTCATTTGCGAGAGGAGCTGTTTCTTCCAAGGGTGCTGGAACTCTGCGGGTATGGGAAGCATGCACCCAGTTCGGCAATCCTCCACACTTTACTGCTGTGTTCGTGATAAGTATCACCTGATACGGGCCACGCCAACGGGCATCCAAGCAACTCTTCCTCACGTGCTTCCGGACGAGCACCCAGTCACCGGGACACAAGTCGTGGCACAGATCACTCGAGGCTGGAACCACAGCTGCTTGCACCTGCTGGGATACAGAACGGACCACATCAGAGAGTCCTTTACAATAATCGAGAATCAAATCATCAGTGATGCTTATCAAGGCTGTAGCTGGTACTGCTGGCAGTCTCATTGCCCTCCCCATTAATATTTCATGGGGGGACAACCCGGTCTTTCTGTCTGGGACACTTCGCATGCTCATGAGCACCAGTGGCAAGGCGTCGGGCCATTTCAGGGATGTTGAAGAACACATTTTTGCCATCCGGGCTTTCAAAGTTCCATTAACTTGTTCCACCATCCCAGAAGCCTCTGGTCTGTAGCTACAGTGGAGTCTCTGGTCAATGTTCAATGCTGCACAAAGTAACTTCATGATTTCGCTATGGAAGTGCCCACCTCTATCTGATTCCAAAGAGGTCGGGATCCCGAATCTAGGGATGAGCTCCCTCAACAGTAATTTAGCCACTGTCAGAGTGTCACACCTGCGTGTGGGGTATGCCTCCACCCACCGTGAGAATATACATACTATCACTAGAATGTACCTCAAGCCATTGCACCTAGGCATCTCCACGAAATCCAGCTGTAGTCTATTGAAGGGCCCTCCTGACCTTCCAATATGACTCAGTGTAACTACAGTTTTCTTTCCAGCATTCATCTGTTGACATGTAACACACCTCTGACATACCGTCTCAGCCATTGCTCGGAACCGTGGGTTATACCACGTCTGTCTGAACACCCTCATCATTGCGTCTCTACCCAGGTGTGCCTGACCATGTATCAATCTTGCCATCGGACTCAGCAATTCTTCCGGCAACACAGCTCTCCCATCGGTTGATACCCACACATCCACTTCTCCTCTCTCGCACCCAGCCTTGATCCAGCCCTCTCTTTCCTTGGTTGAGACTTCATCTTGCAATCTCTTAAGCTCTTCCCAAGTGTCTGCCATGGCCAACATTATGCTGAGATCGGTTCCCTCTTGGCTCTCTTCTATCTCCCTGCCTGTGTATATGCATCCTTGTTCTGCGCAGAAGCGGGCTACCTCATCTGCGTAGTTATTACCCAAGGATACAAAGTCCTCCCCCTTCCCATGGGCTGAACACTTTACAACAGCAATTTCTTTCGGATGCTGTAATGCTTCTAACAATTGTCTTACATATTCTCCATTACGAATGGGTGAGCCAGATGATGTCAAAAATCCCCTCTGAGACCATAACTGCCCGAAGTCATGCACCACGCCAAAGCCGTATTGGCTGTCTGTGTAAATCGTGATTCGAATTCGATCAGCGGCCAAACAGGCACGGGTCAAGGCAATGATCTCAGCTACCTGCGCGGAGCGTACTCCTTCTAGGCAAGCGGCGTCGACCACTCCTGAAATAGTACATACAGCAAACGCTGCTCTCAATTGCCCCACACTGTCTCTTAAGCATGAACCATCGACAAAGAAAATTTCATCTGGGTCATCCAATGGCTCATCGACAATGTCAGGTCTCGGTTTGGTGCAAAGTTCGGTCACATCGAGACAGTCATGGTCCTCACAATCTTCATCATCTGTGTTCGGTATAGGCATCAATGTCGCAGGGTTCAAGATGGAGCACCTTTTCAGAGTCACATTCTCTGCGGCAAGTATGACTTGCTCGTACCTTGTTAACCTATTGTTCGTTAGGTGCTGGGTCTTGGTCCTGGTCATTAATAACTCAACCGAATGTGGTACATGTACAGTCAATGGATGTCCCATTACAATGCTTTCACATCTTTCAATGCTGACACCTGTTGCAGCAACGGATCTTAGACATCCGGGCAACGCAGAAGCTACTGGATCTAAAGTAGCTGAAAAATAAGCAACTGGTCTACGGACACCTCCATGGTTCTGAGCTAACACTGCTAATGCACATCCTCCTCTCTCGTAACAAAACAATGAAAAGGCCTTGTTGTAATCAGGCATTCCCAGTGCGGGAGCCCTGCACAAATCATCTCTCAACTGCAGGAATGACATCAAGCACTCCTCGTCCCATGGTACCGGATCACTCACATCCTTGTGTGTAAGCCTCTGCAGATGCTTTGCTCTCAAGGAGAAACTAGGAATCCACTGTCGACAATAGCCAACCATTCCCAGAAACATCCTAACTTCCCTCTGTGTAGTGGGTACCGCCATGCTCATTATTGCCTCAATTCGATCTGGTGACACCTTCCTCTTGCCTTTTTCTAATCTGTGTCCCAAGTACTGTACCTCATTCAAACAGTACTGCAGCTTGTTCGGGGACACCTTATGTCCATTCTCTGCTAAGTGGTTCAACAAGGCTACTGTGTCAATTCTGCAAGCATCTTCTGTTTCTGAGGCAATGAGCAAGTCATCTATGTACTGCACGAGAACTGAGTTCTGCGGCAACACAAGACTCTCAAGGTTCTTCTTCAGGATCTGGTTAAAGATCGATGGACTTTCCGTATACCCTTGAGGGATACGACACCATGTTAACACGCGATTCTCTAGCCTGAACGCAAAAAGAAATTGGCTTTCCTCGTGGAGCGGTATCGAAAAGAAGGCTTGACACAAATCGATAACCGTAAACCACTCGGCTTCACATGGGATCTGGAACAGTATTACTGAAGGATTCGGTACCACTGGACAACAAGGGACAACTATCATGTTGACCTTTCGCAGGTCTTGCACGATCCTGTATTTCCCGCTCGGTTTCTGTAGTCCCATTATGGGTGAATTACAGGGACTACCTCTGATCTCCTTCAAAATACCCTTCTCAATGAAAGTCTCGATCACAGGTTTTATTCCTGCAATCGTTTCTATCGATAAATTGTATTGAGGTGTTCTTGGGAAATCAACATTCTGTTTCACCTCAATCCGCACTGGTTCAACCCCTCTGATTAAACCTATTTCGTCTCCTGCGAAATCCCACACCACAGGCGACACTGCGTCTCTCAGATCATGTGGAAGTTCTTCCACAGTCACCATTGGGTACAGATCTATACACAGATGCTGATTGGCCATCTTAAAGTCAGCATCATCATCTCTCGTCTGGACCTCCACTCCTCGTGGTGTACAATAAATCGTGCAGTTCAATTTGCACAACAGATCTCTTCCCAAAAGACAAACTGGACTCGTGTCACATACTACAAACTGATGTCTAGTTTGGAAAGTACCTATCTTTACTAAGATCGGTTCTGTCAATGGGCTGCTCATCTTCTTGTTCGCTACTCCGACAACCTGGATTGATTGTCCCGAGAGGGGTAGGTTAGGGACTACTGCAGATCTTACAGTAGACCGGGTAGCTCCAGTATCAACCAAAAGTGTTGCAGGATTGCCCTCAATCTCTGCCTCCACAAAAGGTCCTCTCTGGTCTACCTCCAAGACCGCTCCAAGTGTGCAGTCTTCCTCCCCCTCAGGCACCGTCAGGATAAAGGGTCTAAGCTATCCTCAGCATAGCGTTCGAACAGGGGCATCTGTTGGTACGTTCGTGTTCCTTGTGAAAACCTTGGAGCTTGGGGAATCTGAGCATGAGAATTGTAAACCCCCCTTTCATCGTTCTAGGTCTCGTTATTGTGTTAACCACCTCTTGCGCGGGTGCCTGAGCCCCCTCTTCCTCTTCCTGTACCTGATTAGCTGGGTTCAAAGGACACTCGCGTTTCCAATGTCCGACCTGACGACAAAGATGACACGCAGTGGTCTTCTTTAGTGTAGCCACGTCCACTCCTGTCTTGGGGTCTACTGGTTTTCCCTTTCCCTGTACCTGCCCATTCTGGTTTCCCTGGAAATTTCCTTGCTTTCTCCCCAAGGTCCCTCCACTAGGCTGATTCTGTGCTGTCTGCATCTGGACAAGCATCAATTTGTCTTTTAGCTTTCGATGTTTTGAATCCACCTCATCACTACAGTATCTCGCGTACCGCAAAATTTCATCTAGTGGCTTGTTCTGCCAGCAGATCAAATGGTGCTGTATCATGAGGCTGATTTCCCCTCTCAGACCCGTTACAAACTTTGAGACAAACTGTCCCATATCCTTAGGGTCCAAAACATCTAACCCACTATACTGTTTAAAAACTTGCAGAAGTCTTTCATAGTATTCATGCACCGTTTCCTTGGGTTCTTGTACAGTCCGATCTATCTTAACCCAATCTATATCCTGAGGTGAAATCTTCGACTTCAACCATGTAATCACCTGCTCATACTTTTTCATGACATCAGGTGATGGACCATTTGTAACCGCCTCTCTTTTCGGTTCCGAAGTCGGCCACTCAATAGCGACTTTACATGCTGTCCACAAATCTCCTGGTACCACTATGTCAAACAAAGTGTTCAAATCAATCCACAATACTTTTGAAATCTTCACAAACCGCTCAACCTGCTTGTACCACTCCACCGGTTTTTCCCTCAGCCGAGGAAAATCATTTGTAAATGCAGCCAAATCACCTCTATTCCACGGCACATGCACGTACCCTCCATTCTGTACTTCCCGTAAAGGAAAATTTCCTACACCCGTCGCCCCCCTCCTGGCGGCGGCGTTTCCCTTCTGCTCTCTTTACTGGTTTCTTTTTGGACCACCTTTCTTCCCATTTGTCCAACAAAATCCATATTCTCATTCCTATGATCAGGTCTCTGGTGTGCGTCTTCAACCCTGTGATTCTTTTCTCCTCCAACTCCTGATCACTGTAATGCAATCTGTGTGGTCCCTGTAACGCTTTAGTTTTATTCAGGTCCACCTCATATCTTTTGGCCAAATCCCTCAATCTATCATGTGCCATTCTAGCTTTTCGAGTCACATCTTTTGCTACAAACAGCAGCTCATCTGATCCATAGATTTCTATCCTTTCCAAAGGCAGACCCCCACTGATCATTTCGTCTACCTCTGCTTTCAGCCTCACTACATCTAGCAACCTTGCCTGTACTGCACTCCTCAGTACATCTCGACAACCTGAACCGTCCCGCTCATCACAGTCACTATTCTGTCCTTGTGACCTATTCCCTTCCATATTCCTGGAACCTGGTCTGTCTTCCGAGACATTTTGTGCCCTATCTCTTTGCATCCTATCCTCTTGGTTCGTTACTGTTGGTGTCCACTCCCTCAAAGCTGACTTAGATTCCCGTAAAGACCTCGGTCTTTCCGGTCTCTCCTCTTCTCGCCCACATGAAGAGTCCGCAGTAGCCGGTAACGGCGTACTTGTGTCTATTGGTCTTGGGAAATGAACCACCCTTACTCCAAACCCATTCCCACTCTCACTGTTTCCTTCTTCCCTTCTCATCGGCACGGAGCTCCCTTCTCTCACTCGGTCTGGGTCATATACCGGTACTATAGGGCCAATGGTAACCGGTACTGTCAAGGAGTCCGGTAATCTTGTGTTCCCCGCAGGAGGCTGTGTTATCATAGACGCCGTAGCCCCCTCCGTTCCTGTGGAAATTCTTCCCACTACTCTCATGCTAGTCTGGTTCTGGCTTTCATCAACTATTGCCACTGCTGGGGTTCTCTTTCCCTCTTCTGAATCTGGGTTAAATGGTGGTGGCCTCTCTGCCAACATCCTATCCAACAAACTGTCATCTAAATCACTATCATCCTCATCAATTCTTGTAATCTTTCCATTTTGTATCAGCAGTGGGTATAACTTATCTCCTTCGATCGTGTCTGCTCTCCACCTTTTCTCCAAGGCATCCCATTTTGCATCTTGAAATGCCCTGACCGATTTCTTCACCCTTTCCTGGCATCTGTCCTTCTTCCTATCATACGCTGCCCTTATCCACGCATGTAGTGCCTCAAACTGTGTTGGTCTAGGTAGTGGTCGTAATGAAGCCATTACACTCTTGAGCTGGTACAGCACCTCTAACCTGAAAGTACCATATCGAGGGAACGACAAATCTCCTTCTGTTTCTGTCATTTTATGCCAATTCTCGAGCCAAATTATAGTATGCAATCCTACATTCTTTGCCATATAATGTGCTGGTGTGTCCTCGGGAGGAGCTTCCTCTCCCTCCCGAACAACCACATGTCTATCACCTCTGCAAAGTTCCCTTAAAGCTTTAAAACATTTCATGATGAATCAACTTTGTATTTGCACTCAAAATGTCTGCTTTTACTTCCTGATTCCAATCCTCCAATCCCAGCGCGGTTCACACCAACCGGCCTATCGCAGCGCGGCTCTTGTCTGACGTCACTTTTCCTCCGCTCGCAGCAGTTCCCCTCCTTTCTAATTCTCTTGTTCTCACTCGCATTCGTCCCAATTATACTCTGAAATAATGTCCGTCCTACCGAACAATTACCTCTCTGACCGTCAGTCTTACCAATGACCGATCAGTCTCTTGAGCTTGTTGACCTCAATCTGGCAACCGTCTGTCCACGAACGACCGGACAATCGCCTCTAATACACTCGATAGGATTCAATCACTCGATGTTCTGCACACAATAACCTACGACCTGCGTTGGTTATTCACACACTCACACATGTGTCCCTATCTTCTGTGGGTCTGTCAATGACGTCTCGTGACCCCCACAACTCTGGTCAACGTTCTCAACTCTGGGTGTATTCTACACCACAATAAATCTCCCGGTCCCGCGCGCGCTCACGGTCCGTTTCTCAATCACACAACTTTCGTTCCAACTCCGCAAGACATCACACAACAATATAACACCGCAATCTACCAAACATCACTCTTTTCATACTCACTCTACTACGAACTGCTACTTCCGCCGCACCGTCACTCTCCGTCAGTTTTCCACGACCTCCGACATCCGTCTCTCGCGGTTCTCTGGATCTGCGTCACTCGGGCTCTATGGGGCAACTTAATCTCCTATCTTGCTCTAGATCTCCCCTTACCATCAAAGGTAACCATCCTACTCTGCTACCAACTGATAACGCCGATTCTTATCTAATTATCTATAAGAACCTTCTGGCCGCCAAGATCTTTTTACCTGTTGAATAGTGTAAAGGAGAGGATGTCATCAGGTTAGATATCAACATTCATTTTGTCTGAAAGGACCACGGACTCCGAATTCAAGTTTGAGAATTTATTATCGCCAAAAATAACTGAACGTGCAAGCACCTCAACACGAGGTTAAAGAAATAGATGGGCACTAATACAAATAATAATCTACGCAGGAGTCTCATCCGACTCAGGATAAGAAGAATAGAAAGTTCTAGAAGGACCAACCAGACTATGATTGCTCCTATTTCTAAGTTGCTCTTCATGGGCCTAAACAAGCTTAAAATCAATTGCTGTCCCTACACTAACGCTAAGTGACATCCCTGCATAACGATTTTCCCAGGCAAGAAAGAATAAAAGGTGTCAGCTGTGAAGACTTCCTAAGAAGTGCAATCACTATATACCTAAGCTCAGCTCTGTCCTTCTCTCAGGTCTCCCCTACCGCTTCTCTGGCCTCCTCCCTCAGGGCACTATCCCTAATACAAAACCATACTACAAAGGTACACGCCTTGTTTACGCCCTCTTGGCCAGGTCTTCTTTCTTGTGCTTTTCCATTGAAACGGTGACTTCATCCTGGACGGTTTCGTTGACCTTGAGTCCCAGGCGCCTTCTCCGCTGAAAGTATCATCCCTAAATTCCATTGCACTCCCCGTACCATGCCTCCCATCTTTCTAACTTTTGAAAACAAAGAGTTAGTCTTTACTAACGAGACATGTGTCCTTGCACCTGCAACAAAAGATACGTTCAACAGAAACCTTCTACTGTGCTAATTAAATCTACCGTTTGTGCCCAGAGAGCCTTTCCAAGAGAAACCCTTTTCGGCCTACATTATAAGCTAACATAAGAATATACCAGGCCTTCCTTAAGCATATGTAGTCAGGCCCTTACATATAACTTTTGAACACACATCTTACTTTTCCCTATAAGCATATTCATTACGATTCTTTATGCAAACAATGAATTACATGTGCAACTTTAATATGGTGCACGTTTAAACTACTGCAATTACATTACATCCACGAACTAATTTCTCTATGCATTATGTTCACACAATTCAATAAGCATTGTATTACATCATTATCCTAACACCATTATACTACTGAGTTCACTTCGTCTCAGTGAACTATTCATTCTTTGCTAAACATGCATGAGTATACAATGGAATATAAACGAATATATGTCTGAATACACATGGGTGCGGTCTATCAGTGATTATGATGCACCCCTACAATTCACAAGAACGTTTCGCTCTATCAAGCTCCTATGCTCATATGCAGAAAGCTGTCTGGATTTCGGCACAGGGGGATGGGGCCCGATGAGCTGTGTTATGCATATGTTTTTTCCTCCATGGAAAAATAGTGTTTTTCATCTACTCTGGTTGTAATGTCCTTGATGATCTGGATAAATTAGACCACTAAAAGCTAAAGAAATCAAAAAACACTATGTAACATCTAAACTGTGCATCCTCAAGGTACATCACCTGCACCCCTGAGACATAACCAGCTCCCCAATTCACACCACAAATGCAACAGCACCATGCAGATGGCTGTGGTGCAGTCATATCACACCCTGACATGTCTCCACCCTCTTCTCCTCCCAGAAGCCTGTTAAAACCGGGCCTTTGATGCCAAGAACAGGCCCACAAAACAGCAGGAGCCTCATCCCTTGGCATAAGGGATGCCTTCTGCCGATACCTTTGCTCCCAAGCAAAATGACGCAAGAAACGAAAAACAACTCCACGCGTAAACTCTTGCTTTCGGTTTCATGTCTCTCTGTCGTATCTTCCTTCTTCTCTCACTTTCCATTTCTTCCTCGGTTACACTCAACGGCTCTCTCTCTCTGTCTTTCTCTCTCTCTCTGTCTTTCTCTCTCTCTCTCTGCCGTTCTCTCCCTCTCTCCATCTTTTCATCGCCCCTTTAATTCTGCGTCTCCCCATCTGCTCAGCACAAAGCTTCAGGAACGCTGAGCCCCCCCTGGCTCGCAGACAGCATCTGAAGAGCCCTGTCTGGGACGTGGCAGTGCGGCGCATCTGAAAGCGAGAGATGCGGCGGTGGGCGGCAAGATGACTTACATTAGAGAACACATTAACACTTCAAAGGCAGCTATGGGGTGAGCTCTGAGGTCTCTCTGGGACATGAAATCTGAAGCTAATGGGCAGAAGAAACACGCAATGAGCATCGTAAGGGTCCTGTGTGAGCCATTGCTCGGATTAGAGTTGCTATTGTATACATAATGTACAGTACATTATGTACTACACGTTCACAGACAGGCAGGGTAGTCACCATAGAAGAGGTGTGTCCAGTATACGTCCAGGAGGGCTGCAAGATTTTCAGAATCACCACTGACTTTGTCAATGAGTTCAATTTACACTAATTAGATGTAAATTAATTTTCTAGGGATATCCTGAAAATCTGGCACAAATCTGATCCTCCTGGGTCTACATTGGGTACCTCTGTGATCAGACCCTTTGTATTTTGTTCACTGTATCACACTGGTGACTGGTCACTGGCCTCATGTGCTTCACGGTGGCATCTCTCACATTTTCAGTGTCTCGCCCACAAGTCCCCTTAGTATCGTATCTTCACAGTATTAATTTGTGGAGTAAGAAAAGTAAGGCACCATTAGTAGTGCTAAAGTTTCACTTAACCACCCCGGCTCGCCACGCCTTCTCAGTACAAGTTCCTTCCAGTTGGAATTCTCTTGCTTTGGATATTTGGCTCTCCCTCCCTCTGACTATCTCCAGGTGAAAGCTGAAGAGAAGAACTCATAAAACCAGCACCAAAAGGCCCAGGTGGGTTGTGTGTGATAAGTAAGTGCTGCAGTCTGTTTTCTCTTTCTATTGTTGGCAGTCTGCTGTCTCTTTCTCTTGTTAGGACAGGTCCCCAAATAACATGATTCAAGCAATTACTTATTAGCCCTTTCGATATTTTCTGTCTAGTAATGGTACTTCTCAATGTAAGACCACTGCACTAATCCATGCAACCTATTGATAAGGTGGATGCACCACAACTGATGCTTCATAGAGGGACTTTTGCATGGGAGGTATAACTTGATGAAAACCTTATCCTTCCAGCCTTGGCAGAATGGCTCTGCTGTCCTTGCAAGCACTTCAGGTATGTACTTCCTATTTTTTTCTTGACACACCAAGGGAAGATCCTCCACTCATAGTTACTCAGTCACATTTTTTTTTTTTTTACAATAATTTAATTTTATTAACATTAAAAAAACATGTTACTTGGATGAGCATGGTCTCATTTTTCATAAACTAAATGCTGTTAGGCTCTATCACCAATCTATATAATAATCTTACTTAGTCACTAAACTCAAATTTAGCGCAGCAAGAAGGTGTGGGCTCCCACTTTACTAAAAATATATGAATGTTGGTCCCCTTCAATACTCAACTCGAAAGACTTTATTTAACATGCATTGGCAAAACCAATAGTTTGGATTCATTTTAGGTGTCTGTGTTCTTTTTTGTTGTTTTTGTATCTGAGTGCACGAACAGAAAACAGCCACACACATACCCATATGCATTGGGACAATACACAGATGTGCGTGTGCATGCAGATAGATACACACATACAGAAACACACAAACACATAGCTACTCACACACATAGGGTACCTTACAGAGGCAGATACAGTTGCACACATGGACACATGCAGCCTGGCACCTGACTCCCCACCACACTCGCAATGTCTGACATTGAAAATATCATACTTTCAAACATGTCCTTTAGCATTGTAGCTCACAATTCACCTGAGCAGATAGATATGCTACCAACTGTAAGCAGGGAATCTAAAGAAAGGTCTGAAAAGTGTGATCTTTGGATACCACATGGCTGTTATTATGTGCCTATTGCTGATTTAAATAAAGCTGATTGCTGGAGAATGGTTTAATTACCGCAGTGCATCTTTGCTGTTTCACTCGGGGCCATTATTAATATGATGGTCATGGCTTTAAGTGCTTGTGGCATTTCAATTATACAGCGTTTACTCTGATGGCACTGCACAGGGTACTGTATAATGTTTTCAGAAAAGCATTGCATTTCTTACATTGTACAATGCTATAAATGATGGAGGCTGTTAATGATTGCTTGAAGAATGACGTCCTTTGTTGTGGTGCCTGAAAGAGCCTTTTTAAATTGAAAGAGCCCAGACAGTGCTTCCAGTAGAAGCATGTCTTAATTACTAAAGTAGCAGACACACACTCTGGTCTTTAATGTAAATAAAGAATAGAAGAGGATGTTTTCCTTGCTGCATTGGAAATAAGATTAATTACAGGCTACTTAATAGTAATATCCTATCATTCTGTTACTTTTGACATCAGAAATTGCACAAGCAATTTTTTGCACTGAAACTTGAAAAAGGTCTTTGTTGGAATGTAATATGTAACTGTCACCTTAAGGAGAATATTTGCAGTTAAAGACATGTTTTGCATATGTGCAAATGTCTATTAATATAGCATTGTTAACAGAAAGTGTAGCTGAGTTTCTTTTTTGTGTGGTCAGCCTGGATTTCTGGCCTTTTTCTGAGCCCTATTTTTTTGGTATTATTATTACTCTGTGCTCTGTGGCACTGGTGTTTTATTCCACAGCACATATACTCTGGCCCTAAAATGGTACTGTATAATTGGTTTCATCCAATTGGTGAATTTAAATCTCCAGTAAGGGTACTGTAAGTTGGCACAGAAATTGCACCAGACTATGGATCCTAATGGTCACATGGGGGCTGCATTGTGTGTTCACAGTACTCATATATGCCATAATATATGTATGAAGGAACCACTACTGTGCTCCAGTTGACCTGTAGTTTCAAATCACTCCATGAACCATTGAAAAGAAAAGTGCCTCTACCGTGTAGGAAAGCCTGGTAAATTGCTTCCAGGATCTGCACGCATTCATTGTTAGGGACCTCCTAAAACTGGCCTCAGTCACAGCAGGAAGAAAATCCACTTCTTGATCCTGACCGAGGGAGGAGACCTGAGCTAAATCGGGGAGTGGTTATGGGATGGTTAGAGCCCTTTCTCATGGACGCAAGGGTAAGCCATTTTGGGTGTAGAACTTCTGAGAATTTGTACAGTAAAGTGTAGAGCAAGAAAGCACTGCTAAGAAGGAAGGCATAGAACAAGAAAGTAGACAGAATGATGTGTGAAAAACTGTCCACTCGCTATCTGGTGCACAGGATAAAACAATATGATTCCTCGCCAACTGCTACTCAGAGCATTTCTGGACTTGGAAAGGCTGTGTCTGAAAAAGAAGCTGCTTGAAAAAAGGACACTAGTTCTCCTGACTCCTGCTGGCACCCAGTGTCTGGAATTGCACTTCAAGGGTCAGGATCTTGGAACACAAAGTGCAGAGGGACTCCTGACTCCAAGATTGCCAGCAGACCACATTGGGTTAGAACCTTAAGAAGCCCTGGGTGGAGAGAGGTCTGGTGCCTAGAAACCTGTCCTAAGGACCTGGGAGCTGTCAAAATGACCATAAAGAACTTTCCCAGAAGTTGAAAACAGCTGTGATATAGTCATTTGTTTCCACCTTTGGAGGACCAGTACAGGTTGCTGAAGTTTACCCAGGGAGGCTGCACCCTTGGTGGCCAAGAAAAGCAGGTCTATTCCTCTCAGAGGTTTTGTCACGCTGAAAATAGGTTCAAGAGGATCTCACATTAAAGGTATTCTGCCTCACAGAGTCCTGCCTGGCTCCTGCTTCAAGCCCTGCCCACTAGAGGATTTTTAAGAACCCAAAAAAGTCACTTCGTGTGAAAGTAAAATCTTGGACTGGGGCAAGGTGTCAAATCTAACCCAACGTTGAAGTGACCTACAAAGCTACAAAATCCAGCTTTGTTCTACTTGGAGCTTTTGGCAACAAAGCAAAAGGCTTCAGCAGTAACTTGACAATGACATATTCCTAATCGAGAGAGCCTCGCCAGCTTCAGCCTTGGACCTTGTCCTGCAGAAGGATTCTGACTTACAAAAAGTAGACTAAGTCACAAAGTTGAAACTTTGACAGGGGATACATGCTTGGTGAATCCTTTTGTGTTGTTCCTGGGTGCTCGTAATACCATTTTACTGCAAACACACGTAATTACTCAATGCGGCATAATGCCATAATTTGGGGAATTTCACACAACAAGCATAATGCGAAATTCCCAAAATGACGCAAATTTAAATTTCACTTGTGCCTTATTGATACTCAATGGCCAAAACTTAATGAGAACACAAATGGGACGATTCTAATGATCCACAAAATCCCATGGCCTTGATGACAGACTTGTAAATCATGAAAAGCCCATGACTGGCAATGGATAAAGGTGCCTGACTAAAAGCCCACTTTCTCACTCTGTGCATCCACTTTGTGCTTCCACTTATTGCACATTTATGAACAATTGATGGCATAAGGTCAGCATGTAACTAAATCTGTCAGCAGCAAGACTGAAAAAACAGTCCTGCTCAAGCACTTCTAATTCTCTTACGTTTCCATGTCATTGTGGCTGTGTGACCAATGTATGTCCCTGCCCTATTTTTTTTTTTTTGTAGAATCCTTACTGCACTATATTTCTGTCAGGTTATATCTGGTCAACAAAACAGCAGTTCTCGTTCTTGAAACTTGTTATATAACTGTGGTTTATAAAGGCTTTCTTTGTACAATCAATCCCGTAGCAACAGAGTAAATACTTCCACAGGAGTCACAAATAAAACATGAGTGTTATTCATGTTCTTGCTTGACAGCGCAGCTGTCGCCAGACAATTATGTGAGCAACACTAGAGAAGGGCTTGGACTCCACTCACATGTTGGGAGCCAAGAGCCCGTTTTGATTGGGCTGAAATTTGGTGCTTCCACATAGAAGTGCTGTTATCATTTTGTTTATTTATCCAGCTGGCTTAGCTTGAACTTTCAGGGGCACACACAACATTGAAATGCTATAAAAATATCTTGGATAACTAAATACTTTATGGTGATTGTCTTTCTCTGGCAACAGCACAGATGAGAGGAGGGTAGTCATTAACCTACATGGGTTGTTAGGTCTGGCTTGAGAGTGCAAGTGCCACCTGACCTTTTGACCCACAGAAATATTATCCTACATTTCTTTGCTTTCACACAAATACATATTAATTCCCAAACTGTTTATCTGTAATGCTTCACATTACCACACAATATTCCTTTAAAACCAGATCTATTGGCATTACCAATGCTTGGTACAGTTTGGACTGCGTATAAATGGGTTGTGAAGATTTAATCTGTTGAGTTGAAGATGAACATTTTGTGAAGTTTATGCTTTATGCACATCTCTGCCTGAAGGTCAAGTTTCTAGTGAAATGTTTTTTTTTATTTCAGCTGGAGATTTTGCCCTCTAAAACATTTTTTATGGTAAGATTATTCAGCAGAAATCTTGTGGGCAGAATAATTCTTGCACTAAAAGTAGACTTCACTCCTACAATGCTTTTTTTCAGAACTTTTAAACGACCTTGATTTTAAAATGTTTACAAATTTTAAGTCCATAAAGTGAGCAATATTAATTTTCAAAAAATTAGCAAAGCAAAGTTGCCTACCTTTGAACAGGCTTATTAAGTCCACAGGCTAATTTAAGCAGTATTACTACTTGGAATTCGTTTGATAAAATAAGAAGTGTATGTTTCTACAGTCAGCGGCATATTTATCAAAGTTTTGTGTCACTCTTGAGCCAAGCAAGGGGACGCAGGGTGACACAAAACCTAGATGAGATTTATAAAGCCACACAAGGCCCCCTTGCGTGGACCTGCGGTGCTTGGTAAATCTGGAATAACACAAGGCAGCAAAGATTGCTGCCTTGTGTTACTCAGCCCGAGGGAGACATTCCATGTGTGGATCCCACGCATTCACTAATGGATTTTGGTGCATTCCCAGATTTACCATGAGTGGTAGACCCGGGAATGTGTCAAAATGCTATGCCTTCCCAGGGGAGGCGTAATGAGGAGAAATATCTTTATCTCTCCTATTTCTTTCCTCTTTCTGCATGCGCTGCATTCTGCAGCACACGTAGAAAGAGGGAAAAGCCTCAAAGGATTGTTTTTGTGCAGGAAGGTATCGCCTCCTGCACAAAAACAATCCTGCCTGCAACGCAGGCACCCTTGCACCATGGAGAAAGGGTGCCTGCATTGGCGCTAGGCAGCAAAGTGTGCAACAGCACAAGGAGTGAGCAAGAATATGCCATATCTTGATAGAAATGGCACATTTCTGCCATCTCCCTTTCATGCAGCGTAGTGCAGCATGGCGTCTTGTTGAGCTGCGTTGCATGAAAAAGGATAACTATGGCCCTTATTTTCTTGTCATTGCTTACGCTGCTTATGGATCGTGAATGAATCAATGAAGTAGCGCTGTTACTGATTTAATAGTATAGGGAGGAGTGTGCAATATCTAATTTCAAATGCAAAGTAGTGTGAAGTCAGGAAATTTTGCTTTTCACAAACATTGGTGCGGCAACCTAACTTCGCTGAGTAAATGCATAGCTTCTCAGCCTCTGATACGCTGCAGCGGCGTACACCACCAAGTAGGGGTGTCCATTGGGAAATGCTGGAATAGCCGTAACCATCCATATTGGCCAGAAGTCCATCTCACCATCCATTTTTCCACAACTGAAAGCCTAGCCCAAATGATCAGGTGTCATGGTGGTCTTCCGGTGAGAAGAATATGGATGGTGCCCGGCCAGCTACGATTCGTCTGCGGCAGTGGGAAAAATTTTCCTACTGTCAAGAAGTGTTTTCCTTTTTAAACATTTTTTTTAGGTTTAACGTCTGATAAAACAATTCTATGAAGTTGTGAAGTGTTTGACTTTGCTGTAATGCACAGTTCTATTTATAAGCTGGAATTGTTGGTATTGCAGACTATCAACCAAATAACAGATTAAACTGCTTCATATTGTTTATAACCAAACTAGGCGTAGTCATGGTACTTGGGTCACTCTCCAACCATCTCAGTGAAGGAGTTGGGAGATGATGCTCTTCCACCATAGACCCAAATGCCAGGGCCACCACTTGATAAAGGCAATCAATGTCATCCCTGCTATGTGACCCTCTGCACAACAATGCTTCAACACTTTGAGTGGCATCTGCCTGCCAACACTATACTTTATTATCACATTGCTGTAATAGTGTGGCCTCCTTTCTAGCTCTCACCCATTCAGTGGGATGGCGCCCAGTGCTGCTTGCCTCCTTCACCATGGACTTCTCTTTATTCTCAGTCGTAGAGCATCCACTTTCTGCCTCCCTACGTTGTGGATTATATATGACTGCATATTGTCTTGTCATGCATGTTAAGAAAACATAATTTTAAAAAAAACATCAGGGAAGGAGTTATTGTGACACCAGGATAGGAGCTGCTGTTTCACAGAGAAGTCCAGTGACGAGGAGGAGGCCATTGGATGAAGAACCCTATGCGGCTATGCAGCCTCAGTCCTAATATTAAATCCATCCATCTGCACAACATCTGGCGTTATCACCTCCCACGGAAGCTGAGGAGGCACTGTGTGTCATTTCGCTAGAGTTCGACTATAAAAAGCTAAACATATGTTGGCACAATTATTTTATATTTACTCAATCTTGATACATTTTGTCTTATGCGGAAGAAGGCTAAAGAGGATGACGTGATAATCCTGAAAAGTACAGAAAACAGACTTTTTCAAGCCAGAATAAGACACTTTTGTTAATTTATTTTACTTCTATTTTTTATAACCTGTGATGGTTTTTTTGTTGCACTCCGGACTAGACACATGCACTATATTTACAAACATATGGATATTGTGGACATGGTGCGTGTTCTACAGATTTATGAAGAGACAGTAGCATGTGGGCTATCAGAGATATACCGTCCACGTTGGCAGATCCTGGGTGTGGAGATGGAAATGCATGTATAGTTATACACAAGTACCATTCTCTGGCTAGCAATCAGAGCTAATGACATGGAAACTTCATGGTGGCAACAGAGAACCTCTGGGTTCAAACCATATTTCCTGGTAAGGGTCTTCTTCATGGCAGAATACCTCATCCTGGCACCCCCCTCTAGGGCCAGTAAGGTGTCCCTCTCTTCAGTTGGATATGCTTCCACTAACTTGCCCTCCAATCCCCCTCAGAATCTTGTGCATTTAAAAAGCTATCTCGTAGGCCTCAAACCATCAATCTATGTCATCTCCCACTCCATATTCATGCACCAGACCCTTGGTAAGTGAGTAATCTCTTCTTAGAGGACACTGAAGATATGCTGCCACCATCTGTGCTGGACTCAGCCATCTTGGCCTTCAAATCCAGCTCTCTCAAGCTCAGCTCCTGAGCTAAAATCATTTTCCTCTTCTCCATGACCAGTTTCTGTTTCTACATATCCAAGTTGAGTTTTGCAAACTCCCACTTGAGCTTCCCTTCTTCCCGCCTGTCCTCCAACTCTTCTGGGGACAAGCCTTTAGAGGAAAAACTGCTGCCTGCTCTGGAGTGAGCCTTCCCTCCATTCAGGCTGGGTCCCCCCCCCCCCACAGGCGCTGCTGGGTCCTTGTTGGAAATGGCCCTTTTTGCAGGGTTATCCCCAAACCTTTTGCTTCTTCCTCCTATTTATTCCTGACCTGTGTTTGTTGGCTATAGGACTCTGGGCACTTTACCACTACTGATCAGTGCTAAAGTGAATATGCTCTCTGTATAAATTGCTATTGTGATTGGTTCTCCCTGATCGGCATATTTGTTTTACCACTAGGTCCCTAGTAAAGTGCACTGAGTGTGCCAGGGCTGGTAAATCTCATGCTACTAGTGGGCCTGTAGCACTGATTGTGCCACCCACATGAGTAGCCCTGAAAAGATGTCTCAGGCCTGCCACCACGGTGCCTGTGTCCAGTATGTTAACTGCCATGTCGACTTGGCAAGTGCATCCACTTGCCAGGCCCTAACCTTCCCTTTTCTTACATATAGAGCACCCCTATGGTAGGACCAAGGTACCCCCCTGGGCAGGGTGCAGTGTATGTGAAAGGTAGGACATGTACTGGTGTGTGCAACATGTCCCGATAGTGAAATACTGCCAATTTCGTTTTTCACTATTGAAAGGCTATTTTGCCCTATAGGACAGAATGGGGAATGCTTTGTAACATTTTACAAGCATATCTTCCCATAGGGATAAGATAGAAAAATGGAGTTTGGTATCCCTGAACTCAGGATTTAATAACACATCTTTTAGTAAAGATGTTTTTTAAATTGTGTGTTTGAAAATACCACTTTTGGAAAGTGGCTATTTTCTTGTTCAACCATCCTGTGTGCCTCTGTCTGTTTGTGGATTGACTATCTGGCTTTGGAGTGACAGGGGCTGGGCAGGTGCAGTGGCTCCAGGAGTCTGGAAAGGTCAGCACTAGGTCGAATAGGCCTGACTGCATTTGGAGTGGTGGGAGGAGTAGCACCTGTACCTGAATAGGGCTGTGCCTGCCTTCCACAATGCTGGCTCTGCCCCCCTGTGGTGTGTCTGGAGCCAAGGCTCACACTGACAATGGATGTTGTTGTACACTTGCAGAGTGTCCCCCAGAGCTGGTTTGAACTGGGCTCAGAGCCCCCTGCACAAAGAGAACAAATACATTTTGGGGTATAAGTATCAGACCCAAAACCCCAGACTTTTAGATCATTCCTGGAATTCAAGAGGAACCTTTGCCAAGGAGAAGAGCTGGAGAGACTGAGGAGACGTACTGCCCTTGCTGTGTGTCTGGGGTTGGCCTGCAGTTGCTGTTTCTGCCAAGGAAAGTAGAAGGACTTTGCTGTGTGCTGTGTCCCCTGCTTGAAGGAGATGTCCAAGGGCCTGAAGTGAGCTGCCCTCCTGTTCTGAAGTCTCAGGGACACAAAGACTTCACCCCCTGCTCCCCTGAACTCTGCTGCTGTGAGTTCTAGCCTGCCACGAGGTGCCTGTGCCAGTTTTGGGCCTCTGGAGGTTGTTGCTGCTGTTTGGGAGGTGGAAGAGACAATAAAACGTGAAGAACTGCTAAGAGCAACGCATTCGTCTTCTTGCGGCTGTTTTCTCGACGCATCTCCACAGCGCGAGAAGAATTTCCACGCATTGCCGTGCTGCTGCGAAAACTATCGCAGCGCCTGTTGCCGCTGCAAGAATCGACGCATTTAGGGATCGTGGCTGAAGAGTACCGATGCAGCGCCGCTCGACGCCACTGCGTCGATCACCGACGCATCCCGGATTTCCATGCATCGTGCCTGTGCGGCAAGTACGTCAGACACATCACCTGTGGACCGGAACTGTCACGAAGAACCGACACATCACTCCCCATACATACCGGATTCGATGCAACCCTTCCTCTGCGTGCAGCGGGACTGTCGCATCACCTCCCCAAGGTCTCAGGAGTGTCGCATCTCTTTGTTTTCCGACTCTGTGTCTGTTTGACTTTTGGAACTTTCACGCATCTATAGGTACATTGGTGAAGTCACGCATCCATAGTTTTCTATGGTACAAGTTCTCAAAACCTTTTGAAACTCATCTTTTTAACTGTGTATGTTGGATTTCTGTCGTTTTGGTCTTGTTTAATTTAGATAAAGATATTTTATTTTTCTAAACTGGTGTGGTGTCCTTTTGTGGTGTTTTCACTGTGTTACTGTGAGTGTTGGTACAAATACTTTACACATTGCCTTTGGGATAAGCCTGTCTGCTTGTGCCAAGCTACCAAGGGGGTGAGCAGGGGTTATCTAAAGTGTGTATCCCCCTTACCCTGACTAGAAGCTAGGGTCCCTATTTGGGCAAAGGTACCTACCTCTGCCAACTAGAGACCCCCATTTGTAACATTGGTGATCAGAGGTGAGGATTTGAACCTGTATTTGTACTTGACCCACAGTGATTGGTGTACATCACTAGTTTAGTGCAGACCACTACGAAACTACATACTGTGTTTTGTTTTTTGGGTCTATTTTTGAGTAACCCTTAAAGTATCCATGAATCATGTCTCAGAAGGGTAAACCAGCAAGTGATGTTGCAGAACTGGAGTTTGATATTGAAATGTTAAGTGGTTACAAAATAGGTCAACTCAAGCAGTTCTGCAGGAGCTTTGGATGTCCCATGAAGAGCAGCTCCAGGAAGGAGGAGCTACAGAAGGCCTTAAGGGCCTGGTGGGAGGCCAAAGAGGCTGGGGAGACAGGTGATGCAGAGGTGGAGGAGGATGCACAGGATCTACCTGTGTCAAGAGTAGCCTCTAGGGCTGGCAGCAACCGTTCCTCTAGAAGATTTTCCCCAGAGGAGTTGGAGGGAAACCAAAGGGTCAGAGATCATGAGTTAGAAGTTATGAGGCTCGAGATGAAAATATTGAAAATGGAGAACCAAAAAGCTGCCATAGAGAGAGAAAAGATGGCAGAGGAGAGCAAGAAGATTTATGCCATGGAAGAAATGAAATTGGCCTTGTCACATGAATTAACAATGAGGGAGCTTGATGTGGAGCTCGAGAGGCTTGAGGCCATGAGTGTCTTAGCTGAAAAGGAAATGTGTGCAGCTCATGAAGTGAGCTTGGCTGGTTTTGAGGTGGAGTCCCGCTCAGATGGTGGCAGCAAAAATGTAGTGTCTAGTGCTGAGGGAGAAGTACACACACCCAGAGATGTGGCGCCTGACTTGAAGGAGGGGGTTGACATACACCAAGGGGTTCAGGGTTATGAGGTATCTCTAGTGGTGTGCAGTGTCCCTGAGGTGGATTGGGGAACTGACACAGGGGATCATATTCCTGGTGGTGGGAGGGACACTCTACTGACTCTTGATGAGAGGTGCAGAGAGAGGGGTTACCCCATGGTAGGAGTCCTGGTGTGTGAGTGTGGAGATCGCCCAGAAGAGTGTGGGTTGAGTGTGTGGGGTACCTGTGTGAGGCACTGGATGGTGGGCAAAGGGTAGCTTGGTTAACAACTGTGGGGGGCTTTGTGATTCAATTGTTGGAGAGCATATTTTAAGTCCCTGTTTTCCAGAGCTATGCCAATACCAGGTGGAGTGTGAGTTCTCTGATTCCAGGGAGCTTGCGCTGGAGGCAGACCTTTTGGTGAATTCCAGAGAGTCTGGAGAAGCTTTTGGGAGTGATCCTGAAGGGGGTGGCTCAGGTTGTCCCCAACCAAGTGAGGTAAGGGAGGTTTGTGGTAGCCCAGATCGGTCCCAGTCTAGTGGGAGAGGTGTTGGGTCCCACGTCCTGGCTCAGAGGGGAAGGAGTGGGAGTGGGCTGTGTCCCAAGGTGCCCGAAACCCAGTCCCAGGGCCTGGTTGGTTCCATAGGTGAACACCAGGAGGGGGGCCTAGTCTGTACTGAGAGGCCATTTCCTGAGGGGGATCCCAAAGTGTCAGGTAGACTAGGGGGGGGCTGCTGTAACAAGCATCCCACCATTTCTGGTGTCTGGTAGCACCGCTCCAGTGGGGAGGGTGTATGAGTCCAGTAAAAAGGGTGAAGGGGGACGCAGTGGGTTAGGGGTTGCCAGCTCTGAGGTCAGAGCACCCAAAGACTGACCAAGGTTAGGCCACTTCTGGCCTGGGGGTCTTCATACTCTGTCAAGTGGACAGGAGGCTGGAGACCTTGGACCAGGCAGACTCTCGTACCACTCATGAGGAGTGTGTTTCCCTTGGCGGGGGTTGGTGTACTCCCCTGGAAGTCCTGGGTTGCCAGGCACACTCCTCCAGCCATTCCAGATGCAGACTTTGCTCCTCATTCCCCAAATCATCCTCCCCCTCTTCTGGCTGTGGCCTTGGCTGCTAACCAGACCCTCAGTACATTTTGAAGCGCCTCCTTTCTAGTGAGGCCTTTAAAAGAACACTTGAAATCCCTGCAGAAACTGTTAAGTTGGGACACCGTGTAGGTTTTCAATTCTCCTGCTCAAACTCCAGTACTGCAGGTACAGCTGTTGGCTCAGAAAACTGAGACATGACTGTTGCAAAAACTGAAAAGGTTGCCAAAGAGAATCAAAAGGGAAAAAAAGTATATTGGTACGTAATGGTCTGCGATATGGAAGTAGAGTACACCAATCACTGTGTGCAATGTACAAATACCAGTCCTATCCTCACCGCTGATCACCAAACCCAGATGTGCATTTCAGAGACAGGCAGAGGCACATAATGGTTAAAGTAAGAAAATGCCAACTTTCTAAAAGTGGCATTTTCAGACTTGCAATTTAAAAACCAACTTCACTAAAAGATGTGTTTTTAAATTGTGAGACCAGAGACACCAACTGTATTCTTTCTATCTTTTCCCAATTGGAAGTTACACTTGTACAGTGTTACAAGGCAGCTCCAATGCTAACCTTTGGGAGAGATGGGACTTCCAGTAATGAAAAATGAATTTAGCAGTCTTTCACTACCAGGACATGTAAAACTCCAAAGTGCATGTCCCACCTTTTAAATACACTGCTCCCTGGCGCTACCTATTACCTACCTTAGGGGTGACGTATATGTAATAAAAGGGAAGGTTTGGGCCTGGCAAGTAGCTTAACTTGCATGGTCGAAATGGCAGCTTAAAACAGCACACACAGGCTCTGCAGTAGCAGGCCTGAGACATGTTTTAAAGGGCTACTCATGTGGGTGTCACAACCAGTGCTGCAGCCCCACTGGCAGCAATTAATTTGCAGGCCCTGGGCACATATAGTGCACTGTACTGGGGACCTATCTGTAAATAAAATATGCCACTCATTAAGAAACCTGATGCCATTACATTTTAGACACAGAGAACATGCACTTTATTCCCTCCCCTATCTTTAAGATCCCAATCTAGCCACTCTCTCTTTAAAAAATCACTAAAGACTTGGCTTTTTGCCACCTCTTCTAATTAATCCTTACTAGGTAGCTGTTTTCTGAGGGCCCGCTAGCGCCAAGATACCTCGGTGATCGCGCGCTTTATAAAATACTTACTTACTAGCACTGGTCAGCAGTGAAAAAGTGAAGAGAGTCCTAGAACCAGCAAAAACGAAGTTCAGCACAGTCAAAACAGGAGGTCAGAAAGCAAAAAGCCAAATGATGCCAGGTATAACAGTCACAAACAGGGAGAGCTTAGGCCAAATCACATGCGCCCCTTCTGAAATACTGATAGCACTGGCGCACATGCTGCCCAGGCGCTGTTGTGAGAGAGAGTTCCCTCATTTTCATTAGGGCGCGGCCCCAAGCAAAGGAAGGAATCTTAATGCCTCTGTGCCCGTGCCGTATTATGGACATGGGCGCAAAGGCAAAGAAGCCGTCAGGAGGCACCCTGAAAGTGTGCCATAAAAAGGTGGCCTCCAGTGAGCATGCCCCCTGGAGAGGCAAACTTCTAGCACTCCCACCCTCTGTGCTGTAAACAGACTAGTTCTAATTGGTTCTCGGTACCTATATGTTTCATTTTTACCCATTGTCCTTACCTAGGGAGAGCACTGGTTCTCCGAGCAGAAGTTAGGAAAATGTTCAAACATGTCACCAGTGGCGGCTGGTGACATTTGAAAGTGGTGAGCGTAAAAGTGACGCCTGAGTGCACCACAGCCAGCGAGCGCAGAGAGCAAGCCCGAGTGACATAAGGGGGGTTTGGGGAGGATCTCCCCGAGAAATTGTTTTTAAAAGATTGAGCAAATGGTGCATTTTCAAGCAAATTTGAGAAAGCAAGAAGGTTAATAAAGCAATTGTGAAAGTGTAGTTAGTACATTGCACTTCCCCATTCTGGAACTGACCCCAAGGCAATGGTAGTAATGCGCAGAGAGTTAATATGCCTACTGCAAAGAACATATAGCATGCAGATCACAAAAAGGTCATATAATGTAAATAGTTCAGTGGATTACTGCTTTTGTTAGAGTCATGCTTTTGTTACTTACAGTTTAAAAGTTACAAGCCTAAGTTAGTGGATAGAGCTAGTAACTGTCATCAGAGAGCTGCATACAAATTGCAAGGCATAGGTTAGAGCGTTATCATTTTTTTTCTCCAGTCATTCATTATCCTAATGCTGCGAAAAGGGTGCATTTGGCTAGAAATTAATTCTTATTTGTATAGTCAACACAACCATGGTGTTACAACTGGTTTTAAATTATACGTTTGTGCTGCTCCAGACCAAACAGTCAGTCTTAAACTATACTACCTACCATTATGGATGACATCATGTGACACCTGCACCATGTAGTCCACGTTTGTTTTATGTAACATTCCCCATGCAATGATTTACACACGTATGCCATTGTCTCTGTATAATGTGTGTGTGTATGAGATGTAAAGGGCTCTGAAACCCTACACTACACAGCACTATTAACAAAAGAAATGCATGTGAGAGAGGGGCTATGGGGAGATGAGGGAGGAGGCTATGTAGGAGCATAGTAGATGCATAGAGACAAGAGTCCCAGATGGATTCGCCTTACAATGATTGCATGTAAAGATGCAGCTTGTCTTAGCTCACTGTAATTCAGTTTATGCCTTGTATAATGATGATGACGCATAACACAATTACACGCTGTGCCATCCGTGGATTGGAATTTGTTACCAGGTATGTTTTGCTAGTTTTAGTTTATACCCTGATTACTAGCTTGAATTTTACTGCTAGCGTTTGGAAGCGGCTGCTTTCAGCACAAACCAGTGTGTTTATCACTTCCAAACGCAATTAGTAAAATGCAAGCCATTTCCCATCCAACATAAGCCATTTGTCACTGCCCCCCGCCCCTCCCCTTCTCAGCAGGCCACTCGTGACAGCTGAGTGATTAGCCAGGTAGTACGTCATCATCATGCACATGGCAATTAGGGGAAAACAAAATCTTCATACCAGGAAGAAAACCCCATAAAAACAGCAGCATCATCCGACCTGTGTAATGTAACGAGTTTGTGCAGGCAATGTGCTCGTGTAAAGCGCTCCAAGAGTTCGCGCTATATAAAAACCTGCAAAAAACACATACACACACACGCACACAGAGTAACAAGAAAAATACTTAATAATTAAGGAAGCTCGATTGTTTAAATAAATACTACAAGCACTCTAGTGACTCTACTTTAAAACACTAACACATAATTCCACTGTTAAACATCCACGTGCAAATTTGATTACTCGGTCATGAGAATGGCCTTTTTGGCGTCACTCATCTGGTCAACCGATTGCTTGTGCATTGACCCTCACCCTCGCGATATAATCGCATCAGATTTCCACTGTATGGACCAATGCTCTGCCGCTTATTCTCAATTAAAATTCAGAACATTGTTTCCCGCCCAGTCCTTTTCACAGAGTCTGATGTAGGCAGTAAACTTGCTGCGTCACGCCAATCTTCTTTTCGCTGCTGCTGTCTGGCCAAGACGGCCTCTGGCTGAAGTGCTGCATGAGTCAGACCACGGGCAGGAACAATAAATAGCAGACACAAATGCAAGCCTGCAGGAAGCATATTTATCATTTAAATCACTGCCGGCTCTTCTATCCATTTTACATATGGATTGGTAAAGCACATTTAAAACATTCTTTTAGGCACGTGTATCCACAAACACTTTACCCTCTGGCTCCAAACTTGCAGGAGGCATCAACTGTGTAAAAACTTAAGCTTCTGCAACAAACTGGATCAACAGTAATGTGTGCTTCCGGCAAAGCGCATTGTCAAAAGTGTACACTACAGATTTACAGCGGCCGCCGGCATGCTCGAGGGTCGCAAGGAGGGGGGGGGAATAAAACAATTAAAATAAAACGTACCTGAGTGCCGGGTACCTCACCGCCTCCACTCCTGGCAGGCCGGTCACGCTGTACTGGTGGGTCCGCATGTTCCTGCTGCAGGAAGCAGGCAGCTTCCCTCCCTACGCAACCAACGCAAGCCAAGCCAATCACAACGCTGGTAGGCGCAGCAGGAGAGCGCCCCAGCCGGGACATTTTCTCTGCATAGAGAAAAAGGGAGAGTGGGCGGTCCTGCTCGAGGGCAGGGGAGTGGCTTACCCACTGTTGTGGGTACTGACTGTTTGGTCGGCTGCAGGGCCGACCAAACAGTCAGTACCCACAACAGTGGGCAAGGCATTCCCCCTGCCCTTGAGCAGGACCGCCCACATGCCCGCCCCCAACCAGGCACAGAGGCACTGCTGCTTTCTCGCAATGCGAGAAGGCAGAAACATAAATGGGAGTTTTTACCGTTTATGTTTCTGCCTTCTCGCACCGCGAGAAAGCAGTGGGGCAACGCCCCGACGCCCCAATGGGGGAGCCGCCACTGCATGTCACTCACAGCTGATGTGTGCCTTACCCAAGCAACACAGCTAATGCATGACATTACGACCTCCCAGACTACTACTGTAGAGTGATCTTTGAGACATTGAAAGGGCTCTTCCTTTCTGTCTGTAAGAGTGTATGCATCCAGCTATATCACTCAGATTGGAACCGGATACTGGCAGGTTATACAAAACATCTCATAATCTGATACAAAACCCACTTACTCATATTGGCAATTATTTTAAATTTCATCCAGGCCTAGTTACCAGCATGTCTGAAGTGCAAAGACAAGTTATCGAGCTGGGTGATAATACACCTTCTAACAATGTCCATTTGTTACCTATATGTTGTGATTTCTTCCACCCCGCTCGATAACAGATCGCATGTAGCTTTTTTGCACGATTCTTTTACCGCAAATTGTACCCTCTTGTCAAAAATTGAAACGAGAATGCATTTCACACAAAAATATGGCACTAAATGACAGATTCGTATTTTGCACAATAACCACTAATTTCACATAATTTACGCTAAATTTTGCATAATTATACAAAAGCAAATTAACCAATCTTTTTGCACACCGCTATTGGTAACCCATAGAACTCTGTAACAGAAGCTCAACAGTAGAGGTGTTCATCTGGAGCCGGTGCCTTATAGGTTGAACACCCTTATGCGACAGGACCTTAAGCCATTAATCTATCACTAAGATATATGCAACTCTTTTTATACAATATACAGACATATAAGATCAGAAGCAAAGGTATAACAAAAGTGAAACTCCCCACTAGAATGCATTGTAGCACATTCATTTTCAAGAGTACTTTCCCTGCACATTAATTGCAGCACTCGTGTCAAGTATGAACAGAGATGTTTTGTGATAGCTTTGCCTATGTGCCAATACTGATATGCTACCATGTGATGTAAATATAGTTTACAAAGACAAGGGAACCCAAACGGTGGTCGGGGACCTTGGGTACGAACTGTTTTAAGGAACAATGGTGCCTAACGGAAAGGTTTTTAAGACAAAACATATGAAATAGAAATGCAATCATATCTACTTTTGGTTGTCCTAATGGACACAATCATTTAATTTAATTTTTAAATGATTGTTTTAAACTTTCCTCATGTCTCAGTCAGAACTCATTGTGGACGACTAGTACGAGTGTGAGAACGAAAGGGTGTGTCCTGCAAATGCGATTACTGAGAGGGTCGGGAGTGTTGTGTTCTGGGGTGTCTGATCACTTGTTCCTCTGTGAGTCAGTAGGAGGGCAAGTGAGACACTATGGCCAGTCGGTCCCAGGCTCATGGGTACTCAGGTGGTAGGATGACTCAGTCCCTGCCTACTAAGGTCCCATAATCCCAAGCATAGTTCTGTGACTCAGAAGAATCCCCGCACATGGCTGCACCCCATCTCATCCCCCATCCTCCCTTCTTCACTCACCTTTGGCAGGTAGCATCCACACAAGGGGATACCACTCCCTCTCATCCACCACCCTCCCTTCTCCACCCACCTTACCAATGTGTGCTAGAGAATCCAGCTGCAGTTCCAAGGGCCAGTCAATGAACACCAGCACTGTGATCTGTCTGCCTGTGGGAAAAGTTTCACAGCTGGGAGATGCGAATTCATAGAGCAGGATGGAGGCTAAGTTTCAAAGTAAAGTAAGTTAGTTAATTGATGACACCACAACAGAATAATTATATATTTATTTTATGCTTCAAATGACCACAGCCAAAAAAATAATAAGGTGATAGAGGAAATGTTTGAATGATTCTCAGCCACCTGCAATCACTTGGGTCGCATTCCAGACCTTTGTTTTTCACCCACTGTGCCCTTTTAGATAACGAGCTGTCTTATGCAATGCAATCCTGATCCTTTAGGAGCAGTCCAACCCGAACTGCAAGGCCAGGTTCCCTCCAGATGGGAAGCAAGCAACCCCAAGCCAGTTTTGACTTACTTAGGTCTCATCAGATAGGTATAGCTTGAGTCTTATGGCACTATGAGCATGGGAGCCACATCTGGGCATACCTATTGCACTTAGGGTGTCTACTGCCAAAACAACAAGCTGATGGAAGGAATGCTTGAAATAATCTCAGTTTCTGCCAATCATTCAGGCCGCATTCCGGGCCAACATTTTTCACCCACGGTGCCATTCTAGACAGAGACCCAACTTATGCAAATCAATCTTGGTCCTACTCCAATTGGAACAGTCTAGCCCGAATTTCAAGGCCAAATCCCCCCAGATGGGAATACAAGCAACTGTAGACTGGTCTCTACAAACTTAAATTTAATCCGTGAAACATAGCTTGAGTCCTAAGGCATCATGGGCACAGGGCCCATGTCTGGGTATACCCATCACACTTAAGGTGACTACAGAAAAAACAACAAGGTAATGGAAGGAATGCTTGAATTAAACTCCACTGTTGTCAATCTCTCAGAGCCACATTCCAGATCATCATTTTTTGCACACTGTGCCATTCTAAACAGCGACCCGCTTAATGCAGAATAGCCCCAGCACATTACACAGGAATATAGTTCTCAGTCTCTTTCCCTGTGGAGATGGTCTTCCCAATAAGAACATGCATTCTGAAATCAGAGGATGTGGGAAGTGATGCAAAGGGGGCCGGGGAGAGGGTGGTACCCAAAACATCAGCTACTTGGTTAGTGGATATAGTTTGCATCTGTGGCTCTTGGTAGAAAGATTTACCTATATTCTTTATTTAACATAAGAATGGGTGACGTTCGTCCCAGGTGTTCTCTTGTTTGTCGTACACTACATGGGGCTAGTAGTAGAAATCTGTTGTTAAGTGAGGTGTATTTTGCAGGAAGGGATGTCTTTGATCCGTAAACAAAAATGTTTCGGCTTCGTTCAGTGGGCTTTAGCCATATTTTTGTGTTAAACCTCAGACTCTGCTCCATCCATGTCAATATTTGGGAATCCTTAAGAGGAAGTGTTGCACCGTTAGTAACGCCTTACACATTACTGATAAGTGTATCGGGTCAATTTATTCAGCATCATAACAAGTTTATTCACAGAGACGAGATCCGCTGTAACTGTCGCCCATAGAACATTTGTAATATCTCAACTATTCATTGTCTAACTGGTGTGCCCCAATTATGTATTGAGTCGCCAGTACTGTTTAATTATTACCCCATACATTAGACTTCTTTCTTCTTGGGGGCGTTTCCCTGTGCCCTGCCCCTCCCTCGTGTGTCTGTGCGCGTGAGGCTTTCGGGCTGGGGGCCTGATTCACAGAACTAACTTACGTCAAAAACGTAAAGTTAGTACTTTTTGGTATTCACAGAATACACTTACTCATTTTGGTATTCACAGAATGAACTTACTCATTTCGGTATTCACAGAAGTTAGTAGTCCTAACTTTAGGACTCCTAAATGCCTTCTGTGAATACCGAAAGTCTTAAAGTTAGGATTTTTCTCAGTTTAGGAGTAGTAAAGTTAGGAGTCCTAACTGGGGAAATAAGGGAGGAAGCCAGAGCCAGAAGAAAAATAGAAAAACAAATAACAACAAAGACACATTTTGAGTAAAAGCGGGAACATCAGATAAACAGAATAAAAGCAGGCAATCAAAATGAAAGAAGGGGATTGGAGGCAATCCGAAAGAAACACAGACAGGAGGCATGAAATTAAAGAGAGACAGCTAACAACCAGACAAGCCAATCAGAATCAGACACTGAGAGCGCCCATAATATGAAGGAGAACTGGCATTCAATTTCAAGCCAGGAATGAAAGATTATCAGACATCTTATTTAAAGTGTGAGAAATCCACATGTGAGGGACACATCTTATAAAAGTCATTTGTCAAAGTATCTAATTCATATTCTTTTAATGGGAATTCCGCTCACCCCCCAACACCACCCCAGAGTCACCAAAATGAACTTTACCTGGCTCAATGCACTTCCTTTTAAGCTAACCACATTAACATATTTGTTAAAAATCCAGAGCTAGTTGGCGGTGTCCTCCATGACAAAGGGAATAATAGCAGCTATGCAGAAATGTTCAGAAATCTAGTTTGCAGCTTTGTTTCATCAGTGATTGGAGAGGAGGTTGGAAAGGTGTACTTTATATCTGTGCCATGGCAATGAAATGGATCATATATTTAATCCTCCGCCTCCAAGCTATCAGGGCAGGTTGAGAGGTATGGCCAAAGTTAGTATACATACCCTTTTGGGATTAGTTTATGTCCACGCGCCCATGATGTAGGAGCCAGGCAAGGTGGCTCTTGCGTCACATCTATTACTTCCTGACCTCTTTCTGAGAGGACACCCTGTGAAAAACTCCACCCTCATTACACAGTTGTTGCCTTTTTGACTGTCTCATTCAAGTTATATTTGCTTTTACTGCATATCACTTTTTCAATAAGTCATATAGTATCGATTTTTGAAAAACTTTTTGACAACTCTTTTTTATTTGTTTCTTATTTTTTGGAGAACCTCTCTGTCCTGCTTAAAACCCCACTCTATGAATAAAGAAATTTGTGCGTGAAGCCAAAGATGAAAGTAAGTGAATCTGAGTAGCTGCATTATTCTGGAAATTTGCACTACTTTGTGCATCTGGAATGCACTAAGGGCATTTTTATGACTTTGGTGATCTTAAGAGCGCCAAAGCCATAAGAAACCGTCTGGCATATTATGACTTTTTTTGGCTCTGGCGGGCGGTTCTTTGGCTGTGCCTATGAAAAAGGCACCACAATGGGAGCGTCAAAGGCAGTTCCTGCAGGGCATGGACTGCGAAGTCCATGCCCTGCAGGAACTGAGGGTGAATGCATACAGGGGGGTACACCATGTGCTCCCCTGCATACATCCCCTGGCGCAGAGACAACAAGGGACCCTGCAGGACCCCCTTTGTTTCCTCCCCGCTACACTTTTCATGGCGGTGACAAAACTTCTAATATGCTGGGCAGTGCCGCAGCGGCACCACCAGCATAGTAGTGGTCTCTGACCGCTGCAAGACCGCCAAGCAGGGTCGGACTGGCCATAGCGGGCACTGGGCGTTTCCCCAGTGGGCCGCTAGGTTGGGGGCCGATTTTGGGCCCCAGGGGGCCGTTTTTCTAACCGGGGCCCGCAATATCGGCCCCCGGTAACCAAATCGGGCGAAACAGGGACTAGCAACCAGCTCGGCCCTCCCCCCCAGGGGGGCCGACCGAGCTGTTTGCCAGGGCCGGTTTCGGTTCCCAGTCCAGCCCTGCCGCCAAGGAGTGCGGATCCCTGGCGGCAGCAGCGGTCCCATGGCGGTCTGACTGTACTACTTTTAATAGGGCGGTCGGACCACCGGTGCACACCGCCACCGTGGGTTTGGTGGTCCATCAGACCGTCAAACTCATAATAAGGCCCTTAGTCCATCCCCTGCTTCGTATAACCTCTGCACTTCTGCTTTCTACAGTATGAACCCCAATGCCATGCATTCGAATGCACCAAACGTGAAATCCTTTCTCTTTAAGCAAAGAATATGAGAGCTTTCTTCTGCTGCCAGACACCTTTACCAGCCAAGAAACTGCTTAGAAAAAGAGGTGCTGTCAGCAGCGTCATTGCGTGGTCGCAAGCTGTTCCGAAGAGCGTCTTTTTATAAAAAAAGGAAAAGAAAACAAGAAAAGTGAAGAAAATTCCCAGCAGGGCTAATAAACCTTAAGTTATTAGGCTGCCAGCCTAATTATTTCTTGAAACTCCCTCGTTATTCTCCCCACTGTGCAGAATTTATAAGAGGTATTCAACTGCAGGAATGGGATATAAGGACCCCAGCAGCGCAGGCGCAGCCAGCGCTACACACTTTGTAATATTTCACAAAAGCGAGTAGTGCACCTTTCAAAGAGCTGGTGATGTGAGTCTACAGATCCGCCAGCTCTTCCCCTATGTGGAACCCACTGAATAAACTCTTCACCCCAGACGCTGAGGCAGCTTCAAGTGCAGATGAGAGGAGCCTCGCTGAGCCGCATCCTTTGCAAGTTTTCCTTCAAGAACATTCTGTGCTTTCTAATCTCCTCTCTTTTCTTTGTGTGTGTTTTATATGTAAATGCATGTTTCTTAGTCTGAAAGGCTGAACAAAGTTGACGACGCCGCAAGATGTCACATGTCGCTTATTGATTCGCATTTGTCCTGGAAACATCAAAATTAAAATGACCTTTGAATCTCTGCAGATCAAGGGGCCGAAGGGAGCGAGAATTGTGGCTGTTTCCCCACTTCTCTCCTGGTTTGCCATATTGTAGACGCGATCTCAGTAAACATAGTTTAAGGTCTTCTTTCTGCCACATCTATTGCATATTCATAGAATGTAGTCCTTCTTCTGAGTTACAATGGAAGACGGACTCAACGAAGTATGCCAACTGTTTACTTTTGTTTTATTTCAAATGTTCAATGTGCAAGTGCCCTCAGAGGGTTTGGAAAGTGCAAGTGCTGAACTAATTCTTGAGGAGAGAGCAGGAAAGTGGCTGCTCTAAGTGTTGGAAATGGAAAAAATACTCTGATGGCTCAAAAACGAGGAGTTCGTGGGTGGCCAGCAGAAAGGGGGCGGAGACATGAGGAGTAATAGCTGAGAGTCAACTTATATTTAAAAAAAAAAACTCTGCCGGCAGGGACAAATATGATAATAAATATGTTATGGCTTAATTAATTGCACACAAACCGACGATATTAAACAATATTTTATGGGTTAAGGCACCTGCTTCAGATATCGTTATGTACCCAGCAGTTTCCAGTGTTTAATAACATTAAGATACCTTGGAAAATGCATTTAATATAAAATGTATGAGCAGTCTAATCACAGGTTGAACTCATCATAAAATAGCAGAGAGGATTTATGTGTCTTTTAGAAAGTAGAACATGCAGCATGAAGGTCACAGATGTGTATTTTATGTAGACAGCTCAGTAGGTTACTGCTTATGTTGTGGAGATCCCAGTGTGACCTGCAGGTCACAAGTTACAATCCTTGTGATATATATCTCAAAGAGTTACGAACCTGCATCAAAGAGCTCCATACATACTACAAGGCATAAAGGTTGACAGATGTAGCGGACATTCCTACAGTGCGTGCATATCTCTTTCCTACAGAGCTTTGAAAACTTAAAACCCTGCCTCCAAATCATTGTTTTGCTCAAGCACTTGTGAAGTGGGCTGCTGAATGTCTTTATTTCCTCAATGGCCTTAACATTTAGGTGCTAAAGCTCCAGCTAGCCCCCAGCCAGGTTGAGACTAGAATAAAAGGAGTGCTGGTGGCCCATTAAGTGAGGCATTTGTGCTAGAATTAGGTGGAACTGAAAGTAAGAGACCTCTCTTACCTCCTGCAGGTTGCTCATCTCAACACAAAGCAGCAGGAAATATGCAGGCACACTGACTTTGTCTCGGTTTCACAAAATGTACTGGAACAAAGACAGCACTTTACACAGAGGCCAGTCCAGAAGAAGGATCCGGCTCAATATTAGCTTCTGGGTCTGGCATCCAGATGGATCTCACTCATTTCTGTTGCCGGCTGCTGGTATCCTGAGACTGTTTGCACACTTCAACAATGACCAAATGAACATATCATAGAAGAGTGGGTTTGTAGCAGGACAAGGAAAATTCATGATTGCACCTATTGGAAGTGCTGCCGATCATCACCTTTGAAAGAGTATTTTTATTATGCTGACATTCAGTAAAAGTGGATTGAAGAAACATAATCTGCATTAAATATTGGCCCCCCCAGCAAGGGTGTTGATTCCTTCCCTAAGAATGGCATGCTCTGGTGTAGAGGTTTTGAATTAATCCACCTAGACTAGTACAGGTGGTACTGCAGGCTATTGGGTCAATGTGCCACTGCAGCAGAAGAGTAAAGAAGGAACAGGATGAGTGTGACAGCTGTGCGTACAATGCCTGGATGCAGTGAAAGGTGAAGGGTCAACCGCAGAAGTGAGGGAAGCGTCTTTTAGACGCACACAAACCCCCCCAGCATAGTCTACACTAATGCCATAGGTGAGAAAGAATGCAGACAGCAAGAGGAAAGCCAAACTGGGCCATCACAGGCAGTGGTGCACTTAACACAAATTTGCCTGTGGTCAGTATACTTAGTCGTAGATTTATCACACTTTGCAAAGTCACAAAAATGGATGCAAACCAAGTAAAGTGTTGATAATGTATTTACTTTCTAATCTATAACTTTATTTGTGCTGGAAAGTAGTCCTAAAGGTATCAAAAATAACGCTTTGTGCTACTTTCTGTTGCTTTACATCAAAGTGGTGTTCAGTAGGTGGAAAATGTGCGTTCCAACATTGCCACCTGTGATTTTTGACGGAAAAGCATATCTACTAACAATGATAGACACAAATCCAATAAATAACACTTCCTTGAGGCAGGCACTCTCAAGGAGAAGTGTTTTTATTTATCCTAAAGTTTCCCACACTATGTGCTGCATTGTACAACACACATACAATGAGTGAAAAGTTTTAAAGTATGACTAAATATAGTATTTTTTACTGGAAGGCTAACCAGTAAGAGCAATTATTTACTATTACTGGCAGATGTCACTTAATCCTGGGGCAATTTTCTATCACAGAATGATCGATATCCACAGCAGCAAGCATTGTGATGAAAAAATATGATATTTGACATCCTGTTGCTTTATAAGGGAGATTTCACTGTTTTCTTCAAAGTATGTATTGTGCAGAACATTTTGTTCGTAAAAAGGATCCATACAACATAGACTGTCACAATCAATTTTCAAGAGGGAGAGACAAAGTGCAAGCATTCGGAAGTTGAAAACCATGCCATAAACTTCCACAAAGCTTGAAACAATCTTGGCAATTTCACAGACTCTAATTGATAGTGGGTCTCGGATAAATCAGGTCAGAATATCAAAATCAACCTAAAACCTGGGTCAAGACCTAGGGATCTAATTTCAATTCCTGTGTGACCACAAGCGTTTTCTGCTGACAAATTTCAGCAGATCGAACCTTCTGCAATTTATCAGGTGAAGAGGCCCAGAAAAAGTCAAAAAATGCAGAATTTTGTGTTAAATACTGATTCCACCTGCTATACCTCATTTTTAAGTGAAAATGTGCAATTTGTGGTATTTACAGCACTCAGTAAATACTTCACCACCAGTAATATTATCCAGGTGAAGTAAATAATGCACTCTTTTCCACCCCTGTGAGGCTGGTCCTAAAAGATGGAATCTTCAGAATGGCAGTGGTGTTTCAACAATGTCACAGTGTATGTAGGGTAACAGCCTGGACTTCTAACCCTGACGATATTGATAACTTGTAATTAGATTGTCATTTGAAAATGTAATTCTGCATAAACTTGAGAACCAGATGTAAATATTTAGAAGGATTTCTGGATAGTTGGGTATCTGCTGGAAGTTTGTATAGAGCTGAGTCCGCAGCCCAGCAGTTTCTTCTGAAGCATTCCTCTGATGCGGAAATGTCCACTTGAAGCTCAATCCCAATGGCGATGGAACTTCTCTTCGGATCAGCATTAGGGGACAATATTGAGCCACAAACAAGTACTCTATCAATCAATCAGGGGTTTGTAAAGTGCACTACTCCCCCATTAGGGTCTCACGGCTTAGGGGGGGGGGTGTGCAGCTCCGTTGGAGTCATTCGAAGAGCCAGGTCTTGAGGTCTTTCCTGAATTGGTGCAGTGTAGGGCTTCGCCGGACTGTTTGGGTAGTGCACTATTATGATTTTTTAGGCACAATGGCCAGAGTTGACGACTGTGGAACCAGGTTCGAGTCCTGGCGTTGGCTCAACATCCTGTGATTCTGGGCAAATCACTTAATCTCACCTTTGCAGAAAAAATTTATCTGACCTTGTGTAATGTAACTGGTGCTCATGTAAAGCTCTCCAATGCCATTGGGCCGAATTCACGCTATATAAAGCTGCAAAAATAAATGGTCCTGGCAGTGCAAGGGTTAATTGAGCTGCTATCATAGGCTGGGAGTTTAGCTTGATCTGTAGCAGAGAAGGTGAAAGAGGGGCCTCTGTTTAATTCAAAGCAGAATTGGTGCCTTCTTCCTTCCCTGGGAGAGTTAGCATTTCATTTCTGAAAGGGCAGCCGGTAAGTGTGGCTTTCCTTTCATCTGCTGCAGCGAATTGGACCAGCTTAGGTCATTTAAATACCACACGCAAGATGGGAGACCTGGAAGGGGCCTTTCCTGCCTTTTGTCTCTGATCTTTTGGGGGCATCTTTTGTAAGATTTGAATTAGCTTCCCTGACATTATTGTCTCACCGAGCACTGCGGCGCTGACTCTGTTTGCTTTGTGCCTCGGCAGCGGAACCAGGAAAATCGAAACTAATTCGCTGTACAGATAAAAATAATTTCCAAAGATGTAATTGTCCCTGTTCCATTTTGTCAGCCGTCTCCGTTTTCTAAGCTCGATTTGTGATTACACTTTTTTACTCTCATGCTCTTGAAAATGTCATATATTACAATAATGCGCTGTTTCTGCACTGCACGGAGACACAATGACGGTGCACTTAAGATTCTCACACGAAGGTCTGCACGGAGTAAATTACCGCCGTTGGAGCGGGTGTAAAATAGGGGGTAAAGTGGTACCTTAGCTTGTGAGTCACAAGTTGCCAATATATTTTTACATCCTTTTGTGACACATGCTCTTTCGTTGCCTCTTTCTTTTTCCTTCTTTTTTTCTTTTGTACTTTCTTTCTTTCTTTCTTTCCTACATTCCTACTTTCTTTTCTTCCTGCATTCTTTCTTTTTGCCTTTTATCTTCCTTTCATCGCCCTCCCTTCATTCTTTTTTTATTTTTGCCTTTTCTGTTTTTTCCTTCCCTCCTCCTTTTTGCTTTCTTTCCTTCTTCCCTCCTTTATTCCATTTTGCCTCCCTCCCTTCCATTTTACCTTCCTTTTTGCCCTTCTCCCTTCCTTTTTTATCTTTCTTCCTTTTTTTCTTCCTTCCTTTGCCTTTTTTCTCAAAGGCAAGGCTAGCAGCCAATGCCAGTTGGATGGCTTTTTTAGGTCTGTCTTAGCCAAGACCTTTTGACTTTACTAAAAGTATGTATAACTTAGTTACTTATGGGGTTTCAGGCAGATTTTATCCATTAGTCTGTGATTGTATCCTCCATTTTTCTTCCACCCACTCCAGCAAGCATCAAAGGGCAATGTTAGCCCACTTCACCCATTGACTGACTTCACTATGAATTATGGCATGCTGCCCTTTCTGTAGCAGCACTTCCAAACACAAGGTAGTTCCCTTCAGTGCCAGGAGTACTATGGCAATGTGTACTTTTTTGAGACCAGGAAAACACTTTTGCCTTTAGCCATTTATTTTAGATTTTATGAGGGCCCGACAGCTTCTCAAACAATAAAGCTTTGGAAACACCATAACAAATTAAAACAAGAATTGCCAAAAGACAATGCTAGACTTATTGGCTTTTCCAATGCTTGTTTATTGAGTTTCTTTGCCATAATACATACAAAGTTCTACACACAGAGCCTACAAAAATAATTTGATCAACTTCTTCCAAGACACATTATTGTTCAAAGATGTAAAAAAGAAAGAGGCAAGTGACCTGTGCAGACATAAATATTTAACTAGGTTACAGGGGTTCATGTCACAGGGGAAGAAAATAAGGAAATGAAGGGGAAGAAGAAAAAAATGCACTTACCAATCACAAAATACAAATTTAAATAAATTGCAATCAATACCATAGATAAGTGGAAGAATATGGACCAAGTATTTTAAGCCCCCCAAAGGACCGCTTCCTTGGGGTTTGCCTGGTAAGATGCTACTCTTGGAAATTTAGCTGAAGAGTACAAGTGTAATAAAATGCCTCATTCTTGAGTTTACATTTTTTTTATTGATTAGCAGAGGCGTGCCAGTAAACATCTGTTGCTGAATTCTTATGTAATGCTATTTAATATAAAAGTTAATTGTAAAGCATTACATGGTCTATCTTATTCCACCATTTTGAGGAGTGCTGAAAGAGATTCCACTGTGCATATCAATTAATAAAGTGCTATTTTTATAACAAAAATAGGAAAGGAAAAAGAAAATAGTGATAATAATAACAATAATAATAATATTTTGCATTATTTATGTGACCCAAGCTTTTCCTGTTTGTCCAAAAGAAAGGAAAACGCAATATGAATGTAAAGAGCATTGCAAAGAAAGTGCATGTCCTATAAAGTGCTTACTTCTGCCATTAAACATGGGGATGTTCACCAAAGCTTTATCAATCTTGCTATTTATTCCCCCGTTATTGTCCTTATCCATTCTGATAGAACAATAGGTTGTAAAGTGTATGTTATTCTTCTATTCTTGAAGAGTGGGACACTTAGGGAAGAGGTGTGGCGCAGCGGCCAGAGCAGCTGACTCCGGAGCACAGGGGCTCACGGTTCGATCGCCAGCGGCAGGTTAGCCCAGCACCATGTGAGTCTGGGCAGTCGCTCACTTAATCTTCCCGACGGCCCCCAGTACCTTGACACCCTCGGGTAATCGTTCGCGCTTTACAAATACTGGTATTATTATTACTTTTCATCCTTCCAATGGAGGCTAGCCAACTATCTATACCAAAGGGCCAATACAGATCAAGTTTGTTAGCCAACGGGCCCAGCTGATTCAGCCCGAGCAGGGCCATTGTAGTAGTAAGAGGAATAGCTTCAACTAACAACAAACAATAAACATGAACCAGTTCATTAAATGCTCAGTCCACCCACCCTGTACAGAGTTGGGCAGACTGTCTGCTTTCTGTCGGTGGTGGCCCAGTTGGCCCCATCAACAGGAAGCCTAATCCAATGGCCTAATAAAGCACTGGCCATTGGAGTAAGGGCATCACACTGCCCGCTTTACTTAGGGCTGATAGTCCAGTAGCAGTTTTATCTGTCCGTCACTGCCAGAAAAATCCTAGCGGTGATGAGCAAACATTTTTAAATTTTCTCCCTTGGTCTGGAGGTCATTAGTTATTTGTTTTTCAAAAACAAACTCCACTTTGTGGTTTTGGAAAAGCAAAAACGGTAGTTAATCTGAAGGTACAGTGATCACCATTGGGCCAGCAGTGATCTCTAAATTTGGCGGTCTTCTGTTGATCAGGGTGGCAGAGGTAATGCTGTCCGCCTCCATCACAGACTACCATACAGTAAATCGGGCCCTTAAAGGGCATAGACTCGCATCCACCCATCTGTCCAACTGTCCTTCCTTTTCTCCGTTTTTTTGTCAGACTCCTGCCTGTTTATGACTGTCTGCTGCTTTGCTGTCTGACTGTATTTGAGTTGTGTGAAGTGGAATCTCTGTCTGAATGTCTGCCTCTGTGTGTGAGTGTCTCTGTATTGATCTATGAGCAAGAGTACATGTATTGGTCCGTGTGGATGAGGGACTGCGTGTCTCATGGTCATTGCTCTTGAGTGTGTTTAGGTGTCTGTGCACTAATACCTTTTCTTCTTGCTCTGGGTACATAGGTGGCTGCATGTCTGGTTATCCATGAGCATGCGTGCATGCAGATCGTGTTGTCCTTGCTCATGGGTAACTGCAAGTTTACTCTGTATGCGTATTTATATACATGTGTGTGAGCAATGACAATATGTGTATATGTCTGTAATATGTGTATACAAAAGCCAAACCTATTGGCTTTGTCAATACCAAATAAACTATTTCTCAGTACAGGGTGGATCATTTGCAAATGAATGAATTCTACATTCATTAAGTTTATTTCAACCATGAACACTATAGAACATTTCGGGCAATCATGGAAACTACAAGTCACTGAAACCTATACAGCATATGTGCTAAAAGATTCATGTGTTTGGTGGGAAGGGATTTTTCTGGTTGGCACTGCATAGGCAGATTCCCCAGAGTGGGGCTAGCATTCAATCTCACCCCACTTCTGTTCATAATCACAGACTTACTTGAGGAAATGAACAGGCCCGGCTCCAGGATTTTTGATCTAGGAGGGCCATGAGGATGGCAGTGGCTAAAAAAAATACAAAAAAATATTTTGGTGATCTGATATTTTAGGTGCTCACCTTTGTCCAATGTTGACATTTTTAACACAATGACCACCAACCAATGAGCTACATACTTCCCTTTCCCTGTTTCAAGTATTCCTCCACCAGGGCTTCTGGTTTTGATGAAAGGAAAGGATGCTGCATGCTAGAACTTTAAGATGCAGAAGGAGTGCAGCATGTTCATGGTCATATGCAACAGTAGAAATATTCCTACGGCCACACAGAAACAATTTCCTGCTTTTCACTTTAAAAAATATATATTTTGGCAGCTTCGCATTTTGCAAAGCATTGGATTTTTAAAATGTGATACTCTAAGCCTTGTAAATATTTTCTACACCCCTATCTAATCACATAATACACAGTTTGCAATTCTTTATTTTTTTCTCCACATATATGTTCACTCTAAAAAGCAAACATGGTTCTGGCTCAAGTGCAGAAAACCACTGAAAATCACCAGTTGCGGTTACTAACACACACAACATTCACACCATAACTCCCATCACTAAGATGCTAAAAATACCAATTTGCCATTAGAACAAAGATAAAAAAAAGAGCTATCAAGAGAACGACATGGTGAACAGCACGAGTAATGTGTGGTGTGATGTTGTTAACCATAACCGGTGAATATCAGGCATTCCCGGCCTTTGAGCCAGAAATATAACTCAGTGCCTTTTTCAGTAAATAAAGGGGGATTCAAACTCCATTTTTGGCTAACCTTTTGAAATATTTGAATAAAGTATACAAAATTTCAGACACCATCTTGGAATGTACATGGGATCACACAAACAAAGTTAAGTGATCCTTGATCAAGGTTTTTATAGATTATAGGATGAAGAGAATTTTTAAAAATATATATTTTATCGAGCTTTTCATTTTTTATGTTCATTTAAACAATTGGTAACTTTTCGGTGACAACACTGCAAAAGGAATATTGACTAATGCAGACAAAATGGCATGATATTCCACCTGTCCTTTTATAAGCAGTTTTATCTACAAAATATTTGTTGCAGAGAATTCTTATAATTAATAATCACTTTGCTAGTGGCTCTATGGCACATTGCTACCTGTTCTGCTTGACTTGCACTCCTTAATCAAGTCTGTAATGTTCCTCTCATGTACTCCAAGTTGTTTATAAATATCTTTAGAGAGCCCCTCCCTTTACATCCCACCTTGTCCGCTGCCATACTCCAGTCCATTTTGCAGGTCGATTCCTCAGTGGCTAGTCGCAATGGGCTGCCCCATCATAGTGTTATATCTCTCCTTGGTAGGGGTACCTCATTGTCGCCTCCAGCTTCCTACCAACGTACTCCCAGTATTTGTCTATGACCGAGGAACTCCACAATGTGTAGAGCCTCATAAGCATATTTCAGTTTTTGTTCACCCAAATATCCACAGCTGAACCCTTGTGTAGTACACTGTATGGAGGATTTTCAGTTGGACCAAGCGGAAATCATATCTTGCTAATACTTTTGGGATATATGCACACGATTACTACAGTCACCCATTTTCTCTTGGGCCTGTGTCATTCTCTATCTGGCTTTGAGGCCACTCAGTTTTTTTGTGTGTGGACCATCAAGATAAATGTTTTTGACCTTTCTAGCCGTATAGGTTTTTTGTAACCTTTATTTGATTTGAAATTCTGTAAATGGTACTTAACATTACACCTTCCAACATAATTTTGGAAAGGATTAGGTATTTTTTATGGTGTTATAATGTATTTTCTTTTTTTTTTTTTTTACTGAACTGCTGTTTCAGTAGTTTTTAGGTTTTGTTCCTTAGGTGTTGTCTACCCTGCTGCAAATGTATCTTCAACATCTATTGAAACCTCTTTTTTATCTGACAATAATTATATAATCACCTGTTTTTAGGTTTCACCTGAGACAGGCACGTGCTGGTGCATGTGATCTCACTTGTGACACATCTTGTTTACTATAAGGGGCTTGGAGCCGGACAATTGCTTACCATTTGTTATCTTCATGGTCACTTTTATTTGCTGCCTTCTAATTGTCTAGTGCATGCTGATTTCACTTCCTCTTCTTTCGTTTGGAGCATAGACCAAGTACTGATTCATTAATTTGGATTAGTGTCCTTTAGCTGCTTAAACAGCGATTGAGGTACTATTGCCTTCTTCCCTTCCACCTCTCATTTTCTTTCTTCTCCCCCTTATGTTGTTTCTTTCTTTTTCCCTATATTGCTTTTCCCTCCCACCTCTCATTTTCTTTCTTCTTCCCCCTTGTTGCTTCTTTTTTCCCCCATGATGCTTCTTCCCATGTTGCTTATTCCCTCCAACCTCCCATTGTCCGTGTTGCTTCTTCCCTCCCACCCTCCCTTGCATTGTCAGTATTGCCCCACCTGCCCTGCTGCACAGTGTTTACTTTCAACATTATTTAGTTCTTGTAATATGGTTCCTCCAAACAATCACACTGGCAGAAATCACTATTTGTTTTGGTAGTCTTAGGTGAGAGGTCAAGAGTTGGATCAATTTCAGCCTGAATGACTTCAACCACGTGATCAGATTGTTATGTTTAACAGTGGGTCCTGCAAGGAATCACTTGCAGCAGAAAGCTGTCCGTCTTTACAGTGCATACCAAGAACCAAATGATTGCTGCTTAGACTATAGTTAGGGTGACCAGGCGTCCCGGATTTGCCAGGACGGTCCCCATTTTTCACCAGCTGTCCGGGCAGATTTCGAGAAATTTAGCTCATGTCCCGGTTTTTGGAGAGGGTCGACTAAAAACGGGGTAGGTGTTTTTATGTTTTACAAAGCGGGGATAGTTAGCAGTTGTTCCAAGAAAGCAATTTAATTCACAGGCAAGCTACTGGGTTTAAAAATAGCATCTTATGTATGTTCTTACTGCTTGTTTTGTAATTCTCTGCTGAGGAGCGCTGTCATTCTGTGCGCTCGCTTGACGTAAAATTATAGTCCTTCTTCTATTTTTGTGAAATGTCCCGGGTTTTTGCTTTAAAATTCTGGTCACCCTAACTATAGTGTATCTATCCAAGACTAAAGGTCTCATTTTATGTACTTCACAAGGATGAACATCTGCCAGACTAGTATTTGAGCCTGAGAACTGGTGCAGGTTACACAAAGGTCACGGCAGCCGGCACCTAACCAACTAGGCTATTTTACATGCCTGTGGAGGATCAGGGCTCCAGTTGTTCTAGGCCACACTTGCACCAGGATCACAAAAAAATATGTCCGAGCAAATCCATGTATTAGTTTGTAGAGCAGTGTATACAAAACCCCTCCCTCAAAGACACCTCTGCATACTGGCCTTTATAACCGTGCAAAAGTGGAAACCATGGAAACTATGCAAAAGTGGGTTCATGTGCCTACTGCCTATATCTAGGTAATCTGAAGTCCATGTGTACTCAGTGGGGCCAACTCAGCCCACCAGCCTTGCGAGTTTGATTACAAATATAAGTATCACGCAGATATAAATATACATGTTAATGGATCCTGTAGAAACCCATTATGACCCTGGAAATGCCAGTTGTGGCGAGAAGCCAGAAGCAGACTGGCCAAGTGGGACATTTCATCTCCGTAGACTGGCAGACCTTCAATTGACACTGCCCAAGCCATCACGACCCTTCTGAGAACTGAAGGCCAGTCACCTCCACACCTGCGCCATTACTGCTCCAGTCTAAAAACATGGTGTACGCTTCTGAGAACAGCCAAGCTCCCTGCCAGGCAAGCTGCGACGGCTTTCCTACAACATTGACATGTTCTCATTTTCCACCACATGTCCCATGAATAGCATAATTAGAGCAACAGGCAATGGCAAAGACAATAGATCTCACCTATGCAAGAGCTGTTGGCTTTGACAATGTCTTTTCGCCATGTTGTACAGCAGCGTGGATGTGCAGCATGGTTAAAAGTTAGAAGAGAAACACAATGACTTGATAACGTTTAGCCATGCTGCACAGTCGCTCTACTGTACAACATGGCATAGGCGAGACCCTGTGGCTTTGCCAATGTTTGTTTAATGCCGAACATGTTGCCACATAATATGCCATTTTGTAGCACTGCAAACAACAAGTGTTCCTATTAATTTTGATCATGTGACATCAATTTTATCTGCCTCAGAATTCTGAAATGACATTGCTGAGAATCAAACATGTGTCCTATGGAATAAGCGTAGGTCCCTCCACAAAGCAGCAGTCTATCACCGCCAGTACTGCAACTTTGTAACTCACAGAAGGGAGTTCTCGGAGAGGCAAAATCATTCTGTCATAGCCCTGGTTTTGAATCCCACGTAGCTTGGACTGGGAGCTGCAGACTCTTTGCTTATAGTGAAAGTGTTCAGTAGACCTGTTCATTCATGCAAGATAGCAGTTACCATCAATTTGTCTTCAAACCTGTCCCTAGACCTGAAACTAGTCCATGTTAATCATGCTATTATTAAAATTAAATGATTAGTTAGAGGCTGTAGAGCTGCAGTCCCCTGTGAAACATTAGGGAAAAAGAAAAATGCTGTTTTTATAGTTACGAACGACCTTGGGTTAGCTAGGGCTTTTTTCTTGGGTGGGCTTACCCCACCCGTCCCACCCTCTAGAACCGGGCCTGGAAATGCAACAAGTAGGGTCCAGCAGTGTCATACAGTAATGGTGAACAAATCTATAGAGGCCTATCATGAAAGCCTCCGGCATCCATGCACAGAAGCAGAACAGGTCCATTCCCCCATTCTTGCCCAAATTATACTCTTTACAGTGCATAAGCAAACTGTAAAACTTGGAGTCATGGCATGAGCTGCAGACAGCACAGCGCACAAACACAGTTCGCTTCGTCTACTCACTACACTGCTCCATGTTTCTTAGATTCAAACCTGCAGTCAATAGTATAGCAAGGGTGTCAGAGGCTCTAGTGCAATCAAAGAAAATGGCCCCCCATATTAGGGGTGCACTGGGCCCCTCACATCCCTCAGCCACAGTGTCAGGGCATCTGCTGAACTATTGTGACACTTATGTCTGCAGATTATGTAGCAGGGTCGGATTGGGATCACAATTAGGCCCGGGCACTCCCAAAAAATGGCCCACATTCCATGCTCATCTCTTTCATGGATCACCATCTGGTCAGTCTCACTGGAATCTGGCTGGTTATTTTTTGTTATAGTTTTGTATGGCGTGAATTTGGCCTAAAGTCATTGGAGACATGAGCACCAGCTACATGACAGAAGGTCAAATTCATTTTCATTTTCAGTATGGAGATTAAGTGATGTGCCCAGAATCACAGGATGTTGAGCTGATGCTGGACTCGAACCTAATTTCAATGTCTGCAGCTCTGACCATAGCACTACATTGAAATATATGCAACCCTCTCCTCTCCCCCAACAAGGCCTAAAAGACACTGGGGCTGAGGTGTCAACACCTGGCTGCTACTGAGGCCACTTCTCTTACTCACCACCTCCCCAGCCCATTATAGCCTCAGGGCATTTAGCTGGCAAGGGAGGTGACAAAAGGCACATTGCTGCTGCTCAGGGTTTGGGGGTAGGTGAGAATGGCCCAATATCACCTGCCCACCTGCGAGGCCCCTGCATACAACACACCCTCGTTGCACCCCCCATGGTCTAAAAGTGATGGCCTGGCGGGGGATAACACTGCTTCTGGCAGAGCACATGAGGCAGTGCGCCAAGGTGAGAATGCCCCAAAGGCTAAAGCAACACCTGGACCCCAGTCTCAGTTTACAGCATGTCAGGGGAGTGCTCTGTGATGCTGGTGCCACATTAAAGAGGCATGACAGGGAGTGGGGAAGAAAGTCAGTCTCTTGGGCCAGCTTACAGAGGCCCAAAAAACCGGCCTCCGGGAGACCCTCAGGCACCAGCCCATCGACCAATGCCCTATTGCCCGCCTTCCCAATCCGACCCTGTTATGTTGTAACTAAGAATGTAAAATTACTACAAGAACTGGTGTGTAGATCCTGCCTGCGTACAGGCACAGAACGTGTTCATGATAAGGGACCCAACCAGCCAATCAGGGCAAACCTTTACATAGGCAATGTGCCACTGTAAGGCCTATCAGGACGTCCCAAGGAGTTGCCGAAACATGCACACAGCTGCCTGTCGAAAAAGCGCCCCCCGCTACCAAATCCTCACATGCTACACTTGAGGGCTTCCTGGCAATTTTCTCACAGAAATACTTGTAATAGCACAATTACTCTGCAGGTTCGGTCTCTGAGTCTTTCAGACACTTTTTTTTTCATTATGAAAAAGGAACTTTAAGTGGCCCATCGCTCCTGGAGTAATTTGCTGTTTATTGTGCGCGGGATGATTGGAGTGAATTCATTCCGCCATGTTTGTGTGTTTTTAGACATGCATATGCTTCCTGGGAGCTGTGTCGTAACACAGAATTAGTTAAGCTTTACAGTACTTAATGGCCTCTTAAAATAAACTGCCGCCCATTTAGCTATAATTTGTTAAAGGCAAGCTGATTTATGTATTCATTTGCGACCGTACTTAGCGCGGTGGTGAACAGTAGTGGCCTGACCAGCCCCTGGCGTACATTGCAGTCTAAGTTTTAACTTCAGTAGTCATATGGCCATGAACAGAACAGGGTAAAGGGTTTAATAATTTATTTATTTATGCGTTTTTATGTAGCGCGTACTTTACCCAGAGGTGTCAAAGTGCTTTACAATAGAGCGAAGTAAATTACATAAGGAAAAAGAGCAGCATGGTAGTAGGTACCACTACTTATATGTACAACAGATGTTTCTGTGTCGCGATTAGCCCCATCTGTACAGACGTATGCAGAGAATTCTAAACCGAACAAGAGCACAACAGAGCCTGAGCACTGCAATTACTGTACAAACAGCATGAAAATAGGCGGAAAAGGCGGGCTGATGGCGACGGTGAATTAATTGAAAAAAGAGCCAGCGGGATACAGGAGGGAAGAATGAGCTAGGCTGACAAAGCAGGGGGAAAATAACAAAAAGCAGGCAAGAACCTTTCAAGGTAAAAGAAATGAGACTACATACTACATACACATGTACGATGAATGGGAAGCGTGGCCCCTATGGTGGCGGTTGGGCAAGGCGACGCAGAGGAAGACCCAGCCAATTGAAGACGAGCTTGATAGTATCAGATTATACATCCGCAGTGACACAGGTTTTCGTGATCTATGCCGACATAGAGGTGGCTGATTAAAATCCTAGCTGTGAAAAACAACCTGGGTGGAACTCGGAAGCGAGTCCCAGTGATTAATGTGAAGCCATATCAGGTGTGATAGGCTTTGAGAGCCTGATAAAGGCCCATGATGCACTGCTCCCGTTCTTTCAATTCTATGTGTGTACTGTTAGCACATTAGAGCAAGACAAATGGGAGGGAGCCAGCACCAGCGGACAGAGAAGGTGATGGTTGTAAAGTAGTCCCTCGTGCAGTTCAATGCAAGCGAATTGAGGTGGAAGGATACACCCTATCAGCCAATAGGATTAGATGAGAGGGGGATACTCCACTACGTTGATCCACTTCATGATTTACAAAGTCTTAAGCTAATGTCTGATAGAGGGTGTTCAAGAAAGCAATGGTTGAAAGTAGATGTATAAAGCCCACTCTATGTTAATACACCTGTGTGACAGCTGCACTGGTAAAACTCAGCCCTAAAATGGGAGTGACGTATGGAGATTATGGTAACATCGATATATTATAAGATAGACTACGTAAGTAGTCTAACTGTGAAATCAGGAGCATGGAGTTTTAATCCAGCATTCAACATTTGATCAAAGCTGGGCAGTTTTAGGACTATTAAACTATTCCCCATGTGCCTCAGTGTTTATATCTGCTAAAGTTGGATTGTCTACAGGCTAGCTAGTATTGATTAAAGAAAACAGCTAGTAGATGGCACGTGGCCCTGTATTTCCCAGAGTAAATGAATAAACCTGTCGTAAAACTGGTCTTCCCAAAGGTGTCTCTATTTATGAAACATGGATGCCTTTTTGAATAGTGCATTATATCACCAATAAGGGTGTTGTACAATACTGCCTGCAACGTTTATCAGTGAAATATGTTGTGTTTTTGTGCAGTCATAAAACTCTTCTTAGCTGTACATCTATGGAAATTGACAATATATGTCTACAAGTTATTACATGTGGAGTTATGAGCAGTAAATCTACACTTACCCATATACACTTACTTTGATGATATGCTGGTAGTCCATATTCTGCGCTCGATATTGTAGAAGGTCATTGCTCGGTTGTCGATATTGTGACTTACAGCCACAAACCCATCACTGCTTGCTTACAAAGGGGACATTCATGACCCACTTTAAATTTGAGGGTGACTCCAAATGTTGAGTATGCACTTTAGATCCATATTACTTCTGTTTACATTCTCGCATATGCTGTGTAGAAAGACAAAGCCTCCCATCTACTGCAGGCTTTGATCCAACTAGTGAGTGCTCTGCCTCTTCACATAAGAACATCAAGAGCCATTGATTTTCTTTCTAGCCAGACTCCGGGTCCTTTGTCATCTCAACGCCACCATAAAACATCCCTGAGAACTGAACAATCCCATTAGAATACCTGGAACAGTCACACTTAATGGGAACTGTGTGTGTGAAGTGCATGCACTCTGAAGATCTCAACGGTCTACAGTCAAACTACCCCTAAGGTAACTTACAGAAGCAGAACATGTACACTATTAAATACCATTTTGATACACCACATTTATGCACTGAATATGCACTCTTTCTGAATGCAACCTACCATCCCCTTTGCTACTACAAACCCACTCAAATCACATTTATGTATCATTTTCTACACAAGTGACAAACTTGTGTCTTCAAAAGAATTTAATTTTACCCTCAATGATGCCCAGGTCACATCTCATGACTATGACCCAAGGTGGCCATGTTTTGCTCCAACAGCGATGAGGAATGCAAGTCGCGGTAATTGAACCTCAGCCATGCACGTGGAAGGGCACGTATCAATCCATCGCCCATGTTCCAAATAAAAAGACACCAGTTGAGATGTCTCCATGTCTTCCCCAGAATAGTCACTCCCTCTTTCAACGAAGTTGTACAAATTGCCTAGGAAGCCTGACATATTGAATTGCTGTAAACCTTGGACCCAACCTAGAAAATAATAATAGCCACTATCATGTAGCATTTAGTGCTGCATTATTGGGGCTTGAAGTGGTCTGAATACAAGTATTGTTCTTACTCAACACAGAAAATTTGACTCAAATGGTCACACTCTGGGCACCTGCAGAATGTACACTGCTGGCCTCCATTTGCACTGCGGCTTCCGAACAAGGCAGTTGATTCCACTGAACTGTACACAAATCCGTCATCCCTCGTGCCCTCGCTAATCATTTATGCTATCTAGAGGGGCTTGGGTGTTCCATAATTTGTTTTATCCTTTTATTCAATTTGCTTTTTATAATCTAGTGTATTTATCATATATAAGGAAACACTGCGCTAATATCATCGTTTATGTAATATGCCTGTCTGGAAAACGATTCAGAACCCAATTAAAAGAAGATTAATGCAAGAAAAGAAAACTGGATTAAATTGCTGGAAAAAATGGTTCTCCCAATCCCTTTTTTAAGGGGTTCAGTTGTTCCTGACCAAGGGAGGAGGGGGAAGTGGAAGGGCTACACCACTCTTTTGTTTTGGGGGGGGGGGCTTATTGCTGTATTGAAGATTCTGCAGTCCGCAGGCCCACAGCGGTCAATGCTTAGGGACTAGAGATTCTTTCCTATTGTATTCCTTTACTTAACCCTCTCTCCATCTTTATGTCTTGGCACGTGAGCATAAAACACGCGCCAACGAAACGCATCAGTTCCAGCGGTCCAAACCATCTGTCACCCTAATGAGGGGGAGAGCCCAATCCATAATGGACAGAAAGATGTTTAATCAAACTACGAGAGTCCGGATGCTCTTGAGCTGCGGAAGCAGCGCTCTGCACTTAGCTAATATTTACATTACTTGCCAATGGAAGGACGCCGTGTTCAGGGCAGTGCTGAGGCTCGGAGTTATAGCCATAGTTAAAGACAAGTGTGGACTATCCTAAGGTGGTTCGGATGCACGTGTATCTTGTTTAATGCTGATCTTGTTTAGCTGCACTCTGAGCATTGGAGTCCATGATGTGTGTGTTGTCTTCTCACGTCTGTCTGTTAATGTCCCTCGAGCACTAGACTTTGATTAAAGCTTTGGCCATACCTGCTTCCTGTGCAGCCCTTAGAGGCTGATAATGAAATGGACTTATGGAAGTAAACCTCAGATATTGGTTTATGAATTTTAAGAAGTGTTATATGATGCAGCATAAATAAATACAGCAACACACGCTGCAATAAAAGGCAGAACATAGTTAAAAAACACACAACATAACTTCATACTAAGACACAAAGGACAACACTTAGAACTCTACACAGAACACAAGAAAATATTATCCATATAATAGTCAGCCAATCTTGTGTTGTATGTTGCACTCTGCCGTGGTATGATAGTTTGTTACTGTGGTTAATTATGACATGCCATGCTCTTATTAAACAATCCATTATTACACGTCTGGCTAGCCGGATTTCATGTCAGGCACTTATCGCAAGATCCATGCTTACACGTGTAGCTAGCCTGATGACATGCCCTTATTAATGATCTGGTCCATGCTCCCACATCCGGCTAGCCTGATTTCATGCCATGCCCTTATTAAAGGATCCATGTTTACACACCTGGCTAGCCTGATGCCATTCCCTTAATTAACGATCCATGTCTGGCTAGCCTGATTTCATGCCATGCTCTTAGTAAAAGATCAATGCTTATATGTCTAGCTAGGCTTATGTCAGGTTCTTAATAAACAACCCATGCTTACATGTCTGGCTAGCCTGATTTCATACTGTGTCCTTATGAAACAATTCATGCTTACAACTCCGGCGAGCCTCATGTCATGCCAGGCCCTTATTGAACAACCCATGCTTACACGTCTGGCTAGCCCGATTTCCTGCCATGCCTTTATTAAGAGATTCATATTATTACATACGGCTATCCTGATGTCATTCCAGGTCCATATTATACAACCCATGCTTACACGTCTGGCTAGCCTGATTTCCTGTCATGTCCTTATTAAATGACCCTTGCTTATGCGCCTGGGGCTAGCCTGACACCATGTCCTTAATAAACGATCCATGCTTTCACGCTGGTTGTTCTGATGTCATGCCATGCTTTTACTAAACAATCCTTGTTTACATATTCAGCCATCATGATGCTCATGGATGAACTCTACAAAGAAAGCAGACCTCATGGGCCAGTCTGCATTTCTCCTATCCTTCCCAGTGTTCCTTTGAGTTGAGTTTTTATCTAGGTTCCCTCCTGGGGACAAAAACGATTTTTAAATTGTGTCATGGATTTGCGTGCTGCCCCATCCCTGAGGCCAGCTCAAATACTGTGTCCCGGGGAACCCACTTCCAGGACACAGTAGTTTTCCTGCCCGCATTAGCGAAGCATTTTTAAAGCTCTCTCTGGGTAGGAGCAGACATGCCTTCCCTGCTTGCAGTAACGGGGGCAGGGAAGACAGGTCTTCTCTAACTTGGTGGGAGCTTTAAAAATGCTCCAGTCGGGTGGGAGCAGACTTTTGTTTCCCTGCCCATGCTCCTGTGAGCAGGGAAACACACATTGCTCCCGCCCAGCTGGAGCAAACAAATAAAGCTGCTCCTGCCTCCTCTCGCAGCATGCAGGGACCCGGGGCCCTGGGGCTCCACCTGCAGACCCCAACTTGCTGTCTGGTGTGTGCTCCCGGGGGGGCACCAGAGAACCCACATAGAAAGTAGACAGGCCCCAGATGATGGAGTTCCTGAGCCACAATGGGTTTGGGGAGGAGGGTCATGCAACCCCTCCCCTTTAAATTATGTGTACGGTCCCAGGGGTGAGGTCCCGTGGGTCTATTAAGGCTCATGGGGGGGGACGCACATTCTTTATTAATGGAATTCGGGCCCAGGGAGCGGGGTCCTCTGCCTTTAAGGCCTCTTTCCCTTTTTTTTACTGTTATTCAGCCATGATCTATGGGGTCCCTATGGCCTTTTAGGGCTCAGGGAGGGGGGCAGTGCACTCCCTCCCCTTATTAATAGAAATTGACCCTGACAGATAGGATTACCCGGGCCTATTAAGGCTCGGGGAGTAGGGCTATGCCCCCCTCCAATTAATAATGGAATTCAGTCCTGGAGATGGGGTCTCAGAGGCCACCTTTGGCTCAGGGAGGAGGGTTGTGCATCCCTCCCCTTAAATTAAAAAAATGGCCCCGTGATATGGGGTTCCTGGGCCCAATGTGGTTTGTGGAGGGGGGCTGCACCAATAGCCAGGCCCTGTGACCAATCCCATGGGATTGACTGCCTGAGGTGGGGTTGGACACAGGGCATGGCCACAGGTGCAGGAGGGGAGTGGCTTTATATATGGTAATAAAATATTACTTCACATTAAAACAAAAATAGAAATTAACTGGCAAAAACACATTTTAAAGTGACATTAGATGAAAATGTCAGTGACAATGTAACATTTTAAATGCACAAAACCACTGAAATTCACCAGTTATAGATATCTCAAGTAACTATAACTGGTGACCTAAGGTAACAATAACTTGTACCCTCGCCATGCACTGGTAATTACCGCACATATCACATCACTCATGAGATCTTCTATGACATCATTGATAATATCACTGCAACATTTGCAATTAAATTATTTTTGAGAAAACTGTGCAGGGAGGGCACACTAGTGATAGTTACCTTAGGGAACAAGTTATAGTTACTTGAGATAGCTATTACTTGTGAATTTGAGTGGTTTTGTACATTTAAAACATTACGTTGTCACTGATATCTTCACCTAACTATAACGTTACTTTAACCTTTGTATTCTTTCAGAGAATATATATATATATATATATATATATATAGCTATATCTATATATCTCTATAACTGAAAACGAAAGTCCTGTCCGCAATCCAGCGGAACACCAGGCATGGACCTCGATACAATTCAGGAAATCACGAACTCCCACACAACATAGGTGGGTGAAGCAGTATCAAATTTATTGGAGATTTAAAAACCAAAAATCACCACAGGAACAGTGCCTGCCATGACGCGTTTCGCTCCTCACTGGGAGCTTGATCACATGATGCGTCTCCTCTGAATGACGATTTTATAAAAAAAATGTGAAAATGTGCACAACCACCTATAAACACAAACTCGCCTGGCTCAGTTGTGTAAAGAACAGACTATAGCATTGTCACAGTCAAAATCCACAGTTAAAATACATAAATAATCATGTCAATACAATAAGACAGAGTATGGTGAAAAAACTCTTCATAAGGGTGGTAAAAATACATCCAAAATACAATTTTTAGCAATGTAGTAAATTTAGTAAAACCACTCGTATATCAACCAGAATAAACTTTAAAATCATTTTCATCATATCATGGGCAAGTGCCCAATAAAAATGACAAAAGAAATTACACCTCTCTTCGAATAATATCGTGGAAACATGATGTGACTAGGAATCAATGACATCATATCTAAACATTACAGGCATGTAAAGATACCTAGAAAATCAATTTGAAGCATTTGAATACACCAGTTGATATAGCAGCATATATTGGTTATTACATATTAAAGTGCTAATGCAAACATATATCTCAAACGGTCAAATTCCTAATGACCGGCTACTAAAAAGATCAAACTGGATAAAATTAAGTTGTACCAAATGCCAAGTCAACAAATAACTCATCTTAATGCCAAAAAAGTTAAAAAGTCTGTATTAAAAATAAGTGCAAAGTGATGAAAGTGCAAAATCGCGCTGTGCAAAATACTGGTTCACTAGCAGCTTGGGAAAAAACCCTAAATCATTTAAGCCTAAATGATCATAAAGTGCAAGTGCAACACATAGTATCAAGTTCACAGATAAAAACACAATTTCAGTGAGCATAAAATTGAATAAATAAATCCAGACACATGATGAAATCGCTACACAAACAAAATACGCATCCTATAAATGAGTGAAGAAACTTAAATTAGCATCATAGAAAGTTATAAAAAATTATGCAAATCCTCACTCATGTTCAAACCATTAGGGACTCTTGTGTCGAGAGCTAAAATGAAATCTGATTCACGTTGCCTTAATAGCTTATCTCGATTTCCTCCCCGTCCGGGGTTTGGAACTGACCCTAAAACTGTGTATTCCAGATCCTTCAGTTTGTTGTCGTGAACTGATTTAAAATGTCTGGCGACCGGATAGTTTTGGTCAGAATTCACAATTGCCCTTATGTGTTGTAGGATGCGTTTATGTACTGGGAGTTTGGTGCTGCCAACATATTCTAGGTTACAGGTGCATTTCAATTTATAAATGGCATATTCAGTACGACAAGTAAGATATTCTTGAATGGCTATCTCCCTCTTACTGAATGCTGTCTTATAATGGGTACCGTTCTTAGCAAACGTGCAAGCACGGCAGGAATTACATTTAAAGAAACCCTTTTTAGACAGCCAGGTACTTTTGGGCCTAACCTCTAACATTGGTTTCACAAGTGCATCCCTCATAGAGGGAGCCCTTCTAAAAGTGATAGCAGGCAGACTAGGAAGAATAGGACCAAGAATGTTATCGGTCAATACAATTGGCCATTCTGAATAAATAATCTTACGTATGGTATCCTCTTGTGCACTGAATGTAGTTATTAAATGAATAGAATGTACCCCTTCATTCAATGGATCTTTGTTAGCAGTATTTTTGCATCTATATATCTATCTTTATATATATATATAGACAACAGGATGTGGGAGCACACCGCTGACCTCTCAGGCAAGGTTCGCCCCTGGCATTCTGGTAAATGCAGTTTCTTGTAGCTCGCTCCGATATTTTCGAGTGTTTCGCCAAGGTTGGCGCAGATAGTGCTGATCTCTAGACACGTGTTTCTGGTTTATTGACCGTCATCAGTAGAGAATACAGTCTTTTATTTTGGGGTATAGATAGATAGATAGATAGATAGATAGATAGGTAGATAGATAGATAGATAGATAGATAGATATACACTCCAAAATGGTAATTGTTCATCCTGCTTATGGGTAAGATATGTAAATGTGGAGCCACTGATTATGCAGTGGGTGAGGTGAAGCAACATTACAGCCCCCAACTTCAGTCACTGCGGACCTTCGTGTAGGGTCAGGTTAACACAAGAAAGGTGCCTGTGTTTCTATACTTGAAACTGGAAGCACCAACAGCTGTCAGTGCATCCTAGGCTGTACATTGCGTAAATAATAAGCAACGTCCCATGCTTTTTTACGGCTTCTGGATGTGACGTTAAGCTCCATGGCCAGGGTGCCATCATATGAAATTAAAGCTGGCACCTGTTCTAGATATGGAGGCGAGGGGCTGTTACTAGAAGCTGGTGTACGCTGTTCTGTGATTACTACCTGTGAGAGCCGGGTGTGTGAGCTGGCCGTGGTGCTGAACGTCACATTCAGTAGTCTTAGGTCAGCATGGAAGGTTGCATGCTGTTCTGATTACTACCTGTGGGAGCCGGGTGTGTGTGCTGGCCGTGGTGCTGAACGTCACATTCAGTAGTCTTAGGTCAGCATGGAAGGTTGCATGCTGTTCTGATTACTACCTGTGAGAGCCTGGTGTGTGTGCTGGCCCTGGTGCTGAACGTCACATTAAGTAGTCTTAGGTCAGCATGGAAGGTTGCATGCTGTTCTGATTACTACCTGTGGGAGCCGGGTGTGTGCGCTGGCCGTGGTGCTGAACGTCGCAATCGGAAGTCATAGTTTAGCATGGGAGGTTGCATGATACTCAGTGTGCAACACTGACTGCTGTCGGTGCGTCCAGGCTGAAGGTTGTACTTAATTAATTAGAGCTGCCTGTGTTGTATCCAGAATGCAGGTGTAGTGATAAGTGTACATTACCCGTGCTGTTTTTATGCTGTCGTTGTACTGGTTCGTGGACGGCTGTTTATTATTTATTCTGAATGCAGATTTGCTGCTTTCGTATTTGCAACTCATGCTGTTTTCATTATGTAGATGAACTCATGGGCAAGGGTTGCATGCACTGTATTTAAGATGCAGTTTCACGGAGGTATGGTTTGTGTTGTACTTTGGGCGCTGCTCTACTGATGTACAGCGACCTGCTGTGACACGAATGCTACATGTGCTGTGTTTAAGGTGCAGCTGTGCTGCTGCTTGTGTGCATCTAGCTTGTAGCCTGTAGGAATTTATGGAGAGCTGCCTGTACTGTGTCCAGAATGCTGCTGTACCTATCCTGTGTTGTATCCAGGCTGTAGGCTCTAGGAATGTATGGAGGGCCGATTGTGCTGCGTCCCTGGTGCAGTTATACTGATGTATGTGTTGCTTGTGCTGTATCAAGGTAGCATCTTTGATACAGGTTGGAAGGCCTCTTGTGTTGTATCAAGGTTGTAGGCTCTAGGAATGCACGGAAGGCTGTCTGTGCTGTGTCCCTGGTGCCTTTATACATATGCTGTGCTGTTTGTGCAGTATTTGTGGTGTATTCAGGCTGTAGGCTATAAGAATGCATGGAGGGCTGTCTGTGCTGTGTCCCTGGTGCAGTTATACTGATATATGGGTTTTTGTTTGTGCTGCATCAAGTTAGCATCTGTGATGCTAGGAGTTCCTGGAGAGCTATCTGGCCTGTGTCTGTGGTGCAGCTATACTGATGTATGTGTTGTGAGTGCTGTAACAAGCTAGCATCTTTTGTGAGGAGTGGAGGGCCTTTTGGTGTGTATCCAGGCTGTAGGCTCTAAGAATGCATGGAGGGCTGTCTGTTATGTGTCTGTGATGCAGTTATACTGATGTATGTTTTGTTGTTTGTGCTGTATCAAGTTAGCATCTTTTGTGAGGAGTGGAGGGTCTCTTGTGCTGTATCTAGGCTGTAGGATCTAGGAATGCCCGGAGGGCTGTCTGTGCTGTGTCCCTGGTGCCTTTATACATATGTTGTTGCTGTTTGTGCAGTATTTGTGGTGTATTCAGGCTGTAGGCTATAAGAATGCATGGAGGGCTGTCTGTGCTGTGTCCCTGGTGCAGTTATACTGATATATGGGTTTTTGTTTGTGCTGCATCAAGTTAGCATCTGTGATGCTAGGAGTTCCTGGAGAGCTATCTGGCCTGTGTCTGTGGTGCAGCTATACTGATGTATGTGTTGTGAGTGCTGTAACAAGCTAGCATCTTTTGTGAGGAGTGGAGGGCCTTTTGGTGTGTATCCAGGCTGTAGGCTCTAAGAATGCATGGAGGGCTGTCTGTTATGTGTCTGTGATGCAGTTATACTGATGTATGTTTTGTTGTTTGTGCTGTATCAAGTTAGCATCTTTTGTGAGGAGTGGAGGGTCTCTTGTGCTGTATCTAGGCTGTAGGATCTAGGAATGCCCGGAGGGCTGTCTGTGCTGTGTCCCTGGTGCCTTTATACATATGTTGTTGCTGTTTGTGCAGTATTTGTGGTGTATTCAGGCTGTAGGCTATAAGAATGCATGGAGGGCTGTCTGTGCTGTGTCCCTGGTGCAGTTATACTGATATATGGGTTTTTGTTTGTGCTGCATCAAGTTAGCATCTGTGATGCTAGGAGTTCCTGGAGAGCTATCTGGCCTGTGTCTGTGGTGCAGCTATACTGATGTATGTGTTGTGAGTGCTGTAACAAGCTAGCATCTTTTGTGAGGAGTGGAGGGCCTTTTGGTGTGTATCCAGGCTGTAGGCTCTAAGAATGCATGGAGGGCTGTCTGTTATGTGTCTGTGATGCAGTTATACTGATGTATGTTTTGTTGTTTGTGCTGTATCAAGTTAGCATCTTTTGTGAGGAGTGGAGGGTCTCTTGTGCTGTATCTAGGCTGTAGGATCTAGGAATGCCCGGAGGGCTGTCTGTGCTGTGTCCCTGGTGCCTTTATACATATGTTGTTGCTGTTTGTGCAGTATTTGTGGTGTATCCAGGCTGTAGGCTTTAAGAATGCATGGAGGGCTGTCTGTTATGTGTCTGTGATGCAGTTATACTGATGTATGTGTTGTTGTTTGTGCTGTATCAAGTTAGCATCTTTTGTGAGGAGTGGAGGGTCTCTTGTGCTGTATCTAGGCTGTAGGATCTAGGAATGCCCGGAGGGCTGTCTGTGCTGTGTCCCTGGTGCCTTTATACATATGTTGTTGCTGTTTGTGCAGTATTTGTGGTGTATTCAGGCTGTAGGCTATAAGAATGTATGGAGGGCTGTCTGTGCTGTGTCCCTGGTGCAGTTATACTTATGTTTGTTGTTGTTTGTGCATTATTTGTGCTGTATCCAGACTGTAGGTTCTGAGCAGGCATGAAGGGTTGTCTGTGCTGTGTTCCTGGTGCAGCTGATGTATGGGTCGTTGTTTGTGCACTATCCAGGGCGCAGATGCCGTAATGTTTCTATTGGTGCATGTGCTGCGGGGAATTGGTGGTTTCAGGGTGGATTTATATTAACCGTCGGAAGGCTGATGGTGCCGTACGCAGATTGCAGTAGACAAGATACACTGTGGGCCACCTGTGCCGTGTAGAGATTGCTAGCGCTGCTATGTACAGTGTATTTTTTGCGAGGTATAAAGGTTGACTGTGCTGTACCCGGGATTCAGCTGCAGTCATTTTTAAGGGTTCTTTATGCTACTGTATCTAGGATGCAGCTTTCTACTGAATAAAAGTTATTTGTGCTAAAGTACACAGGATGATTTGTATAATTGTGTGTGTGTGTGTGGGGGGGGGGGCGGGGGGATTCTCCCCTAAAATAAGTTTGGAATTTATTTTGCCCAGAAAAACCTTCATTACCGCATTTCAAACCCGCTTTTTTAAACCTCACCAGTTTACAGAAGTTCAAAAAGTTTGGACAAGTTAAAAAACTCCTGACTGTGAGAGCGTCGTTAAGATTTTCAACCTTCCCTTGACAGCTGCCAACAGACGCATGACACAGCGAGGTTTCACGACTTCAAAGGCTGATAAAAAGAGGACACCCTGTTCTCTGCTGAAGGAGAAACGTGTATCTTTAATGACGCGTAATTAAGAAAGCGTGTGCTGCGCCATGAGCACAGTATACTTTAATATTCAGATTTTACAAACATGTAATAACTGTTTCATTAGTTAAGCTGCTTTAGGAGTCGCACCCGGCTGCTGAGGCATAAAATAAGTCTGGAGCAAGCAGAATGTTAATGCGAAGGCCTTTATTTTACACGAACTTACTTTCATAAGTAACTTTTGGTGGAATTGTGAATTCTTTGCAGCCAGAATCTATTCCAGTCCAAACGTCATGGAGCAGGATACACGATCAAGAAGTTAAAACTTTTTAAGATTTAAAAAAAGATATTTTTAGCAGAGCATTCGTCGTATACTGTGAAGTATGTCAGGTTCGTGACACAAGCAGTGCATGCTTTGTTTGGGATTTAATAGCAAATCGGACTTGGTGAATGTAAGGGGATGACAACATATATTAAAGGGATGTCGCAAATCCTTAGACATCCCAATGACATCACAGGAAGTGACATCATTTGACGGTCATCTACAGTGCGAGGTGATGATGTTGTTCCTAAAGCAATTTGTCTTGAATTCTATGCTGCTGAGTGGCAACAGGGAGAAAAGGGCTTTTACTAAAAACGATCAAGGTGAATATATGGTTGTTTTTAAAACATTACTCGTCCGATTGATTACGTCACAAAGTTTGTGAGCTAAGGCCGAGTGGTTGCACAAAAGCAAAATAGAGGTCACAATTGGCAAAGGTCGCCAGGGAGCAGGGCTTATCAGTGTTTCAAGGATGGGAGAGCATACATGGTCCATACATTCAATTCCCAACAAGAAGCCTATGGTACACTGGAGAAGTTTGAAACATCTGTGACTCACTTGCTGGTACAGACCAGTGTACATAGTGGCACGTCACATTGCTTAGCCGCTAACGAACTACTAAAGGTTTACTATGAATGATGCTGGGCGCCCTTGGTGCAAACAATTGCGGGGAGGTTCACCGTCTAATAAAAGAGCCATCACACACATGTGCCGTTGCATAATGATGTTGATGGCAATCCACCCAATAAATGTGAAGTTCCACTGGCTTCTAGCATGCAAGGAGTAGGAATGCATTGGTTGTCGAGGAAGATAGTGTAGATCTTTACATGGATTCAAAAGTGGATATTGCTGCTCGCGTCAGGTTGGTCGAAATCCTATTGCGATCTTGTTGTCACCAGAACTATTGCATTAAATATGCATTATATCTTAAAGGACAGAATACTTATTTTTCTTTGTTTGCTACCTGGTGTTTGTTTCCTTAAGTACAGGGTGACAGTGGAGTCGCTCATTAATTCTAGACTGGACTATACCTCCTCGTGCCCCAGTACCAAACAGCCCAGTTCTGGACACTTCAAAATGTCCGTACTTAATGATTCTGAACATTAAGTGGTCTGATGACATTTCTGCTTGTCATTGGTTACACATGCACACCCGTGTCACCTTTAAAGCACTCTCAACTTTAACTAGGGTTAGAGGAGGAAATTTGTAAACTGGTGGTCTTCACACCCTACCAAATCCTTGCTCCACCGCTATTTAGACATGAGCGAGTCTTTGGGTTACCGTTAGCGGAGCCTCCGTTGGCTCAGTCATCCAGTTACTCCTGGCCCAAAGGTCCATCCACCATTGGACGGATGGGTCACAGGCACAGGACGGGAATACTAAAACTCATTTTTCCTGCCATGCAAGGTGGAACCTAACATGGAAAAAAGTATATGGGCCAACAGGGAAAAAGCTCCTTGGGCATCGGAGCCAATTACTTTTTCTTCAGGGTTTCTCTGTGCCAGATGGATGCTTTAAACATGGAGTCCACTCAGCAAACTTCATTAGTGTGAAGGAAGCTGAACTTGCTCCCATCCCAGCAGAGAGATTCCCACCAAGCAGGCGGCATCTGTAAGTATGGTGGGCGGCCGTCTGCCCAGGGAGCACAGGCCATCCCTTTGCTAACATGGTGGGATGGCTGAACTCCAGGCAAGATCTATATAAGGCCCTCTGTTTCAAGTCTTTATGAGCTCACCACCGAAATACCTGCAGGCTATGCTGAATAGCTACCACCCTGCTACCTTCTTTGGATCCGCTAATCTGGGGTAATTACATTGCTTAATTTGAGCCGGTGGTTTCCGGTGCTCAGCACCGGCACATAATTGACAACACCGGGACATATGACAGCTACAGCATGGTGGCGCTCTTTGTGTAATATGGAGAGGACCACAACAACAGTTGTTTATTAGGCAAATAGATACTAAAACAGCTAATACCTGCCTCCCAAGCCATTCTTTCAGGTTTGTGGGGGCCTCGAACACTCTGAATTGTCACTCTTGTAGCAGTGTGATGACTAGCAGTTTTGTAATTACTGTCGTTGCCAGTGATGGCAGTCGCAATGGGTGGTGCAAGCTGGGGTGGCCTCCTGACGAGGGCCCTGGCACTTATTTTTTTACTATTTAAATATTGGGTAATTACCAATTCCAAAAATGGTGCTGATGTAAAAGGAGATAGTAGGTTATCAGCACATGGCCTCAGGATATGTAATGAGGTACTTTTAGATGGAAGAAAATAAATCCACACTTTCGAGCTTTCGAAATGGTGGTAAGACCTGTTTGTATGTTAGATTTGGTCATTTGAGCCGTATTGACACTAGTGCTCTACTGAAACGCCTGTAAATTCTCTTAAGTAATCTTGTTAGGCGCTTACAGACAGTCTGGTATGTGATGTGCATGACGTCATTGAATAAATATAAAAATAAATAGGTAAATACATACTAAATTAGGTCACTCTTCTTCATCAAAGGGGGTATTGTCTATTTAATGCTGCTGTACTCCTCTTGTCCATGTTTGTGTTGTTGTTGGCCTCTTTGTCATAGTGTGAAAGTCATTTTGCTGCTGATGTGTTCTTGACAGTCTCCTTTAATGTGAAAACTTCTCAGGCATTGCTGTTGTTCATTTTTTATTCTGTTTCATGTTGTTCTTCATTATTGTTTTTGTTGCCCACTTATTCTAAACCGGTATTGCTGGAAGCAGGTTTTCAGGTCTTAGTATTTCTACTGTGCCATGCCATGTGGTGTCTCTACTCTATTGCACCAAGACCCTTAATACTTTCTAAGCACATATAACACTATAACAAGTTGACATCTGTTCGGTATGGGGTGAGGGGAATAAGCCCTCCCCTCTCCTCTCAGGATTAATGGCAAAAAAGTATCCCCATAGGAAGGCAAACGCCTTGGATCTGAAGGAGAAGCACTGAGTGATCATATATATTCCATCAGGTGCCTTCAGATAAGGTCTTCATCATACTGCAGAATTCCATCAGAGGTGCTTTGAAGACTGTTAAGAGCTGTTGAACTGATGTGCATCTTCAAGCAGATTTTAGGAAATCTTACCACACCCAGCTACTGGTAAGGGAATGAGACACCAGGATTGGTGCGTTCCCTGAGTTCCATAACGGCAGCACCAACCTCAACAGATTGGGACATCAAGAAAGTCCCAAATGGTTTCTCCCAACTTCTACTTCCCGGTATGACCTGGGATTAAAGTCATCATTCAGACTGAACAGCTGGAATTAGATCATTTTGCTACTTAAGGTTTGGCAAGGTGAGGACTATGGTAGAGTGGTTGACATGGTCGGTCCACTGCTTATTTGTGGCGGTTTGGTGAGACTCATTGTGGCATTTAGAGTGAATGCGAAGGGTCTTGTTTGTTCGTCGTACTGTTGCTATCAGAAGTTGCATGGCAGTGGTGTTGAACTGCATATAACACCTTGTGTTTAGTTCAGATGTGGTTTTGAGGGCAATAAAGCCAAGAAAGTATGCTGTAGTATTTCCTGTCTTCACTTGTGGTTGAGTGGCTGCTTTCGATCTTATTTCCACTACTATAAACGCACTCAGATCAGGCATTTCACACTGTGACAATAGGCCACATCCATTCCACAAGCTGCTGAAATTTCACTCACAACTCTGGCATATATCACTGGACCTGACACAACACCTATGACCATGACAGCTGCTTCTTGGAGGCCCTAGACATCAAAGTAAACAGACCTTTTGTCTTTATCGGATGTGGGGGTAGCCAGGAGTATCAGCTACTATCCCTAGATTGCCCTTTAGTATCTCAGCACTGCCCTTCTCTTAGGGGCCACAAAGGCAGTGCAAGGGAGAGAAAGAAAGCAGGGCTGTCTAAGCCATGTTTACAAGGTTGGGTTGGGACAGAAAATAGGCCCGGGCATCAAAAAATGTGTTCCCGATTAGCGAATTAGATAGCTAAAAAGTGGCCCATGTTTGCAAACTGGGGCAGTTTTGAACTTGTAAAGATGTTTTGCAAGGTATGAAAAAGGCTGCATTGCTCTGAGCTTGCTGCAGGTAATGTTTGTTTTAATATAAGGGAAATCAACGGTAAAAAATAGCTCAGAAGATCATAAAACATGTCCACAAACAGCCAAAAAACGCCCCACACACTGATGTCCCATATCGGCTCATCGGTCACTGCCTGCTCTACAGGCCAGTCTAACCCTGCAGGTTTACATTCTGTAGATTCTATTTCTTACCTTTCTATAAGTTCTAGAAGAAGTTTACTACACATGGTTGAGGCGAGGGGTCACTTCTGTGATGTGGATGGGTGTCAAAGGGTGCGCGATGTCACTTATACCCACGATATTTTGACTAATCAATATCTTTGTAGCCTTACCGTCCAGATGCTGTTGTTAGCTGAAAGCTGTTAATGCCCTCAACAGACAGTAATAATGCTTGGTATTGAAAATGAACCAGCAAAATATTCTGCAGGCTTGTGGGCAGGGGCTGGCACAAAACTAAAAAAAGCATCAACAACAGGCAAGCGCTAATTACGCCTGCGTGTGTAAAGCGCAGTCAGGAAGTAAGGGCAGTCCATTGACGTCTGCTTGAACTAAATGCTGACTGAATTATTCAGAAGAAAATCTATAGCATAGACGCCTGAAATCACATGGACGGTTTGTAGCGAGATCCCATTCCTGCAGGGACCTGGCAAAGCCGATACTGCTTGTTGTTAGTCAAAGTTATTTAAGATTTAAGATGCATTAGAGAGTTCACCTCATCCGCCATGGATGAGCTCCAACGAGTGAGGTATCTTTGATGTAGTTTCAGTCCCTGAGCATCTGTTTCTCTCACTGCATCATGTGCATGACTTAGCAGAGATTGTACTTCAGTCCTGCAGCGGCTGCCACTGGTGTTGTGGTCACATCAGAGTTTAGCGTGGGGATGGGGGACTGTCTGGTGCCTGTGCATTGATGTAGCATTTACCCAAGGTAATGGCTTATTTGTAGAATATCCCTGTGACGAGTAACTCTTTTAATTTAGCAAACTGAGGAATTGCAGAGGTGTGTGAACAGCCTGCAGTGCATAGATGTCTGGATTGCAGTTCAGTGGCTCTCAGATGCTGCGCTGCTCCTCTGGAGCCTATCGGTGTGGTTGGTGCTGTGGCAAGTTGTGGTTGGTGCTGTGCAGGTTGTGGTTGGTGCTGTGGCATGGTGTTGTTGGTGCTGTGCAGGTTGTGGTTGGTGCTGTGGCATGGTGTTGTTGGTGCTGTGGCAGGTTGTGGTTGGTGCTGTGGCAGGTTGTGGTTGGTGCTGTGGCATGTGTGGTTAGGGCTGTAACAGGTTGTGGTTGGTGTTGTGGCAGGTTGTGGTTGGTGCTGTGGCAGGCTGTGGTGCGTGCTGTGCCATGGTGTGATTGGTGCTGTGGCAGGTTGTGGTTGATGCTGTGCCATGGTTTGGTTGGTGCTGTGGCAGGTTGTGATTGCTGTGGCAGGTTGTGGTTGGTGCCGTGGCATGGTGTGGTTGGTGCCGTGGCATGGTGTGGTTGGTGCCGTGGCAGGTTGTGGTTGATGCTGTAGCATGGTGTGGTTGGTGCTGTGGCATGTGTGGTTGGTGCTGTGGCAGGTTGTGGTTGGTGCTGTGGCAGGTTGTGTTTGATGACGTGGCAGGTTGTGGTTGGTGCTGTGGCATGGTGTGGTTGGTGCTGTGGCAGGTTGTGTTTGGTGCTGTGGCAGGTTGTGGTTGGTGCTGTGGCAGGTTGTGTTTGATGCCGTGGCTGGTTGTGTTTGATGCCGTGTCAGGTTGTGGTTGGTGCTGTGGCATGGTGTGGTTGGTGCTGTGGTAGGTTGTGGTTGATGCTGTGGCAGGTTATGGTTGGTGCCGTGGCATGGTGTGGTTGGTGCCGTGGCAGGTTGTGTTTGATGCCGTGGCAGGTTGTGGTTAGTGCTGTGGCAGGTTGTGGTTGATGCTGTGCCATGGTGTGGTTGGTGCTCTGGCAGGTTGTGGTTGTGGTTGGTGCTGTGGCATGGTGTGGTTGGTGCCGTGGCAGGTTGTGTTTGATGCCTTGGCAGGTTGTGGCAAGTTGTGTTTGATGCTGTGGCATTGTGTGGTTGGTGCTGTGGCATGTGTAGTTGATGTTGTGACAGGTTGTGGTTGGTACTGTGGCAGGTTGTGTTTGGTGCGGTGGCAGGTTGTGGTTGGTGCTGTGGCATCTGTGCTTGATGCTGTGGCAGGTTGTGTTTGATGCCGTGGCTGGTTGTGGTTGGTGATGTGGCATGATGTGATTGGTGCTGTTATGTTATGTTATGTTAAATCGACTTGATATTGCGCGCAAATCACCCTGGGGCATCTCAGTGCTGAATGCAGGTCAAGAACAGAAACTACAGACGGAGGTGGTTAGAATAAGTGAGCTTTAAGTTGTTTCCTGAATTTACAATAACTGGGACAGGAGCGGATGTGAAGCGGGAGCCTGTTCCAGTACAATGGGGTGAGATAGGTGAAGCGGGAGCCTGTTCCAGTACAATGGGGTGAGATAGGAAAAAACCTTACCACCACTGTGAGTAAGAGGGATGCGGGGGATCCACAGCAGTGCCTTCGAGCTGGATCTTAAATTACGGCAGGGGTCATATGCTTTTATGCTCCTCTGAAGATAAAGTGGCCCTTTTCCCTTTAAGGCATTGTAAGTAAGGCAGCAGATTTTAAAGTGTGCGTGTTTCCTTATCGGAAGCCAGTGTAGTTCTTTCAGCAGCGGCGCCGAAGGGGTGCCTGCCGGGCAGTTCAGTACAAGCCTTGCAGCAGTATTTTGAAAGACTTGAAGCTTAGAAATGAGAGATTCAGTGGCCTCGGCCAACAGGGCGTTGCCATAGTCCAGTTTGCTTATTACTAAGGCCTGAACCAGCGTTCTCCGGGCGGTGGTTGGAAGATAAGGGAAGATTCTACGCAACAGGCTTAGGTAGTGGTAGCAAGAGCTAGTAGTGGTCAGGATATGATTTCTCATGGTTAGATCTTGATCAATTTTTATCCCCAGGTTTTTTACTGCATGATTGGGGACAGGGGGGGCGCCCAGCTGCTGCGGCCACCAGTTGTCAGTCCACAAGGCAGGGGCTTTCCCGAACAGCATCAACTCAGTCTTATTTGCATTCAGCTGGAGGTAGTTCTTGTTCATCCAGTCTGAAATGGCTAGCATGCCTGCAGAGAACCATTCTTTTTCCGCCGCCAGATCCTGGCCAGGAGTGAACAGCAGCTGGGTATCATCAGCATAAGAAATTACATCAAATCCAAAATGCTTTGCGATCTCCGCCAAAGGGGCCATGTAAATATTGAATAAGGTAGGGCTCAGACATGAGCCCTGCGGCACTCCCTTATCTAGGATTGATTTGCTTGAAGAATAGGGACCCATGATGACAGGTTGTGGTTGATGCTGTGTCATGGTGTGGTTGGTTCTGTGGCAGGTTGTGGTTGGTGCTGTGGCAGGTTTTGGTTGGTGCTGTGGCATGTGTGGTTGATGCTGTGGCAGGTTGTGTTTGATGCCAAAGACTGGTTGTGATTGATGCTGTGGCAGGTTGTGGTTGGTGCTGTTGCATGGTGTGGTTGGTGCTGTGGCAGGTTGTGGTTGATGCTGTGGCATGGTGTGGTTGGTGCTGTGGCAGGTTGTAGGTGAAAAGTGAGTCGACTGGGGTTCCAGCCAACCCCTGCTCAAACAGGGAGACAGCGGTCAGAGACATGGCAGGATGCTGACTGCGAATGTTAGGAGGGGCCAATATTTGAAGGGGGCATGTCTCCCTGGAGCAAGATGGGAGCTCTCTCCCATACAGTTGGCTCCTCTGAGAAAAGGTAGGGACAGAGAGAGATAGCGGTGGGCCCCAGAGGGCAGGCTGCCGAAACAGATGGATGTAGTGTCGCCCAACCATATTTAAATATATGTCTGGGTATCTGAAGGGTACCACAAAGGCAGTCAGAACGACTCATGGCGTACACTTTCCACAGGGCAAGTGTGGCCTGGACCGAATAAAGGAGGCGGGTGTCCAGTATCTAAGGAGTGGGAGGGAACCAAGCAGGCTGTCAGAACTGCTCACTGACATAAACTGCTTCTTTCCACCTGGAACAGGGCACCTACCTTTCTGATCCTTAAACACAGATCCATAAATACTGAGTATCAGAAGACAGCTTCCTGAGACTGTTGCTCTACCGTCTTTTCTGTGAAAACTTGGATGCATAAACACCCCTCACTGGTTGCTGCTCAGAAACATATGCGTAGACTATATTGCTGCTTTGGCGCTATAAGAACCCCGATATAGGATTTATGAATATGTTGCAACATCCTGGACCATATGGAAGAATACGGGGCACGAGGAGATGTTAAATTCCTGTGTATATGTACCAAATAGTAAGACTTATAATGTAAGAGACATTCAGACCTATGTGTAACGTCAGTCTATTTAGTGAAAGTGTCATAATCGATAGAATCAGAGTTTAGTCGTGCATTTCTTATTTCAGACCCATCAATTGACTTGCACTTATTGGGCACAAAAACTTTTTTTTAAAAACAAAAAAAAGAAATGGTTTATTCCAAACGGGTTATAATGTGACAAAAGAAACCAACGCGTGTGATAAACAATGTTGGTGCACGTGCTCAAGTGACACTCACAGGCAACTCACCGCTTTCAAAAAGATAGCACTAGGTTGGACATGAATGGAATTCAATTTCCAAAATAGACTCCTTCGATCATATGTGCATGTAGCATAATCCATTGATACCTTGATCAGAATTGAGGGGTTATGACCATTAAGGACATAGTTGGACCAATAGCAAGGGACATTCAAAGCAGTTAATGTGAAAGAAGCACAGATGAATATTTAAAAGAATTGACTTACGATAGCGGTATTAAAATCAATGCTAGTCAATAACTAGCATTGGCTTTCTGGTTCAAGCCCTGGGTGAGACCCATAAAGAGGGTATGGGATTATAACTGACATTAGTGGCCTCCTGGATAGGTCAATAATGCTCCTGTCCAGGAGTGCCTTCTATCTGCTGTGAGAGCATCCTCTGAGGGAGGGTATCTAGCAGTTAATATGAACTGCATTCCAAACAACCACATTGTTTCTTGCACCCTTAACTTTCCATCGTCTTTGCTAATTAAAGGAAGAGCACTCCCAGTGGATGCCAGGGTAACATCCAAATATTAATGTCTTAAAACTTAATTGTATCAAAAGGCCAACTCTCAGATCTCCTGACCAGTATTATTCTGAACCAATAAGATTCTGGATTGGATCATATCATGTTATTATCAATGGGTGCCCACACCTTGCCCGGGTAACTGTCTGTAGAATAAATATCATGCCATGCAACAGGAACATAGTTTAAAATTAGATTGGTACTCAATTTACGCCTGTTTTAAGCAATGTGGGCCTATGACTCTTTTGTGTTGTAGCCAATAGGTGTCCAGATCTCAGAGACCGCTTGGCTAGTAGTATGCATTATAAATGTTACTTTGTTTCAGGTTTTTACCAGCAGTGGAGGTCATAGGTCCTTGAGGTGAAAATAGGGACCCAATCTCATTCGCTGTCTATACATCCCGGAGAGAGAACCGAATGACATGACAAAGAATATGTTGCAAAAGTTTGCCTCAATAGAGAATCCATAAACTCAAAACCACCACAACATGTTTTAAAATCTAAAATATAATGTCTTTGTCAGTGAATCGCTTATGACAACTAACTCCACAGTGAACATGGTATTTAATAATCTCACCCTTACTTTTTCTAATCTACCTTTGATGAAATATCAAAGGCAAAATTATAAATGGCAAAAATATCACCCAAAAAATATTGAGTACACAAATATCGACTTTGCATACTTTGTATGTAAAGACAAAACTATCAACAACAAAAATATAGAAGCCCATATTGGTAAAATAAATATGTAAGTGTTTCAAATCAGATACAATAATTAGATCTGGAGGTGTCAGATTTACTATTCCCACTACAACATAAACAACAGTAGGCAAAGTGTTGGACTTTGGAAAGGGTAGATTTACTAGTCTAACTCCACTATAAGCAACAGTAGGGAAAGTGTACACTTGGGACCGACCAGATTTACTCCTACCACTCCGACCAGAGAAACAAAAAGGAAAGTGTTGGACATTGGAGGGGCAGTTTTACTATTCCCACTCCAACCAACAGTAGGGAAAGTTGTGCACTTGAGAGGGGTTAGATTTACTATCCCCATGCAAAAGTAAGCAACAGTTGGTATAGTGTTGTATTTTGGATGGTCAAAATGACTATTCCCACTCCAGCATAAGAAACAGTAGTAAAAATATTGAACTTTAGAAAATTCAGATCCACATAAATAAATGAAATGATCATGCATTATATTTCTATCAATGTATAAATAATAACGTATAATGTGTTTAAATTATTTAAAATTAGAAACATGAACTTAACATATTAAATTATTTGTAAAATTATTCTGAACATTTGCATCAACTGAACATTTTCAACATAGATTTAAAATACTTTATATCCTATTACCTTCAAATTCCAACAATCATAAAAACACATTAAATTAATAACATAAAAAATCACCATACACATTATTTGAAAAAAATTCAAGGTAGCAAATCTATAAAAGTATTTATAATGCAAAAACCTTAAACATAATATAATTAATATCCACATTATTAAAACAATTAAAGAATTAATGCACTCCTTTATTTAATTAACTAATTAACACAGAAAAATACTACCATATTTTTAAAATTAACTAATAACTAAAAATTTGCATTAAATAATTATGTAATTACCACATTAAAACATACTAAAACATTTGTAATCAACTACAACCCAACAATCCACAACAAATTGACATAAGGTAAGCAAACCTTAAAATATGTTACAACATAAAAAATAATGGTGTCTGTACTGTTGAGGAGCTAGTGTGTGATTAACACTGTGACCTCTTACAAGGCGACCCATATGTTTGGGGGAAACAGGTGCATGTCTTCACTGCAGACAACATCCCCTATTTGAAGACTCCACCTGCAATTACCGCCCATCTCACTGCTGCGTCTCCTCCACTTTGTTGGTCCCAGCACCTAACACCAGAGAAGAAAGCCCTTTCTATTAGACATCCACAGGATGAGGATACTAGGAACTCTGGGAACTTCCCTTGCTCCTTCTGCCTCAATACCTTTCAGGGATTTAACAGTGGCCTGGGGAGGCTTGGCCTTCTCATACAATTCCATGACAGATATAACCGTCTAGCAGCCATATTCTAACAGAGCATGGTGAGCGGGGTTATGATAGTAACTTTTACACTTTTATACACCTCTTTGAATTAGGCCATTACATTTGTATTCAAGAGAGCATGTCAGTGTGGTTATATGTCCATCTGAGAAAAAGGGTCAATCTCATGATAGCAATGCTAAGAAATAGAAACTTCCCAATTTTCTGAGGAGGACATTGACAGTTGTGCTTTGCAAACAGAAACACTAATGATTCATTAGACCAAATTTGATGGGATGATGTAAATTTAGGACTGAAGGCTTGTCCCTACCCCACCGTTGATCCTTATCGGCATGTTTATTTTGCAGTATTCTATTGGTTAAAGACTGAGGGAAAAAGGAGACACAAAGTGAGGCTAAATTGGGAAGTAGCCTTTACAACGCAACCGTTACAACGCATGCAGTTACATCGCATGCCGTTGCAACGAAAAAGGTGTGCAGCAGTGGGTAGAAGGTGTTGGATTTAACTCCAACACCTTCCCTACTGCTGCACACACTGGAGTTGGAATAGAAAATTAATCTATTCCAACTTCCAGCGCTCCCCCGACAGAAAGTCGGGGTAAGGTTTGGAGTTGCAACGGCATGCGATGTAATGGCATGCGTTGTAACGTCACATATCCGGTTAAATTTTCTGGATAAGAGTCTGGAAACTGCATGTCCTGTTCATTCCAGTTTTAAACTCGGCTTAATCCAAATTCTTAGCAAACCCAAATTTGACAAATTAAGTAGATAAACCACTATTAGATGAAATGATTTGGCCTAGATCAAATAAAGCTCCAGGTCCAAAATTTAACTCCTCGCCTGATTTCCTAACGTGGAAGCTGCATGATCCGTTCCCTCTTTCCATATGAACACTGAGCTGTTGAGCTTGAAGGTGACCAAGGAGAGAACACGGGGCATGAATGTGTGTATTTTATGCTCTTGCACAACTTCATATTGATTCTATCAAATGCCTTAAATGCTGAGAGCAGCAAATGGGTCTAAAATAAGAAAAAGCTCCCCGGCTCCCGCAGGCCCGCGGCTACCGTAATTACCGAACAAGGTTAATTTAGGAAGAAGCTGCCTCCGGGGATTGATTCTGCACAGGATTGCATTAACTTTGGACAGGGGGAAGAGGATGGAGGAGGAGGGAGTGCTCTGCTATTGATCACAACTATTGAAGGGTCGGGGTTATTGCTAAATGTACTTAAAGTTGAAACTCTCTGATCTAGCATAAGACAAGGGCATGTGCTTGTTGTCGCTGGTTTGTTGGTTCGAGCAATGGGTCTTGCAAACAAGTTGAATTGAATATTGAAAAGTCAGTGGCACAGTTGGGCATTATTCTATTCTTGTACAAGAGACCAGTATTATGGTAGCGAGCGAACCACGCCTGAAGGATTGGTATGAGACAGAATGCTTTCGAGAGCAAAAAATTGAGAATAGGGGCAGCAACCAATGATGAGACAGATGATGTACTAAATTAAAATTAAAAATGTTTACCTGCCACTTAACACTGAATTTAGCATGTTTAAAGGTGCTCCCAGTTTAGGATGTGGTGACATGTCTAAGATCACACAACTGGGTTACATCAGGAGCCAATGATTAGAAGTCTGTCCCCCTGATTCCATTGCCTTCTAGGGATCCACTGGACCACAACTCCACTTTTAACTAAGCACTCGGCTCAATATCCCGTGAATCTGGACAATTCACTTAATCTCCCCCCTGCCCATGGACAGCGCCTGGATACCCTCACGGGTGATAAGCTGCGCTATATACATCTATGAATTATAATTTATAACTATTACTTTATAGTGTTTTTTGTCGAACACGGATATTGGTCACCTATTCACATTTTCTACATTTGTGGGAATCATCTGTTTTAAGAAAACCCATGCATTTTTTGAGCAATCATTTTTATTTGATATTGTCACAATCAGGAACGTGACCAACCCTAGTTTTCAATAGAAAACAAGCCTGTCCAGTTTGTATTGTGGGTCTGTCTACATGTGCACTACACAACTCTGGAAGCCTGCCTTTTGTTCAAAACGTGCCAGTACTCAGTACTCAGTGGGAGTGAGTCACTGGCCTTGGATTCCTCAGCGCCAGATCCATGGGTGTGTGAAGCTTGGCCTGTCCATAGTGTGGTTAAACTACCATGAAACCAGCAAGTAACTCTGAAATTCATTACAGTAGTCTATAGCATAAATATGTGCAACACTAGAGACGTCATGTTATTTTGGTGGAGCACACACCGCTATAAATCAGCAATGCTCCCGTCCCTCCCAACGCAAAGTTGTCCTGCGGCTGCTCCGTGCAGTATCTGGAGAAACTGCAGGTTTACACTGGCAGAGTGCCCACCTGCTTTGCCAGTGAAAACCTCTGACCAGGTGCCCATCTGCCAAAGAAACTCCAGGTCTCATTGACGGCCACCCTGCCCTTTTGAGTGCTGACTGTTCAGTCGCTGATTTTTCCTGCCCAGAGTAATTGCTGAATCCTCCACTTTCAGGAAGAAAACTCCCTGCATGATTTGGGCGTTTGTATTTTGTATTGAGAGACAATGCAAAAAGTTTGTCGAGTGGGCGCTTTAAACATGGCATCTGCTCAGCAAGCCTTCTGTGCTTTGCTGGCTCTATTCACAGAATAGAGCTACTGGCAAAGGATATTCAGTTCCTTGCCATGGTAGCAGTTCCAGCGGCGGCTCCTCCGCTATGGTGGAGGAGCGTCGCCCCCACTGCCATCCGCCTAAAAAAAACAAAAAAAACAAAAAAACATAATAAACCTGGGTTTATTATGGTTTTATTTTGTTTTCCAGCTGACTCTTTTGGGGGCGGGGCAAGTGGGGATGACAGACACTGAGGGGAGTGAGGGCAAACACTGCCTTCAGTGTGCATGTGGTTTGTCCGGCCATCTCATGACGGCCAAACCGACATGCGCACTGAAGCTGTCTCCAACGTTGCTGGGTTGGAGACAGCAGGCACAGGCTCCCAGTCTCACTGGGAGTGCAAATCGAGGGCATGCAGACCAATACTGACGCTGCCCTCATGCTGCCAGCAGCATGAGAGCAGAGTCAGGATTGGCCGCAGGGGAGTCTGGGAGCCTGTGCCTGCAGTGGACTGGAGCCAGAGAGGAGTGGAAGACCAGCGATGAGGCAGGTAGGTTTTTTAAATTTTGTTTTGTTTGTTTGTCCATCATCCCCTGTCCACCCCGCTCCCCCCGCCCTGGAACTTTGCCCAGACAACGGCTGCTACTGGCAGAGACCATGAGCCCTGCCCTCTTGCCAATCTCACTGATTGACTGTCAGGGTCTAAATAATTCCTCTACCGCAGTTTCTTTCGCTCACAAACACAATATTGCATCCCCTTTCTCTTTATCTCTAGCTTTACCGTTCTTAAATCCACACGTTCCTTACTGTGTCCTATTCTCTGTTTGTGTAGTCAGCATACAGTTGAAATATGTGTGTATGTGATACAGAGAGCAATGTATGCACTGCAGTGAAATGTCAGGATATATTTTACACATGGGCTCATCAGCCATAAAGCACCGGGCCTCGCGGGTCCCATTCTTCCTGCATGATGTGAACCCCAGGAGTGAATTAAATACACCCGATGCTGCACAAGTCAGCATGTTTTCATTATCAAGCAAACAGATTTACCATTGTGAATGTAAATCACGCATACATAATGTACAGCATGCACAACTGCAATTTAGAAGGCATTTCCTAGTTTATAGAGGAGGGCCAGTGCAATCCACATAAAAGTGTTACACTTTGAAAATGCAGAAATGTGAGTACATGCTACAGGAAGGTGACTCAAAGCATTTGCTTTTTATCACACAGCAAACGCCGGCGCAGTAGAGTTTGTACTCTTTGTTCAATTTTGGAATGTCAAATCTAGTGGAATGTAAGAGGCGAAAATACAAAATATTTACTGAGACAAATGGATTTTGGTACGATAAGTACCAATATCCGCATGTTAATCCCCAATTAAGGGAAACTATTCGGAAATAGGTGCTATATAAATCTAATTATAAGTTTATTATACCTAACCCCACATATATGTACCTTGAATATATATTTATGTATATTAGAGAATAAATAATGGATATCTGTGTAGTAAAGTCCAATATTTCCTTTATGGTTTTCTGTTGACATCATAAACCATGAGGCTGAAGACCGAGTTGTTTTTAAATGTCATCAGAACCCTGAGATGGCCGTATAGAACCCTATTATACATGATACTCATGACGTAATTTTTTTTATATTACATATTTATTTTGGCAGAGATATCTTGAAAATCAGTTTTCTTCAGCTAACAATGGTTAGTAACTGTAAGTAAAATGTTTTGTTTACCTTTCTTAAACAATGAATTATTATAACAATGGGAAATGCTGTTTATGGCTGCAGTGTTTACCACATAATTATGAATTTACTGCATGTGCCACATATTTTGCAAAATATGCATATCTCATCAAAATGGTTATTTTGATCCCAAATGAATAAAATTAAAACAGACAGTGAGTGAATGTGCCACATAAATTACATTTCCCCCCATAATTTAGCCTAATATAACCTTGCTGCACAATTTGGTCCTATGATCCTAGTAACCATAACAGTATTAAAGCTCTGCAGAGTGATTTTGGGGCAGCCAGAATGGTGATGAAATTCAGACTTCACACTTCAAATAATTCTTATATTTCACTGTTCTCCGTGAAATGTCGGTTTTATACCACTGCATTTTGTGCTATAGAAGCACCAACATGTATACATATAGCTAGATATCTAAATATGTCTTTATGTATCTATGTAGATATCTATATATAGAGATAGCTTCAATGAATGTTGATTTGAAATTCAGAATAGTAAGATAGTAAAGAACAGCGCCTCCCGAACAGTCTTTTTATTTACACACAATGGAGTAAAGTAGTAGTAAATCTCGCTAAATCCCAAAGTTGTCAAATTTGTGAAGAAGATCCGATTACCTGGCACATGGACCTTTGGTGGTACCTGGCTTGAGTGTTCTTCACAGTAAAAGTATCTAGGAGTGGTGTTTGAATCAAGAGATTCCTTTATACCGCACGTCAAGGACATGAAGTCAAAAGTTGCTTCCCTAACATCTGGATTCTTGAAACTAGCAAAAACCTTGCACAAACCCTTCCTTGGGCCACTACAAAAGGTGATGACAGCAAAGATTTTACCCACTATAATATATGGCTCGGAAACTGTGGGAGAGAAGATGGTAAAACCTCTAAATTTACTGGTGGCCAAGGCTTATTGGATAACATTTTATACTCCCATCCTAACCGCACAGGCCTAGGTGTGTCTAGAATTTGGCCTGATGAAATACAGCTGTGCCATCAAAAGTGCCTTCCTCAAGATGTGTCACAGGTTCCAGCAGGCTGATCCCAACACTCTCTGCCCGGATCTGGCAGGAAATAGACACCACCAACTCAAAGGCAGGATTATATGACCTCCTAAAAGGCGCAATTCAATCCCTTCATGTAGGAAACCAGCGGAATTTGCAAATTTCAAGCAAAGAGTTTAAGAAATGTGTCAATCGAATCGCAAGATCACTCTCTTCACAGGAGCAAAAAGCGAGCCTGGCAAAGAAGGAATATGCCTGGCAAGTTATCAACTCCTATAAACACTTCAAACCCCAGCCATATTTTGATCACGGATATCCATTCCATCTAAAGATAGCATTTATGCGCCTTCGCTTTGAGGTTCATCCAACCCTGGACCGGATTCCCTCTTGGTGTTGAACTTCTGAAAGTGACGAGTGCAGGCTTTGGAGGAAGGGTAAGGAGTCGATGATCCACATCCTATGTGTTTATCCGGTGTTACTTCCTGAAAGAAGGATATTGCTCAGGGGCCCATTTATCCAAGCCGGAATAAGAACCTGCAGGCAGGCACTTATACAGGACCTTAACCCTGAACCGACACGCCTGAACATAAGGGTCATCAAATTTGTGCAATCGTTTGTGGCAAAAACAAGTGCTCATGTTAGTGAAGGGAAGACTGAACTTTAAACAGAGAAACAGTACAGTAAATGAAGCACTTTGCAGCCAAAGATCGGACATTTTCCATAATAATAGGGGACCCGATTCACAAAGAAACTTAGACCAAAAGTCTAAGTTTACGACTTTAGTATTCACAAAGGTAAGGTATGAGTAGTATCTTTATGTCCGCACTCGGGGTGGAATCTCCACCTCCACCCGAGTGGGGAGACTCCACTCTGAATGTGGAGTGGATTCTGCCTCAGGTGCGGAGATTCCACCCGAGTGCAGACATAAAGATACTACCGAAACCTTACCTTTGTGAATTCCGAAAGTGGTAAACTTAGACTTTTTGTCTAAGTTTACCTTTTTGAATTGGGCCCTACATTTTTATCCCAATTCAGTGGTTATTGATTGTGCTGTTTCTTTTTTACTTCTTATTCACTTTTTTATATACTTACTGCAGTGGTTTTTATGTATATTTATGTGTAATGGTTTTAATTAAGTATGCAATTTATTAATAAATCTGAATCTGAATAGTAAATCTATACTTATCCATATATACCCTTACCGTCACAATATTTGAGTTCTTAATGCTTAGGCCGCAATATTTTTGTTTCACAATAATTCTGTCCTCGATACTCTGATAATCAATCCTGCAGGTTATAGAGATGTGCAACCTGAGTTGATAGAGGTGGGCTTTGAACCCCTGAGGCTGTAGTTTGCACCCACAAATCCCAGAGGGATTAGACAGTTAACACAGAATGAGTTATCCTTGTTTTGAACCTGTGATGCTATAGTCTGCACAGATTTAGGAGACTAAAGTACTAGGTGGAAAAAGATTTGTGTTCACCATGTTTGGGATTTGAACATTTTAAACTAAAGAGTGCTCAGAAGTGGAGAGATGAGGCCCTTATTAGCTAAGGGTGAGTGAGCTGTTGTGGCTTTAGAATTTTCAATAGTATGGTTTACACCTATTTGTAAGGCAGCAGCTTAGTGAGCCGTGTTGGGATTCGCAATGGCTATGATGAGATATGGCAGATTGGGCAGAGGATGGGAAAACAAAGCTCGCTGTGTAAAGCTCAGAACCCTTGCCCAATTCATATGGCCTAGTGTGGCAAGCTGAGGCCATAAGCAGCAAAGATGAACTAACCATTGTTGGACTAGACCACTTTTGCCATGAAGAAGCATTCTAGAGAAGCAAAACGTGTTTACGGCAATAATTGCTCTTTTAATGCCATAGAAAACACTAAAGAGATCACAAAATCAGAAACTGATTCTACTCAAGGCAATCTTGTTGGTTTTAGACCAGAAATCAATCTCCAAGCATTCTAGCTAGACCATGCTGCTAGAGCAGGATCTGTCCTCTGCTCCGATCCTCCTCGACCTCTCAAAAGCATTCAGTACCGATGTGATGCTACTCTTCTTCCGAGTTATTCAGCTTCAAAGGCCTCAGCTCCTTTTTTTAATCTTGTCTACAAATAGCCTCACTTCCCCCTTACCATTCTGAAGGGGTGGTGTCCCTCAGGAATCTTCCCTTAGTCCCACCATTTTTAATGTCTATGTTCAACCCCTGGCCTTTCTTGTCCATTCATTCAGGTTTGAAACAATGTATTATGCACATATCAATCAAAACATAATCTTTCTCCGAAGGGCATACTCGGACCCAAACCAAGTTCTGTGCCTGCATGAGAGCAAACCAAGGGGCAGATTTACAAGCCCCTTGCGTGATTTTTGCGCTGCCGTTGCGTCACTTTTGTGACACAGCCACGGCGTAAATGTTGCTGCCCATTTACAACGTGATGCATCTAGGGAGATGCGTCACGTTGTAAAGCCCTGCGTCACATTATACCTGCGTCAGGTATAATGTATGCAGGGTGGGCGTTCCCACGCAAAAAGGCATGTAGAACTGATGCAGTGAAATCTACAAGATTTTACTGCGTCACTCTACGCCTTCACTGCATAAAAATCCCTACGCCTGCTCAGACCAGGCGTAAGGAATGACGCAGGGCTTTTTGAATGGGACTCACCCATCTATTGAGGCGCATTGCAGGAGTTTCGTCACTTTCATGAGCAACTCCAGCAATGCGTCACTTTTGAGCCAACGTATGCGTCAGAATTTCTGATGCATCTGTTAATCCTTGCGCCATGGATACAGCGCATCCATAGTGGCCCAAGGACATTCGGCGCTGACGCATCTATGCAGATGCGTCAGTTCCTTGTAAATCTGCCCCCAAGTATTGTGACTGCTCTAATGCAGGCACAGACCTTGGTTTGGGTCTGAGCATGCCCCTTGGAGACAGGATGGTAAGATCGTTGGACACTGTAACCAAGGTGGTTTCCATACCTTGAAGTGGACAGAAGCTAAATTGGGAGGCGTCGAGGAGACAGTTATTGTCAAGATAGCCCAGAAGCTGGAGCTTGATCACTTTGCCGAGAATTTTTGAGGGATAGGGTAAGAGAGAAATGGGCCTGAAGCGCTGAGGATGTTTGGGTTAGCTGAATGTTTCTTCTGGTGATGGACAGTGAATGGTTCCATATGTGTGGGATGGAAGCAATGGAGAGGGAAAGGTTACAATGATCTGTAGATACACGACATAGAATATAGAAGGAGACAATTGTGATGTGTAGGGGGGCAGGGGTCGCTTGGCTTGATGCTGAGCAATAAGTAATCAATTTCCTCCGTGGAGAGGGGATAGAAATAAGAGAGAGATGGGTTGAAGTTTGGCTTTAGCGGAGGCCGGCTAGAAGTGATCAGGTCCACATTAGGTTGGGGGCGGGAGGGAATTGAATGAAGAATAACAATTTTGTTACTAAAGTAGGCTGATAAATTGACGCAGAGCTCCTGAGATGCTTAACTTTGCTGCAGGCTGTGGGGATAGTCATCTCGTTCACTGTGGAAAGATGTATCTCTGGGGATTGTGGAAGTCTCAGTTTTATTTGCGTAAAAAGAGGCTCAAGAGGAGGGAATTATGTGGTGATAGTTTTTGTTGACTGTTCTGTAACTTGCTTGGGAGTGCTGTAGAGGAAGTATGGGGTATGTTTTGGTTTGCATCTAATGGGAAGTCGAAAGGGAATGGCGTATCGATGGGTTCAAGTTAACAGAAGGGGAGTGAAGGGTCTAACTTTAGGATGATTAGAAAAGATAGGAACTCCTAAATGACTGGCCTCATGAGTGGGAGCTGGGGGAGTTAGCAGGAGTCCCAGTGGGTTAAGAGAAGTAGTGTCAGAGTTCTAGAGATAATCCTGTAGGAAGTGGAGATGCAACAAATACCAGGAAATTGGCATATTTAACTATGTAAAGGGCAAGAAGATCAAAGAGAAGTGAGTTCTGGACCTGGGAAGGAGAATGAGAGCACCAGAATATGTGGTATTAGAGTTACATATAAGCATGAAGATCATGATTTCGCCGGCAGAGATAGAAATGTTGTTGAGAAAGGTGCAGAAGATATGGGCCCGGTGTATAACAGCAAGTCCACCGCCACGTTTCTCATGGTGGTCTACATCAGAAATGTAATATCATAGAGGCTGCGATATTCATGCTTGAGGAATCTCACAACCATTTTGATTTAAAAAAGGACATCTGGAGCATGGGAAAGAATAAAGGTGAAGATACCCGAAAGATGTCTCGGCAGGGACTGCAAGTGAAACGGGAAGCAGTTGAGAGCATTTGACTATCGCAGACAGATGTACAACGTGTGACCGCGGGGTTTGTGAAGGTGGTAAAGTGACGTTGGCAATAAGTGAGAGGGTCTTGTGGAGCAGCAGGAAAAGGGAAACAAAAACAGGCAGGTTTACCTATGGTATTGAATGCTCAATGTTCATAGACCTGAGTATGTAAGGCATCTTAAGGGTTACGGTGGGGTAGGATGGGCACTGTCGGTCTACGTGCTCCTTGAGCGAGCAAGCAACGCGCTAGCTGCATGCACCTGCTGCACGCAGGCGCAGCTTCGCTTGTTAAGTATGTGTGCATAGAGACTTGGGGGTGTGACCAGGGACATTCTGGGACACATTGAAATATGGGGGATACCAAAACTGGGGCACAGAAGCACCTATTACTTCTGCTAACATGCCTTAGCAACAGCGAATACTAGGAAAGCAAAATAATTAAATAAATGATGAGAACAACTCAACTCATAAAAAGAATAAAAGTTGCTCCCTTGGAGACAGGCACCTCCAATACATACGAGTTAACAAAAAGGACTTCCATGCTCAGAAGTCACCTGCGGTGGAAAGGAAGACTGGCAGTCAGACATATCAGAGCCCGCAGCTGTGCCTGTTACATATGTGTCCATAGAGACCAGGGGATGTCCAAGGACACGCTGAGGTGCGCTGAAACAGGTGGCGAAAAGTAAAACAAAGCTTGAGCTAAGAGACACCTAGGGCTACCTTAATGACAGCATCTACTAGGAAAGCTATAAGTAAATAAATTGTGAAAATGATTCAACTCACACAAAGATTAAAAGCAGAACCCTGACTACGTCTGTGCAGCGCCTGTTCCCTTGGAGCCAGGCACCCCCAGTACATATAAATAAACACAATGGACTTCCAAGCTCAGAAGTCCACTTTGATGGAGAGAAAGACTGCCAATCAAATCAAATAAATGATGTTAAGAACATGATATTTATGTCAGACAATATTTCTGCATATGATATTCTGATGCACAGCCTGCAGTCATTGCCAGGTCTTCTACAACTATCATGTGATGGCAGACTGCAGCCTCTCCGGCTGTGCGCACTGTGACATTAGACAATCTGAGCAGACTTTGCAGGGGGTTGAGCTTGGGAATCCTCAAAATTCACAAATCCGGCTGGTTAAACATTTACAGACAAGAGGGCAACCATGTAAGTATGTACTATGAAGTTACACTACATGGATTTCAGAAAATATGGAAAGCGGCACAGTAATCTCATGGAGCTATCCGTAAAGAGGAAGTGCAACTATTAGTAGGCCCAGAAATGTGTGAGCGGCAGTACGTATTTTAGGTTCAGCTTTGCATTTTTGCACGGTGATAGTTGAAAAGCCATACAGTAGTAGTATTTAGTTTACAAATGTATAAAGATTCTAAAAACATAAATTTTGGAGGCTACAGGTCTGGAAAACAAAGCCAAAAGGGAAAACTCTTGGTTCATCTCTGTGCTGTATCGGATCACCAGCCTCACTTCCAACTGCATGGAGGAGTCTGAGTACCTTCATGATTGCATATAGATTACTTATTTATAATCTTCAGGATATATGTTTTAACTCGTCCACCCAAAATATACTCCATCCAAACACACAGTGGCCTTTTCAAAGCGTAAGTCTGTAGTCCAGACTAAAAAATATAGAAAATATGTGGCTGGACACACTCATGGACCGCCTGCCAGTATTTGATGCAGATATCGCTTTTAATGATTTGGTGTATCAGTAGACCTTCAAGTGAGGTGGAAGCCTTCACGGCCAAATTAAAAATGGCATGCAAAGTGGCAATTAACCATTGAAGATCTGCCAGATTCGAAGTTAAAATATTTGCTTACAGTGAGAGATTCAGCATTGAAGCCATTTCATACTCCTCCGTCATCCTGCCCTTGATTGAATGCCTCCAATTGTGTTAATAAATACCATTGACAAGAAAAAAAACCCTTGCAATAGACTCTGTATAGATAATAGGCGTGATACATTCCCCAGCCATGGAAGCAAAGAAATATGAGCATGGCACATGTCAGGTAATCTTATGATTGAGCTGAATGAAAAGTCCTCCCAGTGGAGATCCTCTGCCTCCTGCTCTAATCCTTAAGAAAGCCATGATGGCTGCTTCCTTAAGTGCACAGAGAGGGAGGATATCGCTGAAGACAATTTACAGCAGAGTGCCTATGAAAAGCAGGGAAAGCACACGCGTTGGTACAAGATGACACGTTCCACCAGCGCCGCCGTTTATGCAGCCCATAAATTCTGTGATTTAGACCGCTTTGCTGCTCATAAACCAACATGCTCAATGGAGGTGCTGTTCGCTGATGACCTTGTTTAGGGAGAGAGGATCTTAAGCTGCTTGAATTGATATACCTGGCAAACCATATTTCACAGCTTCAGCCCATTGCAGAACACTGCTCTGCAGGGAAAGCTTGTTTCACCAGTTCGCACCTTGGGTTGATGGGAAAAAATTTAACTATAGGTACCCACCTCTGGGTATTATGAATTATGTCTTCCATTTGGAATAATGCACACAGTCTGCATTTTATAAAAATACTGCCAGTCACAGAAGACTTCAGTGCCAAGATAGAGCAGAACACCTTTGTTACGGAGTAGAGCAGGGGTGTCTAGCATGGGTCCAGGAGGGTCAGGTAGGTATAAGATTTGCATGATACCTACATAAGATGCATTTTCATCCAATGAATCTGAATCAAGCTAATTTAAATCATTGTGGTAATCTTGGAAATCTGGCATAGATCTGACTGTTCAGGACCCCTCTATGGTGGAGACCCTTGATACAGAGCAGTGGTACTCAAAGTACGGCCCTCGGGCCACTTGCGGCCCGTCAGACCTTTCCATGCGGCCCCCGTGTGGAAAACAAGCAGGCTCAGAAGCAGTTATTTTGCCTGTGTTCGTTCCTCGGGGGCCGCATTCAAAATGAAAAAAAGTTGACAGAGCATGCTAAAAAAAAATCTGTGTCTACCTGCTCACTTGTATCCCCTCCCCCATTCCTACTCAGTGACTTCACTCGCTTGCAGCCAGCAGTGGAAGAGACATAACAATGGCATGCAGGTTGCTGGCTTTCCTTACCAGCCCAGCACAGACATTGTGTCTTACCTGCCTTTCCTTTCCACTTACTTTTAGCTTCATGGCTGTGTGCTTTTTTCTAGCCCTGCCTCGCCACCGGTGCTGCCTCTCACCCAGAGGTCCTCTGAAGCAAAGCTGTCTGCAGAAGGGCACTGTAGTGAGAAAGTATAACTCACACACCTAACCAAGGATCTGCAGCCGGAGTTTCGTGTTTGAAACTAACTAGGCTTGCCAGGAAATGGGAAGCGCCTGAGAACAGTGAGGTGGGGGCCAGGGTGTGTTTGCTGATGGAAGGGTGGGAGCTCCAAGGGGGTAGAGAAGGTGATTTTAAGGAGCCACGTGCATGATTTCTAACATTATTAATATAAAATTCAAATATTTGTAAAATTAGTTAGGAAATAAATGCATTTACTAGGCCCGTTTTCAACTGTGTTTTTTGTAGCCACCCAAAATTTTGCTTTTTGGTTGGGCTTTTTTCCAAAGGAGGTTCAGCTTGTTGTAGGGACAGGGCTCCTCCTGTGCTGTGGTTCTGCTGTAGCATGCAGCATTGAGGTACTGATGTTTTGAAATTTGACCTCATGATCATGGAATGTAGTTTACTTGTAAAAAGTGGCAAATTTATCTGTATTTTATTAGGAAGACCAATTTCCGATCTGGGACAGAGCAACAGAATCTCAATGTTTTTTGATGCTTGGGAAATGCCTGTTTTTTCATTTTAATGAAGGAAAAGTTTTGTGAGAGAAAATGCCTTTTTTTATTTCTGTTACTGTGAGTTTTGTTGTGCACTGCGATGGTGGTATTAGTTTTAACACTTGTTTATTATGACAGTTTGTTTCCTAATCTCGCTGAGCCTGTGGATAGCCTACAGTTGAGCCGCAGTAACACGGTCTGTAATGTACTGCCAGTTAGGAACATTCCTGGCCTGTGACTCAGTGATATATTGGAGAAGATCTTGACAGCACTGGGAAGAAATGCAGGATTTCTAGCTCAGCAATGCTGTTTCCTTAACCAGGTGCTTAACTATGGGCAGGGCAACTGGTACTATGCCATTGTTCGGCCGTGGCAATTTTTGGATAATTATAGATTTTCTGCATTTGCCACATAATCCATTATCTGCCGCCTAATCTGTAGATTTTATCCCCCAAAAAATGTTCTAGCTCAAACGGTTCAAAAGTTAATAAAGATGCAGCAACATCTATTACCGCGCAATAAAAGGCCCTTTACAAAGCTGGACCTGTCACCTTTTTTCATCCTTATTGCTAATGGTTACATTTCAAACATATCCATTTACATGTTTATTTCAAAATGCAGCATTCCCTCAATCTTTTGAACAGTTTATTTAAAGACTTACTTTGTGAATGCCATGCATGGTTTTACTCCACGTGGTAAAATGTGCCCACCAGACTCCCCACCAGGCCATGTCCTGTCCAATTTAGTCCCGCCCCCAATCACATGCCACACCCCCACCCATCTGTGCGGCCCCCGGTCATACCCCAGATTGTGCGTTTCGGCCACTGAGGGAATGTTTGTGAGTACCCATGATACAGAGGAATGAGGCTAAGTGCCTGATGTAGAGTTAGGCAGTTACAAATGTGCTAGGCACCCCATCCGCCATATTACAAGGGTATAATAGCCTATGGCACTGGTAATCTGCAAACAGAACATCCCCCCAACTCCAAACTATAAAAATGGCCTACCTTACATTATAGTCATTAAACTCTGTGCCGTTCCTAACACTACAAGAATAGCATTCAGTTATCATAAGAGCCCCTAAACTTGTAATTCTTGGTGTCACCCTATCTTTCACCCAAGAGCCCCATTAGTTCCATGTATGCATCATAAACGTAGAAGCAGTCCCCACGTAGCCTGTGGTTTGTGCAAGTAAACACTGGAAGCAAACTTTGCAAACTGGTTAATGTGCTTTGGATTATTCGTGCCTATAAAGCTTCAGTTGCATGATAAATCCCTGTGCTCATAAAAAAAGGGCTATGCAGACTTTACAAGCACAACAAGAGTAACTGCATTGCTTATTATAAAAAAACCTTTGAGGTGGCTGCTCTCCTGAACTGAATTTTGCCACAAAGAATTAGTAAAACAAGGAGCATCACATTATAGGTCGAATCATAAAGATATACATGCTTATGTTTTATATATGCAGCTGTGCAGTGTGTAATATGCTATTGATCCAGCGATAACAATAAAAATTATTCTCCTATATGCTTCGGTCATCCAGGTGCAACTATTCCTCCAACACACAAACTATATCCATATGACGGTGGGGCCCATAACACCGCACATACATTCACTTACTCATTTATTCCCTGGATTTCCTCCGTCCTTAACCTAGGAGAAAACGATTCGCTGGAAAGAGATGGGATACCTCTTTAACATGACATAATGTTTCTCATTTGCTTTTAAGGTATTCCGCTCATTGGTCGATGGACCAACTAGTAGGAATCAGTTGATGATGATTAAGACCAGCTCAATCACAATAAACTCTTTATCAATTTACTTTAATCATTGAGCTAAAGAATCACTGAGTCATTTGTTTAAAGAATAATAAAGTTTATATAAAGTTTTGATGCAAGAAATGAAGTTAAGCTTATTATTCAGATTATTACATTTATCATCAATATAAGAATAAATTGAAATTGCAATGCATATCTATTAGACGGAAAAATAAGGTTATCATAGTAAGAACTCTAAAAGATCAATCTATCTGTCTTGGAAAAATCTAATAGTTCTAAATCAAAAATCTATCAGGAAAAATTCTCCTAAAGCAGCATCTTATACTCAACTGGAAAATAAAAATAGCAGCAGCAGCATCAGATCGTCAGCATCAGCAACCGCAACTTCACCCATCTACAGCATCTAACTTCTCCAGCATCTGCTCTCCAGCAACTAACCCCTCCCACCAAGAGTAGGTCTTCTTATACCCTAATTCTAGCTTACTGAATAAAATGTTACATCTTCATGGTGTGATTCTTTCTCATTGGTCCACTCAGGCCCATATACATTTTAATCAAACTTCCTGGTCTTAACCAGTTCCTTGTGGAATGTCCATGCTTGCATCGTTTCCCACAGTTCATGACATTGCTCATCCGCTTCGATCAGTCCAATTTGTATCTTTTTCTGCTACTTTTTAGATTTAACAGTTCCGTCCATTGATTCAGTTGGACTTCTCACGCTTCTTGCTGATCATCTTGGCACACATCTGCTCAGAAAGGTCACAATAGCCTTGACCATACTTCCATCTTAGCCTCTCAGCACCAGCACGTGATCATCCTTTTCCACAGCCTCTCTCCTCTATCACATGGTTCCCTGCTCATGCGTACTCTATCAAATGGCGGCCATTTTATATCGCTGCTCGACAGGCCTAAGCGCACTATTTTCAAAGATAAACAAAATATTGTTAAAACAAAGAAATATAAACCCTTTCGTTTCCCTCTCGTCTTTCTACGTACCCCAATTAGGTATTACCTAGCAAAAAGCAACATATAAAGCTGTCCCTTACTTACCATCGCTTTATTTTGCAACCGCACGTTTTATTTAAAAGCACAGATCATGCGTTTATTATTTAATTAGTACGCAAATATTATGTTATGTTAGACACGTAAACAATTATAAGTTGATTATTTTGCACACGGAATAGCGTGTTACCTTTAACCCTTCACATGTAACATGCATTGTTGGTTATTTACTTAAACAAACATGTTTATTAATTATTTTACGAAAATTATTAGGAGGTTAAAATTTTTTCATTTACCCTGCTCCATCACTATTTAATACCAAGATTCGGTGTGGGGAGGGGCCATGGCTGATGAGAGGCGAAGTCTCAAGTGGGTAATGATGCCCTTCCCCCAACAATGGTAATAAACAGCATGTTACACTCCTTGTATATACATATATGGCTTATGACACTGCATTTTAATGCGCATGTGTCCAGATGGCATAGTGAGTATAGTTTGGGTAAATTCTTGATGAGACAAATAGACCATGAAAGAAGACTTCTTGGGGGAATTCACAGTAATACCATAACAAAATACTCCCAGAAAGAGCGGTATTCTGGCATCTACGAGCAGTAATGGAGCAAAATCAGAACAATTGAAAAAGAGTTCGGATACACTGGCGTAATCATAGTTTGACAAAAAGGCACAGTTGCTCAGTATTGTGTCTTCTAACCAAGAAGCAATTTTACTGAGGTAAAAACCTGCACTTAGTTCTGTAAATTTCAAACATTGGCCTTCCTGCTAACCAAGATGGCTCCTTCTCACCCCCTTAAACAACTGTTATAGAGCTAACATCTCTAACCCTCATGGCCTCTGTTGTCGCAGAAGTTTGGATCTCTCCCTCGTCATCCATGTTCAGCAGTGGGTAGAGGGTGAAATGTAACTATTAGGAGGAGGCTCATGAGTGGTCCGACTTTAGATATGGTGGAGTGGCTTGAATATTGTACGATGATCTCCAATGCTGTCCATTCTTGATTCTTCTCACTGTCACCTGAACCTTGACAACAACCCCTCTCCTGATCCCCCCAGCCTCCCTTTATTTCGTTTTTGTCCCATCTCTATCTGTTGGTCAGATACCTACGGCTGGGGATCCATATGGCACTGCTGTTCTGTTTGGTGACACACCAATGTCTTACGGAGTACCCACATAACCCACATGGCTCTTTCCTCAATGCCTTTGCCTTGTATACTTCCTTCATATCTCCTTGTCCCTCTTTTCTCCCTCCCAATCCTTGACTACTTTGAGGCAATTTTATGGTGGCTTAATAATGAGCTACTGCTAACACTAGAGTATCCCTCAGGAGCAGGAGACACTTGCCGGAGGGGGAAGTTATGTGCCACACCTATACACCAGTCCTAACGAAGTGCGAAAAAGAACACATTTTTTTTATATAACCCTCCCCCTACTTTAATGGTGTCATGCTTCATCATCGGGTTCACCCTGTCTCCTTAAGTCAGGGTGGGCTCAACCATGTTCCAGGGACCCCTTTGAAGAAAGTTAACTAGGGGGCGTAACTCTAAGATAAAAATTTCTCATCCACTCCCAAGGTTTCCCTTTATCAGTTGGGTGGGCAGGAAAGATTAAAACTGTAACATGATCAGGGTTTTAGGATTTAATGATCCTTTGACCCTAAGTTCACCAATTTCACCAACATGTATCAGCCCTACCTGTATAGGTCCTGGGCTTTCATCAGGTTGGGTTAGTATTTTTAGCACTCCCCCAGTGACAAATATTATGTGATCTTGTGCAGCATGCAAACTCATTCAAAGCAAGCACTGGCAGTGTAATACTTGCTACTCTGGGTTGTACCCAGTCGGTGGGACAGTCTAACCTCACGGGGGGCGACAGGGGGTAAGCCCTGTAGTCAAATCTTCATCAAGGGTCCCTACCCTATTAGTCACCAACTTAGCCCAATCTCCCCGGCTTGTGGGACACGCCAGTGTTAGAACTATGTTTTTGTAGGGAGGACGTATCCTTGTTTAAAGGATTTCCCCACCCTTCAGGTTTGGTAGGTTCTTTCAAAACCTCTGGTCAGTTATTTTGAGGAATTAATAATGAGCTATATAAATAAGCAACAATACATCTTAAGACATCTAGAGCCAGCACTAAAATTCAAAATAAAATTAACTTTTTCTATACATGGAAACACTAATGGGGTTCTCCCTGTTGCTGTATTCATGTTTCATTTGGTCTTACAATGCCTCTGCATTTCTCTATATCACTCTCTCTGTGCCTCTCTTTTTATGAATCATTCCATCTTTCTCCGTATTTCTGTCTATATCTCTCTTTGGCTCTCTCTCACCTTCTCTGACTTCCTCTTTTTCTGGATCACACTCTCAGCCACTGGCGTAGCAAGGGGGGGGCGGAGGGGGCGGTACGAGAATTCGGGGCGGCAGGTAAATTTATCGCCAGCACCCCCCCCCCCCGGCTCTTAGGCGCACGGCGGCAAAAGGCAGGGACCGCCACGGGCGGCAGAGTGCCTAGCTACGCCACTGCTCTCAGCCCCCATGTTGGTCTCTGCAGAGTGACATGATGAAAATGAATGAGTCATTCAGGAGATCTGTCATCCTCCACCAAAGTCTCCACCTCTCCATTACAATGTGAATTATTCACTTGTCCTTTATTACCTAGTCCTTCCTCACATCTCGTGCTTCTCTCGGTCCTTCTGCTACTCTTTATCGAGTAACTGCTTAGCACTCTCTCTCCCTTCTTATCAATCTCCTCTTTGTCTATGGCCTTTTAATTCTTCTGCTTTCAGGTTGACCATCCTGTATCCTGATCATACATTCCTCGTTTACAATTTTTCCATTTCAGCACTTTTCAATACTCCACAACATCCTTTCAATAACCTTCTCATCTTAGATCAACTTTACACCCCTCCATCTTCCACCCCGCACCCTTTTCACTCTCTCATCTTTCTCCTTCAACCCCTGATCAATGATGAAATACATTTTTAGGTTCTGATAAGATAAGACAGATATGTTTTGAGCATCTTTGTGAATGCAAGATGGTCGGATATTGCATGTAGAATCAAATAATGGGAGTTTGTGAGAGAGGCAGAGCTGTAGTAAAAGGAATGGGCCCCCAGCTGCATCCATACAGTAAGAAGAGCCTGCGACGGTGCTCGCCAATGCTCTTGACTGTCCTTTGAACCAGACGCAACACATGGAACTTGACCACCTATTCAACCGGAATCTAGTTTGAGACTTGTGTGGAGACCAAGTCATGTTTTGAAGACCAAGAAGAAGGTGATCTGCTGCATTCTGAATAATCTGTGTGCTAAAAATATGATATTTGGGGAATGCTAACAGAGTATTCCCATAGTCAAGGCGGGTGATGAGCACTTTCATTGATAAGCAATGCTGTTCTAGGAGAAGTGATTAATCTAGCCACACACCTTAGGTAGCAAGAAACAGGTAGAAGGAACCCTTTCTCCCTTCATCCTTCTCCCCAAAAAACTCCAGTATATCCAACTGCCTGAAATCCTACAAAAAAATCTAGGGGGAGAGGATCTCCCAGGAGAGTTGTATGTGCTTATTGTGTCCAATACAAGTCCCACAATGTCATAAAGCTGGAGGGTTACAAGTTGCCAGATGGTCGCCATGCCCCTGTTAGTTCTGAGCTGCATGGCTCTCCAGCCTGAGTCGTTGGGGGGCAGGGTCCATTGCGCCTGTCCGTACTCTGGCTACCTCCATAGCTAAGCTTCTCCAAAAACATATGACGTAAACTGAGCTTAAATTGTCCAAGGGAACATAGTCAGTGGTCTTCAGTGTTTGTATTCTGATCCCCTTTGATGAAAAAAATATATTTGATTGGGGCCCCTCTGTTACATTATCTGCTAAAATCTTTACCACTGAACACTGAATACGGCTGGTGTGGGACAGTAGATGCTGCGGAATACTTGTTTGCATTAAAATCGAAGCTAGCACAACAAACATAACACACATGCCTCAGAAGCATTGAAACTATCCTACACATACACTAATGTAGCATAGCACCTGCTTTTCTTACAAAAAAGGGACAAATCCGCAAAATAGGCTTATCTCGCAACGAAAACAGGTAAACAAAAAGGCACGCCTAAGGGTCTCCTGACTCCAGCAATGTATGCAGGCAGCTGTGACAGACAGGAGTCTAATATGAAATGTGTTCATTGGAAGTGTAGATTTGTAGCTGAGTCAATAGGAGAGTTTTTCTAAGATTCTCCTACAGCATCAGAGTATGCTAGAGGGAGGGTGGAGGTAAAGGCCTGGTTTCTCCGTCAGGTCATGGACCTCTTGCTGGCATCTCTGTTGTCCCTAGAGCTTCTTTGCGATCCCTCTGTGCCCATCTGTACGCCATGTAGCCCATTTGATATTTTTTTTTCCTGCCCCTCGGGAAGCCCTCGGCTGGCTATTAATAGGGCACCAGGGCCGTACTGGGAACACCAACCAGCCCTGGCAGAATGCTGCTCGACCGGCCCTGCAGGTGGGGGGGGGTAGCAAGAAACACCTCTCCCACTTTTGTTACAGGGGACCGATATTGCAGTGACAAAACTGGCCCCCACAGGCACAAAACCGACCCCCACCTCTCCGGCCCACCAGGGAAATGCCAGGTGCCTGCTACGGCTAGTCCGGTCCTGTAGGGCACCGAATCAGACATCACAGATTGCCTGCTGACTCTTGGGGACCTTCAGTTGGGCCTTGCATGATCAGCTAACTGTGAGTTAGTGTCTCAACCACCTTAAGAGTCACTCAGTTGGCCTTGAAACAAAAAAAGCAAGTCCAATTTTCTCAAACTGTACAAACAACCATCTATTCAAAGCACTCAGCTTTCACTGGTCCTCAGTCATCCTCACTCGAAAACTGGAGCAAGCATCATGGAACCAGCAACAAGCAGACACACATGGACAATTTGCCCTGTTGAACTCTACAAACACTCAGCAATACCAGATTTTAACAAATATATAATATGTTCTGTGTAGCACTTCCTCCAGCAGATTTGGCACCACTCTTAGTGCCAAAGGGTCATATAAGGATGAAAAGTTGAGACAAACTTGCTGGAATTCAAAATCACTGCAGGTTGTGTAGAAATATCTGTAGAGGGCAGAATGCTGGCCTATAACCACAAGTACATTCATCTGCAAATCATGTGAATTAAGCAGAAAATCCAATAGAACATTCAGGTGCAAATGGCAGAGTCAATCTACTTTCCTGTGCAAAAGGTTTTTAGCGTGGATAGTTGAACATCATGCCTCGACAAAATTGGTTTACACCTTGAAGTGTAGATCTCTAATTCATTCATGCAAAGTTGGTGTGTTTGATGTGAACAGATGCAAACACCTCTTGGATTTGATGCAAAGTCAGATCAACTAAAATAGCCTGGCCTGGCCTTGTGCCAGTCTTTGCATCAAGTGAAAAAAGGCGTACAGTGTGCAGTATAGTGTGCGACATTAAATTTGACAATAGTCGGTTCTTTAGGCCTTGAGTAAAAGCATTGGTAGGCACCTGTTTCGGGATTATGAGGTCCCTAAAGAAATTCCTGCCTCTATTATCCTTCTCAACAAAGAAATTGGTCATTCAAGCACTGATATAATCCAGAATCGATTACGGCAATGCATTATACTTCGGTCGATTGGAATACCTTGTGGACAGACTCCATGTGATCCAAAATGCCGCGGCCTGTCTCTTGCTAAATGTTCCTATAATAACACGGATCTCACTTTACTTATGGACACTGCATCGGCTGCTCATCGGGGAAAGAGTCAAATTCAAACCTCTTATGTTAGTGCATGCTGCCCTATATCAATCGAAGGCCTCTTACCGCAGAACCAGATTTGTTCTTTATAATCCTATTAGACAGTTGAGATCCGCCAGCAAATATTTGGCAGAGATCTCCAGGATTCAGCATGCAAGAGTGGGAGGAAGGTCTCTATCGTATCTGGGTTGGGTAGCCTGGAATAAGCTTTCTCTGGAGCGTCGGGAGATGAGCGATGCTGCAGTTTTTAAGAAGAAACTTTAAACGTTGACTTTTGTGCAGGCCTAATATTTTTGTTCATCTTCCGATCATGCTGCTTCGCGATGGGACACTCCTCAGAGTAGCTGTGCGCGGTATAAATTGCCATCATCATATGTTACTTTAGACCCACGTGTAACGTGTGATTAATGTGAAATCACACCTTACATGGCTTATGCTTGTTTGTAGAGTTTGTACTGGAAAATTTGCAGATCTCATGATATAAAAAAGAAGGCTTGTCTGTGCACCATAGTGAACGGCTGATGATCGTGCTAAGCAGGTTTTTGCATTTGCACCCTTCATGATCTTGTGATAGGCTTAGATTTAATAATGGCAGCATTCATTCCGGTGGACTTTCCAGCAGCCTCACTGGATAATTTGAAAAGCCCAAGTCACTGCCCTTTAGCATAAAAATGAACTGGAAGAGGTACATCAGCAGTGATCAGGAGCTATCACTGAAAATAAACATACAAATGGAGGCTCATCAAGGCCGCAAAATACTTTCCAAGGACAAACAGAATCCTTTCCATGTGGCTGAGTATGAGGCCAGCACTCTCAGGCCAGCCAGGCCATCCCCTGGAACCTGACAGGGGATGACAGAGCTGAAGCCCTGTCAGCCCAATGATCGTTGCAGACTCATAGTCAGTGCATACCGACTCAGTAGCATAGCAAGCATGCCATAGGCCCTGGTTCAAGCAAGGAAAGTAGTATTAATACTAGAGAGGAGGCCCTACAACCGGAGGGAACAGGGCACTACTAAACAGTAGAAGAAAAAGATTTTCCCTTTGGGTTCAAAGTTAAAAACACAGGGGTTTATTTACAAGGCCCTTGCACCACTTTTGCGTCACTTTTCCCATGTTAAAAATGACGCAAAAGTGGCGCAAGGGCCTTGTAAATCTGCCCCACAGTTGTTCACAAGTTCGCTCAAAATCGTAATCCGCCATGCATCAGCTATACCTATGGAATGAAACCTCCCACCATGAAGTGATGTACCACCAAATTAGAGATTAAACATCAGAGGCTTTAATTACACAAGAAAATGCCATCATAAAACCATTACAGTTTGCATCATTAAAAACATTCAATAGTATAAAAGTCATATACAACAAACAGTAGACAGTACAAAAACAACGCTACAGTAGTAAACAAAAGCAAGGAAAATGACAGCTTTGACTGCTGTTGGGTTAGTAAAATACAGCAATTGTCAGGGTTTGAGGGGCCCCTAAAAGCTCTGGGCCCTGGTGCCACTGCACCTGCTGCACCAATTGTTGCTACGCCCCTGCACTAGCTTCTATCAGGGTGTTGGAAATCTGTCTAAGCACATTCATGGTAAACTTTATGCCAAACTTCTGCCCACAGCTCCACTGAAAACTGCGGCTCAGAGTGAAATGTTCCTTCCAAAACTGTGAGGCCTTAGAAGGCAAAACAGAGAAGCTTGTTTCTCCCTACGGGCTCAGCTCCATCACCACCTCCAGTTCTGCACATGCTTCCGTGAAGCCCTGAAAGCTTCTGTGCTACTTAGTGCTCTGCGTGTGGGAGGATCGGAAACATGTGGTCTAGTATAAAGGGTGAGTGGGCGTTCTTACTTCCAAATCCAGGATCCACTGAGCCAGGGATGTTTTTATCTTCTTATGTGAGCAAAATTGAATGGTTGGAGCCTCTCATTCAGCCGCATGTAAATAGTGAGCTAGATAGGTCAGAATTTAAGGTTTTTATCCCACTCCAGAGGCAAAACGCAGGCCTGTACCACAGTGGCCATGCCAACTAAAGCCTAAAGATATCTATTTATGTTATTTGTAAATTTATATAGCACAGCTTATCACCCATGAGAGTATCCAGGCGCTGTCCATGGGCACAAGGAGATTAAGTGATATGCCCAGAATCAAAGGATGTTGAGCCGATGCCGAGACTCGAACCCCAATCCCTAGCTCCAGAGTCGGCAGGTCTGACCTCTGCACTAAGTTAGCAAGTCTTACAGCTCTCTCAAGTGATTCTGCAGAGCATCCCCATCATCTGGCATTACACCATTATCCGGCTCTGAAGCTTCCTGATGACATGAGACGGTCTCTATGGAACTGCTGTGTGGTTTCGAGCACAATAACAATGATGAAATAGATTCTAATCATTTCTTTTTGCTCTCCACCTATTTTTGAACTTTAGTCCTATTTGGGACTGCTGGGAAAAAGACTGGCTTGAAAGATGTTTTTGACCTATTTCCAGTGGTCTCAGTAGAATTGTGGGATCTATTTTGGTCCTGATTGAGAATGTTTGGTCTACCTTTGATTCTGGAAGTTGGTCACTCAACAGAGTGTACTTAAAGATTGCCAGATGTGGTACATAAGCGAAATGGGGGCGGATGTCCTTTGTGCCTTTTTTGAGGGCATAGACGTCCTATGCACTCTAAGTGGAGTGAACCGGAAACCCTCCCCCTTTTGACAGATGTTGTGCATCTCCCAAACTCTAAATTAGGGCCTAAGTCCTTTTGTGAGAACTGTATTAACAGCAGCGGCTCCTCCTTTATGGTGGTGGGGCATCGCCCCGCCTACTGCAAGCGCAGCAGGTACACAAATTAATAAAATGGTAATAAATACCATTTAATTACAATGTGTTACTGTCGCAGGCACGCAATGTTACAGCATGAGGGAGGGGGCGGGGCTGATTAGTGCAATTGCACTATTACTTCAGCCCCTGCCAGTGCGCATGTCAGATTGGCCGGCTGTCTAGAGCCGGCCAATCTGACGTGCACTGCAGAGCTACCAATCCCAGGGCTGAGAAACAGCCAGGGGATTGCAGCCACAGGCCACCAGCCTCAAAATGTGCACTGGGTTAGCCTGCTCCAACCAATCCTGGAGCTGCGCCGAAGCTCCAGGGCTGGTTGGTTTTGCGTTGCACAAGAGAGAAAGTCCTTCCCTTTCCTCCCCAAGTCACCGCCGAGGAGAGCACCAGGAGGAAGTGAGACCGCAACCAAAGCCTGCATGCCAGCAAGTGCAACATATATGGTGAGTTTTTTGGGCATTGCGCCTCACCATATTTTAATGTTGCCAGCCGCCACTGTGTATTAACTGGGGTGGTGGAGCGCTGGAGTGGATCATAACAAAAGGAAAATTCTCCTAATCCTTTGCATATTGTTTCCAATTAATTCTAAGAAATCTGATGGGGTACAAAGTACCAGGAAAATGTCTCCAATTCAGTTCTTGGGATCAACAGATTCCATTGAACTCAGGGATGGTGGAGCAGTAGACAGTACCATTAAAGGGCATATATCTGCTCCCAGTGGCGTCCGGCATGGCTCGTTTGTGGTGGGTGGAAAGGGGTCGCGGGGGAGTGGGGCAGTCATGCGGGGGGGTTGGGGTGCGCAATATATAAAAAAAAAACTTACCTTGCCGCTGGGTCCTGCTTCTCTGCTCCTGCTCTCCTCGTCTTGGAACAGGATGCACAGCCAGGCCCCACTGATCAATGACAATGCGTGATTAGTAAGCACTCAGGCTCCTCTGACCAATCACAACACTGCAATGCAGCTTTGTGATTGGTCTGAGCACCATGACACGGCGCTCAGCCAGGGGCTGGGGGGGTGGGCATGTTCTCCATGCAGGCTGTAATGCAGCCTGCATGGAGAACAGGGAAAGTGCGCATGACTGGTTTGGGAAGCCCGAGAGGGTCGACCAAACAGTCATTGCACACTTAGGAGTGGGCAAACCACTCCTCTCCTGCCCTGCTCCAAGAGCAAAAGAGACACAGATGATGGACGGAATGTAGAGCAAATCAAACATTCTCCCCCAGTCAATAGATCTGGTTTAAATCCATCGTTCTTTTGCTCACCATGCCACCCCAGTTTAGACCCAGCTTATACAAATCAGTCTCGACCCTGTGCCTCATGGGAACAGTCCAGACTGAACTGCCAAGCCAGGTCCTCCCTGGACCGGAAACAAGCATCCTGGGACCGTTTCGGGGCATCACCCCTCATCAGCCAGGCTAGCTTGAATCCAGTGGCACAGTGAGCCCCGGACTCACATCTGGGCATACCCGCCGCACTTAGGGCGAGAAAGCAAAAGACACACAGATGATGGACGGAATGTAGAGCAAATCAAACATTCTCCCCCAGTCAAAAGATCTGGGTTAAACCATCGTTCTTTTGCTCACCATGCCACCCCAGTTTAGACCCAGCCATATGCAAATCAGTCTTGACCCTGTGCCTCATGAGAACAGTCCAGACCGAACTGCCAAGCCAGGTCCTCTCTGGACCGGAAACAAGCATCCTGGGACCGGTTTAGGATTTAGTCCCAGATCTTTGTACTGGGGTGAATGTATGACATTGTTCTGCATTCTGCCCATCAATTGTTCTTTTTGCAGTTGTCACCCCGAGTGGTAGGGGTATGCCCAGACGTGGGTCCCATGCTCTCCATGCCACTGGAGTCAAGCAATCCTGGCTGATGAGGGGTGAAACCCCGAAACTGGTCCTAGGATGCTGGCCTGGCAGGTCAGGCTGGACTGGTTCTATTGGGTACAGGGTCAAGGCTGATTTGCATATGGCTGGGTTCAAACTGGAATGGCATGGGGAGCAAATAAATGATGCATTTAAGCCCAGATCTTTGTACTGGGGTGAATGTATGACATTGTTCTGCATTCTGTCCATCAATTGTTCTTTTTGCATTTGTCACCCCGAGTGGTTCGGGTATGCCCAGACGTGGGTCCCGTGCTCTCCATGCCACTGGAGTCAAGCTATCCTGGCGGATGAGGGGTGAAACCCCGAAACCGGTCCTAGGATGCTTGTTTCCAGTCCAGAGAGGGCCTGGCCATGCAGTTCGGGCTGGACTGTTCCCATTATGTGCAGGGTCAAGACTGATTTGCATATGGCTAGGTTCAAACTGGAATGGCATGGAATGGCATGGGGAGCAAAAAAAACGATGGATTTAGGCCCAGATCTTTGTACTGGGGTGAATGTATGACATTGTTTGCATTCTGTCCATCAATTGTTCTTTTTGCATCTGCTCCGAGAGCAGAGCAGCCCCGCGCCCCCACCCTTCCACAAACAGCACGAAGCAAAGTTATTATCATTTTATGTTTCGTTCTTTGCACTGCTTAAAAGCAGTGCGGCGACGCTCTTCCGTCATAGTGGTGGGGCTGCCACTATTTCCTATTCTAACCTGAGAGGCATCTCTGAAATTGAGGGATCTTGAAGGGCTAGGGAACACCATTGAAAACCTTTGTATTCTTCTTTTATGCAAATAGGAAGCGGGCACTTCTGAAAACGTAAAGACGGATTATACTAATTTGAAACTTTACCCTTCTTTCAATGTGCAACTGAATCAAACAAAAAAAAAATATTTCAAAATAATGAAGATTCCTTGGTGCTCTTCTATGAGGCGCTGTTCAAAAACGAATGTTGTCAAAGGAAGGGGAAAATAAAATGTGTGACTTCTGTTCACAGAGAATATATGATTGATATTACGGTTGACTCCAGCCGTGAGACATAAAGCAGAGGAAAAACATAGTTAATTGGTTGAATCCTCTGTTAGCGGGTGCCCAAAAAATGTCTTGTGTGAAAGCTGAGTTGGCAGTTTCAGAGGAGCGATGGAAATGCCAAAGTTATGTGAGTTCGCTTCTACTGCTTTCATTACTATCGAGTTCAGGAATCGAACCAGATTTACAGGGACCGCCTTTATTCGAAAATGAATGAATGAAACAATTTATTGATTGAAATCATTACAATTTTAAAAGGTATCCAAAAACAGGTGAGCATTAATCTAAGAATATATGATTAACCCAGTGCAACTCATAAACTTGCAAAAAGATTCTGTTAAAATACGGCATATAATAATCAGCTGCTCCATAAAAATATTTGAAGTCCCATGAATTAATAATGCTATATCCAGATTTATATAACTCTGAATTTCAACCTGAACTGCCTACTACATCGGTGCCATCTGGGGGCGCCTCTACATTCCAGCTACTTAGTGCTCCAGTGGCCAACTTCAGGAACTTTATAAATTGAGAGGTGAGCTGGCTGGGGTCTCCTTTCAGGCCGGCCTCTACCACTACATTACGGGTATGAAAGTTTAAGCATCTCGATAGCTGATAGAAGTCAATATTTATGCAGCTCAGTTACCTTTGACATGGTCGATCATGGTCTCCTGATCGACCGTGTCGGCAGCGCCGGTATCCAGGGCCTGGCGCTGAACTGGATTGCCTCTTTCCTCAGCAACCGATTTCAAGCAGTCCGCCTGGCTAATTTCTCATCCAAACAAATGAAACTGACTTGCGGGGTACCTCAGGGGTCTTCCCTGTCACCCCTTCTTTTCAACCTGTACTTAGTACCCCTGATTCGATCACTACGTGAAAGAAGGGTTGAAACTTTTAACTATGCTGATGATTTGCAGCTGGTGTTTGATATCAACTCTTCCCCTTCCTCAGTGTCCAATTTTCAGTCTACCTTGAACCTCATCAGTAATTGGATGAACGACAATCAATTGAAACTGAATCCCGATAAAACCGAGCTCATTTTGACCGGGGGCTCAGCCAACCCGTGGAACTCCAGTTTTTGGCCTCCATTTCTGGGTAAGCCCCCACTTCCAGTCGGCTCTGTTAAGAGCCTGGGGATCATGATCAGCAATGATCTGTCCATGAAAGCCCAGATTGGTTCGGTGGTATCTGCCTGCTTCTTCCATCTGCGCAGAATCCGCAAAATTAGCAGATTCCTGACCACTGAGGCCCTGACTTTGGTTGTTCTAGCCTTGGTAATTTCACGTATTGACTACGCCAACTCATTATATGTTGGTATCCCAGCATATCAATTACACCGTCTGCAGTTGGCGCAAAACCACGCAGCCATGTTAATCGCCCGTCAGCCCAGCCGATATAACGTCAAACCCTTGATGAAGAGCCTACATTGGCTCCCAGTGCCCAAACGTTGCGCCTTCAAACTGGGCTGTACCACCTTTAAAGCCCTCGCTGGGAATGGCCCGGCCTTTATCTCCTCAAGGATTGAGCGGTATATTCCTTCTCGAGATCTGCGCTCTTCCAATCTCAATCTACTGTCCACTCTACCGTTCAAACGCAAAAAGCATGGAGGGCTCAGATTTGCGGTTCTGGCCACATAATTCTGGAACTCGCTCCCCTCGGAAGTGAGAACAGCGATCTCCTATGCTCAGTTCAGGACAATGATACAGTATAGAGGTGGTCACAGTAACAATAAATAATTTTGGACAGAAAAAATAAAATGTAGCCAACATTCACAAAGATATTTGCAATAAATGCAAATTTATTCTCAAAAGTAAATACGCAATTTAAATGTGGCAACACAGTTGCTCTTTCATTACCACACAGTTCTGACAATTTAAACGAAAGGTGCTCAGGTGTGAGATAGGAAAGATGGAGTGTTGTTGGTCAATGTGAAACCGTGAGAGGGGTGGACAAGGAAAAGAGGTGTGACATGTATCCATCACATTTACAAGATACAATTCCAGCCTAAAATAGGTAAATTGTTCCTATATAACACATAGCCTTAAAATGACCCTGTTGTTACTTCACAGTTGTCAGGGCTTGTGTGCTAGTTGTAGTCTACGTTTCGACCCCTTGGTGAACAGCTAGGTGATTCAAGCCTTAGGATGGGGTCTTCTTCAGGACAATGAAAAGAGAGAGCACCTAATATTGCATCCAGCGCAATCTTAAAGGCAGGGCAGTAAGCTGAAAGTGGGCTCATCAGAGCTCTTTACAAGTTAGGGGGAGGTTTGTATTATTACAGCCTTCCGTGCACTGTATCGTAATACTAACCCGGGTCTGGTAGCATTTTGGGTATCCCCATTGATATAACTACAGTTCAGGACAAAGCTTAAAACCTGGCTATTTTCCCAAGCATATCAGTAAGGTAACTGCCCGCCAACGCTACGTCCCTTCTGCCCTCAGCGCCATGAAACCGCTTGGTGTACGTGCGCTTAAGAAATTTCTTTAACATAACATAACATAACATGCAAACAATGTGAATTAACTATTCTTGTGCCCACCCACATAGGTGACACGATCAAACCACAGCACTTTTTATCGTACCATACCAAAAGTCTCTTAGAAGAATTAGGCCAGCACCATATCTCATCAATTATCCCATTCGTTCCAATGGCCACGGTTGTTTCAAATATTGATGGGTGACAAGCTGGTTATGAAGTGCAAGTGGTAGGTTAGAATGGGATTCTTGCCTTAGGTCGCCGATGTCCTGTACAGGCAATATCAGTTTAGCTTGTTTATTCAGTAGCTTAGATCTTAATATATCCTTAGAGCCCAACATAGCGTGCTCTACCGGCCATTAAAGGTCCGCTCCAGCGCTAAAGGCCCGAGATGAAGGCAAGGGCCTTTACCAAGAAACCAGGCCTTTAATGGCTGGGAGAGCCCGCTGCGGAGGGCTCTAAGGCTATTAGAACATTCCGCCCCTAGTGGCAGAATGTTCTAATTTGTAAACCAAAGGCTTCACAGAGCCCACGGGGGTTGAAATCCCATTGACTTTGTGAGGCCTTTGTTAAACATTAGAATTTTGATGCTCCGGGCTTCTACCGGCCCTTAGAAACCCGGGCACTCTATTGTTTTCAATGGAGCGCTCAACATTCCAAGGCTCTAATTTGCAGGGAATTTCCTTATTCCAGATCTCCTGTGTGTCCAGATCCAGTATTGATGTTTCTAGGTATGATTTCCACACGAGATTCCTTTGTTTATTGCAGTCAATAAGGTGTTCTCTAAGGTGATAAAGTGCACATTTAAGGTTATTACAATAAGAGAGACATCTAGATTGAAGCATCATTTTACATTGTACCAGGGTGAACTCCAGTCCTAGTTGAGCTCGGTAGTCAATGCTTCCTAGCCTGAATTCAATAAACCAAGAAATATTGACTTTTCATGCATTTAGACATCACCTGCTCCAGTCTCAGCCTCCTCAGCTACAGCTTTAATGTATCTGAAGCAGGTGAAGTGAAAATTATATCTGCAAATGTGTGTTCAGGGGAATATAGCTGTGCTGTTAATGAAATGAAGACATTTTTTACGATACACATATCTCACATAATTACAGGAATGTAGAATTTGCACAGCGTTTAGTGCGGCTCGTTTGTAGCTGTGAATTATAATGGAGTGAAGAAAAAACATTATCCCTACTCAGTGACTGTCCTTTGATCAATCCATGAGGGCTGAAAGAGTGAAAGGCGGAGTGCATCTACAGGGTTCCAAACACTGCAGAAACGTTAGTTGGATAACCAGACATTTATTTTACCTTTTCACCATAGAGTAATTGTTTGTTAAATGTTATTCTGTAATAATTACACACCTACCTGTCGTTTGTCGTAAGTGATTACCCATAGGCATAGCTGCAGTATGCAGTGTTTGTGCGAGTCCCTTGGTTTGTGTTTTGGAGTCCCAGATCTTTTTGTGTGGTGCATGAATGTGTGTAGTCTTGTCAGTGACTCTAGACGTGCCATGTTTCCAGGTAGGCTCCCTTAGACAGCCACCTTCTCCGTGACCGGAATGCCAAGGCGACGACATGATATTGATAGAGGTTTTATATCAGGATTAAGTTATGACAAATGACCTCCATAAAGTCTGAGGCTCCATTAGTGCTGCTACCCACCAGAGGAAGTGACCTTGCAGGCTGGGGCACTCCGGGCCTGATTCACAGAGGGCCTTCGCACTCGTGGCGGAGGTCTCACAGCATAGTGCGGTGCTCCCGCACTCGTTGCGGAAGCTCAAGAGTCATGGCGCGTGGGTCCTCCACTTGTGGCGGAGGCCCCACACTTGTGGCGCAGGGGTCCCTCACTCGTGGCGGAGGCCTCATAATTGTGGCGTGAGGGTCCCGCACTAGTGGTGGTACCTCTGTACTGCAGTTATCCATTGTGAAGGTCCTGCACTCGTAGCGGAGGCTCCACAGTCGTGTCGGCGGGTCCCGCACTCGTGGCGGAGGTCTCACAGTCATGGCGTGCGGTTCTGTGTTCATGGCGGAGGCCCCACAGTCATGGCGCGGGGGTCCCACACTCGTAGCGGAGGCCTCATAATCATGGCGCCTGGGTCCCGCACTAGTGGCGGTATACCTCTGTACTGCAGTTATCCATTGTGGGGGTCCGACACTCGTGGCGGAGGCTCCACAGTCGTGTCGCGGTGTCCTGCACTCGTGGCTGAGGCCTCATAGTCATGGCACAGGGTTCCGTGCTCATGGAGTAGGCCCCATAGTTGTGGTGCCGGGGTCCTGCACTCGTGGCAGAGGCCCCACAGTTGAGACGCAGGAGTCCCGCACTTGTGGGGGAGGCCCACAGTTGTGGCACAGGGGACTCACACTCGTTATGGGGCCCTGCAGCTGTGGCACAGGGGTCCCACACTCGTGGCAGAGGCCCCACAGTTGCGGCGCGGGGGTCCCGCACTCATGGCGGAGGCCCTACAGTCGTGGCACAGGGGTCACACATTTGTTACGGGGCCCTGCAGTTGTGGCACAGGGGTCCCGTACTCGTGGCGGAGGCCCCACAGTTGTGGCACAGGGGTCACACACTTGTTACGGGGCCCTGCATTTGTGGCGTGGGGGTCCCGTACTCTTGGCGGAGGCTCCGCAGTCATGTCACAGGGGTCTCGCACTCATGGTGGTACCTCCGTACTGCAGTTATCCATTATGGAGCTCCCGCCACCAGAGATGGTCCTCCGCCACGAGTGCGGAGGCCCTTTGTAACTGAAACCACAGTGCTGACCGGCAAGGCCTATAGTCCAGGCCCAATGGAGGAACCCCCTAGACTACTCCTCACAGTGAGGACAAGGCCGAGGAACCAGCAGTCCAGATATTCTTTTAGAAGTCAGGAGTCCCATCCTACTCAGCATGACCAAAGCTGCAGGCTGGGGCTTGAGGTTAATTGCTAGTGTAAGAAACGAAGGGGGTGGCCGTCCAATCAATCAATCAATCAATCAATCAGGGAATTTTAAAGCGTGCTACTCACCCGTGAGGGTCTCAAGGCGCTGGGGGGGGTGCAGCTCCGGGTTATCTGAAAAGCAAGGTCTTGATACTTTTCCTGAAGGTGTACAGAGTAGGGGAACGTCTGATGTTGACTGGGAGCTAGTTCCAGGCCTTGGCAGCAATGTAGGAGAAAGCTTTTCCACCTGCTCTGGTTCTGCGGAAGCGCAGGGTTTTTGCTAGGGCGAGGTCGGCTGAGCAGAGGTTCCTTTTGGGTGCGTGGAAAAAGACTCTTTCGTTGAGGTATTTGTGTCTGAGGTTGTGTAGTGATTTGTAAGCGTGGGTGAGTAGCTTGAAAGTTACTCTCTTCTCGACGGGGAGCCAGTGGAGGTCTTGCAGGTGTTGGGTCATGTATTCATGTCGTGGGGTGCCAAGGACGAGTCTGGCCGCGCTGTTCTGGATGGTCTGGAGTTTGTGTAGCAGGGATTTGTTGATTCCAGCGTAGAGGGCGTTTCCGTAGTCGAGTCTGCTGGTTATGAGAGCATGGGTGATGGTCCTTCTGGCTTCGGGTGGGATCCACTTGAAGGTGTTGCGGAGGATGCGGAAGGGGTTGAAGCAGGTGGAGGCGACGGCATTGATCTGGCGAGTCATGGTGAGGGAGGAGTCGAGGATGATGCCGAGGTTCCGGGCGTGGTCAGTAGGGGTGGGTGGGTTTCCAAGGGCGGGGGGCCACCAGGTGTTGTCCCAAGCAGTGGGGGAGGGTCCGAGGATGAGGACCTCAGTGTTCTCTGAGTTGAGCTTTAGGCAGCTGCTGCTCATCCAGGCGGGGAGGTCAACGGTGCCTGCCAGGACCAGCACCCCCCAAAATTCATCCATCAAAGTTTCTGTGCTTCATAACTTAATGTATATTCCTAACAATGTTATGTTTTGAGAACTTTTCACATTTCCATTGGTTTCACGCTGCCACTATATTAATAGTATTGAGCTGAGTCTGACTGTAGAAATCCAGGGTGACCCGCAGAGCGAATTTCGAGTCTCTGAAGAACCAACACAATCGTTCATGCTTCCAAGGTCGATAATGTAAGTGCCATTAAATTGCAATGAGGTTAGAAACATCAAATACTTTACAAGAAGATATAAAACAAGCATTGGCATAGCCAATAGGTCTCGCCTTTGGGACCTTATAAGTGTTTAGCCATGTAACAGTTAATGTTGTTGCACAAAGGATATTGTGCTGCATAACTAAATACTTATAAGGTCCCTAAAGCCAATTCCCATTCCATATGGCTGAAGGCCCTGCCCACTGGGGGTAGGCTGCAGCATCAAACAGACCCATTATCATTCACCATCATGCCCATTATATATATATCAACCACATACATCCACAAAACCACCGGTACAACATTGGAAGCAGCTCATAAGAATGTTTCTTTAAAAAAAAACTATGAAATTCTCTGTTAAATCACAGAGTTAGAAGTAAATTAATGACCATGGGACAAAAAAAGCCTTTCGATCAGAAATAACCTGAGGCATTCGCTGCGAAAAGCACAATTAAATAATGTTATGGCTGTAACCAAAAGACTGTTCTGACTATAGCTCTCCCATACACCGGTGTTCCTTTACATTTGCAGTTTCCCCAATTTTACCTTATGAAAGCTATTCAAATTTGTATGACAGGAAGAACTGAGGCACAGCTCATGAAGTCTGGCAAGGTTTCGGAGTGGGCGTCCTAAACGGAGTGATCTGGTTTGGAATTGCATGAGATCATCCTCCTCTTGCAGGGTAGAGCTGTGGATGCGACACTATTATTAATAAGACCTTCATCTTAACTTCACTGGTGTTGGGATTCTACGTTTCACGAAAACCTTCCTTAAAAATAGTTTATTTCAAGAGCAGGCGGACAGAGATCCCCTGGCTGCTATGTTGCAAGTTGCACAAAACTGCACCGCATCAACACCGTCAATGGGAGTATTAAATAAATATCATGAAATAATTTGATTACAGGCTGTTGTGCTGCTAACGGCGCAGAGCTGCAGACACCATTGTTCTTTGCAGCAAGCTGCTTTAGAGACTCTTTAACTTCCCTGTAGAAGACCGAGCTCTCAGTTCATCAATTCAGGTCTGCCACAATGTGAGGAAGGTGGGACAGCTTGGCTAGGATCTCGTGTGAACATTGTTTGGGAATGGAAGATTGGGCAACAGTAGATAATCACTTAAATTAATGTTTTTCATTATCAGATATGAGCAATCTGTATAGTAAATGGATCAAACTGTGACTGCCCAAAAGAAACAAAAACTAAATCTCCAAATGATAATCATTTTTTCCTTTATTTTATTAAAGTAATACTGTATGCAGTCAAGTTTTGGCAATACCTATGTTTAGATATGCCAATAAACATTTTCGCATAGGATTATTTCTTTGTACCACTGACACAGTAAACAAGATATTTGGTTATACCCAGGGCCACTGGAATAATGCAGCAGGGGCGGGCCAAATTATGCAGCAGGGTTGAGTAAATTATGCAGCAAGAAAATGCAAATTATACAAAGTAATGCACATTTTTTTATAGTACTGCTTCATTAGTTTGTACTTTTTACACTTAACACTGTCTGGGCATTGGGTGCACCTCATTAGTACCAGTTTAACATCCAACTATAGCAATAAGCAACAGAAAGATGACCAGTCACCCTCTGCAAAAGGTCTTTCACCGCACGGTAACACTTTTCACTGCATTTTTAGTAACTTTTGACTCATTTGGGGTAGAAACAAGGATTTTTTTTAAATTAAAATCTGCAAATTATGCAGCAGATGATGGATTATGGGGCAAATCTATAATTATGTGAAAATCGCCGCAGCATAACAGAATTCCCTTGGCCCCGATTATACTGCAGTGATACACACTCCACCATATATACCTGTTATCTGCACTACCGCTTGCAAATGCTACAAAGATTGCAAGATGCTTAATGTCAGGCATTGCAGTTCATCTACTTATTGTATTGAGAGCCTGCTACTATAACGTTTTAGTTAAAACAGAGAAGTACAAACAAATGAACAAGACATTTTTTAACTGCTTATTCTGCTGCTGTCAGTTCGGTGCCCTCGTGTAGGAATGCAGCATAACTGATTTCCGTATTGTGCTTGCTCTAGGTGTGGCAGATGCTTGCATTGGTAATGTCTCTTCTGTACTTGTTTTGAGTAAGTAGGTTGCATTGTTGATGGCAGTGCTGCACACGCTTTGTTTCAGTTTGAGGCTTGCCCTGCTGATCATTGTGCATAACATGTGTGTGCCTTAGGGCATGTTGCAGGGATTCTACCCTGTTTAGCCATACAAATGTTGGTCTCTTCACTGATACTGCGATCAACTGCAAGCGCTGCTCTATTAAAAGTACAGCAATCCCACTTAGAGGTTCTGTTGCTGCCAAAGGGTGTTTGAGAAGCAGAAGGCCCGAAAGAGAGCGCGGGAGGCAGAGAGAGTCAACAAGAGGCTGAAAAGAGAGCAGAAATGCCCCAAAAGGATTAGAAATGGCACAGAAGGGTGAAAAAGTGCAAAAACAGAGCAAAGAGGCACAAAAAAGTGAGATGAAAGGGCAAAGAGGTGCAAAAAGAATTGGCCAAACGAGCAAAATGACAGAAAGAGCGAGAAAAGAGCGAAATGGCAAAGGAAGGATGAGAAAGAGAGCACGGGCGAGCAGAAGTGCACAAACAGGGTGAGAAAGAATGTGAGACAAGGCGCGCGCCTCGCACGGCAGCAGGGGGAGGGGGAGAGGAGGAGCCTGCACGATTCACTTGCGGGAGCGGCGGCGCCAGGAGCGATAATTGCTACCATATGGCGCCGCTCGCTCCCGCAAGTGAATCGCCAAACGTGCACGCGTTGCCATTGAAGGCAATGGAACACGTGCACGTTTTAGGCTGAAAAGCCGAATCGATGGCAAAAGGTCTTTTTGCCTAGCGCTGCGTAGGCGAGACCTAAAAAAGACAAGTTATCTTTCTAACATTTCTCATGTCCTGGCACTTTCTTCAACACCAGGCCTTTCTCAGCTCAGTTGCTGACTCATAATAAGGACTTCAAGAAGGAGTGGACCACCCCATCACTTGACCATCCCTGCAGAATCCATGGCTCAGGGGCTAGGTCCACCCTCTACCTTTAGGGATCTCTGATCTCTAATGATGAAAAGAAGCATGAGGCATTTGCCAAATTCAGGAATAAACAAACAGAATATGCCCCTGGTAGATTCGTGACACATCAGCCATCTCGTTGTCAGAACTGATTACATTTATTGCAATTTTTGACGCACTTGAGGCAAGTACGAATGGCAAATGTCAGTTTTTGATGGGTTATAAACTGATATTATTTTGGGGAGGCAGAAAAATATTATTGTCAGAATATATTCTGTTTCAAATATTGTCTCCTAAATGCCATCACAAAAGCATAATCCATTGGAGTTGATTAAAATTCTACACACAGTGGCACAATATTATTTTAATCTGTATTTAGGACACAATGTTTATGTCAGGCAATTTTCTGCATATGATATTATGACACCAAAACCTTTCTACATCAGTCTTCAAGATATGAAAAACAATATTTAGTCAAATGGCGATGTTCTTGAGTATGGAGAAAACCAGTCGTGGGTGCAAAAGATGCAGGGTTCCAAAAATACATTTCTTTTCTAAAACTCCATAGGATAATTTTGCTGAAGCACAGCACGAAATACCCTAATACACTAAATTTAGCTTGGAAAATGTGTTTTACATACATTTTATGACAACATGTTTTAAGTGCAACTCAAAACTGTAGTCCGTGCCCTCCATTTCTGTACAGGAATCAAGCGTATTACACGGCATGGGTACAGCCCACGCCTTGTGCTCACCATGCCACGGCAAGGTCACAGTGGAGGTCATACCCTGTGGGTACCACACAACACACTGTCGCAGGCAGCAACTTGTGCCTGCGATGCACAGCACTTACTTACCATGCCCTGTACTGACTGACGTAGGTGAACGTCACGTATAAAGGATATCACAACAAAAGTTACCAACATTTTCAATTGGTGAAAGTAATGTTGATGCCAAGAAAAAAAAAAATCAAAAAGGTCCAAAATTTTGACAGTTTAATAACAAGAGAGAGCAAGAGAAATAGTTCAATATAAATACAGGCAGAAGGAAAAGCTGTGACCTAGAAAGAGAAAAAAATGCACAAATATTAATGAATAAAAAAATGCATCAGCCTTCCTTGATCTCCACATTCCATTCCATGATTGATCATTGTTGGCTCGTCTGCTCTTCAGTGCTGCCTCTTCTCTCACACTGAATACTCCCCGTGCCTTTTTGAGAATGGTGTAGTGCCGAGATTATGAATGGATAAAGAAAGGTATATCTATAGTGAACGGAAGAAAAACAAGCATCGACAGAGTAAATGGGTCTCGGCTCTATAAAGCTGACCTATTGGCTTTGCTACTTCTTTTTACAATTATAACATGAGTGCATGCATGTCTGCCAAACTTCCAGTGGGGTTTCCCCATTCCAAGATGGCCGCTGATGTCCATACTTGTGATGTGATGTCTGCATTGTGAGGCTGGTGCATGGGTGCGTCATGTGTGTGCATGCGTTGCGATGTAGATGACCCAGTTTAATCTACTGTTCGAACATGGTGGATGTAGGGCATTTTAGAAAGATAAATAAGTCGTTAAAACAAATAAATAAATGCGCATGAAGTGCAAACAATGAATCAAACGGCTGAACAGCTTTCTGTACCTGCTGGGCACCAGTTAGAAAAATAAAAACATTAATTTAAAACAATGAACACATGATGGGAGCATGGTTTAGAGTGGTGTGGTGAGCATCAAGGAGCAGTAAATGGGGGAATGAAAGAAGCTTGCAGCGAGAAAAATAAAGAAAGCAAGAAGAAAGAACAAGGAAACATATTCACTCCCAGGGAATGCTGAGTCTAAAATAAAAAAGAGTCCTCTCAAGAATGCAGCGGAGGGATACACCTCATCCAATCAGAACACTGCCAGACTGAAATGCTCCTGAGTGGCACAATCTCAGAAATAGGGAGGAAAGCAATTTATACATCGTTTTACATGGACTCAATTGTCTTAAGTGTTCATATAATTCCAAGTTTGACATAAAAGGGAATCAAACATGAGGAGAAAACGTGAATTGTCAGCGATTACATAATTTGCTCAAGAGTGTATGCGGATATCAGAATCAATTTTTACCAACTCAGCAGTGTTGTGTTGTAGGAAAGTTATTGGTCATGGAGCTCGATAAATTAGAGCTTGCGGTCTTCGGGAACAGTGGTGGATGGATACAGCTTCGCTCCTGCCTGATAATGCGGCTCTACAAGAAACGCTTGCTTGGATCTGTAAACCAAGCAAACATGACATGACGTTTTACACACAGCGGCATAACAATATTCTGGGAGCGCTGAAGGCGGCCCCCACCAGCCACTCAGGAAGGAAACCAAGCAGAGAACTTGTCACTGGCTCTAAATCCTTTCATATCCCTTTCTGGTAAACAGGCCACGAGCGATAGAGGCTGCGCGAGCTCTGGTGAGCCGCCATGATCCATTAAACCCCGTGTTTTCCAAAGCGTGTCCCTCTGTCAGGAGCTAGTCAGCATCTCCTTTCGCCTGAGCAGCTACCCTCAAGAGCAGGTTCAACGGGATGTTGTGTTCTAGCCCGTGACCTTTGGGTTCTTACAGGCTATCAAATTTTAGTGGACAGCTGGGTAGAACCGAACAACGGTCCAGTCGAAGGCCAGTGTTTAATTTAAGCCAGTGGTTGCAGGTGGGGCCAACTGTCACTCATTTTTGGGGACCGGCTCTTATTTTGCCTCATAATACTTTGAAGCAGAGCAAGAGAGAGATAAACACGAAAGAGGGAAAGAGAGAGAAAGTGAAATATAGAAAAACAGTGACAAAGGGAGAAAGCAGGGGTGAAAAAGAGGCAGGGAGTGTTTGGTGGTGGATTAGAGAGGCATGATGTGGATTCAAATCTAAGCAGCCTTATATAGCATCCCCACCTTCAATAGCCGTGGCTGAGGGCTTCCGAGCAAAACTTTGGACATGAGCACTTATTCTTTTACAAATTAGGCTCTGACTAAGGCTCTCTCTGCCAATAGGAAAAGCATGAACTGCATAGGTATGACTCTTATTTAAAGCATTCAAAATGGATAGATTTCCATACGGGCATTTGGATTTATTTTAGCGACAGTTCAGTGGTTGAGAAACAGGAAATATTGGCATGATTATACGTCAAAGTCCTTTTGGTGGTGAGATGGTTAAACTGACTACCAAATACATATTAAAATCTAATGCTCCGGTAATAACTAGTGATGTGTGAAGTTGTAAAGCATTCTCCCTAATGCTAGTGGTCTTTGAAGTTATAAAGCATTCTCACACACTTCGGTAGGGATGAGCGTAACTCATGTAATTTGCTGCAGTGTAATTACGCAGATTTACAGCAAAATTATGCAAGATTAAGCAGAACTGCTCAAGGAGCACATCCCGGTATTTAGTGCTATTTTCTTAGCATAAAATGCACCCTTGCATTCAAAATGGACCCGAGGATGCTTTTTGCGCTAAGAAAATAGTGCTAAATACAACAGAACACGAACAGCAGCAGTGAGCAGCTGCTTGCGCTTGGTATGTTTGTTGTTCTTGTGCTCCTGAGTCAGCATCTCTGCCCCAAATTACTCTTAACTATGCGAGCAGGCATAACCAGGTAATTTTTGGTAATTGTGTGTCATAACAGTAACATGGAATTTCCAAAATTACTCCAATTACTTAGGGGTAGTTAAAATTTCACCCAGGCCTACACTTCAGACACTTCAGACAAAAACTATGAAAAAAACATGACGTTTTATGATAATTGGGCTTTTGTGAGAAAATCTGGACTTTTCTGAGAAAATCTAGACTTTTCTGAGTATTTATATAAGTAATGTAACGTACGTTGATTCACTTGTCAGGAGAAGATAAGACACGGATTCGCATACAAAATGCTCTTGAGTTGCTAGCACAATACGATTTCAGAGTGCGCACGATAGCAAGTTAAGCAAGGTATGCACTGCTGTACAAAATGTTTGCAAGTTACCAGTGCCAACTAACACTCATGGAAAAAATGATGTGAGAATGATGGCATATTAAAATCTAATAACTCTGTGAACTATAGGCCAATAATCAGGAACTCTTCAAAACTACTTCTGCATAATAAAGTTTCACACCCCTAGTAAACACATGATTGACGATGAATGAGTGAGATTGCAACACATACAAATATTGATAGACGTGCTCTGGAAAATTCTCTATGAGTGATTCCGAGAGACCTGGTGACGCTGGCCCTCGAGTTGTCCATTATAATACATGGAACTGAAAGGGAAGAAGGTGGTCTTGAATTAATTAGTTCCTAATCACTATGCATCCTTGTATAGGAATATTAGTTGGGTGGGGTGAGACTCCACCTCAAGTAACAACCACACTCCTCATCAGGTTGAATTACTAAAGCCACTAAATAAACCTGTGCTTAACGCGCTGGTAGTTTGGCACAAAAATAGTCAAGCTTAAATTAGAAGCAATGTGTAAACACTTTATGCAGCACTCAAACAGTAATAAAGTGAAAATACAGCACAAGAACCCCCCCCCACAATAACAAAGAGAGAAGAAATTTTACTAAATAAAATTACACCAAAATGTCAAAAATCCAACAAGTAGATCCAGAGATATGATTTTTGAAGGTCTGTATTAAAAATAGTACAAACAAAAAAGCACCAAGTGCCAACTGCAGTTATCTGGTCATGCTAGACCTGGTGTAAGCCCAAAACTATGACTTATTGCGATGGAGCAGGGGTCAGATATAGGGACCTGGAGGTTCGTCCCGGTGGAGAGTTACCTTCTGATTTGGAAAGGTTTATGGAGAAAAAGGGGTCATCGATGTGTTGTTTGTGAGACAAGCTGGATCCAAAGAGGGGCTCAAAGATAGGCAATTTGTAATAGTGACCACATTTAACAAGATTACATTAGTGGCCACCATATGCAAAATTACTAGCAGCGATCACCTCAGTGCATCAGGCACGGTAGCTAGTAGTAATGTAAACAACATTGGTAAATGCATTAGGTTCGCCTATGTGAATAAGAATAAGCTGTTTTTGTTGCAAGTTGTAGCTTACTGAGTAGTTGTACAATATAAGTTACAGAAACTCTGTTAAAGTATTATGACTTGTTTATGTACGAAAAGGCAATATATTGTGCTGTTAGTAGTGGTATAGTGTGGGTAAGTAATAGCAACATTTTGAAAAATAAAATGAAAGAGGGAAATAATAGAATTAATTGATGTATTAGAAACATTATGTGTTTAGAGGAGTTCTGACAACTTTTGGGGCCGGTGCCACTGCACCTGCTGCACCATTCAAATCATGTCCCTCGTGCCTGCAAGATAACTGCATTTGTGACTGGCTGTTTTGTAGTAAAATATAGCAATCTTAGGTGTTTAGAGGAGTTATGGCAACCTTTGGCTCTGGTGGCCCTGCACCTGCTGCACCATTCAAATCAAGGCCCTATTGCCTGTAAGGTACATGCACTTGTGACTGCCTGTTTAGTTGTAAAATATTGCAATATTTGGTGATTAGAGGGGTTCCCAGAGATTTGGGCCCCGGTGTGACTGCACCTGTTGCAACATTGCAATGATGATCCTAGTGCCTGCAAGGTAACTGCACTTGTGACTGCTTATTTTGTAATTAAAATAGCAATATTTGGTGTTTAGAGGAGTTCTGACAACTTTTGGCCCAGGTGCCACTGCACTTGCAGCACCATTGAAATCATGACCCTAGTACTTGCTAGATAACTGTACTTGTGACTGCCTGTTTAGTAGTAACATTTAGCAATATTCTGCATTTAGTGGGGTCCCTAGAGCTTTGGGCCCCGGTGCCACTGCACCTGCTGTGACATTCACATCATGCCCCTCGTTCCTGCAAGATAACTGCACTTGTGTCTGCCTGTATAGTACAAAAATATAGCAATATTATATATTTAGAGGAGTTCTGACTTTTTGGACCAGTGCCACTGCACCTGCTGCATCATTCAAATCATGACCCTGTAGTCTGAAAGGTAACTGTACTTATGACTGACTGTTTAGTAGTAAAATATTGCAATATTTGGTGTTTAGAGGGGTTCCTAGAAAGTTGGGCCCGGTGTCACTGCACCTGCTGCACCATTAAAATCATGGCTCTAGTGCCGGCTAGATAACTGCACTTGTGACTGCCTGTTTAGTTGTAACATTTAGCAATATTCTGCATTTAGTGGGGTCCCTAGAGCTTTGGGCCCCGGTGCCACTGCACCTGCTGCACCATTCAAATCAAGTCCCTTTCAACTGCAAGGTAACTGCAATTGTAACTGCCTGTTTAGTAGTCAAATATAGCAATATTATGTGCTTAGAGGAGTTCTGACAACTTTTGGGATCTGTGCTACTGCACCTGCTGCACCATTCAAATCATGACCTTGTTGTCTGCAAGATAACTGCAATTGTGGTTGCCTGTTTAGGAATAACAAATAGCAATATTAGGTGTTTAGTATGTTGCAAGGAGCTTTTGGTCCTGGTGCCACTGCACCTGCTGCACTATTGAAATCATGACCCTAGTGCTTGCTAGATAACTGCACTTGTGACTGTCTGCTTAGTTGTAAAATATAGCAATATTATGTGCTTAGAGGAGTTCTGACAACTTTTGAGCCCAGTGCTACTGCACCTGCTGCACCATTCAAATCATGACCTTGTTGTCTGCAAGATAACTGCAATTGTGGTTGCCTGTTTAGGAATAAAAAATAACAATATTAGGTGTTTAGTAGGGTGCAAGGAGCTTTTGGTCCTGGGGCCACTGCACCTGCTGCACTATTGAAATCATGACCCTAGTGCTTGCTGGATAACTGAACTTGTGACTGTCTGCTTAGTTGTAAAATATAGCAATATTAGGTGTTTAGAGAAGTTCGGACAACTTTTTGGCCCGGTGACACTGCACCTGCTGCACCATTCAAATCATGACCTTAGTGCATGAAAGATAACTGCACTTGTGACTGCATGTTTAGTAGTAAAATATAACAATATTGGTGTATAGTGGAGTTATGACAACTTTTGGCCCCAGTGCCATTGCAATTGCTGCACCATTTAAATCAAGCCCCTTTCAACTGCAAGGTAACTGCACGTTTGACTGCCAGTTTAGTAGTTAAATATAGCAATATTATGTGTTTAGAGAAGTTTGGACAACTTTTGGGCCTGGTGCTGCACCTGCTGCACCATTTAAATCATGACCCTGTTGTCTGCAAAGTAACTGCACTTGTGGCTGCCTGTTTAGCAGTAAAATATAGCATGCTCTTGTATATTAACTTTATTTTTAATGTGCAATGTTTATCACAACATTTAGAATTTGATCATAATGACCTAAGAGATTACGTTCAAGAAATCAATTCAATAATGCCTACAAAATGCAAAGAAAGGTACTGAGGCATGAATAGGAAATGCCACAAACGTTCTAAGGCTAAAGCATCTGCTTTACACAACTAAGTAATAAAAAGCAAGCATTCCAGCATACTGTTAGAAGCGGTCTGCCTTTTCTTTGGGAAGAGATCTGATCCTGACAGTGAATGGGGCTAAAACAGTGTGAACAGCTTTAGTAAAAGTATCGTAAATGCGTGCAGCCAGAGGAAGTTAAAAAAAAAAAAGGTTTCACACAAAAGCGAATGAGCACAGTATTTCGGAAATGGGAATTGATAAGAGCCCCCTTTTAAGATATATTAAATACAAGAGATTTCACAAGCACAGGGCAAGCTCTGTGCAGGCGAAACCTAAAAAGGCTTTGTCAATATGAAATGCCTCTACATGGGTAATACATAACAGCCAGAGCTGCAATACCTCGAAGACGGAGGTAATAACAATTCTAAAAGGTCTCCCCAAGGCCACATGATTTATTACTCAAATATCAGCTTTAAATATATATTTTGGTAATTCAGCCATTTTTCTCCAAATATCAGGCTATGAGTTCTGAAAAGAAACACATTTTTGTCTTGAATATACACAATCAATGTTGGTGTTTGTATATTAATTCAACCAGGCAAAAGCTTATACTTTTCTAGGCTGGTCTGCACACGGAGAACTACATACAAGTTACCAAAGAGCTACCAGTAGCTCACTAGCTACTTCTTTGGGAAGCCTGCTGAATTGTATATTATGTAAAGTCCAATGTGCTCCATCAACTACTGTTCAACCACCCACAGCTACTTTCACAGGGGTGCAAAGAAAGCAGCATGATGTGAGGAGAAGAGGTCCAGGCATGACATGAATTGGGCTCACTGCTAGACTGACCACATTATTGACAGCTTTGCACACCTGCAGTGCAGTTATCTACTCTGACCAAAACAGATGTATTCCTGGGGATAAACATAGGCACACCTGTGTTATCAGCTTTAGCATCCTTCTACATAATTATTAGTATATCTGACTCATAGTCCACACTGCCACGAGAGAGGGTTAACCTCACCTACATAGACATGGATGGAGGGGTGGAGGGGTTGGCTGATGGGAGCAGCTACAGGCAACACAGCATTTCTAGATGCTAATTCTACTAGCACTGTAAGGTGTCTGTCACATCCAGGTTTGAAAAGTCAGGAATCTTCCTAGGGTTTCAACACAAAGCCATTTTCCAAGTCAGGATGCCTGGAGGCCAGTTTCAGCCCCCTGGAATTAGCAACAGGCTGACAACACCTACCTGCCCGGGGGGAGGAGGGGGGGGAGAAGTAGGTCTTTGCTAAAGGGTTCTTCCTCTAATGGAAAACGTCCATTAGATGAATGATTGTTAGCAAGTATGCAATGTGCTATTGGGAAGGGGCAGGTAGAGCAGAGCTACCAAGTGGGCATGACTCAGGAGTGAAGGAAGCAGACAGGCAAGTAAAATAAAATGGCCTAAGCTGCAAGGAGTGATCAGTACTGGTTGATATGTTCAGTTATTCAGCTTGCCTGTTTGTGTGGAGGATGCTAGAGTGGCTCGGTGTGCTGCAGAGCTGCCTAGATTACAGTCTGCTTGTGGTCAGGTGTTTAAATAGCTTACGTGTGACCTTTCCACATATTCAACCTATTAATGTGTGACATTACTTTGTTGCATGTAGAAACTCAGAGTGATGCTCGAATGGCTGTTTAATATCATTAAATTCTGGAACCATGCAATATATACATTGTGCTGTAGAATGCACAATGTGGCCTAAAATTCCAAAATGTTTTTGAGAGAACGCCGTTAGTAGTCCTAGAAAGCATCTGTCTCACTCACTATGCTTGCTCCGTGTGTTGTGGTGCTGATGTGAACATCTTTGTCAAGGCTGCTTTTGGATCTCATTACAGCCAGGCATGGCTTCAGGGGTCTGACACGTTTAAAGACCATGTACCAGCCTCGAGCACCAGGGCCAACTCTCACATTCTATCACTGTGACTTTGTCACAAAGCAGTAACACAGTTTTTACCAAATCACTAGGGGAAGGTGGAATAACATCAATCACCCTTTCTGACATCATCATAAGTGACATAAAGAAACCTCAATGCTCGTAGCAGGTTATCACATTTTTCACACTACTTAATGAAATGCCAACGCTGCAGGCATCAAGCTAATAGTAGCTGAAAACATGCAGAACCACCCATCTCTCACCTCTATCATGACATTGTAAACACCTTCCTACAAACAAGCACCTTCTAAACCTTTTGAATCCTCTTAGACCTATATGCAGCATGGGATACAGTTAACCATACTGATTTACATAGCTATGGCTGGTTTCTCTCTAGAGCGACACAACAAGAAAAAAACAGGGGACAGCAAGATACTCCGAGTAGTTGTCAGTGGTTGCCATTGATTCAACTATTCCTTCTATCGCTTTGCTGTTTGTCGGTGCAGATGCCCTTGTGTGAGGGCATGCCTACGCAAGGGTTCCGTGCTGTTTGCAATCGGGTTCAAGGTACAACTCACTGATGAGGCCCCACTACCAGAAACCAGTCTTGGGTTGCTTGTAGTCCTGTCAGGAGGGTAGTTAGTGCTGGTCTGTCCTTACATGAGCAGGAAAAGAATACCATGCACATGGCTGATCTCTGTCTAGAGTGACACAATGGTTGAAAAACAATGGACTGGAATGCGGCCCAATCGATCGCCACTGCCACAGATTAATTCAAGATTTCCTCCCGTCACTTGATTTTTTTGTTGCAGTAGATGCCCTAAGTGTGACAGGTATTGCCCACACCACTGTACAGCACTGTGTTACCCCTTAGGTAACAAAGTTAAAATAAGTGGTGTGAAATAAAACAGATAAAGTTAGTCGTTTTGCCTTCAATAAAAGGCAAAATCTAACAGTTAGTGGTTGAAGCAAAATATATTTTTTGAAGAAATGCAAACGTTGTGAGCTTTGCCCAATTTCATGAGTGGATTATTAATTTTGCATGCGCCTAATTAAAACACATGGAAAAACAAAAAAGAGAGGGAAGAAATGAATGAATTAATGTCAGGAACTAGTGATGGCTTGGGTCATTTGGAAGGCGTTGCAGCTTAGGTAGCACTGTTCCTATAGACTGATTGGCACGTGGTTGGGCTGCAGAGTGTCACAATGGGTAAAGCACTATGGACTGTAATGTGGCTTAGACCGGTCACCAGGTTAATTTCAGCATTCTTTTTATAACGTTGCTATTTCTACCTGAAGACACCCTATGTACAAGGGTCTGCCCGCACATGGGCCTGTCTTCTGTTCCATACAACTGGATCTGCAACGAAACAAGTAGGTTTAAATGAACCTGCTGTTGTTTGTGTTCCTGTTTGGGGGTTAACTGGCCTAGCTGTGCAGGCTGGGCTGCTCATACAGGAGCTGGACCAAGGCTGATTTGCATCTGGCTGTTCACGATCTAGAGTGGCAAAGTGGTTGAAAAACAACGGACTGGAATGTGGCCTGATAATGCCTCACTGGCCGAGATTAATTCAAGCTTTCCTTCCTGTGCCCTGTTGTCAGCTGCAGTAGATGCTCTAAGTGTGCCAAGCATGTCCAGAAGTGGGTACCGTGATCTATGTACCACGTGCTGCACGACGCTGATGCGGCCCAAGTTGCTGAAAAGGGCCCGGGGTTGCTTCTGCTTCTGTCTTTATGAGACCTGGCCTAGCAATTAGAGATATAAAGCTTCTGTAGGAGCAGGACCAAGACAGGGTTGTATATGGCAGGCTGCTGGCTAGAATAGCACAGTGGGTGAAACATAACGAGCTGGAACACAGCCCCGAGTGACCACAAATAGCTGAGATTAATTCAAGCATTCCTTCCATCACTTAGTTGTTTGCTGTTTTAGTTGAAACCAAGGCTATGTACCACATTCTGAATTTAAGTTCTGGCACGGTGCCACCAGTTACAAAAATAATTCAGTTGAACATAAGGCTCATGGAGCTGAAAGTGTGATACATCTTAGCACAAGGGTACAACAAACCACTTTAAGACAACGCTCTAGAGCTTTGCGGGGAGAAGTTTGGACTATTGAAATGGGCTATGATAGACTATTCAGTGGCAATTGTTTCTCCGTACCATGAAGGAACATCCTAGTCTGCAGCCATTATGCTCTCCTGAGAAAGAAGTGTGTCACATTGAAGGAACAGAGGGGACTTTTATCTTGGCAGATTAGTTGGACTGCATGGAGTGTCCCATTCCAGTACCTTCAGGATCCCTGTAGTCTCGCAGTCCAGCATTTACATAGGAGTTGTCGGGAGGTGACCTTTGACTTCAGAGAACTCAGCAGATCATATCATTGAATTCAGGCTATGGTCTACACTAGATGAATTTAGTTTATCATCTGGGCCCATGGTGTGGGCAGAAGAAGCCTTCATGGTAGGGTAATCTGGTTGGCAGTGTGCATTTTGACTAAAAGTGCTGTCACTTTATCAATGGAAGCACTTATGCCAAAAATGCACCACCCATATGATGGGGATGTCTAAATATGGTGGGCTGGTCGCTGTTGACGAGGACCTCTTTCTTCCTTGGTGGCCCACAGTACAAGCCCTAAATCAGAGCCTGTGTCCCATTTAGAGCCATCCAGCAAGGGGAAGCCTAAAGCTATTGCAGTCATTCACCCAAGAAACTGTTTGATTCATGCAACTGGTTCCAGAACATATAACGTTTTAGGAGAAAGAGATAGTTATAACTCCATCTTCATTCTTATCAGCTCTGGCTGTTTGCAAGACCTGTTGTTTTTAATTCTTCAAAGTATACAGTATGTTAGAAATGGGGGTCTCTAGTTGGCAGAGGTAGGTACTTTTGTCCAAATAGGGACCCTTGCTTCTAGTCAGGGTAAGGGGGATATAGACTCTAGATAACCCCTGCTCACCCCTTTGGTAGCTTGGCACGAGCAGACAGGCTTATCCCAAAGGCAATGTGTAACGTATTTGTACCAACACTCACAGTAACACAGTGATAACACCACAAATGGACACCACACCGGTTTAGAAAAATAAAGTATCTTTATCCAAACTAAGCAAGACCAAAATGACAAAAATCCAACATACAAGTATTAATAAAAATGACTTTCAAAAGGTTTTAGGAACTGAGTCCATAGAAAACTATGAATGTGTGATTTCTTGCAAAGTACCTGTCGTTGCGACAAAATTCACCAAGCCAAACAGCTGCAGCGATGAGAAGCGTCGAAAAACAAAGAGATGCGTCGATTCCTGAGACCTTCGTGGATGCTGTGCGACAGTTCCGCTGGACACAGGAGAGCAGTGCGTCGGGTCCAGTCTGTAGCGGGAAGCAATGCGTCGATTCTGAGATGACTTCGATCCGCGGGTGATGCGTCGGGGAAAACTTGCCGCACAGGGACGATGCGTGGAAATCCGGGATGCGTCGGCGAACGATGTGGCGGTGTCGAGCGGCGCTGCGTCGATTTCTTCAACCGCGATCCCTCGATGCGTCGATTCTTGCAGCGGCAACAGGCGCTGCATTGGTTTCAGCAGCGGCGCGGCGGTGCGGGGAGATTCTTCTCTCACCACGGCGCTGCATCAGAAAAACTGTCGCAAGAATAGCGATGCATCAATTTTCTTGTTGTTGCGTTGCTTTCCAACTCCCAGCAGCAGAAACAACCTCCAGAGGCCCCACACATTCACAGGCACTCCTGGTAGGTCAGTACTCCCAGCAAGGAAGTTCACGGGAGCTGGGGGTGAAGTCTTTGTGTTTCTGAGACTTCAAAACAGGAGGCAAGCTCTACTCAATCCCTTTGAGACTTTCCTCAAGCAGGGGTCACAGCACACAGCAAAGTCCTTCTCCTTTCCTTGGCAGACAACAGCAGCTGCAGGCCAACCCCAGACACACAGCCTGGGCAGTACTTCTCCTCAGTTTCTCCAGCTCTTCTCCTTGGCAAAGGTTCCTCTTGATTCCAGAAGTAGTCTAAAGTTCAGGGGTTTTAGGTCTAATACTTATACCCCAAAATGTCTTTGTTCTCTTTGTGCAAGGTTCTCTGAGCCCAGTCCAAACCAGTTCTGTCCTCTGTGGTGCAGCTGCCCAGCAGGAGGTGAAGACAGTATTGTGTAAGGCAGACAGGCCCTATTCAGGTGCAAGGGAACTCTCCTCCCACCACTCTAAAAGCAGACCGGGCCTATTCAGGTGCTAGTGAGAACCCCTCCCCCTACTCTGAATGCAGCCCAGATCTATTCAGCCCAGCCCTGACTCATTCAGGAAAGGCAGGACGCACATCAACCCCTCCCCCCCCGGTGGCTGTCTGAGAGAATGCACCTCCCCAGCCCCTGTCACTCCTAAACCAGACAGTCAACACACAAACAGGCAGAGGCACACAGAATGGTTAAACAAGAAAATGCCTACTTTCTAAAAGTGATACAAAAGGGGATGATGGACGGAACGTTTGAGCCAATCAAACACTCACCCCCAGTCAACTGATCTGGGTTTAATCCATCATCATTCTTTAGCTCACTCCACCACCACAGTTCAGACATGGCCATATGCAAATCAGTCTGACCCTGTGCCTCATGGGAACAGTCCAGCCCCGAACTGCCAAGCCATGTCTTCCCTGGACCGGAAACAAGCATCCCAGGACCGGTTTCTGGCATTTCAGCCGTCATCAGCCAGGCTTGCTTGAATCCAGTGGCAAAGTGAGCAAGGGACCCACGTCTGGGCATACCCCGCCAACTTAGGGCGACCAAAGCGATACAAAAGGGGATGATGGACGGAACGTTTGAGCCAATCAAACACTCACCCCCAGTCAACTGATCTGGGTTTAATCCATCATCATTCTTTAGCTCACTCCACCACCCCAGTTCAGACATGGCCATATGCAAATCAGTCTGACCCTGTGCCTCATGGGAACAGTCCAGCCCGAACTGCCAAGCCATGTCTTCCCTGGACCGGAAACAAGCATCCCAGGACCGGTTTCTGGCAAGGGACCAACGTCTGGGCATACCCCCGCCAACTTAGGGCAACCAAAGCGATACAAAAGGGGATGATGGACGGAACGCTTGAGCCAATCAAACACTCACCCCCACTGGAGTCAAGCTATCCTGGCTGATGAAGGCTGATAGCTTGAAACCGGTCCTAGGATGCTTGATTCCGGTCCAGAGAAGACATGGCTTGGCAGTTCGGTCTGGACTGTTCCCATGAGGCACAGGGTCAAGACTGATTTGCATATGGCTATGTCTGAACTGGGGTGGCGTGATGAAGCAAAATAACGATGGATTAAACCCAGATCTGTGACTGGGGGTGAATGTTTGCCAATGTGCAGCATTCCGTCCATCATCTTGTGTGTTTTGCATTTCCGCCTAAGTGGGAAGGGTATGCCCAGACGTGGGTCCCGTGCTCACTACGCCACTGGAGTCAAGCTATCCTGGCTGATGAAGGCTGATAGCTTGAAACCGGTCCTAGGATGCTTGATTCCGGTCCAGAGAAGACATGGCTTGGCAGTTCGGTCTGGACTGTTCCCATGAGGCACAGGGTCAAGACTGATTTGCATATGGCTATGTCTGAACTGGGGTGGCGTGGTGAAGCAAAATAACGATGGATTAAACCGAGATCTGTGACTGGGGGTGAATGTTTGCCAATGTGCAGCATTCCGTCCATCATCTTGTGTGTTTTGCATTTCGCCCTAAGCGGGAAGGGTATGCCCAGACGTGGGTCCCGTGCTCACTGCGCCACTGGAGTCAAGCTATCCTGGCTGATGAAGGCTGATAGCTTGAAACCGGTCCTAGGATGCTTGATTCCGGTCCAGAGAAGACATGGCTTGGCAGTTCGGTCTGGACTGTTCCCATGAGGCACAGGGTCAAGACTGATTTGCATATGGCTATGTCTGAACTGGGGTGGCGTGGTGAAGCAAAATAACGATGGATTAAACCCAGATCTGTGACTGGGGGTGAATGTTTGCCAATGTGCAGCATTCCGTCCATCATCTTGTGTGTTTTACTTTCTAAAATTGGCATTTTCAAACACACAATTTAAAAACCATCTTTAGTAAAAGATGTGTTATTAAATTCTGAGTTCTGAGAGCCTAAACTTTATTTTTCATCTTATCCCTATGGGAAGATATGCTTGTAAAATGTTACAAATCATTCCCCATTCCGTCCTATGGGACAAGATAGTCTTTCAATAGTGAAAAACGAAATTGGCAGTATTTCACTAACAGGACATGTTACACACATCAGTACATTTCCTACCTTTCACATACACTGCACCCTGCCCAGGGGGGTACCTTGGACCTACCATAGGGGTGTCCTATATGTAAGAAAAGGGAAGGTTAGGGCCTGGCAAGTGGGTGTGCTTGCCAAGTTGACATGGCAGTTACCAAACTGTGCACAGGCACTGCAGTGGCAGGCCTGAGACATCTTTTCAGGGCTACTCATGTGGGTGGCACAATCAGGGCTGCAGGCTCACTAGTAGTATTTGATTTATCAGCCCCGGCCCACCCAGTGCACTTTACTAGGGACTGACCAGTAAATCAAAATATGCCAATCAGGGACAACCAATCATGTTCACAATTTACACAGAGAGCATATGCACTTTAGCACTGATCAGCAGTGGTAAAGTGCCCAGAGTCCTAAAACCAACAACAACAGGTCAGGAAAAAATAGGACGAAGAAGCAAAAATGTTGTGGATAACCCTACAAAAAGGGCCAAGTCCAACACAGTAAGTGGGCTTTGACTTAACCCAGAGGAGCATTACTCTCTCACCTCTTGCTGTTGGCTATTTGGTGTATCATTCCACCCTCCATGAAATGCTCCCATTGAAATGCATGATGGACAATTTAACATCTCAAAAGTGTTGATCATCAGAATAATTTTTACATTCAATCTTTAATTTCCTATATGCATTCTATACAAAAAACAATAATTTTTCCCACTTTTTCCCAGCAGTGACAAAGCTAATAGTGCAGGCTTTAAACTGATAAACAGCACTTATTCAAGCAATGACAGTGAACATGATTTGGAAATATCAGTGCTCACATGGGTTGGCATGTCGGAGCCTAATCAATGAGCTATGCCAGTGCTTGCTTTTTAAAACATCTTTTCCTGTGTTCTTCATAAAGAACATTGGTTTATTATACTCTTAGGTTATGTCATTTTTGAGTTTTAGGTTTAAACAATGACATTTATTTATTTATTCATTTATTCAGCCTGGGCAGACTTTGTTTTAGTTCTGAGCTTTCTGCATTGTTCAGTTTTCTGTCTGTGCCACCCTACCTTCCACCACAAATAAGCAAAGCTACTTGGAGTAGCTGTTATGCTCTCATTGTGAATAGCTAGTACCATCTGATTTATTTCCTGGGCCCAATGATCATCATTGCCCATCCTACACTGGACAGAAGGTAGAAGCAAATCATGGCATAATAAAATTTGAAAACACCGAGAAGCTAGTTGTGCCGAGCCCTTCAAAGTTTTTTTATATACTTTGAAAACTTTGTAAACTTGCACATTTTTCAAAGCTTTTTTTTTTTGTTGAATATTCGATGTTAAATTCAACAAAAGTAAACTTTTTTTTCTGGAGAATTGTCACAGAATGTACTTCTTGCACGAGGACAGGAAGGGTTTTTGTGTAAAACGCATCTCTTTTAAAACCATTTTTTCTGATACAAATTTTGCCCACTGACAGAGCTTTTCGAAAGTGTCAAACTTTTTACAATCTCAAAGTTGAAAACATTGTCACAGTTGCAAAAATCTGCTGGTGGACTGAAACTTTACTCATCTCTGGTAATTATGGGCTAAGATAACTTTAAAGCACGTGAATTTTTACAGTAAAATGAATTGGCTAGTCCGATCTAAAACATTTGTACGGCTTAAAAGTATTGACTGAGTTATCCCCTACGCAAGAGGCGTTGCCAAATATCATCTCAAAGTTATTCATTTTTTCACCTACAATTGATCAGACATTGGGCAGAAACATCCCGGCTCTTTTCCAAACCAGGAGATATGCAGAGTAAAAACTGAAGTCAGCAACGGAAATGTATTTAGTCTAGTTCCGTCATTTCATTCAATACTCCATTCACTCTCATGCGTCTTTCCTCTGTCACATTAATGATAAACAAAGGCACAAAGCAGGGATTGGTTGGTGTTCGCTGCGTGCCACCTCACAATGTTCTTGGATGACAACCACACGTGCAGGATGTTCTTGGACAGCATCCACAGTCATACACATGGGAATCACAGCTCCTTCCAATCTATGCGTCAGCTTCGAGCAGGAGAGCCAATGGGCGTCCTTGACTCAGATGCTTGTAAAATAAATGGTGCAGACTGTGCAACGCACACGGTGCCACCGTGTGTCACACGATTTTGTCCCCCTTCACACGGCCACTCTGTGGGGAGCTGAAGTCACATGGTGGCGGGGAAGGCGAGCTGGAAACCACTGCAAAAGGTGGCTTGTCTTTGGAGGCTGTAAGCAGCAATGGTCATTAAGGGGTGTGACAACACCCCAGGACATGGTGGCAGCCTCAGCGACCCTTCGTTTTACTTTTTTTTGGAGGGGGTGGAGGAATTGGTGGAGGGCACAGTGTCTCTTAGGTACCACTCGGAATGAGGACCCGCCCCCTCCAAAATCACATGGTGAAATGTATTTATAAATTGGCAGATCTGTGCATGTTTTATGAAGTTGGTTCAGGGAAGCCCAAGTTAGAAGGTCTGGATTACATGGTTTCTCTCATTTTCACGGGAGCGGAAGCATACATGAGAGAGTGACATAGAGAGAGGCGCAGGCAAGCTACAGCGCTGCAACCTTCAATCACAGAACTGGACTGTGCAGGCCACTGTTCCTATAAACTTGGAACTACTCATGCAAGCCTGGACTGCAGCCCTCCAACGAAAGGTTGTATTTTGGCTAACCCATCCAGGCCTGAACTGCCACTTATTATGCTGGCAGTGCTTAATTTGAACCGGTGGTTGCCGGTGTGGGCCACCAGCACTCATTTCTGGAGACCGGCACTTATTTTTCAGCATCAGACTTTTACTGAGCACAAGACAGGGAAAAACAAACAAAGCGGAAGGACCAAGGAAGAGAAAGATAACCAACACAAAGGGTGAAAGCAGAAAAAGGGGTAGGGAGTGTCTGGTAGTGGATTAAAGAGGCCGGCGGTGGATTAAAGACCACGCTTCTTGGTATTCAGTGTGCCGACATTTAATTTCTCAGGTCACGGGCTTTGAAGCAGAGCTTTGGGCAATGACACTCATTCTTTTTAAATTAAGCACTATATGCAGGTCTGAACTCACCTTTTCCTCGTGAAACTTCATTCTGTGTGCCTTGGTGACCTCCGAATCACCGCCATCCCAAAGGACTTGCTGATACTGCGTTTTCAGATAACGCCGGGGAGCAGAGTCAATAGGGATTGCAAGTGGCACCCTGAGGCTTCCATTTAGCCATGAGGAATTACCCTAGGAATTTTTAATTTCAGTTGTGAGTCTTCTAGTAATTATTTATTTTTCCATGGAATGTCACTTAGTTTCAGCTGCTTTGAGTGAAAGGCAGAGGCTCTCTTCGTTTGTTCACCGGGGCCGGCTTTTGGCATGGGCAAGCTGGGCCCAGGGCACCAATCTTCAGAGGGGCACACAAGCTGTCTACATTAATGTCCTGTAGATAGCAGCGTCCCTCTCACTTGGCTGCAATGATTTAGTTTTTAGTGATTTGAATCATTATTTCCATGCTGTGGGTGCCGTTTACACTCCATTAACCCTATTCCTTTCCCTCTCGTTTTCATCTCACCCCCTGATGCCACACACCTACAACCCCATCTGCCCCGCCAACAACTTGGCACCAGAGTGATGGAGCTAGTGGTGGGCGATAAATTCCACTCCGCCAACAGAGTTCGCAGAGTTTTGCCCACTCTGCGTTACGCTAGTAACGTGGAGTTCCGGCAAAACTCCGCCAACCACCACTTGCCAAAGTTGTTTCTCACACGCGGTTCGCCAGTGATAAGTTGGAGAGTGTGAGCAAGAATTGGTGTCCCCAAGCTCGATTTTCGGGAGCTAAGACAGCACCTGACGAAATGTTATCAACATGGGTGGTTGCAGGAGTTCGCGACATTTCCCGGTGAGAAAGCGGCCGCACGAGTAGAAAATCTATTTGAGTGGCAGTAAAGAAGTACCACCCTGTGGTGTGCCACGTGGTGCTGTACGCACTGATTTAGCAGAGTGGAACACGCTCCAGGCGCTAAAAATCAGCCAACGTGCTGATTTCGCCCGCTCGCAGAACTCCACGGAATCGCTCAGAGTATTTATGAACTCTTCGATTTCCACCCACCCCAAGATGGAGCTATATTCTTGGTGAATCAAACAACTTAGGGGAAGTGCCGAGATGTTTGTGTTTGGAGATCAGTTGCTGCATTGATGTAATCACCCAGTGACTGACTTGTAAACACAAAATGGGTGCCCTGCTGCTTGATTTTATTCACTAGCAGCACTGAGGCTCCAAATTTGTTTCCGCTGAGGGTGCTATCCAAGCAAAGGCCGGCTCTGGCTAAAACCTTGTAATTCCGATGCAGACAGTAATTAAGTGCTCAAAATCAAGGCTTCGGTAGAAGACATAAGCCTTCTTTCCAAGGCTTGCATTAGGCTTTCAGACATAGCCCTGAACCGCCACCTTCCCTCAATGTGCTCTTTACGAGTAATCCTGGATTGCGTCTTCCCACCCAGGCCTGGACTGCTACCTACCACTGAGACCTGCGCTGCAGTCTTCCCATACAGGACTCAGCAGCAGCCCAGCCACAAATGCCTGAATCATGTCTGTTTCCCTAATCCCAGTGAGAGAAGCACAAAAAAGTGAAGAGTGAAGGTCTGAATTATTTCACTGAGAACTTCTGCGAATTCTGGATCAGAAAATCTATCGGCTCACCACACCAAAATCCTCATGCCTATTAGATATCGGTCTTTTTTCTGTTAAATTCCAGCAGGTTGGACCCGCCGAAATTTAAGGAACGGTGCCAACATTATCAGGTTCAGAAATTACAGCTTTGATAAGTGATGCACCACTTATAAATGCTGTCTCTGCTCAAAGCATTGTTTACGCAAGGAATGCAATTTTATGGGACAATTATAACCATGCCGTTTATTTTGTATTGCTTTAGGGGCTGTAAAAATTGCAGTGAAATTGCAAATATTTTTCCAAAAATTCCCGTTAACTCTATATGAAAGTTCAGCAGAATTTCTTAACAGCAACGAAACTGTAACCATTTTTGGACCAACTGCCTTGGACTGGGTTCTGGCTCCCGAGGGATAACTGGTAAACAAGGGGGAAATAGGAATAAAATGAGGCAGCCGGCATATCCTGAACTGCTAACACATGCGGAGCCGCAGTGTCACAATATTGTCTCCTTTCGCACAGTCATCCTGTGAGGAGCTGATATCACACGATGAAATACAGGGTGAGCTGGAAGCCTGTTGTTTGGAAGAGCTGCACAACCGAAGCCCATTACAGGCTTTTAAAACTCCCCAAGACTTTGGCTGCCAACTGAGAAGATTTTGTTTTTAGTTTTTTGCTTCTGTGGTGGAGGAGGGTACAAGTGCCTCACACGTGCTTGAAACAAAGCCCACCCCCTCCAAAGCCCCTCCTTCTCCTCACGTGGTGAAATTATTGTAGAAGTTGTCAGGTCTGAGCATTATTGCCTCACTTACTGCTACTGGGAGGGTGTTCACTGCTATCGCTACATGCTATGACAGAAATGGTTTGTCACTGAACAGGTGGCGGTGGTACATGTTTCCATGTGTTAATGAAAGTTATTGGTGTAGGAGACCTACTGGCCACTTATTGGCCATTTGCATACCCAGGGGTGTAGCTACCATTGGTGCAGCCGGTAGCACTGGGGTCCAGAGACCCTGATATTTCCTGTATTTTTTAACTCCATCAGCAGTCAGAGAGGACTTTTTTCTTGCTTGCACCAGAGCCCATGGCATCCTTGCTACGCTATTGGGCATACTCCGAATCTAACTTTTTGCGCGCCTTCCCAAACACATTGCGCTCTTTTCTCACCCTGCTATATCTCCTACCTCCCTTCTCCACCCCTTGAAGTGCAAATGTTGTGCGCTCCAGCCTCCTTTGCATTTCCTAAGTGCCCAGTGACGCTTCCGCTCGTAATCCGCATGAGCGGGCCTGCTTCCCTCAATCACCCTCAGAGCGTAATTGACCAATCGAGCAAGACATATGGAGGATCGAATCACAAAACCCAAATCAGCAGTTGTCAAATGAGATTAATTCCAACAGGAGTCAGGAAAACACTTGTTTTGTTTTTGAACAGCGAGATGAAGGCAGCAGTTATTAATAGGGCCCCATCTGTGTACCGAGGCAGATGCCAGGCCCAGCATGCAGCCGGCCGCTTCGTTCTAGTAGCCAGAGCGTCTGCCATCTATGCCCTGCATAAAGGGGGTACTGTGGCTTCTGGCACCTGACACTACTTGCTGATGTAGGGTGCATTGGAATGTACTTATGGTCAGTGCTTAATTTGAGCAAGTGGTATCCGGTGCTCGGCACCGGCACTTAATTGCCGGAACCTACACTTATGACAGCTGCCACATGGGGGCGCTGTTTGTGTAATTCAGAGATGAGCAGAAAAACTGTTGTTTGTTAAATCAATATACATTAAAAACAACTAATACCGGCCACACAAGCCATCCTTAAACCTTTGGCGACCTTGAACAGTCTGAATTGTCACACTTGTGACAGTGTGATGGTTAGTAGTTGTGTAAGTACAGTGGCAATGTGTGGTGCAACCTGCAGTGGCATCCTGACAAGGGTCCCGGCACTTATGTTTTTTTTTTACAAACTAAGCACTTCTGATGGTGGGGTGAGTGAATGTCTGATGGCACTCTAGCTCATTCTATGGATCCAAGCATGATTGGGTCCAGATGTATAACTGGTAAAGGGTCCAGCAGATGCTCTGAAGTATAGCTCGGTGCATAGCTGTCATCTGGTCCCATGTCATACCCGTAACTTTCAACCAGCCCTTAGTAACGCTAAACATGCTGGGATTATTGGTGCCTATAGACAACTGGAGAAGTGTCAGTGTTAGTCCCAGCATGCGTAATGATCTTGACCAAAAAAAAAGAAACACACCAGCTAGAAATTATCCTACTCATGCTTTTTTACAACATTTGCTAATAGTTTGTAACTTTGCAGCAAAGATTTTTGCTCCGCCCCCTTCATGTAAAAATTGTGATTCTTGCAACAATATATGTTTCATTTATACCTAATTGACACACAGACAAAAAGTTTCTGCATACCTTGTTCTTCACAGAAAACAGACTGCTCTGTTAAATACCATTGCATACGGAAAAGCTCAGCAAAATGTAAACCTGGAGAGAAAAAGCTTCACACATTTCTGCTTAGATTGCAGTGAAAAAGATCTTGCCAGGCAGTGATTTCACAATATGGAGGAAAGCTTTGCACGGGCAAAGACAGAAGAACAGGACACTTCGCAAAATTCTGAAGCATGAAAACCACAAACTTTGCAGAACTTTGCCGGTCAAAAAAACCTTCTGTACATTTACAAGGGACCGAAGGACATGTTGTGCTGTGGGCAAATGGGTGATACAGACAAGTTGTTACAAATTTGTTTTCTATATTCGAATTGATCCAGATTCTGAGGGCTTGTAGACATGACTGACTCTGCAACAACCCTGCCTGCCTTTCAGTGGCCTCAGGGTGCAGCAATATTATCTAGCTTCACTCAAGTGCGTAAAATTCAAACATTTTCCCAAACATAGAATTCTTGCTGAAAAATAATTTATTTAACTTCTTTAACACAGCTCAGGAAACCGAATCATCCCTTGTACAATTTGCCTTGAGGATTGGCTACAGTGAGAGTTTAGAACAGGTGGGCACAGTCCCTTGTGACAGGTGATGCTTTTAACAGCCCCTGGACTTTTGCCAAAGCCACTCTCCATCCCGGATTGATTGGTCCAATATTCATGCATTCTGAAGCATAAGAAATAAACCCCATTGACGCCTATGTAGCTAGTTAAATGAGAAGCATTTAACAAAAAAAAGTGCAAAATCCTATTATCAAGGTCAGAGGTCATGACATGTCATGACATGTCCTGTGATGTTATCCACGGCCAGAGTGTTTGGTGATGTCACATCAGCTACCTGTGTCATTTTGGGAAAATTACACCAGTGGAATCCATTCTAAGTCTGAATCAGGCTGATGTCAGATGCAGCTCATGTGAAGGTCGATGATGAGACTTATGAAGGAGGCCTCAATGGGTTCCATTAAAGTATGTCAGAAAGAGCTTGGGATGGACAGTGATGTCCAAGGTCCTTATGCCTTAAATTTAGTCCCATCAGGACAATTGTTCAATGGTAGGGAAAAGGTTAAAGGGGCGAGGGTGGGGGTGTTGCGCTGATGCTCAGGAAACAGCTCCTTGAAAGCACTGTGGCTGCTCCATTCAGAGACATGCAGTGTGCAGGGAATCCTTTCATCTGCTGAAATAAAGCTTCTGAAGCAGACACGTACTCAGGCAGAGAATGAGCGAAAACACACAGACGCCAATTTAAATTTCCGCTTAATGCAGAAGCATCCCTCTCTTGCATCCATCATCTCTTCTGGCGTCAGAGCAGCCAGATTACACCCCTGCATTGTCCTGCTGCCCTTAATAGGCAGTTCATTCTGCAATAGAAATATTGGCCTCTGCTGTCAGCTCCTGTCTTGATTACACAGGAGACAGGCTCGGTAATGGAGACAACAATGGGTACAATTAGAAGATGGCTTAGCCAATCGGACGTCTTCCTTCCCATGCCCCTGAAATGCAGTCCATCGGAGTGGAATAAAGATGGCTTGTAATGTGCATGGTCTTGATTGCAAGAGGTCAGGAAGGCGCCTCTTCTCTAAATCACTGCGCTTTCACTTGGATCTTATGACTCTGGACTCCTGTGGATGTGTTTGGCGGCGTTGCCATGGCGATAGCATCTCTGTTAACAAAGGCCCATGTACCAACTGCTCTGGACGGCCATTTTGGTAGGTTTGCTACATGGGGATTAGATTGTATGTAATCAGGCGTATACCCAAACACTCTCATCCCAGTTTAGGCTTTGGGGCAGTGTTATATTTATGGTTAAGTATGGGTGGACTATATCGTGTAATTTAGAGAGTGGAATATAGAATGCTACGAGCGGCAGTTGGAGTTTGCCTATCAGCTGTAGCAGACGTGTTGGCCCATGCATAAAAAAACGTATAAATAAAGAAATAACTCCTCAAGAAAAGTGTGGAGTTGACTTAACGATGATGGCGCCAACTTGAGGAACTATCAGCGTACATCATCGCAGCGGTATACCTACAGCATAAGGGAAGGTTGAGGTGAGGCAATTGTAAAGATTTCTTACCATCGATCTACTGACTAGTGATTTAACGCACTGGGTGCAGCGAGTAAATTTAACTGCTATTGCAACACGTCTTATATGTTGCGGTGGACCCAACACAAAGAACTTCATATTGTGTGCGGATCTAGGTAATTCAGTGCATTTTATGTTGGGACATCCATGATATGCCTGTGTCATAAATGCGCAGAGGTATTTGGTATACTGTTGCGGGACATACTGGGCTCTGGAGACTTGGAGGCGTGAAGGGGCTGTGCTGAGTGGCCTGTTTGGCTTGCTTGCAGGTGATTTTACCTTGAGTAACAGTTCCTCTAGCACCCGCGCTTGAACACTGCATAGCGGAGACAGTGCAAGGAGTCCTGAGTGATGAAATTTCATATTCATCATATTCGCAATGGCAGCACGCTGCGCATTCTGGATAGGCGTCAGGACGGCGACGCGTAGGAGGCCATCTTGGATTGGAGGGCAGTGCGTTGGGGAGCGAGGAAAGCTCTTCCTCCCTTAAAGCGCGTACATTTGTTTCTTAGGCACAGAGAAGGATCAGTGACAGGCGCACCAATGCAAGGCCGCCATTGCATGTTTTTGAGTGGATTTTGTGCAGCTTTAAGGCACGCAGGAGGATCAGTGACAGGCACACCAGTCCAAACCTGTCTTTGTGTTTGGTGAGTGGATGTTTCGTGACAGGCACACCAAGTATAAGCTTGTCTACATTTGCAAGGACATGATTCTTGGTGACAGGCACACCTATTAATAGACCATTGATATAGTATAATTAGCCTGTCATCGTGTATGGTGATTGGATTTTCGATGACAGGCACACCGACGGACACATATTAATACCTTAGTGATATATGTAAAGACAAAATAATTGGCTTGTCAATGTGATTAGTGAGTGGATTTTTGGTGACAGGCACATCGTTGTGCAGTCTTCAAGGTTCAGCTATGCTAAATAGTTGGTTTCAGGTGCATGTTCCAATTTGTAAATGTTTTATCCATAAAATATGTGCGCATCTCAAACATTTTTGTTAACGCCTCTGCAGCCTTTCTTAGTGACATCTGGGGAACCTCCCATTAAATGCAAGAATAGAGGGAATATTTTTAAAATTATGTTGATATTATTGAAGAAACAGATAAACTTTCAGAAGTCATGAAAAAAAATCTTTTACATTCTTTAGGTCTACAATGTCTTAAAGTATACAATTCCATAGAAAAGAAGGCTTGTCCTGCAAGTGAGACGGATGTTTTCAAGAATGCCTTATAATATTTAGTCTTGTATTATTCCACATCTGTTTGTATAGCTATTGATCTACACAAATTTTTGAGTAGGAAACAAGGCAAATGGGAACCAATTGAAGAATTTGTGGCTGATCTAAAAGGATTAGCATTAACATGCAGATTTGGGTCATTACACGATGAATTACTATGAGATCAAATCATTATGCATGTAAATAATGAACATGTACAGGAGATTTTGTGGGTGCATGGTGAAGCTCAGCTGGGGGAAGTGGTTGCAGTAGTTTAAAAAGCAGAGATTTTGAACAAGTGTGCTAAAGCTATTAATATTGATACTAAAGCAAACCAAAAAGATCTGCTCAACAGAGTTAAATACAGAGTTTAGAAGGATGTACAAAATCAGAGTGACGGAAAAAAGGAGGATCTCAAATCATGGGAGAAAAATGCTATAGGTGTGGAAGTAAGGATCACTTGGCTTACAGAAAAAAAATTCCAGCAAGAAATCAAAAATGTGGGGAGTGTGGTGTCAAAGGGCACTTTGCTAAGGTATGTAGGAAAGGAAAGAGTGGCAAAAACGTATCTGTAGTTCAAGATGAGGTGAACTATGAGGCAGAATCAGAAGTGTCGGCTAGACAAGGAACGTCCAAGGAATATGATTGTGTCTTGGGCATTAAGGGGGTTAATGTTCATGGTGATACTGTTGTTAATCACCTAAGTATAAAGTCCAGATATTTGTTTTACCAATGTACAGGCCGACCTCCGGTGTCACTCCTACATGGATCCTGCTAATCAGGTGAATTTCCTCCTTCGCTGCCATATCCACTGTCTGGATCGAAAGTTTTGTCTGCACACTAGCCAGTTAATATTTTACTGACCCTGGATCTAGGAGGGCTCATTGCTTGCGTATGTACTTGACATACTTTTTCTTGATGGATTGATCATTTTTAGCCTGGAAAATTCGATCAGGCCTCTTCCATCGGTTCAACTCTCAGAACCTTCGTTACTTGCGCCTGACCCTGTTCGGGTGGGGTCCTATTGTATTTCTGACCCTTTTATATTTCTGAACACACGGCCAAGTCTACTTCTCATTCAAGCCCTGACGAAGTCCATATCTATGGACGAAACGCGTTGGCTGTTTTTCTGTGGGCAATACTAAAGAATAAAGAAACCACTTTTTTGATACCTACATTGAATGGACAGCAATTTCTTAAATTGAACATTGGTGGTGCTCTCCGCATTGGTAAAAAGTTATATTGGTCTTGGTGACTGCCACTTGGAAACAGCGGTGGCAGTGGAGGTGCACACCGCTTCTGAGCATACCAGCTCAGGCCCTTAATTTGGACTTCCAGTTGGGGATTGGTTTTGGGTAGGGAGGTGCGTCACCAGCGCATCTTGGTGTGCAGGTTTGGCTTGCTGTTTCACTTCTGGGGTTATACAGTCCAGATATTTGTATAGATGTTTGTAAGATAAATTTGGGAGGACTTGAAACACTTATTGTCACGGACTGAGGGTCTCCTTACACCATAATTGATAAAGATTTATGGGAAGAGAAATTCACAGAAGTGTTAGGTTCATTCTTAATGCTATCAGATGTAGCCCTGATAGTTTTACTGGTGAACCTATTCCAATAATAGGTTATAGAGAAGAACCCTTTGAATTCAAAGGGAGAAAAGCAATTGGAAAATTATACTTTGCAGAGGAGGGTCCATTGGTTTTGGGGTGGATAGATCAAAGAGAATGAGATTTTATTTTGGACCCCAATAGTGCAGAACAAGTTTTAGTTATAAATGATAGTGAACGTTATGAAATCCAGTTAAAAAATGAATTTCCTGAGGTGTTTTCAGGAAAAATTGGCACGCTTGGAGGATACTCCCATAAAAGTATTGAAAAAAGACACTAAATCTAAGGTGCACAAGTCTAGGGAATTCCGTGGGTTTTGAGAGAGGAATGTAATAAGGAGTTGGATACCTTACTTAAAGGAAGCGTTATTGAAGAAGTGGATGCTTCAGAGTCATGGTTCGTAAGGCTAATGGGAAGACCTGCTTATGTGTTGACCTGAGGGCTCTAAATAGAAACATTGTGGTAGCAAAATGTCCACTCCCAAAAATAAGTGAAATATTAGTAGTGACAAAGAATGTGATATAATTTTTGTCTATTGATCTGTCATCAGCGTACCATCAGGTGAAATTGCATGAGGAAAGCAAAAGTTTGACAACCATTATGGCTCCACAGGGTTGCTACCAGTATGTGCGCATGTGCACATGCCATTTGGATTAGCATCAGTAGCTGCCGTATTTTAAAAACGAATGCACAAATTGTTTAAGGACTTACAGGGCATAGTTTTCTTTTAAGACAACATTTTAGTCATGGGAGAGTCTAAGAGAGAACATGATGACAGAGGGAAGAGTGTGCTAGGGAATTTGCAAAGATATGGGTTAGTGGCTGAATGCTCTAAATGCAGATGTCGAGTGCATTCATTAGATTATTTGGGTCATGAAATTTGGGCTTAAGACATAAGACCTAAAAAAATAATTGTTGAATGCTGTGAGGAATGCCCAAACTCCTAAGAATAAGGATGAATTGAGATCATTTCTAAGGTTGGTAGAATTTCACACACATTTTGTGCAAAGATTCTCAGAGAAAACATATAATTTAAGCCAATTGTTAAAAACAGATGTAAGTATGCATGGACTGAAGTTTTGCCAAATCAGTTTGAGAGTGTGAAAGAAGAAATTTCCAAAGCAAAACAATTGTATGGATTTGATTCAAAACTAGCATGTGTAGTCACTATGGAAGTGAGTAATAAAGGAATTGGAGCTGTACTGTACCAAAAGAGTGCAGATGGTAAGGAGTTCATGTAGCTTATGCCTCTAGAGCACTATTGCCAGCAGAAGAACGGTATTCCATTATTGAAAAAGAAACCCTTGAAGTGGTGTTATCTTATCTTATTTTATCTTATCTTATCTTCTCCTATCTTGTGCATACCTACTCTAAGGCTTCCCAGCGCTGTGAGTCAGAACATGCACCTACAGTTCTGCAGTTAGTCTTGAAAATGACTTGGGGTATAGCCAAGTTTTGAGACGTTTTCTGAATCTGGTCTCATCCTGCTCAGTTCTCAAACTGATTGGCATTGTGTTCCAAAATGTGAGGGAGAGGTAAGAGAAAGAACCTCCACCCCATTTGGCCTTCTGAATATTTGGAACTGTTAGGAGACCCGTGTTAGAAGATCTTAAAGTCCTGCTCGGAATGTAGGAGGTCATTAAGGCTCTAATCATACGTTTATTGCCCTGTGAGTCAGACACAGTGCATTGCATTTAATTCTATGCTCCACAGGAAGCCAGTGTAAAGAGATCAAGGCTTTCTTGGCTGAAGAACCTTTGGGTATCTCGTAAATGATTCTGGCCACGGTGTTTTGCAACACCTGGAGTCTTTTTTTAACTGATTTTGGGGAGGTCATATATAGGGAGTTTCCGTAATCCAGAAGTGATGAGATCAGTGCCTTGACTACCACTCTTCTTCAAGGAATAGGCAGTAGAACCAGAATTTTCCTCAGGGTCCTCGACTTGGCAAAGCTTGAACTAGCCAATTTTGTGGCTTGGGCTTCCATCAAAAGAGAACTGTCCAGTCACATTCCCATGCTTTATATAGGTGAAGACGGGATGGGTAAAGTCCCTAAACTATCTGGCCAACCTGCAATGTCACTGGTGGTGGGTTGTTTCCCAGTACCATCAGTTCGGTTTTGTCCCCATTTAATTTCAGTGAGCAGCTTGCCATCCAGGGGACCACTCTCTCAAAGCATGGTTGTAACTGAGGCTGAGAACCCTCACTAGAAGCAAGGGAGACAACAAGTTGCGTAACCTTCGAGGGGGTTGGAACACTTCGGAAATTTTATACGGAGATACCATGTGGAAGTATGGTGTGATCATAAACCCCGTTTAAAGGTGTTGTCCACAGAAGGGTTATTGAAATGAAATGAATGAATGAAATGAAAGAAGCATTTATTAATCGTATAGCTACCCGGGGACATCCCAGCGCTAGCAGAGGCACAACAATAGACACCACAACCACATTAAGGAAAAAGCCAAGTTTTTAGAAGTTTACGAAAGGCTACTGCGTAATTGAAGTGGAAGGGTGTTCCATATCCTGGCAGCATTGTAAGAAAACAGAGGGCCACCACTTCTAGCCCTTTTAATTCTAGGGACTAAGGCAAGATGGAGGTCGTCCGAACGCAGGCGTCTATTAGCGCGGTAAGGCAGAATAATTGAACGATTGATGGACGGTCCCTTCCCTGCTAGTGTCTTGTGAACGATGCACATGGCCTTAAATTTAACTCTCTCCTGAATAGGAAGCCAATGGAGAGACTTCAGAGCTGGTTTCGCCGATTGACGGTTCGGAATCCCAAGGAGCATCCCCGCTGCGCAATTTTGCACCGTCTGGAGTTTCGAGATAGTAGCACAAGGGGCTCCTAGATAGAGAACATTCCCATAGTCCAGGCGAGAAAGAATGAGAGCCCGGACCACAAGCCTTCTTGCAAGGAAGAGAAGAAGCGGAAGGAGTTTCCGAAGCATCCTAAGGATGCCATAACAGGAAGCCGCCACATTCCAAGCCTGTGACTTTAAGCTCCGATCAAGGTCAAGCCAGATACCCAGACTTTTAATCTGGTTCTTGGGAGCAGGTGCGGAGCCAGACAGACTGGCCACATTACTTTTGCATTAAAACTGGAGGGATTCCCAAGAAGCATCATCTCTATCTTATCTCCATTTAATTTCAAACATGAGTGATCCATCCACTTGGCCACTTTCTCCAAACAAGGGCGTAGTCCATGAGAGGAATTATCAGAATGGTTCAGGGCCACAGCAAGTTGAGTGTCGTCAGCGTAGGTGACAATATTCACCCCAAAAGGAAGCACAATTTCCGCTAGCGGGCTCATATATACATTAAACAGGGTGGAACTCAGGGACGATCCCTGCGGAACCCCGCAGCAGAGAGACATCAGTTTTGAAGTAGCATCACCTTTGAAAACCTGAAAAGACCTGCCTTCCAAGAATGATTGCAGCCACACTAAAACTCCCCCAGTCACCCCCAAATTTCTAAGTCTACGGACCAAAATTTGGTGGTTAACAGTGTCGAAAACTGCACTGAGATCCAGAAGGATGACAGCTGTAGTGCCTCCGGCATCCAAGATCTTCTTGGACTCTTCGACTACTGCTAAGAGGGCGGTTTCTGTTCCCTGTAGTGGTCAAAAGCCAGTCTGCGAAGGGTGAAGAAGATTGTGGGACTCCAGAAATGTAGAAAGTACTGAATTAACATATTTTTCCACAATTTTACTGATCCCTGGGAGAAGTGAGATGGGACGATAGTTTCCCAGGAGATCAGGGTTAAGACTAGGCTTTTTTAACAACGCCTTCACCATGGCACTTTTCCATGGAGGAGGAACTACTCCAGTAGAAATGGAGGAGTTAATCAGCTCCAGTATGATAGGAAAGACAGTTCCGGATGCCCGTTTCAAAATATTGGGAGGAGCTGAGTCTCTAGGCGCCCCACACTTTACGAGCGCCGAGATGGTTTCGAACAACTTGGAGTCCATCAAAGGAATTGCCTCCAAGCGGTGTTCCCTGCTCTGAGGAATAATATCCAGTGTTTGCGAATTACTGTGGCCACCCACCAAAGGAAAAGAGGTATAGATGGCTTGAATTTTTTCATGAAAGAAATCTGCCAGATTATTACAACGGAAGCAGGTAGCATCAGAAGTAGCTGGCGATGAAGGGGCTGTAAGCACTTTTTTCGCAATGCGAAAAAATTCGCGAGGAGAATTAGCTGCCAAAGAAATTCTTTCTTCATAGTATAAGGCTTGGGCCAATTTAATTTCTGCATTATTTATTTTAATGGCCACCCTATATTTCAGTTTCTTGACTGAGGAGAAGTCCTTTCTCCAAATTTTTTCAAGTTTCTTACAAGTTTGTTTTAGCTCACGGAGCTTGGGAGAATACCATGCCATTCTATTGGTCCCGGCTGTATTCTGAGTCCACTTCTTCGGAAGAACCCAGTCTAGTGAGGCCTCAATCCATTTATTAAAATTTTCATTAGCAATAATGGGATTAGGATCAGGGATCGGCTTAGTGTTTTCCAAAGCCAGGATCCACTGTTCTAATGGAAGTTTAGACCAAAGACGTGCCAGGCTTCTAACCGGCCTGACTGATAAAGTGGGGCACGTAGGGGTCCAGATAAACGGAATAATAAAGTGATCGGACCAGGGCACTGGGATAGGGTCCCTTCCTGATAATTCATCAGTGTTGGAGAAAATAGGATCGAGTAGGTGGCCTTTCACATGGGTAGGGTTAACAACCCATTGTTTAAACTGATAGGCTGCAAGGTCATTAATCATCTCCACTGCGACCATGTGTGAGGAGTCGTCAAAATGGAGGTTAAAATCACCTAATAGTGTAAAATTAGAGGGGGCACTGGCTAGGTTAGCTGCCATATCAGGCAGAAATTTACAGAATTGACCCAGTGCACAAGGGGGACGATAGATTAAAATACCTGACAAAGTGAGCGTGGGTGCGAATCCAATTGCAAATGAGAGGTTCTCACAGTCTGGTAACGGACCTACAGAAATGTGGCAAGTAAGCGGACTTTTATGAATAATAGCAATGCCGCCGCCTTTACCTGAAGCTCGGTCTTGCCTCTGGATAAGATAACCTGGAGGGAGGGCTTGAGCAAGGTCGGGGTCAGATCCATTATTTAGCCAAGTTTCTGTCAAAAACAGGGCTTCTGGACGTTCTTCCTCCAGCAGAATAGAGATTTGCACCGAATGTTTAGTCAATGACCTACAATTTAACAAGAGCATTCTATATGATTCCTGGTGAGGTAAGACCGCTTGGGAAATACAAAACAATGAAAATGTAAAAGGACGGTGGGAGCAGCCGAAATCCTTACTACCAGGGTAAATGGAATGTAAGCAGTTGCTCTTAGTTGCCCCCTTTAACTGTCGGAGCTGATCCGAGTTGTAAGTATAGGTCTTTGAAAAGATGCAGGACGCGGACGGGCGCAGACGGGCTTGCCTTTGGCACGCCTTCGGCACGCCAGCGGCGCGTCCGCTGCGCGGTTGCATCATCCGCCCCTTTTGTAGCTCTCTCGTCAGGGTGCAGCTACTAGAGAGCTGACCAAAATGGCTGACAGAAAAAGTGCGAGTGCAAGATAGCGTTTAAAAAGGAAATAGCCCCCGGAGCTATAACACAGCTCCCCACAATTTATAAAAACAGCAATGAATTAAAATAAATGCAGCAATAAGAAATAGATTCCAACAGTTTTTAAAGCCCTCCGAGCCTTAACAGCGCTCGTGATGAACTAAAGTCTACCCCTGCGCGGTCGCGTCATCCGCCCCTTTTGTAGCTCCCTCGTCAGGGTGCAGCTACTAGAGCGCTGACCAAAATGGCTGACAGAAAAAGTGCGAGTGCAAGATAGCGTTTAAAAAGGAAATAGCCCCCGGAGCTATAACACAGCTCCCCACAATTTATAAAAAACGTCAATGAATTAAAATAAATGCAGCAATAAGAAATAGATTCCAACAGTTTTTAAAGCCCTCCGAGCCTTAACAGCGCTCGTGATGAACTAAAGCCTACCCCTGCGCGGTCGCGTCATCCGCCCCTTTTGTAGCTCCCGCGTCAGGGTGCAGCTACTAGAGCGCTGACCAAAATGGCTGACAGAAAAAGTGCGAGTGCAAGATAGCGTTTAAAAAGGAAATAGCCCCCGGAGCTATAACACAGCTCCCCACAATTTATAAAAAACGGCAATGAATTAAAATGAATGCAGCAATAAGAAATAGATTCCAACAGTTTTTAAAGCCCTCCGAGCCTTAACAGCGCTCGTGATGAACTAAAGCCTACCCCTGCGCGGTCGCGTCATCCGCCCCTTTTGTAGCTCCCGCGTCAGGGTGCAGCTACTAGAGCGCTGACCAAAATGGCTGACAGAAAAAGTGCGAGTGCAAGATAGCGTTTAAAAAGGAAATAGCCCCCGGAGCTATAACACAGCTCCCCACAATTTATAAAAACAGCAATGAATTAAAATAAATGCAGCAACAAGAAATAGATTCCAACAGTTTTTAAAGCCCTCCGAGCCTTAACAGCGCTCGTGATGAACTAAAGTCTACCGCCTAGAATAACAAGGATCTCTGTGAGGTGGTTAGAATATAGGTATAGCATAAATTATTTGCCAGGTGTTCAGAACCGGGTGGAAGACTGCTTAAGTACATTACCCTTACCATTGCAAGAGGATCCTGGAGTGTGGAAAACAATCAGTGTAGCTTGGGCTGATGAGAAGATAAGAAATAAAGCCATCAGTGCAAAAGAATGGAAGGATGCGTGTTTGCAGGATAGCAATTCAACTAGCATAACAACGTTTATCGTACAAAGATGGCCTGAAAAAAAAACTTTGGATGCTGAATTGAATAATTTCTGGGAAGTGCTCAATGAGTTATCACTAGTGAAGGACAACGTGTTGAGGGGAGAGAGAATTATTCCACCCAAGAGTTTGAGGGAAAGTGTAATAAAGCTTTGTCATGATGGACATTTATGAATAGTTAAAAGCAAAAGAAGCATTAAACAAGTCTGTTGGTGGCCTGGTCAAAATGTGGAGGTGGAAATAGTTGGCAGGCATTGTAGTCTGTGTATAAATGCAGATAAATCTAAAATGTTATTGAAACCTCCACTTTCTCCCATCCCTTATTCAGAAATATCTTGGGAAAGCTTAGGGATTGATATTATGGGGCCAGTTAAAGAACAGTACGAGAATTTGCATTTGTTAGTGGCAATGGGTTATTTCTCCAAATAGCCTGAAGTTAAATTCGTAAGTGAGGCTGATACTGAAAGTGTAATTTTGTTTATGGATAAATTGTTTCAAAGGGAAGTTCTACCAAAGAGGGTGATCACAGACAATGGTGTGCAATTTAAAAGTTTGGAAATGGAAACATTTTTGAAACGTAATGGCATTGAACACAAAGTAACTCAGTTTATCATCCCAGTAGCAATGGAGACGTAGAGAGGTTTAATTGTGTGGTTAAAGATTCTTTGCAGTTGGCTAAACAGAGGAACCTTAACTGGATGCTATGGGTCAAGAAAATGGTATGGACGTATTGCACCACACCTACGATAACCGGAAATAGTCCTTTTACAGTTATGAGAGGCAGAGTTCCTTTTACCAAGGATAATCAAGGATGGTTGCTTAATTCTAGACTTAGTCAGTGGTCACCTGCTGAAGTGAAGAAGAATATTATGGAGTCTCAGGAGAAATATAAGATATACAATGACCAGAAGTGTGGGGCAAAATATTCTTTTCTGAAAAAAGGTGATATGGTTCACGTGAAGTTACCATTGAAAGTGAAGAAAGGTGAAAGCAAGTATTCTGGTCCTTTAGAGATCTTGGAGATTTTCACCAATTAAGCAAAGTAGAGTGATGGGTGTGTATGGCATATGAGTCGCTTTGTGAAATATAAGGATGGAAAGGAAGAGCTGTTGAATGACTTAGATAAGAAAGATATCAATTGGCTGGAGTCACAACTAGATGTGAGCGAGGAAGAAGTACAATTGCCAGAAACATGTGAATGTCTAATGAGAGTTTTCAAGGAAGTTGTCAGAGGGAGGAGCTTCCGCACTCTGCAGCTTGTTCTGATGAGATTCAGTCATATCCAGAAACATCTTCCAGCAGTAAACATGGTAGAGAAACAAAACATCCAATGTATTTGCAAGATTATGTGACATAAGTTTTCATAATCTGATTTCTATATTAGTATTCTTTTGCATTGTTATTTCAAGATTGTTGTTTTATAAAGGAAGGAGCTGTGTTATGTTTATTCTTAAGAATGGGTGGAATGTTGGATATGTCATGTAATGCGGGTAGTTGGAGTTTGCCTGTCAGCTGTAGCAGACGTGTTGGCCTTTACATAAAGAAAACTTATAAATAAAGAAATAACTCCTCAAGAAAGGTGTGGAGTTAACTTAACAGGTAGGAATCCTGCTTTCACCCAATGATTTACCAAGAGCAGGGCTCCTTCTGCGGTTGGTTTCTTGCAGGGAAATGGCATGCTAGCTAAGGGCGAGAGAGGACTCTGTCATATGACCTGTGATTGAGCGTACACACAGCACAAGCAGCCTGAGGAGATGGTTTCAGAAAGAAACACTTGGCTCACCCTGGGGATCTTGGCTAAAGCAACAAGGCCTTCCTCTGAGAAAATGCAAGTGGTATGTGTGCAACAACTGGCCAATGCAACATATATTCGAGAAACAAGGAACTGAAAAGATCCAGGCAAAGTCGTTAAACGGCAAAGACTGTAATGTAAAACATGCCACAAAATTAGGAAAACCTTAGGTAGAGGTCAAACGTTTTAAAGAACACCCAGTTGGGAAAAAGGTGCCTAATAAAAGTGTTCTCCTTATGATCTGCTGGAACCTGGTCACCTCTGATCACCAACCAGTCAATGCAAGTTGTCACAGAGAAGGTGGTAGTTGATCCTGCTGAAAGTTTTTATGTTAGGTCTCTTAAAGTGGAAAGATATCACCTGTGTGGCATGTTGGAAGGCTGGAAAACAAGCTGATTTTCACCCAGCATTTAAGCATCTGCATAGTTATTCCCCATTCCAGGCATTATAATTTGGAGTACATTTAAGTGTGGAGATACCTACCGGAATCAGAGATTCTGGTCCTCTCGTTCCTCTGCACCTAAATCTGGCCAACTAGTGATGTGGGTCCAAGAAATATTTTTTTAAATCAAAAATTGCCTGACTGTGGTGCCTTAATTTAGTTTTTTGTCAGTGGCAATTTCCAAGAAACCATCAGTGCTGTTGCCTATGGAGTGGGTATATACACCTAAAGGTAGAGTACATATCCTTGTGAAACATGAAACACATGTTTATGGTGTTTCAGTTTTTCTGCAGATTAGTGTTAGAGTGCCACCAAAGACTACAGACAATAGAACTTGATGTTTCATAAGTCAAATGTACGTTTAATTGTGTTATGTTATGTTACAGGTACTTATAGAGCACACATCCACCAAATGGTCTCTTTGGCACTTGGTAACTGTCTCAGCATGACCCTAGAAACGTATTGATAGGTTTGTGTAATTGTGGTTTGTTTCTTAATGTGTGCTTAGTTGGTTCCAAAGGAAAGACCTTTGTTCAGGGATATTATGAAGGCAAGAGGAAGGAAGAGATCTGGTTTGATGAAGGGATTGGTTCCAAAGTTTCAGTGTAAGGGGAAGCCGAGGTCTCCTCTTCTTTCGAATCTTGAGCTGTAAATAGAGAGGAAGAGACGGTGATGATTGTACTCTCGAATATCGAGTACAAGAATATCGCGGAATACTAATATCATGTACAAAAAATCGAGGTACAAAATATGGAAAGGCAAGTGTATATAGGGAAGTATAGACTTTCCATTCTTAACTCCTCGTCTATGTACCTTGAAGAAATAATGATCTTCTAGGTACATAGATGTGAAGTGAGGTATTGAAGATGTATACATTCTTCCCTTTGGATATTGTCCTTCGTTTTTTTTGTCTACGCTATTAGTGGCCCATCATATTCTGTATTTGATATTCGGGACCCACGCAGGTTGTGATGAGTGGATGAAGGTTTTGAGCACATTGCTATAACTTTGCTGCAGAGTCATGCATGTGCAAGGCTCTCCAGGTATTTCTATGGGAGGTTCTGGACTTTGATCCTAATGCTGGCTCAAGCACATAACCAGGGAAGGCTCTGGGAGGAAACATTCCCTTAGCTACCAATTGGGTCGAATGAGACTTGTGGCTCATCCCATTGGGCAGGCAGATCTGTCTTGTCTTTGTAGGCTCCCCACAGAAATGAGGCGGATATCATTGATGCTCCCGCAAAGTTAACTGAATACCCTTGACTCCCTGATTTATGCAGAAAGTCCATTCACACATAGTGGACAAAGCTATTCAAGATTGCTACATGGCGGACTGTTTATTGGAGACCTCCGCATCCTTCTTATTTGGTTCCAGTGGTTATGTCTAGACCTGGGTAAAATTTCCATTTCAATGGTGTAATCTTGCATAATTTTGGTAATTTCATGTTCTACATATTATGCTAAATTGCTGAAATTATGCTATTACGCCATGTCATGTAATTATGCACCGTTTGCAGGCAAAAGTTGCAGCGAGTGCGCCGGGAAAACATTAATGGTCAGAGTGCAAGCAGCTGCTGTTTGCTATGCATGTGGTTTTGCTCTATATTTTTTAGTGTGAAATGTGTCCTCGTGTCCAAAATGGACGTGAGGAAATATTTCACAATAAAATATTGTGTCAAATGCCATTTTTTAATTTTGCGTAATTACGTACAATTTTCCCAAAATTTCAAGAAATTGCACAAAAGCAAATCATGCAAATTACGAACACCCATAATTATGTCCTGTATTTGACTGTCAGCTGTACTCGGATGCTGCACAACAGGGTTATTTGTCTGCTCACTCATTTGAAAACCATGGTGAGAGTGGCCCGAACTGGGGAACAAAAAGCAGCCGTGGCAAAAATGCTCAAAACAGCCCCGCTCCCTTTGTCTCCTTATGCTATCTCTCCCTTCTCCTTGCGCTATCAAACAATTTCCATCAATTCTCTCACTCCTCCCCTCTCTCTGGTCACTTTCTCTTTACCTACTCGCCTCACTTTCTCTCGAAGCCTCCGTGGGCCTTCTGGCAGGGTGGGGAGGAAAGTGTTAAAGGCACCCTGAGCTTTCAAAACCAGTCTCCAAGGGTTCCAGCCCTCTGGGGAAATGCCAGGTGGAATAAATGCCCTGTCTGGCCCTGACTATGACTGCAAATGATGGTTGGTTTCCACACACGCCTTCATGGGTACGTCATTAGCACCTGCTCATTGTAGGACTCAGTCCTTGCAAAGCGTGATCTGCTGTTGACGGGAGTTGTATGTGTGTGAACCAAGAGGACTCAGCGCTGCTCTTTGGAAAGCACCATCCAATGTGCCAGGAAGGGGGCCAGCTGCTCCTCCAGAAGGGCGCAGGTGCACGGGGCTCATTACACTCCCACGGGTGCCACCATTTCGGGGGAGGCAGATGTTGCTCAATTCGAGTGACGCATCCACAGGGGAGGTAGTAAACATCGCTTAATGTTCAGAACCGGCATGGCGCTCCAGAAGATGAACATGCCCCGGCCGCGCCATTTCACTGCAGCTCCTTCTGTGTTGCTCAATTTACTTTTATTTATGCTAATCTATTTTCTTTGTTCTTTCTTTATTTCACATTTCTTTTTATTTATCTTTCATCCTTCCATATTGCCCAAATGCCTCTCTTTCAATGTTCCTTATTTTTCTTTCTTTCTTTCTTTCTTTCATTTTCTCTCTTACCTACCATTCTTTTTCATTTTTTTCCAGCCGTTCTTCCCCTTCTTTATGTACCTATTATTTAATTTCGTTCTATCTATCCTTTCATTTTTACTTTTTTCATTCTTTTCAGCAGTCCCTCTCTTTGCTGCTTTCTTCAAGGTTAATTTCCCATTCTTTTAAATGTTCTTTTTCACACTCGTGCATCTTTTTTATGAGTCTTGTTGTTAATATTTAAACTTTTCATGTGTAATTCAGTATTAGGCAAAGTTTTACCACTGCAAAGTCTGTGAAGATTTCAAAACCTTTGCAAATTTACGGAAATTTTTAAAAAGTGGCAAACAAATTTTATATAGGAAAAAATCTCAGATTTAGTTTCTGTAATGTGTTTTTTTGTCCAATAATATTTTCCCACAAGATGAAGATTTGGAAAGCTGACAAAACTTAGCAATTTTTTTGAAGAGCAACCTTTGGCAACATCGAAAGCTTTGAGGATGATATTCAAATGTCATCCACTCCTAGTCAGTACTTAGTCATCCATGATTTTTGCCTTATCCTTAATTTGACAATCTCATTTCACATGCCATTATGACGCCACAGCTGTTTGCTTTCTTTGCCTATGCTTCCCCCATGCAATTGTCCCATTCTAGCCCAAAGGAGATATTTCTTTCTTGCATAAATCACTGCAGAACTGAGGCTGCTTTCAAGTACAACAAGGAAGTCTAGATAAAATGTAATTACACCTCATACGCAAAATTCCCAATTTGCACATAATATTTGCAAAACTTTTCTAAATTTCTTATTACAAGATTATATGTATCTTTTTTTATGCCAGACTGCAACCTGAGTCAAATAACATACAAGTGGGAGACTGGTCTCACAGAACATTGACAGGTTTTGTTTTTACCATACATGCTTAGTTTAGGTAATGTTACAACCCTCAGGTACCATTCATAGCAGAAATGTGTTCATTACACATATTGCACACATCACTACTTAGAGACCATGGCATGTCTTGAAACATTTAAGCACTGAACATAATTCTAAAATGGCTGCATTGGAAGGGAATCCAGAATCTATTCTGTCAGTTATCTGCTGCTCTCTCTCTCTCCCATTTCTTTTGGCAGTTCTTTCCACTTCTCTGATTCTCTTTACTTTGAACTGTGCATCTCCCTCTATCAGTTCTTACTCTCTCCCTCTGACGCATGCTCTCTTTATTCCTGTTTCTCTCTCTCTTTTAAGAGTCTTTCTCTTTTCCTTATGCCTCCATGTCATTTGTAGGCCTGGGTCTTTTGATTCCTCAGCCTCAGCCCGGCGCAGGGGGTAGTTTTCCAGCTGGCGTCCTCAAGAGGACAGGACACCAACCATTAAGGTGTCAAGGACTGAGGGTACCACAGGAGCTAGCGCCATCACCTAGTTAGGTCACAACTAGATTTGGCGGGACTGCGTGCCCGCAATTAGGAACAGTGGTAGGTAGGAACTCCTCCACCTTACCACCTCGTGTAGATAGTTTCCTAAAGGTCCTGAAGAAATGCATAGTATCATAGTTTGATCATATTGCGTGAAACATGTCGACCACTTTTTAGAGCCGAGCTTTGCTCCTCTGGTTTATTTAGCCAGCGAGCAGCCGCTCTTCTGTATTTTTAATAAAGTGGATGACCATCCCATTAAAATCTTTTTTGGGATTATCCAACCTTTTTTAACCACTTATCTAAAGGGCCCTCACACCCACAGCACCATACGGCAGGAACAGAATATCTCCGCTAAAGAGCCCCTTTATGGGTGCCCGTCGGGTATTGCACCGCCGACCTGACGAAGAGCGAGTCCATATGATGAAGCATGACATCTAGCTTGCTGGGTGTGTGAGGACTCTAGTTCCGTCTAGGAGGACTGCCCTCCTGTGGTTCCCCTCCTGTTTTTCCATCTCCTTTGGGGAACAGCGTACCCTTCTTAGTTTACAGTATCTGGGCATGTACGCTGGACCCCGTAAAACAGCCCTCTTAGTCCCTCTCCTTGTTTGATACGATCTTTTGATTATATGCCTGTGCCGTTGACGCTGAGGAATCAGGTAATAAATTGGTATATGACCTGGTGGCATGGATTATATCATTTCATTCTAAAAGCGGAGCAATCACTTTTATAACACTTTAAATATACTTAGGTCCACCTTGCATTGTACAAATAATTCTCAGCACAAATCCATATTAATGCTGTTCATTTGAATTTTATCTTATCTAAATATAAAAATAACCTTCACCTGTTAGATAAACTGGTTAGATAAACTGGTTACTCTTATTAGTTATTTCCACCAGACCCTTTAGTTTATGAGTTACATTCATCAATTTCCAAATTGTTTGGCACACATTTCTTCAAGCAATTTCTTTTATTTGTACAATACAACGTGGACCTATGTGTATTTAAGGTGTTATAAAAGTGATTGCTCCCCTTTTAGAATGAATTACTTTTGAGCATACCAGGAAGGTTATTGGTCGCAAAGGGTTTCAGTAGCCCAGGGCCGAAGACACTGAATTAACCTTTTTTTGTTGTAAATTTGGATTATATCAAATTGATACTATAAAGATCATCATAAAGACTAGATGAACTGTCCTCCATCTTTTTTAGAGATCAAAGGTAGAGTAGATATAATTTACTATTTTTTTTTTTTTAATTCAGTGTTTTGTATAGCGCGAACTTGACCCCGTAGGGTATCAGAGCGCTTCACAGTACAGGACATGACAACTTTTACAGTACAATATTTTGTATAGCATTTAATATATTAAAGTCCAGTTCAAAGTTGTCACAGCCACTTCTCTTGATAAATACTTTAGCATATTCGCAGAATGTAAGACTAGAGGAACCATGTCATCAGGGGAAGCAAGAACCTGTAATGAACAAATTAAATAAGTTCTTAGCAAAAAGCGCTTGTGCATTTAAGCGAGAGGATTTGGGCGAGTCTTGTGTGGATGCTCTGTAATGGTTACGGTAGGAATTTGCTCATTAGAAAGATCTTGATTTCTTTCTTGAATCTTGCGTGGTTGGGTAACCTTCTGATGCCTGGAGGTAGCGAGTTCCATATTCATACTATGTCTGTGACATATGGGAGGGGGGCTAGGTTAGAAGTCCATATGTCATTAACCACATTGCAGAGGGAAAGTGGGACTTCTAATGTTGATTGGAGGAACATAGTTAATTCATTCCATCTGTATGTTGAGTTCACTGCGAGGTTATATTTGGTAGAGTTCCTCAACTTTCAGTCGAGTGCCTGTGTCTGCCATCCTGGTCCATACTGTTCCACAGTTCTCAACTAGTTTTACCAGATTGCTCTATCTATGTCGGCATGATACCATGTTTCCAGTCCAGGCTCGCATTTATCAGATAAAGGCATTTTGTTAGACAAAGGCTTTATTTACCTCATTTGAACCAATTGCACCAATACACCTGATAATATCATTAAAGGAAAGTCAAGTTCTTGAAAATGGTGTCCTACTGACATCGAACGCTCTTGCAAACCTAGGGCCCGATTTACAAAGTTAAATTGAAACGAAAGTTCAACTTTGCGACTTTCTGTATTTACAAAGGGCATTTATGAGTACTAAAGTTAGACTTTTGTCTCAGTTAAACTTAAGTTTTGTTCCTAAGTTTAACTGAGACCAAAACTGAGACAAAAGTCTAACTTTACCACTCGTAAATGCCCTTTTTAATTACCGAGAGTCATAAAGTTAGACTTTTGTCTCAGTATACCTTTGTGAATGGGGCCCCTATTACCTCCTCTGAACATCACTCATGAGGTCTCTTCTGCAGTGTTTTCTACAGGTTTGAAGCCACATCTGCAGAAGGAAACATGCAGGTTAGGAGGGCATTGCAGAAATTGGCTATTAAATGTGGAACTCAAGAGCTGGAACAGAAACGTACATGACCAAGGGCCAGAAGTTGAAATGCTGACTCATTACAAAACAGGCAACTGTTGTTGAAGCAATTAGGCGCTCAGGGAGTGTGCTACAGTCATTCACGTTCCCAAAGGTATACTATGGCAAACGTCTTAGGAAAGATCTTCCCATTTTGTGGGGAAAGTCTGTCATAGCAAGTCAATTTGCAGTGTTATTTTCAAAACAGAAGGGAAAAAACACATACTGATGATTCACTTATTTTGTTGAAAAAAATAAGCAAAAATTCAATATCTGAATTTTCTAGAGCAAACCCTGTTTTAACAAACTTTCTTTAGCAGCTGCTTAAGTAATGCTTTACACATTTTATGACATTTTATTAACTATGCAAAGTTAACCCCAATCTAATGAAATTTTCAGATGCAAGTATGGCAACCTCGCATATCCCTCTCTGGGTGATCTTTGTTGTCAAACTATGTTTCTAGCTTTACGACAAGCATTTTTACAAATTCGTTGACTCTCACTTATTTTGAGAGTTAAAGACCGCCCCCCTTTCCCCCACCCACCGATACATTCTGCTACATGGAGAGTACTCAGTACATGCTTCAGTTGGACGATTCAATGTTGATTTGTAGCAGAAGTTGTCCAGAAATGGAATATACAATTCAATTCTAGAACGAAACGTATCTAACACCTCATAACTTAATTGTTGATTACTTTGGCCAGATATATTTGTGGAGGGTACCTCTACGTTGTTTATACAGAGTTTTTTTCCAGTGAGGATGCACAGGGAGTTTAGGGAATGTTGCATAACTGTGTGTGTTAACTGGAAGTTATAGCTTAAAATCCAGGTAGGACTGAAAAACGTGCATGAATCCAAAAACAATATAAGCAGAGAAAGCACGTGATATTTAAGAAGTGAGCTAATTTGAGTTAGTAATGTATTAGGTACATAGTGACATAGTGAGCATTGACTGGTATTCCCATTCTCTTTCCTATTGGTTTCTCCCTCTCAATTTATAGTCTTAAAAACTAATCATGTTAAGCTGTTTTGGCTCTTTCATTTGTTTCATAGGATCTCCTGCCCTAAATAGTTTTCTCTAACTTTTTAGATTTTTATTACGTGTAATTTTTTCAAACTTTGGTGAACTACACATTCTAAGTGAACTCACAGAATTACATCATTAAGGAACAGTGTTCACTACAGCGTAAATCCTTTTTAAGGTGGCCACAATTAGATTGGTACCTAGCTTGCACATTGCGACATTCTATTTCCACCTTACAACACCTGAAATCTTTGTGACTGAACATGAACATTGTTTTTAATTCAATTGTTTTCAATGAATATTAGTTTAACTGCTTGTCATCCTTTAGAGATGCCCTCTTTGTCTTCTGCAATAGGAACTATGGGGGTCATTACAATGACGGGCGGATCGCCACCGCCCATATGGCGGTGGCGATACGCCCGCCATTTCCCACCGCCTGCATGCCATTTCCCTCCCGCCATATTACGATGGCGGGGGGGAGCCCGGCGGACGGAAAGACCATCCGCCGGTTTTCCGCCGGTCCCACAGGGGACCGGGCGGTAAAGGACCCTAATATGGTGGCGGTGACTGCAAGACACCGCCATCCATATTAGGATGTTGGCGAAAGCAGCCTTTCCATGGTGGTGTTGCCGCCATGGAAAGGCATGTGGTCTTAGCTTCTGGGGCCCGTTGCGGGCCCCCAGGATTTGGGGTGGGGTGGGGGATGCACATGGGGGGTACCTATGGTACCCCCCTACATTTGAATGCACAAGGTGGCAGGCACCACGTGGTGCCTGTCACGTTGTGCATTCAAATGCACAACATGCGTTTTTCGCATTGCGGCGGGTGCTGGTGACAGCACTGCCCGCCGCAATGCGAACAATACGGGATGCCACCGCCACCGTGGTGGTAGCATCCTAATACCCATGGCGGGACCGCCGCACCCCTTGCGGACGGTCCCGCATTCCGTTGCGGTGGCGGGCGGACTTTGTCCGCCCGCCATCGTAATGTGCCCCTTAGTTCCTAGGATTAGTACGTTTGACTTGATCTGTAAGGAATCCTGCTACTATCTAAGTGTTTGAGCTGCATTGAGCTTGTACCAACAGCCACTGCAGCAGAAAGCCATGTTGAAGATTATCCTCGCTCAATAAGACTGCAATCTAATCTTCTTCGTTTGTACAGGTGTGTGTGGGCGATGGTGAGCACATCACCCCACACCCCTGTATTTAAATCTCAATACTGAGTGCCAGCACTGTGGCCATGTGTAGCAGATATTCCAGTGGCATGCTGCTAGTCTTTCGAAGACAACCCTTTTTGTACCAGTACAAAACCAGTAATCATCTATTCTGCCTATTCAATCCACTGGATTAAAGGTGAGCTTTCATGCTTACATTTCCTGCCCCTAGAAGTGCTCTCTTAAATAATCAACTTGTGGACATTTAGACATTCCTTTCGTCAAATCGAATTAAGAAAATGGGCAGTGGTTTAGAAATTATTTTGATATATCCTTTAATGGATAATCTCAATACAGAGTGCATCAATTCTTTGTAGAAACGCTTGCAGTCCTTTATCTTAAGTAATGTTTGCTGCTTGACAGGTTTTGTTTAATCAATAAGGGCTACAATACAACCATTGATTCCGGGTTTGAGACATTTCTACCACTGCTTAGCATTGACCTCTGCGGGACTTCACACTTCAATACCTGTTTCTCCATAAGTCAGTACACTCTGACTGTTATCTCGTAGATAGTGATTGATTTAGTCCAGTGTTCTGATTGCTATTTTATGTGGCTCAATATCAAATATTTAAATTAGAGGTTAATCAAGCTCAAGTTCAAATATTTAAACTATAAGTAATCAAGGTCAAGTTGATCCTAAAAATTGCAGGTTTTAAGAGCTCCTATAAAAATATGACTTTCTATCTATTTACCTTGCAAATTGATTTGAATTTCAGTGCATTTGGTGTAATTTACAAGGTCCAATGTTTTCCTCACTTTTTTAGAAACCTTTATCACATCCACTTTTTTTTCTATTCACCTTCTTATCTTAGATGATTTCTCAAAAATCTTTCTTAGTGGATTTCCCAACAATGTTTTAACAGAAACTAAATGTGGTCTAGTGGTTAAGTTTATGGTCCTAGTAGAGGAGGGCTTGGGATTTGCTCTAGTGTTGATGGCTGACCAACAATTGGGTGAATCTCAGCAATTAGTTTGCCTCCTTGTGCCTTTAATTGTAAGTATGTGTAATGTTAAAGTTAGAGGTGTCCAAAGTTTTTTTTCTGTGCAAGTGAAGTCATGCCTATACCATTATTGGCCTTCCCGTAGTTGTCGGAGGTTTTCCTGTTCCTGTGCATTACAATATTATATTCTTATAAGTGTTAGTAGGTGTAGTTGTTAACTCACAAGCATTTTGTTTGGAAGTGCATTTATTGCTTAGCTTTTTCTCGCGAGGACTTTGAAACCGGGCTGCTCTGGTATCTTGTGAGCTTTTTGGATTCAAGCTTTCTCGTACTGACTCAATACATATTTAACTTTTGTAGAAAAATCTCATAAAATCCTACATTTAAATGCAAAAGACCAACTTATTTAGAACTTTGCATATTTTTCATGTTTTTTTAAGACATATGCAAAGTTAGGGACAGCAAAACTGTCACTTTGCACAATTCTAGTCATAATATAAATATTTTCAATGTACTGTTAGTGAAATGGCACATCAGCCAATTTCACCATTGGTGTATGATAATGGCTTTTTATGGTGTTTAGTATTTCTGGTTGAAGTAATTTATTTATTAAAAATACACTAAAAACACAGTGTTGGTCTTTTCACAAATCCATGAATGTGGCACAGCATAAAGAAGTCCAAGTTTAAAATAGTATTTCTGTGACTATGCTCAGATCTTACAAGAGTTGTTTCTGAAGCATCAAAGCAAGCTGCCTCCACATTAGACTTACTCCATGCATAGACTTCACAGAGGGTTCTGACCGTAGTCACTCAATAGACCTCCAGGAGATGTTAATTCTATTGGGGTAGGGCCACTGCTCTCAGAGCCTGGCCTAGTTTTTGTTTCCACCCTTAGAGGTCCAGCCAGGGGTAGCAGTTGCTTCCATTGGCTACCTTAAGTGATATCAGTGGGTCAATGCTGGACACAAACTGATTCATGAAGTACAATCCCAGCCTTTTTTGTAACCACAGGTATCAATGTCTTCTCAGATGGGGGAAGAATGCATAATTGCCAGATCTTTTCTGTTCCCACCTAAGAGTAATCTCTCCAGATATATTATGTTGGTACAGTGCTGCTAATTATACATGCGCTCTCTGTTCATGCATGAGGCACACTGTTTAATACAAGAACACACACTGAGTGCATTCAAGGAATTTGATAATCACATTATTCTAGCCTTGCAACCTACAACTGTGAGCCTAATCACAAAGCCTACTTCCAAGAAAGCTTAGATTGGCTCATCTTCCCCAACCACGCGCCCCTCCTTACACGCAGCAGCGTTCCCAATAGCCAGTCATTATTAGGCTGTAGGCTAAAATGATGCTTTCTGTTTCATACTCTGCAGACGATGCAAAACTGCCTCCTGAGACTTCTATTTAGACTCTCTTTGAACATAGGCTTGATGTATCTATGAGGCACCTGGCTCCCTTTATCTTAATCCAGTCAGCCCCGAGGGTGGATAGCCTTAATTCCATCCAACTTCATAAAAGTCATAATTGAATGATAATGGGGTCTTTAATAATGTGTTGGGGAGGAGGTGTCACGCGCTGTTGAAGATGATAGATTTTGGGGATGGAAATAAGGGTCTGATTCATAGAACGCTACTTTTCAGGGCTGGACAAGCCTTTAATTCCAACGGGCATTTCCCCGGTGGGCTGAAGCCCTTGGAAGTCAGTTTTGAAAGCCCAGGGCTGCTCCTGGTGCCCCTGTGAGTTTCCCCAGATCCCCGGGGTTAACTGGAGCAGACACTGGGAGATTTCAAGAGAGAAAGAGAATGTAGGAGGGGAAGGCAGAGAGAAAGTGATCATAGAGGGGGAAAAGGAGAGTCATAGTATGCTCTGGTACATACTGGTGACCATTCATATTGATAAGGGCAGCAGTGCACAGCTTTAGTGAATGTCTTGTATGCATCACATAAATACGTACTGTCATTTTCTTGTGCCGTGCACAGTACGGCCAAACATTGGCCTATTGCACAAACATGCATGCACACTTTTACCCGTGATCTGTGCACAGAAGACACTACTGTCCTCACTAACTACAGCCATGCCATGTAGGAGCAGTATGCCAGGTAGTTCCCCTTTTTATTGTGCTCAAAATACATGGCCTCGTTCAGTCTGCATGCCCATACAATAAGCAAGACGGGTCCTCTGGCCAAGCAATGTGATTACTGGGCCTGGGCATAGCCTGCTGACAGGCCAGTGCTTAATTTTAGCAAGTGGTTTCCGGTGCTTGGCACCTGCACTTAATTGTCAGCACTGGCACCTATGGCAGTCTGCCACATAGTGCCACTGTTTATCTTATTTACAGATGAGCACAACAACAGTTGCTTATATAGTCAAAGTGCATTGAAAATTACTAATACCCACCACCCTCACCATTCTAATAGCTTTGGTGGCCTGGAATAGTCTGAATTCTCACACTTGCAGGAGTGTGATGGTTAATAGGTGTGTTTGTAATGTCATTGGCAGTGGTGGCAGGGGCAATGGGCGGGGCAAACTGAAGTGTCTCCTTGACGAGGCACTTTTCTTTTTTACAAATTTAGTACTGGCCCAGGCCCTGCTTTAGCGCGGTGTGAGTGGCGGGTGCCGGCCTGAGGGTCAAAAGCATGCACCTTTGTCAGCTGTGTGTCCTGCAGCACTTTGCTTTTCCTTTGTGCTCAGAAGCTGTGTGAGGGCACTCACTCGCTCCGCCCACCAGGAGGAAGACTGCGGTCTTCTTTTGATACTTGCAAGATTGTCTCTTTCTTGGTGTGTGGCAGGAAAATCCAGTGGGGAAAAGGGCTGGAGGAAACCCAGTGAGGAAGAGGGCTGTCATTGGCCTCTGATGGGAGCCGCTTCCCTTGCTAAGACCTCCTGCTGCACAATTAAGCTCTTCAATTTGAAACGAGTCCGTACTGGGCCCTGTGTTCCTGTCATTATCTTTACGCTCCAAAACACGGATCAGTTTCTCAACAATACAGTAATGTTTATTAGGCTGATCCATGTCAGCGGTGCAGTCCCTGTTTCCATTTCACATATTTTACTTCATTTTGCTGTCCCTAAGATCATTTGTATTTTGCAGATGTTGGTTTCTGTGCATTATTCAGGGCAGCTGACTCCGGAGTGCAAGGCTCACGGTTCGATCCCCGGCTCCGGCGGCAGCTCAGCTCAGCACCATGTGACTCTGGACAATAGCTCACTTAATCTCCCTGACGGCCTCCAGAACCTTGAGACCCTTAGGGGTGAGTAGTTCGCGCTTTACAAATACCGGATTTAGATTTAGATTTTACATATGTCTCTTATACAGCACATATGCTGAACTGAGTCACTTCCAGGTGTATTGGTGAATTCAGGTTATGAATGGTTGTTCACGACAGAGCACGATTGACAACTGTGGAACTGAGTTTGAAGAAAATGTGTTTCTCATAGTGGCTTGTAGTTGGTCGTGGAGGTGTGCAGACTACATGCGCATGTAATTATTGGCATTGTAGTGTCCTGCTGGATATAGTCTAATGTTTTATCAGCCACTCCCACGAGGGCTGACTCATACTCACACCCCACACCCATACACCACAGGCATCACGAGTGATGTGGGTCTGTTAATAAAAGGGCTCAATCTCTGGAGCTCGTGGCCAGTTATGTGTGCAATAACCATGTGTCCATGTCACTTATTTATATAGTATATAGGCCTCGGGCCCACAACTTTACAATGGCAATGAGGATGCTAACCCCCATGCCATGCCGCTTTGCAGCTTGATCCGTGCCTGGTGAAGAATGCATGGGCTAGCCCGCTATTGCCTGAGAAGGAGGGAACAGAGACCCTCCAGCACTTCACTGCACATGCTCCCGCCCGTCTAAGACTTCCTGAGGTGAGCAGCGCAGAGAAGAGCAGGCAGCGATATGCCCAGGCCCCTCAAAGAGAGAGAGGGCATCTGTAAAGCTGCAGTGAGCGGGTGAAGTGCGCAGCCAACACCATACTTGAGGCGCCTGCATGCTGCCGACCGATGCCATGAGAGGAGGCCCCGCCCTCAGAGGACGAGGCATATCGGCGTTACAGGACACCACTGAACACTGCCAGCCCCTGAGAAGCCTTACACTGCTCTACACCCATCTTGCAGGACTGGAGACAGGATCAGTGCAGCAGTCCTGCGAGAGGCGTGTCTGCTGCCTGCAGAGGCCCCGCCTGCAGGGGAGAGGAGCATGGATCGGTGTGCGGCTGTCTCCACCCGGGAGCATCACCTCCTCTGCAGCAACATACACAGAGCGGCTGCCATGGCCCATATGTGCAGTGGCACCACTGAGTGCCTTGCATGCGGCAGCCCCGGCTGGGGTTATTATGGAAAATAGGCTCCAGTGCCACTCAGCAGAACAAAGAGGAACCAATCATCCCAGCAGCAGCCCAGATAACCCTCAACTAAGCTGAGGGACCGCCAGTTGCAACCACTGCTCAGTCCTCAGGTGAGAAGTGATTGGCCTGGCCCGTGGATGCACCGGCTCTAAGTGCCAGCCCATCTCTAGCGCTGCGAGGGGCAGCACTGCCCACAGCGTAACTGAAGCTGCTGGGCCGGTATGAAGTGGCTGCAGTGCCATCTAGCGGTTGCCTGTTGCAACGCAGCCGTGACTAGAAATAAGGCGGCACGACCAGGCGAACATAATGCAAATGACAACTCACCCTGCATCGCATGTGTCTGCAGTGCTCCATGTACCTTAGTCCATGCACAAGAGGCACCAGTCATCCTCAGTGCCGTAGGTTCACAATAAAGAAGCAAGACAGCTGCGGCATGAATGGAAAAGCAGCTGCAGCGCCATCTGGTGGCCACTGTGCCACACCACACTCTGAGCTGCCAAAAAGGGGGAATGGAGACCGAGTCTATGAGGGACAGCCAAGTCTGGTGCTGAGTGCACCACGTGCTCCCTAGTGGCAGTAGACCACTATCCCAAGAGAAACGATGCAAGCTTAAGGAAAGAGCAAATACAGCCAAAGTGAGACTGACCCAGTGAGAGCTGAACCATTCTCCCCCACCAAGCCCCGGGAGAAGGCACTGACTGACTTTTCGTGAAAAGGGGAAGAGAGCATTGCACGCCCCCTGGTGGCAAGTTCCACCACTGCCAGAGAGAAGATGCAGGGAGCCAGTCGAGAGCACCCTCCAAGAGACAATGTTACTTATAGAGAGAGCCTGGTTGCCTGCCAGGCACCCGCGAAAGAGACGCTGCACATGCCCAGCGCCACCAGGGCTCACCCAGAGAACAGATGGGAGTAAAGACCTAGCGTGGCCTGAATGCAGAAATCTACATCTGAACTGCAGAAGCACCACCCCAAAGTGGGCCAGAGACTATTAAAGGAGTGCCCCCAACACTTCCTTAAGATTATGTCGCACATAGGCCCATAACAGGCATGAGGAGAGTCACATGACCCCTAGTGGCAAGCTGCCACCACTGCGAAAGAAAGGAGACCCTCATCTCCCACAGCGATCCTGAGTTGCACCCAAAATACCTTGTTGAGGAGAAGAAAGGTATGAAAGAGGCCGCAGACCAGATCCGTCAAAGCACACCTACCTCCACTGTCATCCAAGAAATGGTTGACTCACTTGCAAGAAGATGTCCAGTCCAACAGATAGGACCGGACATGTGAGTGGTCCAAGACAGGAGAAGATGTGCAGTCCAATGAACATGACGGAGCTAGCAAGAAGTCCCAGTGAGGAGAACTGATGACGTATGGCAGGACGCCACACTGCAAGCAAGAACCAAGGAAGAAGGAGAAGTGTGTGATCAGGCATGTCACACCGGAGAAGAGAGTGTGACCATACCAGTCACACTGAAGTACCGGACGACCACAGATGAGCAAGAGAACAAGATCACAGGGTGAAGAGACTGAAGACTCATGCCACTACTGGAGAGTGCCCCCGCAGACACAAGCCAGCCACAGAGGCAGAGTGACGTCCCTGGAGACAGCACAGCGGGAGAACCAAACATAAGCCGCCAGCAAGCGCAAACCGCTTCTCTAACTCAGGCTTCCAGTGCGACTGTCAGTTCCCAAGCATCGGCTGCTTGAGCCAGATGGCATCCCTGCTCGCAACCGCACATGCGAAGGGAGAAGAACAGCACCAGCAAAGATACCATGCTTCGTGGCAGCGAAGTCCCTCCAGTCACCCTTGCTCCAAGCAAATCATCCCCACCTGTCATCCCGGTCTAATGGCAACCACATCATCATTGTCATGTGCATCACCTGAACCAACGAGGGAGCATCTCATGACCAGGTGGAGCCCTACACCAGGAAAGCATCAAGAGACAGAGGCGCTCCTGGCACCGTGAGAGACCAAGTGTCCAGAGACTATCTGACAGTCCACCCACACCTGGGTCCTGTTGGCAAGCACACCGACCATTGTGTCACCTACCATGGTGGTTGCATGAATGACTCTGCCATTATTCTGTCAGCGATCCTGCAGCAGCCCCCAGGCAGCCAACAAGCAGCCCTGCACAGTCCATGCGGTCCCGTGGTAACCCATCGAAAAGGGACTCAAGGACATTCCTACACAAAGGTATCCTGCTACAAGAGGTGGTCTGGAAGTGGCACCAGGGTTTCAGAGGAAAACATCCCAAGCATCGTCGATGCCATCCCAGTCCTGGCAAGATTTGTTATCACATTGCCAAGACGCCGCAAGAGTATGCTCCACAGCGGGACTCCACTGACGTTCCTGATGTGCCACACTTTAACTGCTGACACCAACCGCCTCACAGCGAGGGCACGCAGGACTGACCATCAGTGTATGAGTGGACACTGACTCAACTGACATGGTGTCAAAGGATCCGGACTCTGTTTAAACAGTGTGCATGCCCAGTGGTAGCTGGTTAAACCATGGACGCATGCGGAGATGCCTGGGTGTTTCCAGCTGCACCTGCCCACCACTGTCCTGCAGACTGGCTCTCGAGGATGAGCGACTAAGTGGTGTCTTGTGTATATTGTTTTATTTCCATAGGTTGGACTCGTTTTTGTTTTTAATTAAGTTTGGGAGCAATGTAGTGTCCTGCTAGACACAGCCTACTGTTTTACCAGCCACTCCCACGAGGGACGGCTTATACTCACACCCCACACTGATGCATCACAGGTGTCACGAGTGACGTGGGCATGTTAATAAAAGGGCCCGAGCATTCGAGCTCGTGGCCAGTTATGTGTGCAATAACCACGTGTCCGTGTCACTTATTTATATAGTATGTGGGGCTAGGGCCCACGACTTTACAGGCATCTATGCAGAGCGACGTTCATTTGTGTGCTGATGTAAAGACTACTTAATGTGAAGTAGGTTCTCAGTATGACCTGTGCCGAAGGAAAAGAAAATGATTTGTTTACAGGTGAGGAGACAGAGCGTGTGTGTGTGTGTGTGTGTGTGTGTGCGCGCGCACTAATGCACGTTGAAGGGAAGGTGACACAAGGAAGTACCTGTCAGAGTGACAAGATAGTGATGAAAAGGTAGGAAAGTGGTTTAAGGGTACCACAGAATGAGAGAATGCAGAGGAAAATGGCGCAAAAGAAGTAAATGGAGTATATGATTAACTCCAAAGCTACCCCTTCTATAGAACTGTTTAATTCTGTCTCACATTTTCTGAATTGAGTCCTCTTCAATTCCAATTGTTCACAATATTATCATTGGTGTTACCCATTGATATGACCGTGTTAATAAGCATTCCCAAAACCAATAGGTCTAGTTTGTGTTAGGTGCCTGCCGTTTCTGTCTGATACTTCTCGCTACAATAAAAGAACATCGAGGCACCGAAATACTGACCAGGTGGCCCTCTGTGTAAAGAAGAGGATTCTGGTTCAAATGTTTTAAGCCACACCACGAATAGGTTGCAAATTTTGGAAAGGATTCCTAGTTAGGCTTCTCTAGCCATGTCCCTTATGGAGATTCCCCTACCCCCAATTTGTTTATCCTGTTTAAAGCACTGAGAATAGGAGGGAAAAGAAGCAAGATCGATTCTGAAAAATACATCTTTAAAAAAAGTATATACTTTTAAAGTCATGACTGTGCTTTACGCCGGGAAGGGTCCTGCCAGTGATCAGCACCAGCAATAATGACAAGCTGACATTGAACCATGTCTCTACAGGGCATTATACTCAAAGTCTTACCTTTATACGTGAAAACCTCAGATCTGATGCTCTGCAGAGTGCAAGAACGCTTAATGTAATCTATGCCAGCGATGTGGTCTATTTACATTGCACTCATAACCCTTCCTTTTCCCTGATGCTGTATTCCAGTAGTTTTGCTTTTCATGCAAAATATGAGTCTTGTATAGTGCCTACTGTGAATGAATTGCCTCTATGTGTCTGGGTGTGTTCAGAGTGTGGAGGGTGTTGAGGGCACTTCAGAATGTGAATGGGTGTTGATGATGCTTCAGAGTGTGAATGGGTGTTGAGGATGCTTCAGAGTTTGAATGGGTGTTGAGAATAGTTCATGATGTGAATGGTTGTTGAGGACGCTTCAAAGTGTGAATAGGTGTTGAGGACGCTTCAGAGTGTGAATCAGTGTTGAAGATGCTTCAGGAGTGTTAATGGGTGTTGAGGACGCTTCAGAGTGTGGATGGTTGCTGAGAATAGTTCATGGTGTGAATGGGTAATGAGGACGCTTCAGAGTGTGAATGGGTGTTGAGACTATTTCATGGTGTGAATGGGTTTTGAGGATGCTTCAGAGTGTGAATGGGTGTTGAGGACGCTTCAGAGTGTGAATGGGTGTTGAGGATGCTTCAGAGTGTGAATGGGTGTTGAGGACGCTTCAGAGTATAAATGGGTGTTGAGGATGCTTCAGAGTGTGAATGGGTGTTGAGAATGCTGCAGAGTGTGCGTGGGTGTTGAGGACACTTCAGTGTGAATGGGTGTTGAGGATGCTTCAGAGTGTGAATGGGTGTTGAGGATGTTTCAGAGTGTGAATGGGTGTTGAGACTAATTCATGGTGTGAATGGGTGTTGAGGATGCTTCAGAGTGTGAATGGGTCTTGAGGATGCTTCAGAGTGTAAATGGGTGTTGAGGATGCTTCAGAGTGTGAATGGGTGTTGAGGATGCTTGAGTGTGAATGGGTGTGGAGAATGCTGCAGAGTTTGAATGGGTGTTGAGGATGCTTCAGAGTGTGAACGGGTGTTGAGGATTGTTAGAAATGGAAGTCTCTAGTTGGCAAGGGTTTGCACCTTTGTCCAAGTAGGGACCCTTCTTCCTGGTCAGAGTAAGGGAGTTACACTCCTAAAATAACCCTTGCTCGCTCCCTTGGTAGCTTGGCACGAGCCGTCAGGCTTATATCAGAAGCAGTGTGTGAAGCACTTGCACATACCCAACAGTAATACAGTAGGAGCCCTACAAAAGGACACCACACTAGTTTAGAAAAATATCTAATATTTTTATATATCCAAAACAAGACCAAAATGATAAAAATCGAACATACAGTACTTAAAAAATATATACTTCTCAAGATATCCTTAAAATTGCAGAAATACCTCAAAAACACAGTTCGTACGAGTCGTTAGCTCCATCCGGGGCTACCGCGATGCTGAAAACAACAGAGTCTAGCAGTTCCAGCCGACCGCGTCGGTACGGGCCAGCGAAAACGTGGACAGACTCGATACCAGTACCTTTCTCGTTGTGGCTGGCACGTTGGTTCGAGCTGGTAGTGGCAACCATCACGTTTGCGTTGCAAAATGGAGGCGGTGCAGGGTGCGGTGCCCTCTCGATGCGGTACCCTCTCGATGCGGTGCAGGCAGCGGCTCGGTGATGGTCGTCCAGATGGCGTCGGTGAGACCAAAGGCTTATAGTGCAGGGTGAGGCGGTGCTCGATGCGGTGCTGGCAGGTTGCGGTGCAAGCGACACAGGTGGTTAGCGGGAGCTGTCATCAATCGGCCCAGACTGCTGTGTGGAACGAGGCGGTGCGTAGCAAAAGTTATAAACAGTGCCCCCAGCCACAATGCGGTCATGGGTGTCAAAGTCAGCAGCAGTAACGGCGTCGGTGAGACCAGGATGGCAAAGAGAAGTGAGGCGGTGCGGAGTGCCGTGCCCACAGGTCACGGTGCAAGCAGCGACTCGGTGGCGGCGGCGGCAGTGGTCGTTGTCGTCAGTGAGACCAGGGTTGCGGTGTGAGATGCAGACTGTGCCTTCTGTAGTGCCGTCAGGACACAGAGCCAGCGACGGAGTCAGTTGCATTTCCCTTCTCTGTGGCAACTGAAACAGCGGTTCCAGAAGTGGCACCCAGAGGTTGGTGAAGTCTTTGCAGTCCCTGAGACTTCAGAACAGGAGGCACGCTCTACTTCAAGCCCTTGGAGATACTCAGCACAAGTAAAGAAAGTTCAGTCCAGTCCTTTCAGTACCCAAGGCAGAAGCAGCAGCTGCAGGCCAACCTAACAAAACAACAACACAGCAAAGGGGCAGGACTCCTCCTGGAAGATCTCCCAGCTCTTCTTCTTGGCAGGTTCCTTGATTCCAGTGAGTTCTAAAGTTCTGGGGTCTGGGCCCCAACATTTATACTCAAAATCCCTTTGTTCTCTCTGGCAGAGAATTTCTGTATTTAGTCCAAACCAGTTCTGTCCTCTCTGGCCCAGCTTCCCAGCAGGAGGGGGAGACAGCATTGTTCCAGGCAGACCAGGCTCATTCAGGTGCAAGGAAATCTCCTCCCCCTACTCTAAACGCAGCCCAGGTCTATTCAGCCCAGCTCTGACTCATCCAGACTCTCTGGAGCTACTGCACATCCCTAGCCCCTGTCACTCCAAAGCCAGACAGTCAATACACATCCTAGCAGAGGCACACTGGATGGCTAAGCAAGAAAATACCTACTTTCTAAAAGTGGTATTTTCAAACACAGAATGTAAAAATCACCCTCACTAAAAGATGCACTTTAACATTCTGAGTTCAGGCATACTAAACTTTATTTTCATACCTTGTTCCCAGGGGTATTTATGTTTATAAGATGTTTATAAGCAAACTCCCCATTCTATCCTATGGGAATAGGTAGCCTTGCAATAGTGAAAAACAAAATTGGCAGTATTTCACCATCAGGACATGCCACACACATCAGGGCATGTCCCACCTTTCACAGACGCTGCACCCTGCCCACAGGGGTATCTTGGGCCTACCTTAGGGATGACTCACATGTAAGAAAAGGGAAGGTTAGGGCCTGGCAAGTGGGTGCCAAGTCGACATGGAAGTACCAGACTGCTCACAGGCTCTGCAATGGCAGGCCTGAGTTACCCTTTCAGGGCTACTCATGTGGGTGGCACAATCAGTGCTGCAGGCCCACTAGTAGCATTTGATTTACAGGCCCTGGCACCCTCAGTGCACTTTACTAGGGGCTTACCAGTAAATCAAATATGCCAATCATGGAAACACCAATCCATAATAACAATTTACAACAGGAGCACTTGCACTTTAACACTGAACAGCAGTGAGAAAGTGCGCAGAGACATTAAACCAGCAAAAACAGAGTCAAAATCGGGAGGTCAGAAAGCAAAAAGACAGGGAAAACACGCCAAAAGATGCCAATTCTAACAAGGATGCTTCAGAGTGTGAATGGATGTTGAGGACGCTTCAGAGTGTGGATGGGTTTTGAGAATAATTTATGGTGTGAATGGATTTTGAGGACGCTTCAGAGTGTGAATGGGTGTTGAGGCGCTTCAGAGTGTGGATGGGTGTTGAGGACGGTTCATTGTGTGAATCGATGTTGAGGACACTTCAGAGTATGCATGGGTGTTGAGTACAGCTCAGTGAGTGAATGGGAGTTGAGCATAGCTCATGGTGTGAATTGGTGTTGAGAATGGTTCGTAGTGTGAATGAGTGTTGAGGACGGTTCAGGGGGTTGATGGGTGCTGCGGACAGGCCATGATTAAAAGCTCTGTAGTTGAGACTGAAAGTGATTTATGTTTTCACAGTTCCTGTTACTGAGTCAGAAAGATATTCAGACTAGATGCTCATACAATCCCAGGTCTCTCTGCAGAGTAGAGAGAACAGTGGCATTGGTCACATAGGGGCCAATGCTTCCCCCTTCCACCCTGAATTACTACCCCACTTTCTAACATTTATGGTAAAGAAACATGTTTCACCCGATACAAATGCAGCTTCATTGGTTAGAGAAGAGCCTAAAACTAGTTGTTTAACTCAAATGTCGTAGCTGCTTTGGAGGCAACAAATCAGTATCTTTTAAAGGGGTGAAAATTACTAAAATAGGTATGAGAATTGATTGAATGATTATAACTGTAAAGCTGTTTCAAATCAAGTTTTATCCAAAGTAAGCCTTATCTCTGGCCCTTTTGCCCTGTGTTGAGTACCTTATGCAATCCATTACTAACACGTACGCTGATGACTTACAGATATGTCAGCTTTCTGTTGGGTCTTGTCAAGAGAGGACACCTCCAAACATGTAGTATTTTGAGTGGGTTTCTGCTGCTCTCTGTTGCCTCAATGTTCTGTGGCAGGATCCTTGATCTACAGACCCCCCCAGCCATGACGGTCCTTTCCTGAAAGCATTAAATAATATCCTGGCACCCTGGTCCCTCAAATATACCCATTTTCTAGTATTAGGGGTTTCAACCTCCACATGGACAAGCCGCTGGAGATGGAGGTTGCTTGTCTGTAAAGCAGACATCTTGTCCGTTCTTCCGCTTGACCCCACAGGTGTTCAAACCTTCCCACAAGGCAAGCCATATATTAGACCAGATTTTCTCTAATATAAAGATTGTGGCATCTGACCCTCTACCATTAGCTTGGTCAAACCACTACTTAGTCAGTTTCTACTGGTCCAAACTAATCCACAAAACAGATTCCCTCTGAGGAAGCTATGATTATGGCAAGAGCATTACACAAAATGTGTCCTTCAGACCTCTGTACTGCCCTGGGAACAGATCCCCCTTCACTATCCAGAGATCTTGATGTGGACACCATACGGATGGATGAGTGGATCCTCGGCAGCATAAATGACTTAGCTCCACTTTCTGAGCGACGCTCTTTCAGAACTGAACAGTTGATCCCTTAGTTTAATGATAGCCTCAAAACATGCAAGAAACACTGTAAGCGCCTCAGAAGGACATGGAGAAAAAATTACAATCTAGAGGATAAATACACCTACAGAGCAGCATTAAAGGACTACTACACTAAGGTTAGTTTAGAGAAAAAAGCTTTCTTCGAAAAGAAAATTGAAGCATCAGATAAAAAAATCCAAAGATTTATTTTTAAATTGTTAAAACGTTTCGAAACCCGGAGGCTGTTACGAGACACCCACAATCCACTGCCGAATGGGCTAATCAGCAGTTGGTGCCTTTTTATGAGAAATTAGCCACTATCCAAGCCAGTTTGGCAAATGTGTCATAGATGGTTAACTATGTTACCGAGGCACCCACCTGAGCACATCCTCCCTTGAGGCACCTACACTCCTCAACTTACCACCATTTACAAGTACAAATCCTCATCAGCCATTAAGTGTCTGAAGGCTGGTTCCCCCGCCGATCCTTGTCCTCCCTGGCTTCTTGCTAAAGTGGGTCAGGCTTAATAATCCAGTGTTAAACAAAGTCTTAAATGTGTCACTAGCATCTGGAAGGGTGTCTCCTAAATGGAAACGTGCTAAAATTCTTCCTTTACTTAAAAAGCCACCTGCTGACCACAAAGTCCTTGCCAACTATAGACCTATCTCTCTTCTTCCTGCTTTCACAAAAGTGCTGGAAAAACATGTAAATTCACTCATTTCAGGTTACCTTGAAGGTAACAATCTTCTCCATCCTAGTCAATCGGGTTTTAGAACAAACTGCAGTACGGAAACAGCTCTGCTAGAAGTAACGGATTACATCAAAGACAAACTTGATAACCGGGGCAATGCTGTTTTGATTATGTTGGATCTCTCAGCAGCCTTTGACACCGTCCCTCACGAAAGACTGTTGGATTGGCTACATTCCATTTTGATTGTAGGCCTGGCTTTAAAGTGGATAACTTCCTTCTTGGAGAACAGAAGCCAAGAAGTATGGATCCCCCCCATTTGTTTTCCCTATTTGGGACTCAAAAGTGGGTGTTCCCAGGGCTCGGCAAGAGTGCTACGCTATTGATGCTTATCTTTCTCCTCTAGCCATTCTTGCTGAAACATGTGGAGCCAAAGTAATTTCGTACGCTGATGATACTCAGCTTCTCTTTACTTGTGAAAAGGGGGTTGAATTCAAAGAAGAAATCATTATTAATACTTGCCTTACTAAGTTGTTCAACTGGTTGTCTATCAACCTACTAAAATGCAATCCAAACAAATCGGAGATTGTTTTCTTCGGAACGACTCCATCTGAGGTCTGGAGATCGTGGTGGCCTCAAGATGTCCCTCCTCCCGCCACTCTTCAGAGCACTGTAAAAAACTAGGGGATCAAAATTGACAGTGCTCTGTCCCTCCAACCCCAAATTCAGGCTCTGGTGGGCACCTTCTTTGGGCTGATATGCACTTTGAAAAAATTCCTACCGCTTTTGTCAGTTGAAACTAGGAAAACAGTGATCCAGGCCTTGATCACATCCAGACTCGATTATGGAAATGTTTTGTATTTAGGTGTGCCTGATTCTCTTTTGAACCAGTTGCAAGTGGTTCAGAATGCGGCGGCCAGATTAGTGCTCAATCTTGCTCCTAGATCCCACATGTCCCCACATCTATATTCACTCCACTGGCTACCCATTAAAAAAAGGATTTGCTTCAAGACACTGTTCCTGGCCCATAAAGCCCTGCATGGAAAAGACGCAGTGTACCTTAGGAGGAGGCTTTTCTCTTGTGCCCACCCAAGCACTCAACCGTCAACTTATGGCCACTTAGCCACCATCCCTAAAATTTTCATGGCCAGAATTGGTGGAAGACCCTTCTCATATCTCAGGGCTAAACCCTGGAATCAACTCCTGTTGGCACTTTGTGCTACCCCGGAACTCTCAGTTTTCAGGAAGAACCTGATAACCTGGCTGTTTAGCAAGTGATGGAATCGTCCAGCCTCAAGTATGCAGATAACCTTTCTCAAGCGCCTGGACACTCCTCAGAGTACGTGTGCGCTCTACAAATTCCTTTTCATTCAATCATTCATTCAGTCAGTGTGGGACAAATTCTTTCTAACAATACTCAAGAGACAGAACCATAGAAAATGTGATTTCCATGGCAGGTACAGACCTCAGCCTGATCTATTGTCACAGTGCAGACAATAGACTATACAAGCTAAAGATTTATTTACTTAGGAACACAACATAGGACAACATAGCTAAGTGGATTGAGAGACTCCAGCAGAGAGGCTTGTACATTTGAATTTTGAAAGGGTCAGATCAGCCCTCATCCAAATGCCATGGAGCTATGCATTGACATTGTCTCCTGTGATAATGAAATATTTTTTTTTAAAGAGAGGAGATTATTCTCTCAATTTTGTTATTAACATTTCTGTACATGCATAAAATTCATCACTGCAAGCTTAACATGTTTCTACCAGAATCAAGATACATGGAAATATGAACACTCCAGTTTTCAGTGACTTGACTGCTATTTTTAAAACATGCATTCCCAGCATTTTAGAAAAATTGCCCTCAGATCTTCCAGGCACACTCAGCAGGGGTAGCAATCTGGGGAAAGCCAACCACCTTGATACCACATTGTGCTTTCAACATGACAAATGTCAAAAACCTAAGAACTTCATGTAGCTGTCCTAATCTCACAGGTGCATTGCCTCTGGGGGACCTTTTCTATAGCTCTTCTGCTACCTATTCTGGTACACTTACACAAACCAGGACTTAAGCCTTCAAGCTCCACTTTACCTCGCCCCAATAGAGTCACATCTCCACACACCATCTGTAACACCCTACCTGGACCGCCTAAATCCTTTGGATAACTCGTTGACATAAGTGAGACAGCAGGTCTCTACAGCATGAGCACTGCGCCTTCTTCTGGTCTGTGTAGATCAGTATAAAGCTGTAGATGCCTGCTATGCTCAATGGCGCCCCTGTCTGACCAGGAGCTAGAACTGCATGCTCCAAGCTGGAATGGGGGGGGAGGCCGGTGGGTAGTGAGAGAGAGTAGTAATGTGTCAGAGAGGATTTCAATAGATAGGAACATCAAGGTAGAGAGAAAATGTGAGGGAAGTTTGAGGATGGCGGGAGAACAAGTCATTGTTAGTGGAGTTCAAGGGAGCGAGGGAAAGATGCAAGAAGGGAAGGGGGGAGGATGGAAGGAAGCTGGGTACCAGGAGGTAAGATCTCTTCTATGTAGAGAAATATTTTTCATGGGGACCCCCTGAATCTGCTTCACTGCACACTTTGACCATGGGTACAGCTATAATGGGTCCTTTGAAGGGGGCACTGTTGTCTATGATAACTCAGGTAACTTGTTGGATGAAAACAACCACCTCTCTGATACCTATTCTTATGTCTCTGTCATCTGTGTGTAGACAGGATGCCTACAAGTGATAACTTTCTGGCTGCTCAGCTTTGACCTCACATTGTTGACAAAGATAAGCCTCTATTCCAGTAAAGATTCCGTTAGCATCTGGTGATTTCATCAGGATATTTCTGTCTTTTCCATCAGCAGGAGGATCTTGCTTTAGTTTAATTTCCTACTGACCTTTGACCATCTTCTGGCCATGTCTAACCCCTGTACAAACATGAGTCATATGAGATTACATGTTCAGGATCTGAGAAGTTCACATCACAAACTACATGATCTCTTTGGTGCTGAAACGTAATCGTAAGGCCCTTATTTTATTATCTCTGAACAATGATAAAATACAGATTCCACACACAGCTCTGCAGCAGGCGCATTATCCTACTGAGTTACCTTTTTGTGACTTTGCAGATCATGATTGCATGGAATGCTGCTGATGCCTACGAGGCGAGCTCTGCTCGACCATGAGAGAATACCCGCCTCCGTTTTATGCTGTGAGAGCAGACGCCCCTTGTGCCACCGCCCACACCCCTGCTTCTTGTCCCCAAATCAACCCCTTTGAAAGGCTACAGTACTGTTACGTCATTGGCCTCCAGCCAATACTGCTGCAGGCATGAAATTAAAACCCGTCTTCTTCCATCGCCGCCCCTTGGGCCTTCATTTATCAATAATTAATATACCGAGAATGACTGCAAATCCATGTTGGCTTCAAAGACAAAATGTAATGTTTATTAATAAAAAAACACAAGCTGTAATTCACGGTTTCTGTAGGGGGCTGGCAGGCTGCTTTGATGGAAAATCATAGCAGCAGCTAGCTGAGCGCTGCTTCTTATGAGGGTCACCTCTGAATGCAAGGGTGGGAGGGCTGCCCGAAAGGCTGTGTGAGGAGACCACCCCAGAAGCTTTAGCTGAGATGGGGGGATCCCAGTCATTCTGGCGTGGGACTCACAGGGCTCTGTGCTGGAGCCATACCAGGATCTCTGTGTGAGGGTGTCCGTTCTTACAATGATGTGTGAGGAATCAACAGTAGACGCCCTGTCTTAAAGGCAGTGGTGGCTGGCAGGGCCGGACTGGCCGTAGCAGGCACCCGGTGTATCCCCGGTGGGCCGCCATGGTGGGGGCCGGTTTTGGACCCTGGGGGGCCATTTTTGTTACCTGGGGCCAGTTTTGCAGCGTAGCTGCAATATCGGCCCTGTAACAAAAGCGGCAGCAGTGAGACAGGAGTGGTGCTTCCAACTAGCACTACCCCACCTCCCTCCCTCCCGGGGGCCTGCTGAGCTGTTTGCCAGGCCCGGTTTCGGTTCCCAGTCTGGCCGTGGTGGCTGGCAAGGCCGGACTGGTCGTATCGGGCACCATGCATTTCCCCGGTGGGCCGCCCGGGTGGGGGCCGTTTTTGGGCCCCTGGAGGGCCGTTTATGTTACCGGGGGCCGGCAATATCGGCCTCTGTAATAAAATCGGCAGAAACCGGCCCTAGCAAACAGCTCGGCCGCACCCCCACCTCCCCCCCAGGGGGGCCAGCCGAGCAGTTTGCCATGGCTGGTTTTGGTTCCCAGTCCGGCCCGGGTGGCTGGTAACTTGCAGCTGCAGTGGAGAGGGCATGCAGGTGCATACTCACTTCCACCCATCCGCAAGCACACACTTACGCACATGTATTGATATGCACACAATCGCGCACATGCACACACTTATCTACTCACAAGCAGACACTCATGCACGTGCTCACATCCATCCATTCACAAGAACAAAGGCACACACACTCAAACCCACCCATTTACAAGCACAAAGGCACACACACTCAAAGCCCCCCCCCCCATTTACAAGCACCTACCAACACATACTTGTTTCACCCATTCAAAGCACACGTGCCAATATACATATAATAGGACTGGGTGAATTTTTAACTATGCCAGAGGAATTTCACGTACCTCTTTTGACAAGAAATTGCCAAAATTATGCAATTACGCCCATTTGCGTAATTATTCATTTCGCACAAAATTGCTTCCGTAGGTACACAGGAACTACAAACTTAGCGAGAGCAAGTGGTTGCGGGCTCATGTTGTTCATATTCTGTTGGATTTAGCTCTATTTTCTTATAACAAAATGCATCCATCTGGTCCATTTTGGATGAAAGGGTGCATTTTGCACTATGAAAATCCCACTAAATTCTAGGTTCTGCTCCCCGAGTAATTATGTGTAACTTGAGCAATTTTGCTGTAATTTTCCGTAATTACACTACAGTAAATTACTGAGCTACACCCACCCCTAACATACAGTCATACATAGACATATGCATACAATCATTCAATGACGCACTTACCAGGTGTGGCAGTGATGGCAGGGCCAGAGGGTGGCAGGAAGCAAAAGCACAACTGCCCATGAGGAGCTAAAGGCTTTGGGAGGGAGAGCAGGAAGCCGAACATCCCACCATCTTCTCTCATTGGTTAACCAGGTCAAGGAGTAGTCAGTGAGAGGAGGACCTTCCCTAACTCATCACAGAGTGGAATTGGGTCAGGGAGACTTGCCAATCTCACCACACTCTGTGAAGTGGCAGGGTAAGGTAATGTGAGGCGTCACTAATTGTGAGCCCTGGGCACTTCAGGGCATTAACTAGCTGTGCCCAGGCCTGAATCTATCAGTGATGACCCCTTTCATCATGAAAGAGAGGATCCTCAAAGAGTTCTACCAGCAGTGGTGGCTCCTCGGCTAAGGCGGAGGATCGTCGCCCCACTGCTCGTTAACCAGAAGTTATCATTTTATTTTCCTTTGTGACTCCGGGCTGGGCAGGACCGGGCTGGCGGATGCAGAGGGAGCAGGAGGGGTTTGAACTCCCTCCCTACATGCCATGGCGCTTTGACCGGCCCTCTAGGGCTGGCCAAACAGTCATGCGTAGTTGGCATGTTCTCCATTGGGCTGTGTTGCACAGCCCCGTGGAGAACATACCCAGCCTCCCCAGGCACTGCCTGAGTGGCCAAACAGGCAGCTCAGACCAATCACGACGCTGCTCCTGTAGTGTCGTGATTGGCTGGCAGAGTCGGAAGCCTGGGTGCTTCCGGTGCATGCTGCAGGCAGCAGCCGGGAAGAAGAAAAGAAGACGAGGAGAGACGTGCAGCGGATACAGAGGCAAAGCAGGTAAGTTTATTTTAATTTTTTTTTCATTCCGAAGCATAACCTCCCCACCCCACCACCCCCGTTTGGAAGCACTCTACAACTCCGGACTACGTCAACAGACGACTCAGCTTCTACACCCCCACCCGCCAGCTCCGCTCCACCAGCCTCGCCCTCGCCACAGTCCCCCGCATCCGGAAGACGACCGGCGGCGGCAGATCCTTCTCCCACCTCGCCGCCAAGACCTGGAACACCCTACCTACCAACCTTCGGCAGACCCAAGACCTACTGGCCTTCAGAAGACTCCTCAAGACCTGGCTCTTCGATCAGTAGCAGCACCCCCCTCTTCCCCCAGCGCCTTGAGACCCTCGCGGGTATGTAGTGCGCTTTATAAGTGACCTGATTGATTGATTGTATTGACCAAATGTATCTCTTGTATTATGTAAAGGTTCAGCAAAATTCTCATAAGCGATCGTTATATAGAAGGCATATTCTTTACAATATATAATGTCCTTCAGATGTATTTTGTTGACAATTCTTTATTCATTTTCTTCTTTTGAAAATCAACTTAAAACCGTAGCCAAGGTGTTTCATCCTCATGGACTTCTTCAGGGCTTTCTTTGCATTCCTTCTTAAATGAACATATTGTACTCCTACATCTGTAATTTGTTCAAGTTTAATTTTATAGGATCAACTGATAGAATCCTCTAGTTTGAGAAGAGAAACTCAATGACCCTATATAAAGTCATTCCTTCGAGAATATTCTTGGTCATGTCCAGTTATCCAATATTCAAAGAAAAATCCGAAATTTTTGATGACGTCCTGTTGGTGAAGGACAGGCTTCATTATTCCAGATAAAGTAGTGTTCCGCGGTGTGGTTTCGAGGGTTCTTATGTGGATAGCCCGTAGGTCCGTGTGTTTAGATCTTGACCAAAAGAGTTCATGCTGACAATTATTATACTCCTAGCAGCATGCTTATCTTTTACTAGTTAACAATACACTGCCTGAATTGGAGTTTTTGGCAGAATGGTTACGTCGTCACAAACATGACAGATATGCCATCGTCCTAAATTCAAGTGGATTAGAATATAATGCACTTGTAATTAAGCAGACCATTATATTTGTGATAGAGTAACCTGTCTTCCAAACTCTAACTCAGCCCAACAGTCTTCCATTCATTTGATAGCTGGCGCTGTGTTACATGATTGCTGTGATGCCACTTTGTGCAGCTGTCTTTGTGGTCACATCTTTGTCTTCATTAGCAGCAAAGGATCATGGGTGGCGGCCACGCTCCACTCTTGGCCCGCTAGGATGATAATCACTGAAGGCCTGGTTAGCAGGAGCTTTTTTTCAGTCGTTGCAGCTTCTAGGCCATGGGGCAAGGCTTTATGGTGGTGCTTGTCTGTGGGGAGACATCGCTGGTTGCACTTACCATTGAGCAAGTGGTTGAATAAGTCTCCCTTCGACGTGCACTGCAGGGGAGGCTTACGTTGCTTCGGATTTGTAGATACTTCTCATATATCGCCACATGAAGCATGCAGAGCGTCCAGGTGACCTCTATCTACTTGTGACATCTTGGAATGGATAAAAATAAGATGGCTGCCTGCCAGTAGGCTGGAAAGCAGTCCTGAAAGCATGAAGGCGGTGCAGCATGAAGTGGGGTTATATTGAGAGGGATGTGGGGTGATAAGGGAGGAGGGTCTAATATAGTGATGGGGTGAGGGGATAAAGAGGTGTGTGGAAGAAGTGGCACCAGGGAGAGAGAGAGAGAGAGATAATGGTCCCTCATTAGCACTGCAATTCAAGGTCTGATGTCAGCACTGGATAGATACCTGCCGTCCAATCAAAAAATTGTCACATTTCAATGCTCCTGGACAGGACAAACAAAAGAAGATGGAGGGAAGCCATCGAATCAGGAGCAGTGAAGGGATACAGACACGAATGTGCAAGGGGCTGAGCGAAAGCCCATTCTTTGTGTTGCATTATTCACAATAAGTTGTCACATTCTGTAGGCAAGGCCTAAAAATACTCTTTCCATGGTTCAAACTTGTGACCTTCAGGGTTCTAGGAAGAAAGGCCCAGTGACAGGAAGCGTGCATGCGCTACTCAGTAATGATGCTTAAAATAGTTACGTGATGCATCAGAAACTAATCACTTCAAGCGAGATACACATCAGATTCAAAGAAGAAAGGAACCTCACCTCTCCTCGAACTCCATTCAGGTACCAGCGTTTGTTTATTTTTAAACTCACATCTTAAATGCAAAAAAGATGCAAACTAATCCGAAATCAACAAAGCACAGTATACAGCACGTTTAATGCTAAAAGGGGTATTTTCCAAGTAAAATTAAATGTATAAATGTATCTCCTTTAAAAGTACAGATTTCACATGGATCTCTGTGGTAGGCGCTGCATAAAAACTATAACTTTAAGCAGATGCGTATTTGTTGGTAAAAAGGGATAAACAAAGCGATTATAACATGCTGCCAATCAGCTAGATTAATTTAATGAAATGAGTTGAAATTAGAAATGATAGGAATACATTTTAGTAACCTGTACCAATTGTTTTAAAAGTCAACAATATTTTCACACACGAATATTTGCGGGTGCCCATGTCACAGCTGTACACTGTACAGCATTCATCTTATTCAATGGAGGAAGGGTTTTTTATGTTCTAATGGGGCAGCCTGTGTCTATGATAGCTTTCTTTTCCCTCATAGCCCTATAACTGAGGAAGGGAAAAAGTCCTCTTGTACGAAGTGAATTGGCAAATTAAATCCTTGTTTTTAACGTGGGAGGAAGAAAGCTGGAAAATAATTGTTCTTTTATTGAAACAGACCTTGTAGGCCATGCTTTTTCCATGGTGGAAGGTATGATTTGTTATGTTATTAATTTCTGGTGCTGCGCAAGAATGCTAATGCAAAAAGAAAAAATGATGGACAGAATGCTGAACAATGCAAACATTCACCCCCAATCCCAAAGATCTGGGTTTAATCCATTGTTCTTTTGCTCACCACACCACCCCAGATTGGACACAGCCATTTGCAAATCAGTTGTGACCCTGCTCCTCATGGGAACAGTGCAGCCCGAACTGCCAAGCCAGGTCCTCCCTGGACCGGAAACAAGCATCCGAGGACCGGTTTCTGGGTTTCACCCCTCATCAGCCAGGCTAGCTTGAATCCAGTGGCGCAGTGAGCATGTGACGCACGTCTGGGTATACCCGAACCACTTAGGGCAACTAAAGCAAAAAGAATGCTGATGGCCCACATTGAAAGGGTTTTCAGCCAAAGTAAATGAAGAGGAGTGTACATTTCAAAGCTTCCTCTGAGAGCAAAATGGTAAGGAATGCTATCCAACTTGACTAGAAGATTGTCCAGAATTATGGTGCATGAAGGCAGAATTCTCTGCTTCTATGTGTGGCCCTAGGTACTCTCAGGGGCAGAAAGCTTTGGACGAGAAGCGGATGAGTCAACATGTATCTAAGATGCTGGTGCTTCAGAAAGGAAGAAGGAATGATCGATAAAATGTAAGGTTTTTTTTTGGTGGCAGTAAGAAGTCATTGAAGGGAGTGAAGAATGGGAATATAAAAAGTGAAGTATTTAACCCATCGTTCAAGAAGGTGGTATAATTTTGTATCACCTGCAGCCCTGGAAGAGAGTCATTGAGGCACACCAGGGGGAGGAAGTTTCAGTTCTTCATCCTGGAGCCAACCATGATTATGATGATTGAGATGTGGACTGTTAGGGATCAGATATAGGCATACATAACATATCTGCTTGGGCATACTAGACTCAGTATGCCCTGCTTCACATGCAGGTCAAGGTGCCTGGTGTTATGGATCCCCTGGGAATAAAGAAGGCGAAGGGGGCTAGTGAAGAAGTCTGTAGCAGCAGATGCAGCAAGAAGGGATGAAACACACTGGAAAGTATTCTTGCCTCCTGTTCCCCAATGTAAGAAAGTGACACAAATTCAAGACTGTATCCTCAGTCCAAGATCGCCCCTTCCAAGAGAAAATAAGGAAGGTTTCACAATCCAAGATGGCCGGTTCAGTGCTCAGGTCTACAGCATAGCTAAGGTGAATAGAAATATCTCATTTTACTTCTCATAAAGATGGCTTCTTTTTTAGAGCTCTCTATCTACAAATCCTATTTCTCTGCTCATGAGTGTGAACTTTTTTGTATAGGTGTGGGTTATTTTCTACTATTTTTGTCTGGATTATAGAAGATGTTCCTGTTCTTTGACTAAAGATACTTCCTTTGTAGGGATTTCTTTCACAGAGTTAGAACCATTGTGCGCAGGCAGTTATTATACCAGGTGAGGGTATCCTCAGATAACCCCCTCTTGAACTCTGTACTAGTGACTTCTATTGTGGTATTTCAGACTTCCCCCAAAACCCTATGGCTGATGTTGCATCCATGGCTGTACTGTTTGATGCATGTGCCCTAACACCAGTTTACTCTTAAGTTTACTTTTCCTAGATGACTAGAGGGCAGTCAGGACCGATTTTGTAGGGCAAGTTCCTTTCATCTTCTGCTCCTGAATATTGAGATACTTGGGACAAAAAAATTCAGCAACCATCACAACATTTCTCAATATATTGCCAACTGAGGAATTGATCTGGAAGGCTTTCTTGATTATTGAAGCAAGCAGAATGGAAAACTTGTTTGTCTGATCCAATATCTCTCCTGGATAAAACTTGCAACCAGTATTGAAAAAAACAAATTAACTTGAAATGCCATGGGCTGGTGTAGTGTTTGCTTGCTGCTGTGCATCCGCATGACCCTGGAAGCGATGGCTTAGCAGAGGCAATGAATGGCAGTGAGCTTGAAAGTCTATTTGGTCTCTTCCTTCTAACTGGATGGCAGCTTTCGGCTAGAAACCATGGATTTCACTTCACTATAAATCTGGAAATGTATCCACCTCACACTTTTAGTAGGCCTACCCACCCACACATACTCTCCACTGGGTAAGTTCTTTAGTTTTGCTACATTTTCCCTATTTAACCTCTGCAGGCAGTCATGTGCCTCTCACTTAGAAACATAGATTGGCCAAAAACAGGACACTCTTTTGCCTTCACAGTTATTCATGGAACAAACCCTTTCAACCTCAATGAAACAACTTTCTGCTTCATCCTTGTAAGAAAACTGCTGCTGCCCCATACATAACTTTCTTAAAACCCATAACTCACCCTGAGTTGCAAAAAGCATTTATTCATTTATTCTTCTAGCTCCTGTTCATCCTGACATGTTCTTAGTCCACCGTCTCCATTCAGAGCACCACAACAGTGGATGAGTGAAGCATCCTCTCTTGAACTCCGAATTTCGAAGTCATCTTCAACCCAGCCCACTCTTATGATAACCATGGGAACAATGCTTCCTATTCGCATATATAATTTACCCCAGGAGGGCCCAGCTGAGCAGACTGTTGTGGGAGCTTAACCATAACACAGTTTCTTTATGGTTTAAATGTAAAGACTATGGCTATTCAATCACTTTTTTGACTGTGTAGGGAAATTTGATCAATGTCTAGTCTGTCAGGTGAGATTATAAAAAATTTGTCACTGTCATGTCCAGACTGTTCTAATTGCCTTCCTATATCCTAAAATATCACATTGGGTGTTTGCGCGAAGATACTGATCACCATTGTATAATGTAAAACAAAGGGGAAGGTCTCACTCTAAGGTAGTATATGATAACTCAAGGTTTCCAAAGCATCCAATATGTCTGTTTTAGGAACAATGCCAGGCATTGTGGCCCCACTACCTCATAAACTGAAGACCCCAAGAGGGTCACGTAATCTAGAGTGTAAAATGCGAGCAGAGTTCATGTGGCGTGGTTGCATTTCCACAGTGCATCATTCTGCAGAGAAAATCCATCTATGTGCTGTGCCAAGGTCATGTAGCCAGGCATCTTACAAAGTTATTGAAACTACACAGAAGAGAAGCTCAATATAAACTCATTTTAGACCTGTACAAATATGTTAGCCACCTTGTATTGGTAGCTCTCCATTGGCTGTAGCTGGAGGTTCCAAAATAAACCATATCAAAATGTCAACATCCTACAGAAATATTCCCATGTTTAATTGAATTGTGTGCAAGCATGACTATTACATGTACCCATGATGGCTCAAAAAGGTGGCCCACTTTTGTAGTAGAATGATTGATATTTGATAAACCTTTCCAACATTCTTAGCATATTAAATATGACCACCAGATGCATGTCAAACTGTAAGAGAATCTGGAATTTGGACTTTCACTCAGTATTGTTTCTCCTTTACTCCAAACATATATCTTCAAAAAAATGTCTCCTTCGACATAGATGCTTGGTTCTATAATCATGGACTATATTCCATCTTAAAATCTGACGTTACCCACTTTTTCGTAATTTTATTTTAATTTACATAGAAATTACGTAATATTCAGGATAATGCATAATCATTGGACTTAAATATCATAATTCTCTTTTGTAGAGATACTCTCCAACCATCCCTTCAAAATATGCATATTTTACTGAGAAAAACGTGCCACGGTCCAATTGAGAACATAATTAGTATTCACTGTTCCAGCACAATCTGATGAATCATATGAAATCATCATAAGTGTTTCATATGACCTTCAAGTTGAAATACTTCAGCAGGTTGAATCATCACCATTTCTACGAGGACAATTAAAAGGACGAATCTTATTGGAGTGGCAAGAATTTGATTAATGAAAATGTGCATTTATTTGCCTAGAAAACAAGGACTGAGAAACTGGTCTTGATCGTACAATTCCAAAAAACATATGGTTTGGCTATTTGATAAATGTGAACATTTACAGATTTGTACCTGACCTTTATTGGGTCCCTACTAGAGTGAAAAGAATGGTTTTCTGGAAGATGGAAAAGGCTGGAGATGTAATATGCATCAACCTTAATTCTAACACGTTTGTGGACTGCATCATATTAGATTAGTGCAGTGAAATTCGGCATAAAATAAACTCATTAGAAGCTCTGATATAAAGCTGTAATCAAGAAATGTATTTTTTAATATAGTGCAAGTAGAAAAAGTTACATTTTAACTGAGAGGGCAAGAAGGTCTGTTCGATAGGATGTGAATTACTTTTTTCAATCTACATGATGTATGATTTCTGTTAATTCATTGGTTGACATATCTCATTCATAAAGATTCCGAGCCTCTCTATTCCCTTTGTGCTTGTTGTTTGTCTTGTCTTTAACTCAAAAGTATTGTTTCATGACAAATTGCATTTTTTATGGCTCTTCTAAACAATGACACATTGCTTTTTGTTGGATAAACATATTGGCTTTCCCTCCAATAGAAAGCCTTTGTTACTATGGAGATAAGCATTTGTTAGGTATGTGGAATATATAATGGCTTTACATGTTTTACAAGTATTTATATATATGTTTGTTTGTTTATTTATTATTTATTTATTGGTGTCAGGGTATTCGTGAAGCATAATTTACACTCTGAGATACAGTCTCTTGGAGCTGAATGTGAGTACTGAAAGACAGACAAGAAGCTGAAGTTACTTGGAGAACAGCCATGTTTTTAGAGCTTTCCTAAACTCCTAAAGGAGTGAGAAGATATACTCCCTCACAATGGGGGTTTTAAATAAAGCAGACTGTATCTTTGCAATACAAACCCATTATGGGTTTATCAAAATTGTTTAATTTTTGAAAAAATTTTTTTAAAGACATGATTCCTTTCTTGCATTACTCAGACAAAGATGGTCTGCCCGTTAGGGAGTCAGTGATGAAGTTCTCTGTCCCAAAATGGCTTATCCCTGCTCATAGTTGGGGCAATGTTACTGCCTCAGGCCTGCCTGGCTTTTTATGGCATGATCACCAAGCCCCCATTCTCTAGATCTCTGTCACGAGGTGCCCAACGAACCCCCTCTTGAGGAGGAGGAGGATGTCGAACTGTTCCCCCCTTTCATCTCTCCTCTCCTCGATTTTCAGTCCCCTCCGGTGTCCTTTTTGGGAAACCTGCATGGCTCCTTTAAGGATCTGCCACTGGTGGATGTGACTTACGCCTATGTGATGTGGTCACATGCCCCAAGTGATGCAGGGCTTATGATGGGACGTCTTTCAAATTGGGACAGCCCTCGCTGAGATGAGCCGGAGACGCCAGACTCGAATGTGAGCGAGCAACCAGAAGAAGACTGGAAGACCAGCACCGCTGAGAACGAGGAGACCAACTCACTCCTGAGGGCGGAATCCAAGACTTCCACGGAAACGAGCACGGAGCCCCCGCTTTCCGAGGCAAAGAGGGAGCCGGACCCTTTCCGGCACCGCGAAGTGGCCAGCCACGTTCCTGGAGGAGCGTGGCTTTCTCAGGTACGTGCGCGCCTCAGAGGTTTTCTGGGGAAGGGAAGCACAAGCGCAAACCTGTTACGAGAGAGGACGGGGGGGGGTTTGCCTAAGTCGGAGTGATCCTTAGATACTGCCGCGTGCCTGGGGCAATCCGGTAGAACGGGGCGACGCATGCCGCTTAATCACTGTTGACGGACAACGGTGACAATTCTCCCCACTCCTTCTCCCTCACACTATTGGTCCAACCGGACAATGCTCTTACTGAGCTTTTCTTTTTGTTGTTCTTTTTTTTTCTGATTGAGGAGCACCTACCCTCCACGGATCCAAAGAAGGGCCCCTTCAAGGAAGGCTCATCCTAAAGGGAACAATGCCTGGAGAGCAAACACCTTTGGACTGAAAGTCATACCTTATCTGCCATTTCCTATAATAAAACCACCTGAAACATCCCTTGCTGTCCGTGTTGTTTAAGCCCGGGGCCACACGTGGTGGAGAATGCGGGCATAACTCCATAGTCTTCCAGTATGGAGACCCTCATACAACAGCTGATCCGCGGACAGGAGAAGCTCGAATGGGCTCTGGAAAAGCAAATGACGTCAGCCCCGGCAGATAGAGACTTATTTAAAGATACCATGAATCAGCAAGTCGAATGCTTTCAAAAAGTGGCAGTGGACCAACTGCAGTTGACTTCTCAGCTCCAGACCGGGCCGGGTGCTCAGGCAGGAAATCCCAATATAGTGTTGCAGAAATACGTCCCCGGGGAGGACCCTGACGCCTTCTTGCTCAATTTTGAGAGAGCGGCACAAGCATGTGGCTGGCCGAAACCCAAATGGCCCTTCTTCCTGGCTCCCTTACTGACAGGCGAAGCTCAAGCGGTGTATCAGGTGGCCAATTCATCCGGGAATACGCCATATCTCGAGATAAAAGGGGTTATACTGTTGTAGGGATTCTGCACATATACAGAGCTATGCACAGGATAATAGGACCTCGGAGTATAGTGGTGAACCAACCATGCACCTTAGTACCCACAATCCCAATCCGACTAGCTTTAGCGTCTCATTAGCAGCAATGCTACCAATGATTAGACAACCCAGAACACGGTCTCTCTCTCAGGACTCGCGGGAGCAAGAACACCCTTCCATAACTCACTCATACTTGTCCACAATGTGCGTAATAAGAGACACAGTATAGTTTAAAATGTTTATTTCAACTATCGTGCTCTAAGATACAGTACACGTGCCAGTACTATCAGCATAATGCATAATGATAAAATAATAAGCATAGTTACAATTCCATAGAATACAAACGGGGAAAGCATGTCATAAAGCAGTGGATATAGGGCTAAATGGACTTACCACCCTCCCTGTGCTATTAACTAGTTTATTATAAAAGTAGAAGACCTCTGGGCTTTGTCAGGCGAACCCTCATACCTCAATATCTAGATGCAAGGTTTACATCATCAGACAAGCACAGCTCTTCTCTCTGGAAAGGTTTTTTCTCCGACTGCCACAAACAGCGAGATCACAATATTAAAAGCACACAAATTCTTCCAGTGCAGCTGTATTTTGTGTTATGTCTAAATGCGAGGGGCTGACCAGATCAGCAAGAACAAGGGACGTTGTTTTTCGACCTTGTACATGTTGTGCAGACGAAACCCACAGGGAACAGGAGAAAAGGTGAAAGGCAAAAAGGCAGACAGTTCTAATATAGCCGGGCACAAGCAGAGGCTGGAAAAACAAAGTCACAAAGTAACGTGTGCAAAAAGGCATCATGGCAGCCAGGCCTAAGCTAACGTAGCAGTGTAGACAATGAGGCCACAAACCACACGACACCCTCCCCTGGTCAGTCCATAGGCCAAGACATAGGACGAAAACAGAGTTCAAATAGATGGAGCAGAATGGAAACGTCTATACCGGAATGAAGGACAATGAATGGGAGAGGAAAAAAAAATGCAGGATAAAAAAAAATCCAGTGTTGCAGGACGCTGAAAGCGGAGGCCCCCTAATTAAATAGAGTGTAAGTGCAGAAAAACGCCACACCTTCCAAGAGGACATCATTGGAATCGTCAGAAAAAAGAGACGCCATCCAGTCCAACAAATCAAAACTGCATTCATGTTCCTCGCAAGAGGGAGCAGTGATCAGCATTGCGGGACAACTTGCGTGATACTCAATATACCTTTGTCGTAGGAGAGTCTAAGCAGCCGCCCAGACATCCCATTGCGCCAAAATTCCAAGTGCAGCCGCACGCGCCATTAAGCCATCACCGGAACAGTCCCGTTCATGGGCCTCTAAGGGACCCATTAACTGGCCAAAATCCGGGTCCGACAGAGACGTATTGGAAAGGCAAAAATCCAAGGACCAAGAGAAAGGACATCGGATGCAAGACATCACAGGTTGCACGCAAGTGAAATACGCAAAGCGAAAAGAGAGTCTATAGGCCACACTGAGTGTCGCCAATGGTAGGATGCCGAAGCCGATGAGAATGCGTTCACGGAGCATCCGGAGTCGACCTTGGTCGAGGAGGCCCCCAGGAAGTGCAGCCATCGCGTAGCAAACAGACCAAAAGCAATATACCAGCCGCTAAGGCGAGGATCAACGGAAAGCCGCCAAAGACGCTGGAAAAAATAGAATGAATAAAAGCCGGTATTACACAAAAGATAGCTTGAAAGGAGGTAACAAGGCCAGAGCCCACAACTTTTAAAAAGTGCACTAGACCTTCGGTGCGCGATGCATTGAAAACACAGTGAATCAGCTCACCGAAATGTTATGGGAGGTTTGTGTTCAAAAGGGCCTGTATTTCACTGTGGGTACTAGCCACCTGGAGGATGAATGTTTCCCGAGCGGATGTGAGCATAACCTCCTGGTTCAATAATAGCGCCTTTATTCTGCTCAATTTATTGAAATCTGCCTTCAAAGTCGGAATGGAAGGCCAAATGGAACTATCTATTATGTCGTGCGGGGAGGAAAAAGCAAATTTTTGCAGCACACAACCCGGTGGGAAACGGGTACAATGTAGGGGATGCCGGCTAGCATGCCACAGCAGTCCTGACTATTCAGAAGGAGATAGCTACCATTTGCAAGCACAGTGAAAGTAGGTGATATAGCAGGAGCAGGAATGCCCTTTAAAACACAAGCAAGATTAGGAGCCGAAACATTACAAGCTCCGTGCAATTTAATGTTCTTACAAATCAGGGAATGACCCACAGTAGATTCGCATGACTCTCCTGTGAGAAAAACCTCTTTTCCGTCCCTAAGGCATTTATACATGAAAGGCAGGGACCAAAGTTCATGCAAGAAGGCACTGCCTAAAGGCTGAAAACGGCCAACAGGAAAATGTTTCATGCATGAACTGAACTCAAATAAAGAAAAAGGCATAGCAATAACCCCATGAACTAGCCATACTGCAGAATCCAATTCCGCCACAGAGAATGGTAAGGGCTCTATTTTTTCGATATGTAAGAGAGTGTATATTGCATCTTTCATGGACATGAATTGCTGTTTTTCAGTTAAAATAAACGGCAAGAATAAGGCAGAGGTGTTCAAAAAATGCCAAGGAACTTTACCCATTTTAAGTGTTTGCAAAGTCCATGCAAACTGCATCACTGAATGCAATTGATTCTGACCATGATATAACACAGAAACATCATCTTGTACAATATCAACAACAGAGGAAACAATATTCTCTAATGTGTAAATGCGGGAAGACAGGGTATTAATACTATTGTCGACAACAGCAAGCACTTTTTCTAGATTTGCTTGATCGATTTCCCGAAGACGGGAAGCAGCTTCAATTTGCGAAAGCTTCCAGAGTTCATTGTAAGTTTCATAAATGAATCTCTTAGGTCGAGTACCACGAGGCCCCAGAACAAAATCGGACAGATCAATGTTGCCTGATAGGAGGGATAAATGTTGTTTTACAGTGCTGCAACCACTGTTTACACAATTTACCAACAGAATATGTCGTAACAGTACGAGAGTCAGAAAACCTCGGATCTGGCCTATCCTGTTTGTAACCAGGAGCTGAGTCATGAAAACGCAGTTGGCAGGCATTTGATGCCGTGGGCCAAGCCAACCAAGGTGACTGAACAAACGTAGAGACATTGAATGAATTGTTTTGAAACAAAGCCTGCACATTTTCAAGGGAAATATTAAAATGCAAGCTCTCGCTGGGAGTGGAAGACAATACGGGAATGGATGGTGCATTTAATTGTTTGGAAGTAGCCAAACCCCAACACGTTGTTTGATAGATTGTATGATTCAAAAACAAAATTTGGGCTGGGATTAGGCAAGCACAGTGTAAGGCTTCGAAGCCACGTACCTGCCAGGATTTGGTGCCCCATATAGATTTTAAGTCAATGGTGTCCTGCCAGTGCTCATAACCACCCACGGCTAATGCGTTCAAAAAGGAACCCAAATATAGCAATTTGGTGTGGGTCAACAGGACCTAGGGTTTGATCTATCAAAGTCTGTAAAATAAGTAAACTTATTTCTAAGAGTTTGGGAGCTACCTGGCAAAGGGGTCGGACAATGTTCCCATTGGGTGTAATTAAAAGGACCCCGAAGGGTACTTGGTTTATGGAGAAAGTGGTTGCCCCAATGCTGGTAACAATATATATCGGCATAACTTGCAGAATTCATGTACAAATCTTCAGCATTAAAAGCAGCATAATATTTCAAATCAGTAAATAACGATTCAACGGCATGCACATCCCAATCGTCAGAATGAATATTATTTTTAACGACATCACCCATTGAAACTCGGAGGACATTTGGTACATTAATAATCTCGGTTGGTCCATGAATTTGGAAATTTACCGCATCCCATACGATGCCATCAGCGACTGGGAAAGCTGAAATGTTCACAAAAGTGTGGTCACGCTTCATGATGTGCGAAGAAGAATTGGGAGCCAAAGTCCCAGCGACACAGTTCACTGTAGAGCGTTCTGGTAAATAGTGACCATTGATGAGTAGGAAAAAAACTGTCACAAAGCCAATGGACATGAACAGAAAAATCAGGAATAGAAACCAACCAGATGTATGTCCATGGTGGGATCAAAAAATTGTCTCTGAACCAGGATACAAAAATACTGAATCTGGACGGGATAAGTGATGAGGTGGAATCCGAATCAAAGGAATAACGGGTTGGGCTCAGTGGCGTTGTCGGTAGGTGAGCCACCGACTCGGTGGTGGGGTATGTATACTCGGTCTCCTCATTGCAGGGGGAATCCGGGTAGTCGAGCAGGCGATCAGGCAAATCTACCATCTCGATGGCAACATCAGTGACCGTGTGGGCTGGAGGGCCACAAACATTTGTCCTGGAAATGGCTGGACAGGAGACCGCTGGTGTTACACTATTCAGGATCGGCCAGATGTTGTAGCTTGACATTGTCCACTGAGATGTGTCTGTTGTCCTTGCGACCAGGAAGCGGTGGTAAGATGACAGTACGAGTACCCTTCAAGCCAAGGACTGGAACCGGTGCACGATAAGAGGGGCCAAATTCTTTTTTGTTCTCCACCTTCTCTCGGACCAAATCTCCAACCTTCGGAAGCCAGCCGGCAACCGGAATCTGCAGCACAGCGTCTGTGGCTGAAGGTAAATGTTCGTTTGCAAGTTTGTCACGGGCTTCTTGTAAGTCCTGCAACATAGTAGAATGGTTATCTACATCAAAGATTGCGGATTGCGCCGCCATGTCTAGACCATCAAGGTCGGGCACAAACATTCGTATGCCAAAGAGCATTTCGTTTGGGGTCCGCCCACCCAGAGGTCTTCTAGGGAGATTATTAAGTGCACGTTGTACGGTATACAAGTGGGCCAGCCAGTTCCTGCCAGTACCTAAGACTCTAGCTGTTAAGGATTGCTTTAAGTCACGGTTCATTCGTTCAACAATCGAATTGCCCTCAGGCCGATATGGAGACGAAAATTTCACCCGCACCTCCAGTGACCCCATCGCGTCCTTGTACGCCTTAGAGGCGAATGCCAGACCTTGGTCAGAATGGAAGGTGCCACAGGCAAAAATTCCCACAAAGACACGCAAATCCCTTATGACATTTTGAGCGTCAGCCCTCCGTTGTGGCCAAACCCAGATGAAACGTGTGCACGAATCCACTGCAACCAAGATGTACTTATATGCAGTGTCAGAAGAAAATGGACCGCAGTGATCCAGGTAAACACACCAAAAGGTCTGTTAGAAATGCAGAGCGGTGTTTGTGGTGGTCGTGTAACCGTTGAAGGCTTAATTTGTTGACAAACATCACAAGAAAGCACATAAGTACGGGTCTGTTTATATTAACCATGCCACCAGTAACGCTACTGCAATATGGAAACAGTCGCAGAGACGCCAGTATGGGCCGAAGCCAAGCCTTCGTGTGCAGCCGTTATCAAGGAAGGTCTGCGATCCGCGTTGGGAATCAGCCGATCACCAACGTCTGGAATTCTTACGTAAGGAGCCTGTTCGGGACCTAATTGATAAGAGTACTTGGAAGGGAAACCCGTGGGTAATTAGCACCTTCCTTTTTCGCAGCAATAGCTGCCAAAATATCATTATCTATTTTAGTCATGGATCTTGTAACTGCTGCTACTGAGCACGTGGCTACTGCTGATTTGGCAGCTTCATCTGCCAAACCGTTACCGACAGCGTGTGCTCCCACACGCTGGTGGCCAAGAGTGTGAATCACCTGTGTGAGAGGCAGACGTTGTTTCAGATCTGCCACTCGAACCCAAAGCATTTTATGCTTAATTGTGCTGCCTTTTGCATCTCTATTGTCGTTTTGCGACCAAAAGAATAGATTGTCATTGAAAGATTGAACACAGTAGTAAGAATCGCATACATTAGGGTCGTCACGTCTGGATTAGCGAACTCAAGTGTGAGCACCAAAGCACGCAGCTCGGCCAATTGTGCAGTACTGTCTCCTAGTGCCTGTGTGTGCACTACAGTCGATTTGAACTCACCGTTCACCATGGTACCTGCAACAATAGCACATGCTGCGGAATAAGCATGCCTGGAACCTGTGACCGGTTGTGCCGAACCATCGGTATATATAATACATTCGTACTCCTCAAGCGGTAGCAAAGACAGAGGAGGAGGATGAACAAATTCATACTGTAAAAACTCCTGTGTCTGAAGAGAGGAATCAAAGATAAAAGTGACATCCGGGGACGTCAGAGATGTAGCCCATATTATCCAACGGGGTGCAAAGCCTTAGAGTTCGGTACACTTGCCTTCATCACCGCCTCAAGGGCAGGATAGGGTGTTACCACCAAAATGCATTTTCCCTGTGCCAGTGCGCGTTCTTTTAGAATCGCTATTTGCACTGCAGTCAAAACTTTCTCCACAGAGGAAAAACGCAACTCCGCTGAAGTGTAAAGATGTGACTTGTATGCAATCGGTACTGTGTCACCTTCGTTAAAGGTTAAGTACGTGAAACCCACTGCCCCTGGAACGATTCTAATCACCAGGTTTGTGTGGTCATCACGAGTCAACAAGAATTTAGATTCAAGTAGATCAGACTGCAAAGATTGCAGTATAGAGGAATGCTCAGGAAGCCAGCTTGACTTCGAAAAGTTAGGTTGTATCAAGGCATAAAGAGGCTTGATACGCTGGGCATATTCGGGAATATAAGTACGCCCGAAGTTTAGAAAACCCAGTAATGACTGAAGCTTCTTCAGGGTTGTCGGAGGGCGCAAGAGCGCGCACTTCTCCAAGAAATGGGGTGCTAAGCCCTTACCTTCATTGTTGAGCTCATAGCCCAAAAACAAAACGGTAAATTCAGCAATGTGAGATTTGGCAAAATTTAATTTGTATCCTAAGACCGCAAATTCAAGAATAATGCGGTCCACTCGGGAAAGATGCGGCCATAATTCGTCGTCTGTCAGATAGATATCGTCGACGTACGAACACGCATCTGGGTCTATGCTGTCCAACAGAGAGACAACACGGGCGGCGAAGACACCTGGGCTGTTCTTGTAGCCCATGGGTAAACGCCGAAATTTGACCTGTTTACCACCGGAAGTGAAAGCGCTCCATTGGCTGCACTCCGGGGACAAGTTGTGCGTGTAAAATCCATTGGATAGGTCAAGTGTCGTTTTATATTTTTTACGAACAAGACTGTCTACAAGCGCAGAACTGTGGGTATTTTGCACCGCAAAGGTCCGACAATGAGAGTTCAAATGTCGGTAATCCAAAACTAGGCGGTACGATCCATCGGGTTTAGAAACCGCGAAAAGGGGATTATTCATTGGTGATACGCATGTTTCAATTACTCCTTGATATTCTAACTGTGTCAGAATGTCAGTAACGGGACCTTTCGCTTCCCGCCGGATGGGATATTGGGGTTGTGGCTGTGGCAGCGACCGCAAGGGAATATCATGGGGAGGAGAGTCTTCATCCCAGCCCACGGGGTTACGGTACAGCGCCGGAGCCAGGGCCCCAGCCCATTCAGCTGCGAGAGCCTCCGCTTTGTCCTTGGGGACATGACGAGAAAAGCTCGGAAGGATTACCTCCTCCCTCTACGCGCAGCAAGTATGAATGGGGGCGGCCAATCCGCCTCTGCCAACAAAATGTCGTAAGAAGAGGTCAGATTCTCCCAAAAATCCCTTTTATAACACGCTCAATGTCACCTTCAATTTGAAGGACAATATTAAATAGTCTGTCAGGGGTGCCACTCTGGTGTCAGCTGTCTCGACAGTAATGAATGTGTCAGTTGCTGTCGCCTCCACATGAGGACGTAGTGCCTCCCACACTATGGTAACTTCTGCGGCGCTGTCTAGGAGCGTCACTGCCCACGTCCAATTCAGGAGTCTCGTTCTCACCGTCTGTGGCATACCTTGCTGTTAAAGCTGCAACCTTCTTCTTCTGAAACTGTGGGCGAGAACGTGGAAATTCTTCTGGTTTCCCTCAGACTTGTTGTCGAGGTTGGTCTCGTCCCTGTGGAGCCTCACGACCCCTGCCTCTATCCTGGCGTTCTCCTCCACCAGTCTGGGAGATCGATGGTGCCTGTGAAGAACGAGGAGAACGCGGATCAGGGACTTGAAATCTCTCTGGAGATTTAATTCTCGCTCTGTCGCGCAAATCATAAGTGCGTTCAGAAGATACGGAAACCGGGGATGCGCCACGCGACCCTGGTTTTTTCTGTTGCTTACCCTGTTTCTTCAACCTCCAGTTCTTTTTAGAAAAGAACGGTTTCTCATCTTTCTCAGATTGAGTTTTTTGTTGTGTCTGTGATTGAGTTTGCGTTTTAGCAAAAGGCTTAACTCCCAAACTATTGCGGCCAATGGTTTTATAAGCCTGTGCAATAATTTTTGGTAATTTGCGTGGCTTGTCCGGTTCTGGGACCAAAGCCAAAGCATTAGCTACTTGAAAGTTAACTGCATCGCCCTTGACGTTCGCAAGGATTAAATCAGCCACTACATCGAACACTCCCACCAGCCTCATCCCCAATTCCACAGCCACTTCAGGGCCATGCTCATCCTGCACTCGTTTAATGACAGAGGGGAGAACTGTCATGGAAGGAGTGCCGAAACACTTCGCATACACTGCTGCAAATACCTTACCCCAGTTGTTGCATTCTGCCAACTCAGGAATTAAGTCTTTCGGCAAACTAATCGTTAAAATCCTGTGTTTTCCACAGGAGAAGTATTGGGAAAAACTGCCTCCAGCTGGTCAAATGTTTCTGCAAGCCAATAAGGCAAATCATCCTTATTTTGTGGGCGCTTGCCCATCACCGAATTAACCATGACGGGAATTATGGTTACACCGCCCGGTCCAGCTGGATGCGCCGCAACTCCAGGAGGGGCTCCCTGGACGTTGCCTGTAACATACTGTACCAAAGCTCTGTGCACACGTATCAAAGACGTATGCAATTCACGCAGTTCAGCAACCGCAAGCGTCAAATAACGCGGATGTGGGGTATACCCGGCCAAAACTGGCCAAGTGGCCCCGTCTATAGATAGGGGGCCTAAACGAACTGGTGTGACCGGATGTGGGAGGGCGCCATTAAACCAAATACGGTGTTGCCATGCCGTAAGTGGTACTTCAAGAGCCTGATAAGGCCGATAAGCATTGGGTAGGGCAGTGAGAGTGTACTCATGGAACAAATCGTCCGCTCCATCCACCGCCGGAAAAGTGACCCAAGAGTAAAACACCTCAAAGTGGTGAGCCGGGTCAGCCTGCACCACAAAGATGAGTGAGACACCCGCGTCTGGCACTCCATAACCCAGAAAATGAGCCTGGAGCGCAGCGCGGCTATGTGCCGGTATATTTATATCCGCCATTAAGACCAGAAATGATCGACAACCTAATATGAGGCAGCACAATATAGGGTTTACTTAAACACCTTTTAACAACTTCAAGTTTGAGAGAACCTATAAAAATATCAATATAGGAGGTACCACCCTCACACACGTTTCCGGAAGCGTATGAGAAGGGTGCTGTGGACAAGCACAAGCACTACTCAAGCGTCTCGCAGATAAGCAGCCCACTACGTTGGTGGCGCCATGTTGTAGGGATTCTGCACATATACAGAGCTATGCACAGGATAATAGGACCTCGGAGTATAGTGGTGAACCAACCATGCACCTTAGTACCCACAATCCCAATCCGACTAGCTTTAGCGTCTCATTAGCAGCGATGCTACCAATGATTAGACAACCCAGAACATGGTCTCTCTCTCAGGACTCGCGGGAGCAAGAACACCCTTTCATAACTCACTCATACTTGTCCACAACGTGCGTAATAAGAGACACAGTATAGTTTAAAATGTTTATTTCAACTATCGTGCTCTAAGATACAGTACACGTGCCAGTACTATCAGCATAATGCATAATGATAAAATAATAAGCATAGTTACAATTCCATAGAATACAAACGGGGAAAGCATGTCATAAAGCAGTGGATATAGGGCTAAATGGCCTTACCACCCTCCCCGTGCTATTAACTCGTTTATTATAAAAGTAGAAGACCTCTGGGCTTTGTCAGGCGAACCCTCATACCTCAATATCTAGATGCAAGGTTTACATCATCAGACAAGCACAGCTCTTCTCTCTGGAAAGGTTTTTTCTCCGACTGCCACAAACAGCGAGATCACAATATTAAAAGCACACGAATTCTTCCAGTGCAGCTGTATTTTGTGTTATGTCTAAATGCGAGGGGCTGACCAGATCAGCAAGAACAAGGGACGTTGTTTTTCGACCTTGTACATGTTGTGCAGACGAAACCCACAGGAAACAGGAGAAAAGGTGAAAGGCAAAAAGGCAGACAGTTCTAATATAGCCGGGCACAAGCAGAGGCTGGAAAAACAAAGTCACAAAGTAACGTGTGCAAAAAGGCATCATGGCAGCCAGGCCTAAGCTAACGTAGCAGTGTAGACAATGAGGCCACAAACCACACGACAATACTAGATCACTTGGGTATGGACCCAGAATCCTATAGGGTACGTTTCAGGAAGGAAAGGGGTACACCGGGAGACAACCCAAAGACACTGGGGGATATTCTCAAGAACGTGTGTTAACTATCGCCAAATTCACTTAAGGCAACTCCTCACATCGCAGTCTATTGCGGGAAAATAACACCGTGTTAACGAAGTATTCTCAACATGGCAGCACCATGCGATAGTCTCACGATAACACGACAAATGCCCGCGTTAAAATTAACGCGACGCTGGAAAAATGCGAAACACCAACGCGAAAAAAGTGGCAATGTCCCCAATGGCGATACAAAAATCACTGATAACCAGCGACAGGCCTGCGATTCCCACGCGTCATGCGTGAGAATGCACTATAAAAGCAGAGAAGAAAAAAAGATTAAAAAATGTAACTGCGTAGCACCATGGACCGAGTGCAGAGGACAACGCGAACCCCACAAGCCCCACAGATGACCAGCCAGGAACCCCGGGGCAGGGCAAGGAGAAGAGGAAGAGGAAGACGGGGTTCAGTCCGCAGGAAAACCGGATCATCGTCACGGAGGTGACAGAACACTACCAACAACTGTTCGTCACCTCCACTGTGTCATCGGCAACACAAACGGAAATATGGCAGTACATCGTGAACAACATGAATGCAGTCGGAGTGTTGAGGAGGCCAATGGAGGAGGTCAAGAGGCGCTGGAATGATGTGAAGGGCAAAACCAAGAAGAAACCCGATGCCAACATGAAAGCAACAACCAAGATTGGAGGTGGGGGACCAGCGGCACACCAAGAGCTGGATGACATGGAGAAAATGGTGGCCACAGTCATCAGTCGGGATACGGTGCCAGGAGTTGTGGATCAACATGACCTGACACAACATCAACAGGGTGAGTACCGACCAGGGACTGGGGGACGGGGGAGATGGGCACAATGGCACACATGCACAATTAAGTAGAGCACACTGCACACCCACAATGACTCTGGATCATGTCCCTGATCCCTGTGCCACACTGCAGCACACATACAGAAACTCAGGGAAGGTGTGTTGTAATGAATTTATTTGCACATGCTGTGCCTGTGGTCATTTTGTACTGTCTCATGATTGCTAAGGACTGTCACAATGTGACGTCCTCATGTGAAGAAATTGTCAATGATGTTGTTCCTACGGGCTATTCCTGCTGCAGCTGCTGTGGGGTGTGGTCCACCTGCCTCATCTTCCTCATCATCGTCCGGTGCATCTGGCACTTGTAACCATGGGGCATTGGTGCGTACACATATGTTATACAACACATAACATGCAACGATCATCTTGCACACGATGTCTGGGCTGTACAGGAGCCTTCCACCTGTGATGTCCAGGCACCTGAAACGTGACTTCAACACGCCAAATGTGCGTTCCACGATGCCCCTGGTGCATTTGTGTGCCCAATTGTACTGCCTCTGGGCCTGTGTGTTTGGGGCTCGGAGGGGTGTCATCATCCAAGGGCAGAGTGCATATCCTTGATCACCTGTGACAGTGCAGAGAGACATGAGTCAATAGTTGGTTCTGCATGATGTGTTGGCAGGCTCACTAGTTTATTGGCGTGTGATATATGTATCATAGTGATTCCTGTCTGACATGTACTGCTTGTAGTAAATGAGCAGCATCAATGTGTATTACGTAGCCTCACTGCTGCTCCTCCCTCCCCCCGAGCCAATTTACTTGTGTGCGCTGCGCGGTTGCATCACCTGCACTCTTACGGCACACCATTGTCATGCCTGTCTGCGCATGTCCACAAGCCTGACAACGACACTGTGATGTTGTGCGTTGAAGGCTGGCGGCCATGTGTGTGTAGGCCTATGGTAAGGATAGGGCGGACACAGATGTAGAGTCCATGGCTGGCTGAACTTGCGATGCGGTCGATGCAAGACCTTTGGCTTATGCTGCGGTAATAGTGATACACACACAACAGTTGGCATGTATGATCCCGGACCCCGAGCGGGCTTGCGCTCATTCATTTATCCCTTCGGCAGAGCCCGCACTCCACGGGCATGTTACATTGCAACTTTGTCCATTGCGGGACGGGTGGCGCCGACACTACAACAGAGACACACGCATTAGGTACTACATTGGCAAGCCCAACACTTAACCACGCCCAGAGCCCCGGGGTGATCATCTACACCCCTACGCTGGACTGTCGTACGCCATCCCACTCCGGCAACGTCTACAGGGGGGTACGACACAGCTACATGTCCCAGGTCTTCCCCACTGCCTGAGGTGACATGGTTGCGTCCGCTGTACACAGCACAATGCAATGTGGTAGGGCCTGGGGCCCTCATGCATACACAATGACCACACAGACACACTTAGATAGTTTGTGGAACTGGCTACGGGCACGTGCGCCCGGCCCCTTTTATTGCCAGTGTCACATGTCCAGTGACGCCTGTGCTGGATGGGTGTGGGGTGAGTGTGAGCCAACCCTCAAGGAGTGGTTGGTGCTGGCAACAACTACAACAGTGATCAGACAATCAGAAGTTCACAGTTCAAACAGCAAGGGTCCATGACTTGAGCTGCACAGAGTTAGTGGCCCCGGATGCACAGCAGCCGGCACATGGAACACCGCCACGGGACGGTAACTACCGGTGCACTGAGGTAGGGCCACGAGAGCTGAGCGGGTCCTCGTCGATGTCCAAGGTGAATGTCGCGGAGGGTTTTGGTGGACAGTGGAAGGTGTTCTTCCACGACATGATACAGAGGGCAGTACCAAGCAGACACAGGCAATATGGAGGAGATGAATGCTACAGACTCATTTTTGACACCAAGTCAGTATCAGCTACATGATGAGGAAGACAACCCCCAGGCCATATACTCAGACGCCACCAAAGTTCAACCAGAGGGTGTCCATGAATTTCGGGGCACGGAGTCAGTGGCACCAGTGCTGAAAGGGGATGTAGTCTGCGATGAGGCCTGTACAATGGTATAAACTCTGCCATAAATAAATCAAGACTCAGTTCCAAATGTGTGACCTACTTGACCGTAGTGTAGGCCGGAGGCTGCGGTCAGCAGGGGCCCCCAGCCACGTGTCCTTGGCTTGCGATGCACAGAGTTAGTGGCACCAGAGCAGTTGTTGTAGTGTCGGCGCCACCCGTCTCGGTCACCTCCGTAACGAGGATCCTTTTTTCATCCGGACTGAACCGCGTCTTCCTCTTACTCCTCTCCTTGCGTACAATGATATGGACTCTGCCATTGAAAAATCAAGACTCAGTTCCAAATGTGTGACCTACTTGACCGCAGTGTAGGCCGGAGGCAGCTGTCAGCGTGGGCCAACCGCTGTTCAGGCAGCTCCTCCTGGTACTCTCACACACGACGTTGGAATGCCATGTGGCGATGATTTGTGGTTGACGGAGGTAGAAGCACCAGAGCTGAGCGTGTGTGCAGCCTGCGATGATGCCGTGTCCTGCCTGGTCCGGACTGGATTGGATTGGTGTGAGGCCTGCTGGACCACAGTGTAGGCAGTACACAGGTGACCCTGCGGTGCTGGACCGCAGTGTAGGCCGAATGCAGTAGTCAGCAAGGGCCCACAGACACGTGTCGTTGGAATGCAATGCACAGAGTTGGTGGCACCACATCGAAGGGAGTACGGTGATTTAAAATCTGCCATAAACATTTGTACTCTGCCATTGTATAATCAAGACTCAGTTCCAAATGTGTGACCTACTGGACCGCAGTGTAGGCCGGAGGCAGCGGTGGAGTACGTCAACGAGAAAGGAGTACTGGGGCCTGTGTCGCGGAGGACGTGATGGTCTGAGGAGGCTGCCAAGGTCGCGGGCCTCGGGCTTGGCGCTTGCACCGGCACATGGTGGGCCCTCTTTGACACGCGCCGGTGTCGGCAGGTGAGCAGTGAGGCCTGGGTGCGCGGGGCGGGCAGGACGGGTCTTGGGACCAGCGGCCTGGGGTGCAGCAGGCGCACAGGATCGCAGGCACCGCCGCTCATGGCGTCGGCCTCGTGGCGGGGTGAGAGGCGCCGCCCTGAGAGACACGTTGGCCATTCCGGAAGAGAACCACGCCCAGAGTAACAGGCTTTTTATTCACACCCCTACGCCGTCCTGGCATACGCCGGGCCAGCCCACTCCGATCACGCTTACAGGGGGGGACATAGCAAGCTACATTTCCGCGATCTTCCCCACTGGCTGCGGTAACATGGTTGCGTCCACTGTCCAGTACACTCAAGACACCAGCAGTGTATGTCGACATGGAAATGACTGTGGTCTGCATACTCAAGTCTGTCCAGCACATCCACGCCACACTTGGCATTGTGTACATCCACATTCATGGGTCACTTGCGTCCTTCGCACATGCCTGGTTCCCACCTCTCCCCACATTCTACTATTGTGTGGCTGAGGTGCCATGCCGTTGATGGCTTGTGTACATGGCTAGCCCAGGTTGCCACGGTAAGTTGTGTTGTCGTGTCTGGAATGTGGGAATGTTGGTTGTCAGGTTGTATGTGATGTTGTGACGTGTGCATTCCTAGAGTTGTGAGTTGTATGTTGGTGGAGTTGAGGTGTGTGGTGTGTTCAGTTGTTACTTACCGACGAGCAGTGCATTTCCATAGGTGCCATCCTGAAAGCGCTGGTTGTGATGGACTGTCGGAAGATGAAGGAATCATGCACACTGCCTGGGTAGTTGGCGATGACATTGGTGAAGAGTCCCCGGTGGTCAACTATTGCCTGCACATTTATGGAATGCGTGTGTTTCCTGTTGCGGTAATTGTGTGCAGTGGCAGCAGGGGGCACGTCGATTGCCACCAACACGTGCGGGAAGCCAGCTATGGCGTAGAAGCCTTGCTTGATCTCCAGCTGTTCCTGCGCAGTGTGTGGGAAGTAAAGTTGCTGGGGTACCAAGCTGATGATGGCATCCAAGACAGGTGTGAGGAACTTTGACAGGGCTGGCTGTGAGACTCCTCCGACTCTGGCAGTTGTTGGTTGGATGGTCCCAGAGGCCAACAGGTGCAGCACGGCCAGCAGCTTTGTCTGCGGAGGGATGTTGGTTCTCCGCTGTGTTGGTACCGTCAGCCTGTGGGCAATGAGGGTCAGGATGCGGAGGATGGTTGTCCTTTTGAGCCTGTAGTGGGCAATGACTTCCTCTGGCGTTAAGTCTCCGAGGCTGGTGCGTTTCGGAAGGTCCGGTGTCTTTGTCTGCGCTGCCTCTGTGGTAGTCCGGGGGAGGGTGTCCTGGGGGTGGGGGTCCTGGCGGTGGTGGCGGTGGGTGTTGTGGCCCTCTTGGGTCTCCGAGCTGCATGATCAGTAGCTCCATGGCATCTGTTGTTCTTCTGGTTTGGCTGTGGGCTGGGCTCCCTTTTATGGTGCAGGTTGTCGTCTGACTTAGCACCAGGTAGGAGCAGGTGTTAAATCCATGCTGCTAACGCGCCTTATCGCATGTTTTTGAATCTTATCGCCGATCTGGATGGTCGTTGAGAATGTTGCGGAGTGGTGTTTTCGCGGGTTTTTGCACGGGAACGCCTACTCTGCATCTCATTAGCGTTAGTTGCCAGTGTCATCCGTGGCGATGTTTTATGCGGCTGCTATCGCGGAAAAACTGGTGATGTCGGCTGTTAGCACCTGCTTGTGAATAGTGCGATGAATTTATCGCCACTTTGGCTGCGATAAGGTGCTGCTAACTCGGCGATGAGTCCTTGAGAATATGCCCCACTGTTTTTTAAGCTTAAGGCAGCCGCTGATAAATGGCTTAAACCTCAAGAGCATACAAAGGAGGAGATCATGTCTCTCATCTACTTGGAACAGTACTTGGAGGCTCTCCCATACCCCACTCACAAATGGTTAAGACAGCACACCCATCTTACCATGGAACAAGCCGTCGAGATGGCCACCACATTTTCAAGAGCTCAACCACGTTCTTTAACCTGGGAGACAGATAAAGGAGATCGTTCTTCTGCTCCTCCCGCCAAAACAGAGAAGAAGACTTTCAAACACCTTCCAGAGGTACCCAAACCACGCGGATACAGATCAGAGCCTAGTCCGTCAAGAGAGCCACAGTGCTTTGACTGCGGCGAATGGGGTCATATCGCAAAGTTCTGCCCACACAAGAGAAACACCGATGAGCCCATGGACGTTGGTTGTGTGCTTAGGGTGGTCCTATACACCGAGGAACTGGGATCCTGTTTCTATGTGAGTTTACAAGTGAACGGGGGTTTGGTTCGGGCATTATTAGACTCAGGCTGCCGTCAATCAGTCATCCTCAAATCATTAGTCAACCCGACCCACATAACTAAAGGGGAACAAATACCCATAAGGTGTGTTCATGGTGATGTACGTATCTACCCAATCGCTCAAATACCCATTTCCCTCCCGGGTGGGAAGATCTTACAGGCTAGGCTGGGGGTACTACCCAATCTTCCCGAACAACTGATACTGGGGTTAGATAACCCTCTGTTCCTATCGCTTCTCAGAGATAATGTCCCCCTATTTCCACACAACCACCCGCCCAACCTACCCTTATAACCCAGGCACCATGGCTCTCAGATAAAAGCTTTAAGTACAGTCAGACGCATGACCCCACCCTACAAACAGCGTGGGCCCAGGCCCGGAAACCACCACCACCCAACCCTAGTTTTCCTCTTTTTTACATCACAAATGAACTCCTGTATAGAACAGGAAAACCCGGGGACCCACCTCAATTATTGGTACCACAAGACGTCCGAGAACAGGTCTTATTTTTTGCTCACACCCACCTGCTTGCTGGACACAGGGGAACCCAAAAGACCACCCAAACCATTTTACAACTCTTCTATCGGCCAGGCACATTTGCCCATGTTACCAAATAGTGCCAGGAATGTGAGGTCTGCCAAAAGAAGAACCCCTATCGACCGCCTCCGATTCACTTACAACCCCTACCAATAATCAGGAACCCCTTCCAGAGGGTGCGCATGAACCTCATAGGTCCATTAACACGGTCCAAGAAGGGAAACCAGTATGCATTGGTGATTGTGGATTACGCCACCCGTTACCCGGAGGCCTTTCCGCTGAGGGCCCCCACTACTACCAACATCAGCGACAAGCTCCTCGAACTGTTTTCAAGGGTGGGTTTTCAAAAAGAAATACTCACCGGCCAAGGGACCCCCTTTGTTTCCAAGTTAATGTCCCAGATATGTAGGTCTCCCAGTATTTCCGACATAAAGACCTCCGTGTACCACCCCCAAACCGATGGTCTATGTGAACGATACAATGCTACCCTAAAACTTACCCTGAAGAAGATGCTAGCGGTAGAGGGACGTGACTGGGATATGCTTCTTCCTCTTGCACTCTTCATTATAAGGAGCCAAGTCCAGAGCAGTCTAGGCTGCTCACCCTTTCAACTTCTTTATGGGAGACAGCCCGTACCCTCCTAGAAATAACGAAAGAGGCCTGGGAGCAAGAAAAACAGGACGAGACCAGGTCATTCCTTGATTACACCCAGGCTTTGCACTCATGCTTACACAAGCTACGAAATTTTGCAGATGCCAATTTAGAGAAAGCCCAGATTAAACAGCAAACCTTCTATGATAGGGGGAAGAAATGGCGTCACCTAAAGGTGCGTGACTGGGTTCTGGTTCTCCTACCATTCTCTCTTCCTAAGGTCTGTTCGGAGTGGAAAGGGCCTTATAAAATCAGTAAAAAGATAGGTCTAACCACGTACGAGGTGCAAATAATGCCCTAAAAACTCAAACCTACCACATCAACCTGTTAAAAAAAATGGCTAGGCCCCCTTCCGAGCAACACCCACGTGGTTATTTCCGAAGCCTCAACGGATGGTACCACATTGAAAGAGCTAGTGGTTAACGAAAACCTCTCAGAAGAACAGAAAACAGCCCTACGGGCTACGTTGTGTCCCTTCTCGTCCTTGTTCTCTGACCTTCCTGGAAGGACCTCCCTGGTCGAACATTCCATCCCCACAGAACCCGGGAGAATCATAAAACAAAGGCCTTATCGGATACCGGCAGCCCGAAGGAAGGCGATCAATGATGAGGGCGAGACTATGCTTGCTATGGGGGTCATCAAAGCCTCCCAGAGCAACTGGCCCTCGCCAATCGTCCTCGTGCCAAAACCGGACGGATCCGTTCGGTTTTGCATCGATTTTCGGGCAGTTAACGCCATCTCGAAGTTCGACTCCTATCCACTACCTAGGGTAGACGAACTCATCGAAAAGCTGGGTGAGGCCCAGTACATCACGACCCTTGATCTCACGAAGGGGTATTGGCAAGTTCCCCTCTGACCCCAAGACCAGGAAAAGACCGCCTTTTCCACCCCAACAGGTCTTTACGAATTCACTGTGTTGCCCTTTGGTTTACACGGCGCTCCGGCGACATTCCAGAGGCTCATGAACAGGTTACTCCACAATCACCAATCCTATTCCTCGGCCTACTTGGACGACATCGTCATTTACAGCTCCACCTGGGAACAACACCTGTCTCATTGTACCGTGGTGTTAAAGGCCCTTCAAACAACCGGTCTACACATAAACGTAAAAAAATCACGGGCGGGTTTCCATAAAGTCAGGTATCTTGGCTATCTTCTCGGGATCGGGGTCATAGAACCACAGGTAGAAAAAGTCAGAGCAATCGTAGACAATCCATTTCCCTCTACAAAAAGAGAAGTCAGAGCCTTCCTAGGGCTACTCGGATACTACCGGAGGTTTATCCCTAACTACTCCGAAGTGGCATCCCCATTAACAGACCTCCAAATAAAACAAGTGAGACCTGGAGACCTCCTACACCCCCTCTCGTGACCGTGCAAGCTTTCAACACTCTAAAAAACGCCATCATCTCCAGCCCAGTATTGAAGTCCCCCGACTTCACCAAGCCGTTCATACTGCAGACGGACGCATCTGATGGTACCGAAAATCCTGTGCTATATATTAGTCGCAAACTCTACCCCCGAGAACAGAAATACCCGGTAGTGGAGAAAGAGTGTCTGGCCATCAAATGGGCTGTCGATAAGTTGCGTTACTACCTGAAGGGCACCACTTCCTTTTGTATACCGACCATGCTCCCTTGCTCTGGATGAGCCGGAACAAGGGGAACAACCCTCGGGTGTTGCATTGGTTCCTCTCGCTGCAGCCCTTTTCCTTTGAGGTCCAGCATCACAAGGGCTCGGCGAGTGGGAATGCGGACTTCCTCTCCCATGTTCCCCTGTCCCCCGATCGGGTGCAGTCTGGGGAAGGGGTGTGTCACGAGGTGCCCAACGAACCCCCCCTTGAGGAGGAGGAGGATGTCGAACTGTTCCCCCTTTCATCTCTCCTCTCCTCTATTTTCAGTCCCCTCCGGTGCCCTTTTCGGGAAACCTGCACAGCTCCTTTAAGGATCTGGCACTGGTGGACGCGACTTCCGCCCATGTGATGTGGTCACTGCCCCAAGTGACGCAGGGCTTATGACGGGACATCTTTCAAATTGGGACAGCCCTCGCCGAGATGAGCCGGAGACGCCAGACTTGAATGTGAGCGAGCAACCAGAAGAAGACCGGAAGACCAGCACCGCCGAGAACGAGGAGACCAACTCACTCCTGAGGGCAGAATCCAAGACTTCCACGGAAACGAGCACGGAGCCCCCGGTATCTGAGGCAAAGAGGGAGTCGGACCCTTTCCGGCACCGCGAAGTGGCCAGCCACGTTCCTGGAGGAGCGTGGCTTTCTCAGGTACGTGCGCGCCTCAGAGGTTTTCTGGGGAAGGGAAGCACGAGCGCAAACCCGTTACCAGAGAGGACAGGAGGGGGGTTGACCAAGTCGGAGTGATCCTTAGATACTGCCGCATGCCAGGGGCAATCCGATAAAACGGGGCGAAGCATGCCTCATAATCACTGGTGACAGACAACGGTGACAATTCTCCCCACTCCTTCTCCCTCACACTATTGGTCCAACCGGACAACGCTCTTACTGAGCTTTTCTTTTTGTTGTTCTTTTCTTTTCTGATTGAGGAGCACCTACCCTCCATGGATCCAAAGAAGGGCCCCCTCAAGAAAGGCTCATCCTAAAGTGGACAAAGCCTGGCGAGCAAAGACCTTTGGGCTGAAAGTCATAACTTATCTGCCATTTCCTATAATAAAACCACCTGAAACATCCCTTGCTGTCCGTGTTGTTTAAGCCCGGGGCCACAATCTCACAGTGCTCTTCTTCATGGAATCATCATTGCCTTTTATGGCCTGCAAGCTCCAAGTGCTGCTCTGATTGCTGCACAAAGTGACAACCTTCCCAGCGCGCTGCTGGTCCTCTCTCACAGAGCTAAACGCCATGCGTCAATAGTAGGCGTAGAGGTTCCAAGGAGTCAGAACACCTCCCCACCATTAGCGGGGTGAACGGTGCTCTTAAACAACCAGGCTGGTTGTTTCCCGCTCACAGATCTTCCAGATGCACTTTCCGTGTGCTCGGTCTTCATGCCGGGTGGCAGCTCCGCTTGAAGACGGAGGCAGATATAAACAAGGGGAAACAAAGGCATGCCAGAGAGATCGACAGAGTTTCTCTGCTCTTTGCAGTGTATTCTGCTCATGTTATGACAGGTAAAGTTCTGAGAATGACATAGAATAAATAATGTGCTATGAGGACCTGCAGCAAGTTGTTATGGAAACTGGAGTCCGGGAGCACTGCAGACCTCAGTGGTTCATCGTGTTTATCCACCTTTGGCAGGCAGACAACTCCACAGTTGCAGATATCTGCCTTGAGGTAGAAGTTGGGGATTTGAATCTTGACCAGCTGTGTCACTGATTGCTGCATATTTGATTATCTGAAACCACTTTTAGGAGTGCTCTGAAAACCTGGCTTTTTGATCTCCCTTAGTCTGCTTTTCCTCTCTTTATCTTCCTCTGTCTCTGTGTAGCGCCGGGACACCGCCGTTGGTGGTAGCCGTGCGCTTTATAAATGTCTTGGTATGGTATGGTATTATAACAATTTTATTTACCTGCAAAATCACATAGTCTCAATGTTTCTAGCAATGTCTTTAATTTCTCGCTCTCTGTACTGCCCTCTATTACCCCATGCATTTTTAATTATGTTTCGGGATTTACCAGTACACTCCATTTTTAAAGTGATTCAATTCTTTCACGTTTCCTGCCTGGTAATGAAGAACATTTTATGCTATTGTGGAGCGTTCCAGATTTGCCTCTCTAGGGCAAACAATTAGGGGTGGCTGTAGTGTAAATCCCTTAATTTTGGGTTGCGTGATTTCACGAAATTACCCAAAAAATTAAGTGAAATTATGCATAATTAGGCCAACTACATCTCACATTAAAAAAAATTATCCGGAAGGTCCATTTGGGTAAACCTTTAACTAGAAATTAAATTTTGGGTTGATTTCCGGTTGCTCACGTTCAAAACTCTGATGCTTGCATCCAGATTCACAGTTTTGCATTTAAAAACTACCCAAATGGTCTGCTTGGGTAAAGAAAATCTACCTGAAATGTTTATTGACCAGCACGTTATAGGAACTGCCATTTGCATTCAAAACACTGCCATTCAATTCAGATTTGTAGTTTTGCATTTAAAAATTACCCGAATGGTCCACTTGGGTAAAAAATCTACCTAAAATGCTGCGGTACATCTAGTGTTAACATTTCACTCCAAAGTTTTGCAATGGTGAGTAATGGCATAATCTTGCTCATTTTGCATAGATTTTGTTATGCGAAATTGCCAGAATTACACCAATTTCTCCAGCGTAATTAAAATTTCGCATGGCCTAGAAACAATTTCATGATTAAATAAAAACACACCTGAGATTTAAATTGCTTTCAAATGTAAAATCCTTATCATTGACCCATTTGCATTGCGTATCATGAATTTTGTTCAACATCAATCATTCTTGAAATACCAAGTGACAAAACCTAAGTACACGTTTTTTTATTCAAAAGAGGTTTTTTTTTTACTCCTATGTTGTTTATTAGTGCTATCAAGAAAATTAATTATAATAAAACTGGGAAAGAAATGGGAAAACGCTGTTTTAGGAAGAAATGGGAACTGAGTATATACAAGTAATGTTAATTTAACCAGGAACAAAAAAATGGATCAAAATGGGGTTGACAAGAAAATAAGGGTCAGACCACAGTCACCAAGCACAGGCCACAATCACCAACATATTTACCAGATCTCCTAGACAAAAACTAAAAGGCTTTTTGAAAAATAATAGGCACGTTCCCAACAAGCATTGCCTAAAAAAGGCTGGTCAGGAGGTTGCTTAGCCAGCCTCCTGAGCTTGCCCAGCATGCGACTGTGTCCAGCCCCATTTCCTTTCCCATATCTGTTATTCAGACTCTGTCTGAGAGATGAATGATAAGTGAGTGTGTGAAGATATGGTAATGTTTAGTATGCACAGGCAATAGCCAGTGTGTATTTGTGCTTAGATTCATTTCCTCTGAAAGTTGTTCTGCTGATGTCATAAACCACGAGGTCAAAGACACAGGGCCAGATTTATCATAGTGTTGTGTTGTCCTTGTGTCACGCAAGGTAACACAAGGGCAACGCAACACTAAAGTCAGATTTCCCAAGCAACACCTTGCGTGGCCTTGCAGTCCTTTGTAAATCTGGAGTGACGCGAGGCAGTGAAGTTGCTGCCTTGTGCTACTCTGCCCCAGGGAGGCGTTCCATGGGTGGAGTGTGGGTGTTTCCATGCATCCATCCATGGATTATGGCACATTTCCAGATTTGCATCAAAAAAGCTACGCCTTCCCAGGGGAGGTGTAAAGAGGATAAATATCTTTATTTCTCCTCGTTTTTTCATCTTTCTACATGTGGTGCACTTTGCAGCACACGTAGAAAACGAAAAAGCCTCAAAGGATTATTTTGTGCAGAAAGGTGTCCTTTTCCGCACAACAATCCTGCCTGCAACGCAGGCACCCTTGCAACATGACGCAAAAGTGCCTGCATTGGAAAACAAAAATAGCCAAAAGTGTGCCAGCGCTAGGAACGGGCAGGAATGTACGTATAACGGTAAACATGGGACATTCCTGCCCTGTCCCTTTCAGGCAGCGCAGCAAGATGGCTTGCTGCATTGCGCTGTGTGAATTTATGCTAAATATGGCCCCAAGTGTTTTGTAAATGTTACCAGATCCCCGAGATGGCAATATTTGGCCATGTCTCACATCACCCAAAAGAAGCTGTCTACTAAGAGAATAACACGGGCCAAGAGTCATTGCATGGATCGTGCATGGCACACCATTACTGGGAATTTCAGGGCTTTTTGGGGTTTGTGTTTGCTGAACTATAACTAATCTTTAACTGTGTTACTGTGAGATTTGTCAACAAGCCAGTGCTTCTGCAATACAGGAGTGGCTGGAGCAGAGCCAGTCACGTGGATTTGATTGGCATGTGATCAAATCTGTCCCAGCCGACCAGCCTTTTCATGCATCCTATTCTGCCTCTGCGTAGAGCACTGAGCAAGCAAGCATGCAGCACAAAGCTGTTTCAGGTAAACCGGGGTAGCTGATAAGATAGCACAGTGAGTTAAGTGCTTGGCTCCGGTTATAACCTGCAAGTTGAAGATTTGGATCTCCGCAAAGCAAATCCAGCTTTCACGCTTCAAAGGTCGGGAAAATGAGTACCACTGGGAATGGTAACAGAAAAAGCAGTTATCTGCAGAGCTAAGAAGATACTAAATTGCAGAAGCCAGCGCTTTCCAGAAATATATTCATGTATTAAATGTACATTATAAAGCATAAGTCATGTAGCAATTACGGTTCTATTTGCTATTTGATTTTATATTTGTCTATAATACTATCTCTGAGTAGCCCCACCTGCTAAGCTTATACGCTCATTCGGACAGTCCTCCATGTGTGATGCACATGACACTCGGCTTATGCCGACATTAAATGGGAACAGTGAGGCGGCACGCTCTAACTTCCATATTTGACCCTGAGGCTTACTCCAACTTTCATTCTTCCCTTAATGCAAAGGGAGCTTGGATGAACGGCAACTGCCTCAAACTGACCAGCGATAAGATGGAGGTGATGGTGGTGGGGACCTCAATGGGTCTGGTCTTCTCACAGCTGCCCCACACATTCTACAGCAAAGAATCTCACTGTCTATTTTGATGGCAAACTCTGTCTAAAGCTCCACGTTTCTCAGGTATTGGCTGCCTCTTTCTTTCATTTAAAGTTCTCCCTTATGTTCCTGGCCCATTCACTTCAATATTATTCACCCCATAATTGGTTGCTACCTGGTGTATGCCAATGCCCTCTACTTAGGTTTGCCAGGATCCACCACTCATCCATTGCAGCTGGTTCAAAACCTAGCAGCTTGGTTATTACTTCTACTTCCCCGCACCACTCCGATTTCTAATCGCTTAGAGAAACTACATTGGCTTCCAACTTAGAAGGGTGTCATTTTTTAAAGGTCTGTGTTTCTGCTTTAAAATGCTCCATTGCGATAGCCCTTCCTTTTGTGAGAATTTTTGACTCAGGATATTCCCCCAACTTTCTCTGAGTTCCACCCCATGCACTCTGAGTTGTGACTAATCTTACTACTTTGTGTACCTATGGTCAAATACGCCCATCAAGGCAGCATAGTAGATATGGTGCCTTCCTGCTCTCTCCATTGGACGCAGCGCAGCGTAGCAAGTTGTCTTGCTGCATTGCACCAAGCGTTAGTAAATCTACACCATAGTGTCCTGATGGCAATGGAGAGATGCCGACCATACACAAATCTGATAATCTTTCCTGCCTTTAATGAGCAAATTCAAGGACCTTGAGCCTTGCATACAGAATGGTGTGTGACTGTGACTGTGAATCAGCACAGTCAATGTAAAACCAGTACACCAAGGACATTCCAACACCTTCAGTCAACCCTTTGTTTTCAAGGTGGATGCTCCCCGGCACGTATCCATCTGGACGAGGTAACAACCCCAACAAAGTCTATATATAATTGAGCGGTTTGTTGGAAAATCTGTTAATCTAGAAGAGTTTACCAACAGAGACTCATGCTTCATTAACAAGGTCCTACTGGTAATGTCTCTAACTCATGTCATTTGTCACACTGTAGAAAAGTCATTCGTTGTTGTCCATGCTTTTCCCTATTTGAATCTGTTTTCCCATTTTCAGATTTTCATTTTTGTTGTTGATATTGAGAGCAGTGCTTGTTGGAATGATGCCCTTGTGGTGACAGGCATGGCTTGAAATGAAAAGAGGTCTAATCAGCTGTGGATGCAGGTTCAAACGATTAGTGTATGGTAGTGAGCAGTGATGAGCTCAGCCTCATTCACGTCACAAGAACATCCACTAACCAGATTCTGCATTTACCACGATTGTCCAAAGCTGGTCCGCGAAGGATGGAAACAGGTGACCTTCTCACAGACCTCGTCCTGGTTCTGCAGGGTCAGAGGGTCGAACCCTACAGCCAGGGAAGCAAAGAAAGCCCCTGATTAATGTACAGCTGTTGTGGGCAAAGGGCGAACTTCAGCCATGAGATCACATTGATTGTGCATGGGGTTTCCATGACCTGGCATCCAATACAACACACAAGTGTATCCTAGCAGCTGGGTAGGGTAAAAGGTGTGGAAAGTGTGTGTGTTTTTGTTACCTTTGCAAAAGCTAATAGAAAACTTTGGGTAGTTTGCAAAATTTTTGGGATCTGGAAATCCGCCTGAAAAAGCTAACATAGGTGGCACGTAGCCTTGTGTAACACTTACACAATAGCCTGTGGAGATATGCTTCGCACAAATCAAAGCTTTTTTCCTCTACAATGCCATCATGCATACGAAAGATCCTCAACCAGAAGAAATCTGCATACATTTTGCATCATAGATTTGTGATGCAAATATCCAAGTAGCATGGAACGTTTTCCTCTTCTATTAAGGAGAAAATTACATCTGTAAGCAGAGAAAAATATTCACACATAGACAGCCTGTGCCACCCATGCAGCAAGCAATGCAACTAGAAGTCATCATTTTGGCATACGATGTGCTTCTCAGAATACGGTATACTAGAAAATGACATGAGATGATATAAAACTGCCCTATTTTTTGTTTATTATTGTGAGAAATTGGGTTCTTGGTTGAGAAAAACGTGAGTCCCTCTCAGGCAACAACCACAATCGTTGTCATGGTGAACCACAAATGTCACTAAATTAACCTGTGCTTTGGTAGCATGGCACAAAAGCAATCAGGCTTAACTTAGAGGCAATGTGTAAAGTATTTATGCAGCGCACCAAAGTAAAAGCACAACACAAGAAAAATCCCACACCAATTCACAAAACAAGAGTATAAATTGTTTGACACCAAAGCAACAAAAATCCAATCAGTAGAACCGTATCTATGCAATTTCAAAGTTTTACAGTAGGTATAGCCCAAAACGCACAAAGCCCAAACTGTAGTTATCTGATTGCACTGGACTGGGAAAAATTTACAAGTTCAGGCCAACCATGATGGAGTGCGGGCTGGTTACAGGGACCAGGAGACAACAGAGAAGTGTACCATTTGTTCTTGATATGGAGTGTTACGTTGTGCTGCGTTGGTTCTGATGAGGAACTGCAAGGACTGCGATGTGAGGGTTTGTGTCGAGTTGCATTGCGCTGTGTCAGTTCAGATTAAACCAACAGTTAGACTAGGAGGTGATGCTAGCCTTGGGTCTAGGACCTGGGGGCAACACTTGGGGATCAGGACTCACTTTAGTAGAGGCCAGAAGCAGGGCACAGGCAGGTCCAGTTGACTCTGGGCAGCTGGGTAGATGCAGGGTAGGTTTCTGTAGCTTTTACGTCTTGGTATCTCGTAACAGGAGGCCAGTTAGCTAGCTCTTGAACTGACTCTGGAGATTCTGAGTTCAAGGAGCAGGTCCAGTATTTCTTCTTCAACAGCAGGGCAGTCCTTCTTGCAGCACGGCAGAACGTCAGACCTTCTAGAAGCAGGGCATCAGGGCAGTACTTCTTCTGGGTCTTTTACAGGATCAGAAGTGATCTGAAGAGTGTGTCTGAGGGTCTCATTTTAATAAATGGTGCTAGCTTTGAAATGGAAGAGGTTTCTGGAGCTTTACCCCCACAGAGGTGTGTGGAGTTTCCTGCATTCCTATCTTGGTCCCAGTCTGTCTGCAGTCACACTAGGCTAGAGTAAAGTTATTGTGTGAGAACTGACTTGGTGTCTTTGAAGTGCAAGTAGGGCTGTGCTCAGCTCCACCTCCACTCATCCTGCTTTGGACAGCCCCCATCCTGCCAACACCCAGGTCCTTTATTTTGTGGCTGCTTGGCATGAATACACAAAGGCCAGGTACATTTAGTTATGTAACCCAGAAAACAGGTTGCAGGCACCAAATGATTAGGACAAAAAATGCCAACTTTCTAAAAGTGGCACTTTCAGAATTGTGACTTAAAATCCGACTTTACCATTAAAGAGGATTTTAAACTACAATTAATTTAAGACAAAACGTCACATTCCTACCTGCTCCCAATCAAAGGTTATCACTTATTAAATATAATAAGGTAACCCAATGTTATCCGATGGTAGAGGTAGGCCATGTATTAGTAAAAATTATTTTAAGAGTTTTTCACTACTAGGACATGTAAAACTTAAAAGTGCATGTCCAACCTTTTAAATACATGGCACCTTGCCCTATGGGTTCTTTAGGACCTATGAGTCTGACAGTTTAAAACTACACACAGCCTGCAATGGCAGGCTTGAGACATGTTTAAAATTGCTACTTAATTGAGTGACACAATAAGTGCTGATGGCCCACCAGTAGCATTTAATTTACAGGCCCGGCTACATGTAGTACCACTTTACCAGGAACTTAAATGTAAATTAAATGTGCCAGTTGGGCGTAACCCAATTTTATCCTGTTTAAAGGGCAGCCCAATCACTTTACCACTGGTTAGCAGTGGTAAAGTGCGCAGAGTCCTAAAGCCAGCAAACGCTAATTCAGCAAATCAGGAGGGGTGAAGGCAGAACGTTTGGGGGTGACTCTGCAGAGAGGGCCAAGTCCAACAATTATTATTATTATAAATATTATTTATTAAGCAGAGGTGTGAAAAATTGATCAAGGGGACAATCATGTCATATTTTCCAGTCATAGTCCACATGGAGAAATGCCATATAAATAACCAAATTAGAATCATTGATATAGTCACGGTTACTATTAAAATCTACTGTGGATCTGTGCATTAGTGCTGAATGACCCTGATCTAAAGTATATACATGATTTAGTTCAAATCATTGTTAAAATATGCTTCTATAATGGTGGTCTATCTTGTAAGAAACAAAATGGACAGAAGATTGAAAAGCAACAGAAAAGAGCCTGGCAAGTGAATAAAAACTAAGAAATAGAACTTAGAGGAAAGAGGATATAGAAAAGAAGGCAAGCACTCCTGAAACAACCAAGCAAAATCTAAGGCAAAAGCAGTATGTCTATAGCCAAAGATGCAAAATCAGGCACAGATGTTTCTGGGCACAGTTAAAAACTGCAAAATCTTCTTACGGTGTGCAACAGCTCCACGGCTAGTTGTAAAGAAAGTACTGACCCAAAATAGTACTCTAGCATCCAGGTTGTGAGGCAGTAATGCAAAATGCGAAACTGATTACTAGAGAAGACTCAGTACTGATTAACCCCTGATAACCTTTTGACCATGCAAGGTGGTGGATATGATGTAGGAATAAAGGCTACCATCAGCCAAGGACCTCTTCTAAGTAGGAGACAGGAAACTTGCTCTGTGTCTGTTATAGTAAATTGGTACCAGGTGACTGGAGGCATGCCTTGTACTGATTTGGGCCTTGTAGAAAGAGCAAACTATTTAGTATTGATCCAATATTTAGTATCAGTCAATTGATGCTACTCAACCCCCTGCTGAAGGAAATGCACTTAGCGGATAGACCATTGGCCACCGAGTGAGATTTCTAAATTCCAAAGGCAGTGTGATTACCCCGTTGTAATCTTTGTAGTCTTGTTATATACAATGTGGAAGATGGTTCAGAGTCTAAAGCTCTAGCTGCTGACATCTTTCAGGCCATGCATATCACAATTTCAAACTCTAGAAAAGTACTCCAAGAGGTTCATCTTTTCAAAGTTCAATAAAGGAGCTAGCATTACATTAGATAATTGCAGCACATCTTACTACAGTGCTTAATAATGACAAAAGTGTGATTTGAGGCACATGTAAAAACACAATGCATTTAAAACAATCTTTTTGCTTCATTTTCCTAGTGTTTTGTTTTAATTTGTCGAGTGCAAAGCGATATGGCTTTGGTGTAGTTATGTGTTTGTGAAATTTCTCAAAACGTATGTGGCATTTAACAAAATTAATTTAATTGTCAGTATTGCCAGTGAAAATTGAACATGAAGGCCATCATGTGTGGCCAAACGTGGTGGCCACCTCTGGAGTGTAGAAAATAATGTCTTGCCCTCTTTGAACATTACGTTTATGCTTTACGATGGCTGCCACATTGTGTTTATAAAAAACTTTGCAGCCATCTTGTGTATATATATATGTTTTGTACTTCCAAGGTGGCAGCCACGTTGTGTCTGCATGGAGAAAAGGCTTCAACTTAGTGATCACCCAAACTCTGGATCCCCTAAAACCTTCATGTTCTCTTCTCTCAATGTGCTCTTTTCCTTGGTTCTCGCTTTGGTTCTCATGCACCAGTTACTAAGTTTGAGTAACTCATGTAATTCTGTGTAGCGTAATCATCAGAATTACCAAACAATTCTGCAAGATTATGCGGAATTATGCAAGAAGAGTAATTTTGTATTTAGTGCTACTTTCGTAGCCCAAAAATGCCCCTTCACATCCAAAATAGACCTGAGGATGCATTTTCCACTAAGAAATAGCAATTAATGTAACAGAACATAAATAGCAAACATGAGCAGCTGCTCACACTCTCTAAATATGCTCTGGCAGTTGGATTGTTTACCCTATATTACTCTTAATCCTGCAAGTAGGCATATCAAGGTATTATCAGTAATTGCAAGTTAAAGAGTAACGTAGAAGCACTGAAATTACTGCGATGTAATTGATATTATGCCCAGGCCTACCCGTTATCCTTGAAACAATGCACAAATCCATGGCTTCTCTAACACTATTTCCTCTCTCTCTCTCTCACCTCACATTCTCATCCCAAACTTCTAGTGCTGCTTCTCCCTCACTCTGTTTTCCCACGCTTCCTGTTAGATGGATCTTGAGTGGTTCTGTTCTTCCTCTGAATAATGCGTTGCCATGGTGGAGAGCAAACTTGCTCTACAGACTATGATCGATGGTTCTACTAAAGTTTCATTTGTTTCTAGGGAAATTTACGTTTTCATTCTTGGAAAGGACCACTATAGCCTTAGAGTCCATCTTAGCGGGCTTTACCGGCCGTTAAAGGCCCGTTCCAGCATTAAATGCCGAATGCAAGGGTCTTTAACAAGGGAGCGAGTCTTTAATGGCCAGGAGAGCCTGCTACAGAGGGCTCTAGGGCTATTCGAAAATTCCGCCCCTAGAGGGCAGAATGTTCTAAATAGTAATACAAAGGCCTCATGGAGCCCGAGAGGGTTGAAATCCCCTCGGGCTCCGTCAGGCCTTTGTTCACAGCAACATCAGGAACAAACATTGGAATGTTGATGCTCCAGGCTTCTAACAGCCATTAGAAGCCCGGAGCACCTTATTGTCTTCAATGGAGCGCTAAACATTCCAATGTTCTAAAATGAAAGAAAGACTAGAACAACTGATTAAAGATTCCTTAGTCTGAGTTACACCAGACATTTGTGTGAAGGGTGAAGCAATTTAAATAAAATGATTTTTGTTTCATAGAAGTAATTTTTTGTTAAAAAAAAAATTATTGATGTCATCTCCCCATGATTTTTTTCTGTCCTCATTTTAGACTAACCCTAGGGAGCTTGCACAGGTCGATCACATGATATACAAAGCTGGGTTTCTGGTGACTGCAGTGCAGGAGGGGCATATCATGGAACCCAATAAACATGCACAGGAGACAAACAAGCAAGCACGGGGTAAGGTGGCGCCAGTTCTCTCGGCATAGTTAAAAAAGAGCTGAAAACACCGCCTGGCATCTTTTACTCTGTGCCAGCCCTGAGGGGATGTGAACCCCATCTACACAGTCTTGCCAGGTGACAAGTCTGTTGTGAATTGTGTTAGTCCTGCCATGTCTTGTTTATCTAACGCGACAGCCCCACTATAGCTCAAATGTGGCTGGCCGCCATGCGGGCATTTGTGACTTTCTTGTACCGAGGCGGTTAAAGCTGTCATCGCCTCTGCACAATATGCTTTGCGCTTACACTTCTGCTTTTCACCAGACTACAGCTGAGGGTGGGAATTCCTCAGCCAATCAGAGACCTCTTTTTCCTTATCTACGGGAATCAGCCATCAGAGGGATACAGCCTTTTGTAGCAAGTGACTGCAGACAAAAATACACAAACATTTTAAAAAATCAAGCCATTCCGGCCAAACATGGTACTTTTCCAGTCAATCAGTAAGAAGAGAAATCTGTAAAATACTTGTGGGTAGAGCAACATCAAACTTACGGTGGCCACCTCCAACCCGGTCATTATAGATACTGTTTCTGGTTGTATGACACAACTACGCTTTCCTTTCCCACGTTTTTCTTAACAATGTGGGCGGAACAATGAATGCGTCTGAACCACACATTCCATTTACTATGCAAGTTGTTACAACGACTTGCCCTAGGGGGCACTGGACTTTGGAATAGTATAATTTACTATTCCAACTCCAGTCCCCGCAACAGAAGGGAAAGCGTTGGACTTTAAAGTCCAACACCGCTTAACCTAACGCATGTCATTGTAACGACGTGTTGTAAATGGAATGCGTGGTTCAGACTCGTTCGTTGTTCCGCCCGTGTTGCGAAGGCAATGCGTTGTTCGGCAGTTGTGGTTTTTGCTGTTTCTCACTGTTTCCAGTTCTTAACTTTCTGTGAAAGTCAAATGCATTCTGGGTGTTGTAGCCTTGTTTTGCTCCTCATGAACTGATTTGACTCAACACCAGGAACCAGTGATTTAGAGGTGAAAAGTTCAGGACTGGATACAGTTTAGATAATGACCTGGAGTGAGGTGCTCACCCTAAACCTACTACTTATTTCAGAGTATGGACATTTTACAGGCCAGCGTGAGCCTGTTGAGGTTTGCCTGTAGTTCATCCTAGAGTGTCTCTTCATAGGTTTCACCTTATACAAGGTGGGTGATCCTAACTGGTTTGTGACGTTCTCATCCATCCACCCCCTGCTTCTCAGCTCAGCACTAATATTTTTGCAACACACTGCAGTATACGCTGCACGGACATCTGCTTGTATGCGGTTTTTCTTTTGACCATGATTCCTGTCTTCCCTACCTGTCCATCTGGCATGTGCTTATGTCACTTCCTGAGTGAACGCGGCCACTCTTTCCTTCATTATGCAGCTTTAACGTTCTAGAAACATTATAAGAGAACCAGCCTTTAGCAGCCTGGAACACATCACATAAGCCAGTTACTTGATGGCTCTGCTGTTACTTGATGGTTGCAGTGGCCTGTGGTGTACTCTTCCACACCTAAGATGGAACCTCTGCTGCAGCATCCTTCTCTTCCAGATCGGACATCTTGAATGTTTGCTCTTTATCATGGCAGACCCTCAGGTTCATGAGCAGGTGCACCGAAGCACTGAGCCATACTTTCAGATTCTGCTTTACCCTGCCAGGCTTTCTGCAAGCAAATTCCACTTTGGATGTCTTAGTTGCTGTCAGCTCATCTGCGGGTTCATGCAAAATGCCTTAAATAGTACATGCCAATGGTCTTCTTTAGTGGCATGCAATAGTTCTTCCTCCAGAAGACATGGGGGCCTGAATCACAAACCCCTTTTTAGTCTTAAACATACTATTGTGACAGAAAATGGTTGGATCTTTATAAAATAATACTTATCACTTGTAAATCAATTTACAGTGAATTGTATCTCACAACTGCTTAAAATTATACAGGAGTAGCCCTACACAAAAGGTGGGGAGTCAACAGTTGAAGGGTGTGGCTTGCCTTATTCATTCCTGAGCACCGAAAAACACGTCAGATCACATGCTCCTCTCCAGCCCTGTCCCATGCTGGAAATAGTTGTAGATTAAAAACAGGCAAGGGTTGGAGTAAAGCCCTTTTCAGTGTGGAAGTCACTTATAGTTTAGTGGGTGTACGGTAAGGATGCCTCATTGAGGAAAAATGTTTTTGTCATGGATAAAAGATATGTGCAATTGCACAGTGCTGCTGCCCTTTTCCCCAATGTGGAGTAGAACTGTGTGTAAAATTACTCCTGGGTGAAACGCCCATGCCTAATATAAGTGACCTTCTGGTGCAGAATTACGATTCATTTTGTGGGTTTTCATGAAGGTGCAAGTGGGGTGTTTGCTCCATCGCAGCCTCACTGACGAAGGCAGATGTTATGTCTCCTGGATTTTCAAACAAAAAAGGTTTTCAGTTTTTTTCTTTAAAACCTAGAGCGATTTGTGATTCAGCAGAAAAACATTCATCTACTGAGTTACCAGGTGTGAAAGTCCACTAGATGCTGTCTTTTGATTTTAATACTCTAATTTGAAGTTTAAATACCTGTGTTTCTGAAATGTGTGGTCTTAAAAAGGAGGGCTGTGTTTGTGAACACCTTGGTGGATCAGACACATGGTCTTAGCACTCACCAGTGGTACCACCATCATCCAACGGAGTGTTTGCAGGTGGCTGTGGATGAGACACATGGTCTTAGCACTCACCAGTGGTGCCACCATCATCCAACGGAGTGTTTGCAGGTGGCTGTGGATGAGACACATGGTCTTAGCACTCACCAGTGGTGCCACCATCATCCAACGGAGTGTTTGCAGGTGGCTGTGGATGAGACACAGCATAGTTTGAGGCAATGCAAAATGTGCTGCCATTGGTTAAATGCCCACAGGTCTTAACAGGTGTCTTTCAGATGCACATTCATGATTTCAGTATTTGTGTGATCATGTCCATCACTCCCATGTCTTGATCCGGTATTAAGGTATCTTTCGCGTGTTTATTCATGGCGTAAGCAAGATGGAACGATGTTTGTAAAGTGTGAAAAGGGGAGATCTTTATCAAAAGCACCCCTAGATTGTTGGCTTATTTGTGCAGACAAAGCCTAATAAAACACAGATTTCAACAACATGGACTCAAAAAGCAAAAAAATATTTACCCTTTATGAATATCATCCTATAAGAATTCTAACATGCACTTAAAGAGCCTACAGTTTTAATTGGTATTTAGGAAACATTTCTAAAGTGCAATTCTGCCCCAAAAGAGCAGCAGAACGATGTACACACATCAGGACACAGGCAACATGTGAGGATAGAGAACATGGTAGGTAAATTTATAATATGGACTGAGGGCTAATGAATATATAGCATTATAGAAGGGATTCGAAATATAGCAGCACAGTGATGGAGGAATTGGGATGTACAGAAGGGGGTTGTTCTGGAGTCCCAGTCCATATGCAGACAAAGGGCCTAATTATGAGTTTGGCCGTCTTTTGGACTGCCAGACTCACGGTTGAGGTGCGGTGGCATTCGGGAACCGCCCCACCAGTGGTCCAACCCCCGTATTACAAGTATGGCGGTCGGACCGCCATAGGCCCGCCACAGCTGCCAAGGACCCGCGATCCTTGGTGGTGGAACGGCGGTCTGGGGAAGCAAAATGCTTGGTGCTGCCGCTACGGCACCGCCAAGCAAATTACAAGTTTCCCCACCACCAGCCTGTTCATGGAGGTGAGCCCGCATGCAGGGGTGCACAAGGTATGCCCCCCTGTGTGTATGCACCGCTGTTCCTGCACAGCATGAACTGCTCAGTCCATGCCATGCAGGAATGTGCATTGGAGGTCCTGTGGCAGTGAAGTATAAGGCTCACTTATGAGCCTTTAAACTGCACTGCCATGGTACAACCACACCGGCCGCCCACCACAGCACAAAATAATTGTAATCTGGTGGGTGGGCGCTGTTGAGCTTCAGCAGTGTCGGAGAGGGGCTGTGGCATGCCGCCCCGCTCCCACACCACCAGACTCATAATCAGGCCCAAAGTCTGCTTGTGAGTGCATTCTTTGAGAGTGGTTCAGATTTGCAGTCTGGCCAGGGACATTCTAGTTGTGTCTATCTCATGTTACGTTGAGTCTACGAGTGAGGTAGCCAGATTTACTCAAGTTGCGAGCGTCGTATATCACACAGTAGAATTTGGAGTGGATTCTGGAAGGGGTTGGGAGCCAATGCAGGCGGGGGAGATGTCCTTGAACTTTCTTTGTATGGCGTTTAGTCGAGCTGCTGCATCTCGATGGGCTTTGAATGACATCAATAAGGACTTTGGGACTCCAGTGAGAGGTGAGTTGCCTCAGTCATGGCAAGACAAGAGTCTGGACCATCAACCAGCAGTAAATAGGAGAAACAATGGACTGATCTTATGCAGGAATACTCTGGAGTCAGACTGTTTGTGCTTTGTTCTTGGTATGGAGATTGAAGGATAAGGCGGGGTCAATGAAAAAGCATAGACATTTTTGGGAGGATGGTAGATGCAGCCAATGTTATCGAACATCATATTTTTTAATGACTCAAGAATGGGGACGCATGAGGTTCTCCATTACGGTACTCAGTGTTTGTGGGGTTGAATTTCGGATAGATCTCTGGCATCTAGGTTTACATGGCAGCCAGGTAGGATCTCAGTATGAAAATGCTGGCTGACAACCCTATGGAATAGTAGGGTGTCATCAGCAATTTGTTGGACAGCAAGGTCTTGCTGGCCAAGGACTGTTCCCAGTGGCTCTTGAGCACCAGCACCAGCTATGCCAAGACTGGCATAATAAATTCCCTTAGCCTGCCAGTAGGTGGAGAGTAAGTATGGCTATATGTAAGAACTTAAAAGATCAAAATTACTGAGGAGGGCTGTTTATTAATGGTGTCTTTTCCAGGTGTAAGCTTTTTCCAGGGGCGTAGCTCGGTCAGTAAGATTGGGGGGGGAGCTTCAGATTCCCGCGACCATCATTCTAGCACATAATGTTAAAATACATTACAGGACAAGCAGGGTGCATGAGAGGGGCCTAAGGGGCAGTGGAAAGGGAGAGGAATGTGGATTGGTATGGGTACTAAGTGAGAGAAAGAGCAATATTTTGTGAAATAACCAACATTATTGAAGTCTTTTCACACAGAGTGAGAGAGCGAGGGTCTGTGTGTTTTTTATGAAATAATGGTGATGGCTGGGAAAACGGCGCACACTCAATACTGGTACAATTAAACACTCGTTATTTCAATGGACATATATTCCAATCGGTGCTCAGGAGGAGGGAGAGCCACCAAATCTTCCTCAATTGGAAAAGAAAACTTCTCCTCAATAATTCATAAATTCTCCAAGCACTCAATGAGTCAAAATGAGTATAGTTATTTGTAGAAATGTCCAATGTCTTTTATTCAGACATCCAGGCTTTCTTTTCACATTGCCTTTGTCAATAATGTTCTCCGTCACAAATATCACTCCTTGCCATCAATACAGCTCCTTGCCAACACGTGTTTCGTCTGTTTGTGGAAAACAAGACTTCATCAGGGCTGAAACATAAAGCAATGGCATCATAGGGAATGTGGGTAAGTCATGGGATCTAGGATTAGACCCATCTCCAAGGTATTTCACCCGAATCGTGCCATGCACATTTTTTACGTGTTTGAAGATCATAATATATCTTTAAAACCAATTATATATCTAAAGGAAAGGTGAGTATCAATAGAAGAAGTAAATAAGAGAGAAAAGAGATCATGGTCTGTGCGTTTTTGTCTGGATGTGTAAAAATTCCAGGTGAAATCCAACAGACACCTTACCATAACCAACTGAAAGCACCTGTACCCAACTATTTATAACAAAATACATTTATTAGGGGGGTGTAACACCCCACTGACGCTACGCCTCTGGCGTTTTCAATCTGATTTAACGAGAATCTTTGTGTATTTTACACAGTGCACTATTGCTGCTGCTGTATTTATGCAAACTGTATCACTGCTGACATTTCAGCTAGCACAGACATTCTCTCCTTCAAAAGAGGATCCACACAGACTCACTCTGCACACACGGAGCCTGCGGTCTCTTTCCATGAACCACATCACAAAGGAGCATCTTTTTCCTAATAGTGGCAGGAATCTGCGAGGGAGGAGGGAGGTGAAGGATGCTGCACATGTGGTACCCAGAGTGCTAAGGGTCGGCTCTGTATCCTGGCACACCCAGCAAGGAGCCTTCCATCAAAGTAAACAATGTTATCGCAGATTGTTTGCTTATTCTCCATGGTTTTCTTTCCACAAACAGCATGAAAAAGTTATCGGCATGCTGTCACTGAATAAATAAAATAGACATCTTGTATGTTTTTTTTAAAGTAATGTTTTTGTGTTACAAACTTCGCTCGTATCACACAAACCATTAATATATATATATATTTTTTTAAATTGAAGCAGTGCATTTAAGATAACGAATAACAGCCATAATGCACTTTTTAAGCATGTTAACTAAGTAACTTGGGGGCATATTAGCAAGGGCCATTATCTCCGCTTTTTTGGCTTTAAGAGCCAAAAAAGCGGAGATAATATTACCGCCCTATTACCAAGGCGGGTGCTAACATGCATTAACGCATGTTAGCACCCGTTTTCCCCACGCCTCGCTCTGCATCTCTAATGAGATGCAAAGTGGGCGTTCCTTCCCAGGATAACAGGAGAAATGTCGCTAACCGACATTTCTCCTATTATCAAGCTGCAGGCGAACATGCAGAGCGATTAGAAAAGTAGCGCTAACCGCGGTTAGCGCTACTTTTCTAACGCCTGCTCTCAGTATGACTTAGCCATGATATCCAATGGAAGGTGGATATCATGGCTGAGTCTGTCCTGCCCTATCAGCAAGCTATCGCCAAAAGTTGTGTGATTATCGCTGAATCGCACATTTGGCAGTTAGCGCTTGCAATTTTATCACTGTTGAGATGAGCGTTGCTAATAGCACGCTATCTCAGTGATAAAATTCAGCGTTAGTCTGGCGATAATTATCCTCGCGCTAAGCGCGCTGAGCGATAATTATCGCCGGACCTTAGTAATATGCCCCTTGCTTTTTGTTAAATGTTTTCACTTTGCTCGAGCATTAGATTCAGATATTAATTTGTGTGAAAGAGATTAATGTGATTGACAATATGTGAAATTGTACTGGGTGTGTGTGAGTGTGTATGTTGTGTGTGCAGGTAGGTATGTGTGCACGTCCCAGGAACAGGGAAGTGCATGGATACTTGGGCATTTTTGGGCTAACAAACACTCTAGGGCGGCCCTGAAAATGCTTACACACTGTGTGACCTTGGCACATATCTTCATGCCCTTGCAAATCACTGGATGTGATGAGTCTTGCTTACGAGTCTGGAGGAAATTGAGCTCAAATAGAGAACCCAGCAGAATCCAAATACGGTATTTGTTCTCTGGCATAAAGCTTGCCGCTCTAAGCTGTGAAAGCGCCGCTTTCTGTGTGTGAAACTAATTAGGCTGGAGGCGGAAAAGCTCTTTAAAATTCAGCCGTCGTGAAGATGGCGACGTAGCGTCGTCTCGTGCCAAGGTTCAGCACGCTGCCTGCGTCGCCGCGTCCTCCTCTTCCGCAGGCTGCGCCGCGGCACTGCACCGTGCTTACCGCCCAGGGGTGCATCACTCTTGGCACAGTTGTTAAGTGTGCACCGCTGAATCACAGATACAGAATGTCTCTTGTTTGTTAAAGCGTCGACTAAACTGTGATGCGCACACATTGTGAGTGAAGGGTTGGCTGTTGGTGCTGTAATCATGAAGAGCTGCGCTGGCTCAGCGCAGAGATGAGCCCTTCTTTTTATGCACGTGCAACAGGCCCGGTTCCAGGAATTTTGATCTGGACGGGCCAAGGGTTTGTTTGGGTGGGCCAATGTGGCTCCAATTTTTGTCAATTCTGTAATCCCAAGATTGACATCATATCTTCTTCCAAACAGGCCTACAGAGCATCTAGAGAGGTATTTTAGAGTAGCAGCTGAAGCCTATACTCAACAGCTCAACTCTTATAATTTCCAGAAGGCCAGGCTTTAGCACCAGCGCCAGGATTCCAAGCAGATTGTAATAGCAGTTTAAGGGTAAGGCGGTACCTGTTACCACACCTGAGCCTTGACATTTTGCACTAGGAAGACAGGCACTGGAAGCTTCACCAAGGCTCGAGCCTGAAGCCTGGCTCTGGCTCAGCTTGAGGTCCTGTTGGAACTTCGAGCCCATAATCAGCCGAGCTATTATGTACGTTCTGCATGCCACCCTCAATCTACCCAGGATGTGGCGTTTCAGCGAGAGCTTGCAACTTTGGAACTGGACAAGCTAGGTTTGAGTCATGGCGTTGACTCAACATTCTGTGATTCTGGGCAAATCTTAAGTGCCTAAAAGAAATGAATGTGACCTTGTATAATGTAACTGGTGTTCATGTGAAGCGCTTCAATATCTCCAGGTAGAGTTCACACCATATAAAAATCGCAGAAAACCTGGGAGGTAAAAACAAAGCATTAACATAGGAGAGACAAATAGCCATTTAGCGGCTGATTTGTACAAAGTGAAAACATAAAACCTGGATAAATTGCAGCATCTCCACTTAAATTGTGTGAGCTGGGGCAAATATTTTATTTCACCAAAACTCGATTTTCTCCATATTTGCGCATAAAAGCACATTCAAATACATGAATCTGAAAACCAACTATACAAAACCTATTGTGTTTCATTTAATAGACTAATGTTGCTCTATAATAATATGGGCCACATACAGGGTCCACGTGACAACTGTCTTGCCTGTTGGTTCACTAATAGCACTGTCACCAGTGTGAGGACGGGACAGGAATGACTGACTATAAAGCTCATGTTTAAAAACTATCACTTTTATCAAGTGCTTCTTAGTGCAGCGCTATATTGTGACATATTATGTCAAAGCTTCCTTCTGTTAAAGAAATACAGTCTCATCAAAATTTTAAAAAGTGTATCATATTTTACGTGATGTTTGTTGTATGGTTTACATAGCAAACATTTTTAGGGCTTGAATTGTGCATGGGCTCTAAGAGCCAAGCCAGAGCCTGAGCTCGGCTCTCCCTGTTAATTTGTTTGCTCGTCCACCTCTAACCCCAAAACTCAATTTCAATTTTAAAGACAGTGAAAACAACATTTCGATGTTCTGACGTTGATATTGATGAAGCACTTAGCAGGTGCCTTCTCCGTGGCCTCTCCTGGCCTCTTCTGCCGTGATTAGGTGGGCCAAAGGTCATGTTTCGGTGGGCCTGGCCCACCCGGCCCCCCTGCTAGAACTGGGCCTGACGTGCACTGATTAAAGTTAATACATATAGCTCAGAATTACAAAAAGACTGCAAAAAGCAGGTTAGAAGGGGTACATCTGAAGTGGTCTTTACTGGCTGGCTACATTGGATGAAACAAAACCATGTCTAGAAAAAGTTGGCTGGGTTTACTGAATCTACAAGTTGCCTACATTGGGTGTAGGTTCAGGTTGGCTACAGTGGATGAAGCTAAGCATTGAGTACTTTGGATGAATCCTACATGCTAGGGATATTGAATAAAGTAAGTGTATTTTATTGTAGCCTTAGAGCCCGCCGTAGCGGGCTCTAACGGCCATTTAAGGCCCGCTCCAGCGTTAAAGGCCCGAGAGGAAGGCCACTGGAGGGCAGAATGTTCTAATTTGTAAAACAAAGGCCTCACGGAGCCCGAGGGGGTTGAAATTCCCTCGGGCTCCGTGAGGCCTTTGTTCACTGCAACAGCTGTGAACAAACATTGAAATGTTGATGCTCTGGGCTTCTACCCGAAATTAGAAGCCCAGAGCATTCCATTGTCTTCAATAGAGCCCTCAACATTCCAATGTTTTAATATTTATGAAATCTTGCTTGTTTATGATGAATATCTTATTATTCTGCACTTGTATAATTTTCTCTGAAAATCAAATAAAAGTTGATTGATTGATTGTTTGAATAAAGTAAATGTGCCCCTAATGGATGAAGCTACAGGTTTGCCTTCCTGGATGACAGCGGATGAAGCTAGATGTTATCGGTAGCTTTGCATCACTGTATACAGTTACATGTTGGCCACGCTGAATGAGTTACGAGCTAGATGTATTGGAAAAAGTTGTGGTTCGGTTTAGTTGGATTATGCTACTAGTTGGCTAGATTGAAAGATGCTACATGTTGGTTGTAGCCGGATATTAATAAGGTTGGATGAACTGCAGGATAAATGGATTTACAAGCTTGTGAGAGTCAACTGTGTTTGATGACATGAGAACAGGTAGCCACTGGAGGTGAAATGGAGGAGTCGATAGTACAATGACCCGTTCTTGTAACAGGCGCAGTATTGCTGGAGACAGACTGACGGCCATATTTATCAAAATGTAACGCAGCACAGCAAGTCACCTTGCTGCGCTGCAGGGAAAGGGCAGGATTGCACTGTATTTATCACAATATCGCTCATTCCTGCCTTTTCCCACCGCTGGTGCTAAATGTGATGCCTAGTGCCAATGCAGGCCCCCTTGCACCATGGTGCAGAACGCAGCACACATAGAGAGAGGAAAAAGCGAGCAGAAATTAGATATTTCTCCTCATTATGCCTCCCCTCAGAAGGCATAGCATTTTGTCACATTCCCAGGTCTACCAGTAATGATAAATCTGGGAATGCGTCAAAATCCAAGTGTTTTGCATGGGAACAACCATGCTCCTTCCATTGAATGCCTCCATGGGGCTCAGTAACGCAACAGATTTGCGATTTGCTCTACGTTGCGTTACTCTGGATTTATTAAGCCACTCAGGGCCACGCAAGGTGACCATCCATGACTTGATAAATCGCATTTCAAGGGTTGCGTCGTTGTTGCACCATTGTGCAAAAGTGACTCAACCCTTGATAAATATGGCCCTAGGTGTGTGCCTAGAGGACTCATTAGCAAGTGGCTAACACCACTGACTCCATCCTCTCCAAATCCAGCTTCAACATCTACAAAGCCACCACGACCAGCACCCCTGCTGATCTGGATGACAAACTGAGCACCGGCTTCCAGCACACCTGCAGCCAGCTAACCATCACTATGGAGATGAATAAGTTACATATTCAGAATCTGGAACAAAATCCCTGCATTCATCAGGACCTCTCCAAACTTTCTCCAGTTTAGGAAACAGCTGAAAGCCCCCTCGTTTAAGGGACACCATAACGTAGTGAAGTACCAGTATATATCTACTTTCAGAAACCTGCTTCCCCTGCAATTAGTGGAGACTTGTTGGGACAAGCAAGCCAGGAGGGGGCCAAATGGATGTTTTAGCTCATCACATCCAATTTGCTTGATAGGTATTTCTTATATCCAAGCATGGTCATCCGTCTCATACAAATGTGTACCTTTTTCGGACACATCATTGTCTTACTAATTGACAATCTGAAAGATTGAAACAGGATAATCAAGAAAAAAGGTAACGCTGAAGTGAGAAAATAGCTCTTCTTTCTGGATCTGCAGTAGAATTGCAAGTTTTGCAAGCTTTGACCTGACCATCCATACACTAAATCTGGACCCTTTATCAAAATAGTTTCCACGTATCCTAGGCATGAAATAAGAGGTGTGTGTGTGCGGGGGGGACAAATGTTCACTGAAATATTCCGATTGTTTCGGGTTTTAAATCACTTTCTGAAGCAGTGCCAAGCTGTATTTGTTATTGCTTCACTGACCATGGCTCTACTCTCAAACCCATTCTGCCAAGATGCGTAAGGTGACAGAGTTCATTAGGGATTATGATGCCCTGTCAGTCAATTCAAGACCTCTGGGTTATGCACCAGACACAAAGCAAAGCATCAAGAAAGAGGAGAATGACAGGTGCCCAGACCAGGAAAGAACCTCACTTGAGCATCTGGATCATAGGAGTGCTTTGAACCAAAGCAGTTTGGTGAGTCCTAATCAAATTGGACACAGAATTTATTGTGTGGAAGGGGAAGAATTCATTTATTTTCTTCTAGATGTTGTGTGAGGATCAGCTAGATGGTAGACTTCAATGCAACACGCAGGATATAGAGTGGTTGTAGAAGGAAAATAATGTCGGAAAATGTGGACTGATGTCACCATAGGCTACTTAAAGGTAAGGCTGGTGCCGTAAATGGTTAGCTTGGCTTCTGTAGAGCACACTGAGGCTTGGCCACTGATATGCAAGTCACAAAAGCCTAGGAAACTAAGAGTGCCAAAGGGTGGCAGAGGGACAGATGAAATAATCTAGCATTGGAGCATGAAAAACAGCTTTTGCATTTGACTTGTGAGGGACTCCTAATAACCACTAGTGGAATTGCAGTTTTATGTAAGAATGTCAATGCTTTTGCATGTGACTCGATAGGGACAACTAGGGCCCGATTTTGAGTTTGGTGGTCCTGGAGCAAGTCGCCACGCCTCCGCCCCGCTCTAGGACCACCAAACCTATTTGGGCACTACCCACCAGATTATGACTTTCTCAGTCACTGGTGGCCGGTTCTTTGGCGTTACTACAGCAGTGCCTACGAAATAGGCACCACAATGGGAATATCAAAGGCAGTACTTGCACGGCATGGACTGGTGCAGTCCATGCCGTGCAGGTACTGGGGTGCATGCACACAGGGGGGCACACCATGTGCCCACCTGCATGCACCCCATGGCCCAGAGGCAACAAGGGGCCCTGTAGGGCTCCCTTTGTTTCCTCTCCACCACAGTTTTCATGGAGGAGGAACCGCCATGAATACCGTGGCGTAGAGAAAACTCATAATATACTTGGTGGAACTGTGGCATCCTGACAAGCATATTGCGGCCTCAAGACCGTCGCGCCACCGCCAGGGATCTCTGATAGCGGTTGCGGCGGTGCAATGGCGGTCCTACTGCCCAATTCGGAGTGGGGCAGTTGGACCGCCGGTGGGGAAGTGGCTGGAACACCTCCGCCACCACCCCCGCCAGACTCGTAATCAGGCCCCGAGTAATAATTAGTGGAACTGCAGCTTCATGTAAGAATTTCAATACTTTTGCATTTGGCTGTTGGCAACAAGGACTTGCATCTTCATGAATGAATATAAATGCTTTTGCATTTGACTTAGAGGGACACCTAGTAACGACTAGGGGAACTACAACTTCATGAAAGGGTTTCAATGCTTTAGCATTTGACTCGAGAGGGATATCTAGTGTGTGTGTGTGTGTGTGTGTGTGTGTGTGTGTGTGTGTGTATGTACTTAGAGCTATATAGATATATATACATGCATTTTTATGTTAAAAAGCCACATCCCCTCTACTTTGTGAAGGACATTTGAAGCAGGTGGATCAAACTTTAGTAACAACGTAAGCTATTACAGCTTTTTGGCAGTCTTGTTAAGCAGTTACTTCTGACTTGAGAGGGACATTTAGTAAAGTTCGGTGGGGCTGCAGTCTTGTCAAAGACTTCACACTGTCTTTTATGACTCAAAAAGGAAATCTAGTAATTTCTGAGGCACTGTAGTATGTGAAAGGGCAAACCGATTGACTTTGGCAATGCTTGTAGTACAATAAAATCAGATAACCTCTTAATATATGTGTAGGAGAGTAGGATCTGCTTCACAGGGGTACCCCCACTTTTTGCTGATACTTCACTGGTTTTCGACATTAGTCTGGCTGGGGCCCTGCTATTCAGAACCCCAGCCTAGCTGTTTCCTCTTTAAAAGGGTCTCCATGTGCCTTAGGCACATCACTGATTGGGATCTGGAGTGCCCTTGTAAGTCCCTAGTATATGGTATACTATGTACCAAGGGCATAGGTACCTCAGAGGCCTGCCAGGGGCTGCAGCATATATTATGCCACCCCTGGTAGGCCATCCAAACTGACACCACAGGTCTGCTACAGCAGCCTGGGTAAGGTGGTGCATGCACCCCTTGCTGTGGTATAGGTTACCTATATCACTAAATGCATACACACATATAAACCTATAAGTCACTCCTAAGGCAGGCCTTATCAATCCTAAAGGCAGAGTGCATGGTTCCTATGTGAGAGGGTGCCCCTGCATGAGCAGGGCCCCTCTGCAGCGTTCGGAGACCATCTCTGATGCTGTTTGTAGTGCAGCCTGACCATATACTCTTAAACGCATTATATCCTCGCGGTAAAATGCTAACTATGGAATGGCTGCACCGAAACATGTCGTGTTTGGTGTCAAACATCTTGGAATACTACCCCCCGCCAATTCTGGCGGCGGGGGTAGCATTCCACCCTTCTAGAGGGAAAGGCATGTTAACTCTGACGAGTCCGGTAACTTCTTTCCAGAGCCCTGGCATCACAAAATGGATGCTGCTGCCACAGACACGAGTCTGGCCTCCTGCTGCTGGACGAAACTCCGGCAGGGGAGGCCTGGACAATAGGTTTCCTGTCCCAGGGAGGTGTGACCACCTCCCCAGACAGGACAATGTGTATTGGGGCTGGGCGGGAGCACTTTCGGGTGCTTTGAAGTCCTGCACTGGGGGCACATTTGGTGTCCCTGTGCATACCCCAGTTCAAACCGGATCAGGGGCTTGCAGCCCCTGCTTTGGCGCGAACTGGACAAAGGGAAAGGGGTGTAGCCACCCCTCTGCCCTGACCCACCCATAGGTGGGGCCACAGAGTAGTCCATCCCCTATTTTTAGAATAAAGGTAGGAACCCAGTCCTTAGGACTTTAGATTATACCTGGACGAAACTCTGACACGGAATCCTGGACCTTCGACGCTCTACGACAAGATTAGAGGACTGAAGAATCTCCCTTGGAGTGACTCCCCTGCTTGGCAGGCACCAAAGAAGCATCTGTCCGGTTCGCATCACTGAAGCTCCCGTCGGACGCCGAAGTCATCGCATCACCAGAGGTGGATTCTCAGACTTCCCGAGGCTACCCTGAGTCCCCAGCAAAGCTGAGGCCCGTGGCTATCGTGGGTGACTTGAGACCGTGACCCCTGGACACCGAGCACATTTGCAAGTGCACCATCTTCTGGGTCTCCCAAGAAGTCGTGCTTTGGGCTCCGAGTAGCCCTAGCCTCCAGTACCACCTGCACCGAAGATCACTGGCCCCCACTCCACGAGTGTCCTGTAAGCCAGCTCCACGTGCGGCGTCACGAGGCTCCTTCGTGGTCGCTAGCCCGTTGGCTAGTAGCCCTTACCGAATGCCAATCTTTTCTTTACTTGGCAGTCTGGTTGCTCCAGGCCTGCCCTCACTTACCCTTGCTGGGTGAGTTCCCCAGACCTTGCTGGTCTGCACCATCGACGATCTTCAGCTACATCGAGACTTGCCGTTGCCAAGGCTTGTTGGGTCCAATCTGGTCGCCGACACCGCAGCACTCGACAGACATCGTGTACCAGCCCGAATCCTGCTCCTGGTCGCCGACAAAGCCTCCTGGACCTCGTGGCTGCAGAAACGAGACGACCGTCAACGCACCTGAAGCACTCGACAGCGGTGGGCATCTGTCCATCGCCGCCCTGGTCACTGGCTAGTGACCCAGACTCTGTCCCCTCTGCTTTCAGGTTCTTCAGAACTCCGATCCACTCTTGGATCCACCCGGACACTTTTCTCCTGGTCGCCAGCAGCACTTTGCAGCAGATCACCATAAGAACCGACGACGAAACCCGACCCCGAAAGGCACCTATGCACCCGGCTTCCCTGGGTGAGGTAACACGAGTACTCCGGTGCTCCCGTGGGTAGAGACTCTTCAAAGTCCTAGATCTCAAAGGGTTTTGTCCTAGTCCTCTTTAAAGTGTCCCTTTCCTCTATTTTCCCGATCCCGACTTTCTCCATAGAAGTTAACGGCGTATCGCGGTTGTGTATTTACACTGCACGCGTCTCCCGTGGGTCCCCTGTGTCACTACCTTGGGTGGTTCCTTGTGGTCCAAGCACTTCTAGAGGCTCTAGGCCTAGTGTCTAGTTCAGTCGTGGTTCGCATACCACTTTATTGGTATATGGTTTGGTACGCCCCTAGGGCCCAAACGTGTATTTGTGCTATTACTGTGATTTAAGATCTTATAACCTATGTACTTCGAACTCTAGCCTCATAAAGAGACTAGAGGGGTGTGTTTAGTAATAAATACATATATTTTGAATATATACCTGGTGTGGTGCTCTTTCATTTGGTCACTCAAGAGATTATAGACTGGTAAAACAAGCTGCTTTACATTCCTTCAAGACTTAGCCTGAAGGCTGCTCTCCATAGCTACCACTAGGATAGCTTTCAATAAGGTTGTCTTTAACCTACCTACCATAAGAGTCGATTTGGACTGGTGCAAGGTGCCCACTATAATTAGTGGACAGCATATGCCAGGCCAACTTCTCACATTGGTGTGCAGCGTGTGGGATTCCAGCTTGCTATTGTTTTACCAGATAATCTCAATTGAATTGATCAACTGAAAACCACTAAAGGTACCTAAGGTACATATAATTTAAGCTTAGAATATCAGTAAGTTCTACTGAACTTAGAGTTGTGTGTTAAGGGATAGCACAACCCTTTCTACAACTCAAGAGAGTTTAGTAGGCCACACTAGAGTAGGTAGTGCATACACCACACCACACTAGTAATGTCTTTAAAAGCAGGATCTAGAGATGCCCTGCAGGAAGCCATTGAGCTTCCCCCTCCAAGTATGACACACTCCCATTCTTGGAACTGAGAGCTTTGTGTAACGTGAGGAAATTAAGGACAGGCCAAAGTCCCACCACCCAACACCTCCAGGAGATGTTGGTGGCTTATGATCTTAGTAAGTCCTCAGAGACTGAAGGGGTAGGAGCAGAGGGTGGGCCAGCAGATGAGGAAGGGGCCAGGGGTACTACTACCCCCAGCCCCCCTCTGAAACTGACCAGGAGGGTGACAATGACCCTGACCTGGAAAACCCAATCCCTTCTGGGGAAGATGAAGATGAGGATCTGGAGAACCACACCTTTGTCCCCCAGGAAGGATTATGAGTGTGCTCAGAAAGTCTAGGTCTCCTTCTCAGGAGTCTAACCACTCTGGCACCTCAATAGGGAGCTCTGTTTCTTCTCACAGGAGGGAATCCTCTCATGAGAGAAGAAAGAGACTGGTACAGTATGAGGAAACTCAACTGGAGATCAGGAAGAAGCAATTGGCTTTAGATAGAGAATCCCTAGATCTCCTTAGGGAGAGAAGAAAGTTGGGACTAGAGTCCCATGGTGGCAGCCATGTCCCTAGAGATAGGGAAAGGTCCTATGACCATAGGAACCTGAGCAAGATTGTCCCTCCCTACCAGAGTGGGGATGATATCCACAAATGGATAACTGCTTTAGAGAGGGCCTGTAAAGTACAGAAGGTCCCTCAGGAGCAGTGGGCAGCAATCTTGTGGCTCTCCTTTGCTGACAAAGGTAGAGACAAGCTCCTCACTGTTAGAGAGGAGGATGCTGACAATTACAAGGTCTTGAAGAGTGCTCTTATTGATGGGTTTGGCCTAACCACTGAACAGTACAGGTTGAAGTTCAGAGACACCCAAAAAGCACAGACTCAAGACTGGGTAGACTATGTGGATTGTTCTGCCAAGGCTCTGGAAGGCTGGTTGATGGGCAGTAAGGTGTGTGACTTCTCAGGATTGTATAATCTGATAATGAGGGAGCAGATTCTTAATAACTGTCAAAACCAGCTGTTGCATCAGTACCTGGTTGACTCTGATCTGACCTCTCCCCAAGAATTGGGAAAGAAGGCAGACAAATGGGTCAGAACCAGGGTGAAGCAGAAGGTACAGAACCAAGGTGGGGAAACCAAGAAGCAAGATGCTAAGAACTCTGACAAGGGTGGGGAGAAGGGTAAAGATCAAAAGTCTTCATCAGGCCCCCAAAAATCTTCTTCTGGTGGGGATTCCCAGTCTACCAAGGGTAAAGGCCAAAGAAAACCATGGTGCAAGGTCTGTAAGCAAAAGACCCACTGGACCAGTGATTGCACCAAGTCCAAAGACTCCAGTCCAGCATCCACCAATGCCCCTAAGGCACCTGTTCCCCCTAGTACAGTTGGTGGAAGTGCTCCAGCAAAGGGTTTAGTAGGGTTCACCCTGGGAACTGAGTTGGGCTCTGACTTAGTCAGGGAACTGACTCAGGCTGTGTTAGTCTGTGATGGAGGCATGGATGTGACCTCCACTGTGAGTCCCAGTAATCTGGGCAAGTACAGACAACAGCCTTTAATCAATGGACGAGAGGCTTTGGCATTTAGGGACACAGGGGCAAGTGTCACAATGGTGACACAAGACCTTGTGCTACCTGGGCAAGTTATACTTGGTGAAATGTACCAAGTGACCAATGCTAGCAATGTCAGAACAGACCATACTCTGGCAGTTGTTAACTTCTCCTGGGGAGGGGTAACTGGCCTTAAGAAGGTTGTGGTGAGTGCAAACCTACCAGTCGAATGCTTGCTTGGCAATGACTTAGAGACTTCTGCTTGGGCAGAAGTGGAGCTCAGGACCCATGCAGAAATGCTGGGGATCCCTGCAGATGTGTTTGCTGTGACCAGGTCACAGGCTAAACTGTCTAAAACTGAACAGGCCTTGGATTCTGGAAGAATGGACCAAGTGCCTTCCAAGAGGAGGAGTAGTAGGGTTAAGGCAGTGCCTTCCCCCTTGGCTCAGGAGGAAGATCAGTCCCTTGAGGGGGATGATCTCAGCCCTGAAGAAGGAACTGTCCCAGAGGAACTTGAGCCTGACCAGGTTGAGTTCTTGGGGACAGGGGGACCTTCTAGGGCAGATCTGAGCCAGGAGCAGCAGAGCTGCCCCTCCCTTGAACCCCTCAGACAGCAAGCTGCTGCTGAGGCTGCTGGGAAAGCTAGTGGTCCCCATACAGTGTATTGGGATGATGGACTCCTGTACTCAGAGAGTAGAGACCCCAAGCCTGGTGCTACCAGGAGGTTGGTAATACCTTTGAAGTTCAGGGGCTTCCTATTGACCCTAGCCCATGATATTCCCTTAGCAGGACACCTGGGCCAGAACAAGACTTGGGACAGAATTGTCCCTCACTTTCACTGGCCCCACATGTCTGAAGACAGTAAGGAGTTTTGTCGCTCCTGTGTAACCTGCCAAGCCAGTGGCAAAGCAGGTGGCACTACAAAGGCCCCCTGATACCACTACCTGTGGTGGGGGTGCCCTTTGAGAGGGTAGGGATTGACATTGTTGGTCCCATGGATCCCCAAACAGCATCTGGGCACAGATTTATACTGGTGGTAGTGGATCATACCACCAGGTATCCAGAGGCTATACCCCTTAGGACCACTACAGCACCTGTGGTGGCAAGGGCCCTCCTGGGAATTTTCTCAAGAGTGGGCTTTCCTAAGGAGGTGGTATCAGACAGGGGTGCAAACTTCATGTCTGGGTACTTAAAGGCAATGTGGAAGGAGTGTGGAGTTACTTATAAGTTCACCACACCCTATCACCCACAATGCAATGGTTTAGTTGAGAGATTCAACAAAACCTTAAAGGGCATGATTAAAGGGCTCCCAGAAAAGCTTAGGCGTAGATGGGACATACTCTTGCCCTGCCTTTTATTCGCATATAGGGAGGTGCCTCAGAAGGGGGTTGGTTACAGCCCTTTTGAACTTCTGTTTGGCCACCCTGTGAGGGGTCCACTGTGCTTGGTGAAGGAAGGATGGGAGTTACCTCTCAAGCCCCCAAAGCAAGATATAGTGGACTATGTACTTGGTCTCCGCTCCAGGATGGCTGAGTACATGAAAAAGGCAACCAAAAACCTTGAGGCTAGCCAGGAACTTCAAAAGGCCTGGCATGACCAAAAGGCTGTCCTAACTGTTTACCAGCCAGGACAGAAGGTGTGGGTGTTGGAGCCAGTGGCCCCAGCAGCTCTCCAAGACAAATGGAGTGGACCCCACACTATTGTTGAGCAGAAGGGTGAGGTCACTTACTTAGTAGACCTGGGAACACCCAGGAGTCCCCACAGGGTTCTCCATGTCAACAGACTTAAGCCATATGTGGACAGGGCAGACATGGGCTTGCTCATGGCTACTGATGAAGGGCAGGAGGAAGAGAGTGACCCACTCCCTGACCTGCTCTCACAGAACCCTGACGATGGGTCAGTTGATGGTGTAGCCTTGGCAGGCAGCCTCACTACCCAGCAACAAACTGATTGCAGGCAAGTCCTCAATCAGTTTAGACATATGTTTTCTCTGACACCCAGTCAGACCACCTGGTGCACTCATGAAGTGGACACTGGGGACAGTCTGCCTATTAAAAACAAGGTTTATAGGCAACCTGACCATGTCAGGGACTGTATCAGGACTGAAGTCCAGAAGATGTTGGAATTGGGAGTGATTGAGCCCTCAGATAGCCCTTGGGCTAGTCCAGTAGTCCTAGTACCTAAACCTCACACCAGTGGTGGGAAAAGAGAGATGAGGTTTTGTGTAGACTACAGGGGCCTCAATGCAGTCACGAGGACTGATGCCCATCCAATACCCAGGGCAGATGAGCTCATAGATACTTTGGCCTCTGCCAAATATCTCAGCACATTTGACCTAACAGCTGGCTACTGGCAGATCAGACTAGCTGATGCTGCAAAGCCCAAAACAGCATTTTCAACCCCTAGTGGGCATTATCAATTTGTGGTGATGCCCTTTGGTCTGAAAAATGCACCTGCCACTTTCCAGAGGTTGGTGAACACAGTTCTCACAGGACTGGAGGCCTATAGTGCAGCTTATCTAGATGATATTGCTGTCTTTAGCTCCACCTGGGAGGATCACCTGGTCCACCTCAGGAATGTTTTACAGGCCCTGCAAAAGGCAGGCCTGACTATCAAGGCCACTAAGTGCCAGATAGGGCAGAGTCAGGTTGTGTACCTGGGCCACCTTGTGGGTGGAGGCCAGGTTCAACCTTTGCAGAGCAAGATCCAGACCATCATGGACTGGACTGCTCCAACTACCCAGACTCAGGTGAGAGCCTTCTTAGGCCTGACTGCGTACTATAGGAGATTTGTCAAGGGGTATGGATCAATAGTGACACCCTTGAATGACTTAACTTCTAAGAAAATGCCCAAAAGGTTCAGTGGACAGTTAGCTGTCAAAAGGCATTTGATGACCTCAAGCAGGCCATGTGCACTGCTCCAATTCTGCAGAGTCCTGATTACTCCAAGAAGTTCATTGTCCAAACAGATGCATCTGAATTGGGGGTAGGGGCTGTACTGTCACAATTGAATGAAGAAGGTCAGGATCAGCCAGTAGCTTTTATTAGCAGAAGGCTGACCCCTAGAGAGAAACGTTGGTCAGCCATAGAGAGGGAGGCCTTTGCTGTGGTCTGGGCTCTGAAGAAGTTGAGGCCATACTTGTTTGGTACACACTTCCTGGTTCAGACAGACCATAAGCCCCTCTTATGGCTAAAACAAATGAAGGGTGAAAACCCAAACTGCTTAGGTGGTCCATTTCCCTACAGGGGATGGACTTTACAGTGGAACATAGGCCTGGGAGTAACCATGCGAATGCAGATGGACTCTCTAGGTATTTCCACTTAGAACATGAAGACTTAACTGGGCAAGGTTAGTTTAATGTCCCTACGTTTGGGGGGTTGTGTAGGAGAGTAGGATCTGCTTCACAGGGGTACCCCCACTTTTTGCTGATACTTCACTGGTTTTCGACATTAGTCTGGCTGGGGCCCTGCTATTCAGAACCCCAGCCTAGCTGTTTCCTCTTTAAAAGGGTCTCCATGTGCCTTAGGCACATCACTGATTGGGATCTGGAGTGCCCTTGTAAGTCCCTAGTATATGGTATACTATGTACCAAGGGCATAGGTACCTCAGAGGCCTGCCAGGGGCTGCAGCATATATTATGCCACCCCTGGTAGGCCATCCAAACTGACACCACAGGTCTGCTACAGCAGCCTGGGTAAGGTGGTGCATGCACCCCTTGCTGTGGTATAGGTTACCTATATCACTAAATGCATACACACATATAAACCTATAAGTCACTCCTAAGGCAGGCCTTATCAATCCTAAAGGCAGAGTGCATGGTTCCTATGTGAGAGGGTGCCCCTGCATGAGCAGGGCCCCTCTGCAGCGTTCGGAGACCATCTCTGATGCTGTTTGTAGTGCAGCCTGACCATATACTCTTAAACGCATTATATCCTCGCGGTAAAATGCTAACTATGGAATGGCTGCACCGAAACATGTCGTGTTTGGTGTCAAACATCTTGGAATACTACCCCCCGCCAATTCTGGCGGCGGGGGTAGCATTCCACCCTTCTAGAGGGAAAGGCATGTTAACTCTGACGAGTCCGGTAACTTCTTTCCAGAGCCCTGGCATCACAAAATGGATGCTGCTGCCACAGACACGAGTCTGGCCTCCTGCTGCTGGACGAAACTCCGGCAGGGGAGGCCTGGACAATAGGTTTCCTGTCCCAGGGAGGTGTGACCACCTCCCCAGACAGGACAATGTGTATTGGGGCTGGGCGGGAGCACTTTCGGGTGCTTTGAAGTCCTGCACTGGGGGCACATTTGGTGTCCCTGTGCATACCCCAGTTCAAACCGGATCAGGGGCTTGCAGCCCCTGCTTTGGCGCGAACTGGACAAAGGGAAAGGGGTGTAGCCACCCCTCTGCCCTGACCCACCCATAGGTGGGGCCACAGAGTAGTCCATCCCCTATTTTTAGAATAAAGGTAGGAACCCAGTCCTTAGGACTTTAGATTATACCTGGACGAAACTCTGACACGGAATCCTGGACCTTCTACGCTCTACGACAAGATTAGAGGACTGAAGAATCTCCCTTGGGGTCAAGGAGTGACTCCCCTGCTTGGCAGGCACCAAAGAAGCATCTGTCCGGTTCGCATCACTGAAGCTCCCGTCGGACGCCGAAGTCATCGCATCACCAGAGGTGGATTCTCAGACTTCCCCGAGGCTACCCTGAGTCCCCAGCAAAGCTGAGGCCCGTGGCTATCGTGGGTGACTTGAGACCGTGACCCCTGGACACCGAGCACATTTGCAAGTGCACCATCTTCTGGGTCTCCCAAGAAGTCGTGCTTTGGGCTCCGAGTAGCCCTAGCCTCCAGTACCACCTGCACCGAAGATCACTGGCCCCCACTCCACGAGTGTCCTGTAAGCCAGCTCCACGTGCGGCGTCACGAGGCTCCTTCGCGGTCGCTAGCCCGTTGGCTAGTAGCCCTTACCGAAGGCCAATCTTTTCTTTGCTTGGCAGTCTGGTTGCTCCAGGCCTGCCCTCACTTACCCTTGCTGGGTGAGTTCCCCAGACCTTGCTGGTCTGCACCATCGACGATCTTCAGCTACATCGAGACTTGCCGTTGCCAAGGCTTGTTGGGTCCAATCTGGTCGCCGACACCGCAGCACTCGACAGACATCGTGTACCAGCCCGAATCCTGCTCCTGGTCGCCGACAACGCCTCCTGGACCTCGTGGCTGCAGAAACGAGACGACCGTCAACGCACCTGAAGCACTCGACAGCGGTGGGCATCTGTCCATCGCCTCCCTGGTCACTGGCTAGTGACCCAGACTCTGTCCCCTCTGCTTTCAGGTTCTTCAGAACTCCGATCCACTCTTGGATCCACCCGGACACTTTTCTCCTGGTCGCCAGCAGCACTTTGCAGCAGATCGCCATAAGAACCGACGACGAAACCCGACCCCGAAAGGCACCTATGCACCCGGCTTCCCTGGGTGAGGTAACACGAGTACTCCAGTGCTCCCGTGGGTAGAGACTCTTCAAAGTCCTAGATCTCAAAGGGTTTTGTCCTAGTCCTCTTTAAAGTGTCCCTTTCCTCTATTTTCCCGATCCCGACTTTCTCCATAGAAGTTAACGGCGTATCGCGGTTGTGTATTTACACTGCACGCGTCTCCCGTGGGTCCCCTGTGTCACTACCTTGGGTGTTTCCTTGTGGTCCAAGCACTTCTAGAGGCTCTAGGCCTAGTGTCTAGTTCAGTCGTGGTTCGCATACCACTTTATTGGTATATGGTTTGGTACGCCCCTAGGGCCCAAACGTGTATTTGTGCTATTACTGTGATTTAAGATCTTATAACCTATGTACTTCGAACTCTAGCCTCATAAAGAGACTAGAGGGGTGTGTTTAGTAATAAATACATATATTTTGAATATATACCTGGTGTGGTGCTCTTTCATTTGGTCACTCAAGAGATTATAGACTGGTAAAACAAGCTGCTTTACATTCCTTCAAGACTTAGCCTGAAGGCTGCTCTCCATAGCTACCACTAGGATAGCTTTCAATAAGGTTGTCTTTAACCTACCTACCATAAGAGTCGATTTGGACTGGTGCAAGGTGCCCACTATAATTAGTGGACAGCATATGCCAGGCCAACTTCTCACAATATACACCAACTATGCCACGTCACTGAAAATATATTTGGCCTGATAAAATATGTTATTCGGAATGTGTGTCCTAATAAACATATTTCACCCATTTGCAATTGCAATATAAAGATCAAATAAGATGGTATTACCATATTACAACCCACCTAATGTTAAAAAACTGCCTACTGAATGTTCCAAAGGCTTTACATTGAAAAACAACTCTTCTTGTGAAGCCCATGAATGTGTTTGTATCTAACTGGAAGCAGTGAGCCCCCTTTATCCTTGTTGCGGCCATGTACCCTATGTTATAACTCCTAAAACACTTGAAAAAAAAGACCATGGCATAAACCATGCCTACATATCCATAGAAAACAATCTGCTTTGCCTCTCTTTCCATATGGCCACTCTCCACACTCAACAGTGGTAATAAATAGCATATTACACCTGGTGCATCTGCTTATATGGGTATATATGAAAATGTAAACCACTATAATGAACCTGGTAATGTGCAGAATTGATTTAGCGGTCACTATGCGCGTGCCTCCTCACTCAGCAGACGTCATAAAGCCATGAAAAGGCCCTACATGAGTGGTATGTATGCAGACTATACATAGGATGAACAGCTCAATTAAACTTATAGGCTAACAGACGGGTGGAAAACGAGGACAAGCAAAGCAAGCAAAACTAGCTTACTTTTTTTTAAAATTCCGAACAGCTTAGAAAGTGAAGAATATTTTATTTGTTGTCGAGAACAGAGAGCTGGAAGTATTTCCAACAAACGTAGCTCAGAGCAAGTCAAGCTTTGATATGGAAGCAAGGAGACGGTCAAAGAGTCCCCACTGGGACGGAGAAGTAATTCCTTGAAATCAAAAGGAACGCTGGCTATCAGATGTGCCCACCCTGCTTCTGTCCTTTAAACAGACAAACCCCCCTCCCCCCTCCCCAATACAGCTAGAACCACCCCCTGCAGTAACAAGGACAGGCCAGATAGCCATCAGCCTGGAGCACTTGCTATCAGATGTACCACCTTGGAGGCGGCGTCGTACGCGCGTTTAACCCGGGGACTGAGAGAGAATGCACGAAAGTATGTTACAAGGAGATAACATAAGTTGAATTATAGTTCCAAAAGTGTCGTATTAAAATCGATTCAGATAACGGGCGCCGATAAGTAAGATAAAAAGTCCTTGAGAGGGAAACCGCGGCGGAATAACTTTATCACCTTGGGTGAAGCGGGCGATAAGGGCGTGACGAAATCTGTGCTAATGCAATCGGGAGGGCATTAAAAGAACTCGAAACGGAGCCCGGCGCCCAGGCATGTTCGGCTTGTAGCAGGCTGGGGAGGACGGTAAATAGCTCGGACGAGAATTAATGTTTCCATCGGAACGCCGAGGGATGGGTCTCACTTCATTACTGCCTGGCTTTGTTACAGTAAAGGAATTATCTGTGATTTATACCGGCGAGTGTGTAAAAATGCATTTTTATAGATGCGGTTACGGCAAAAGATAATAGAAAGGTATCCGTTTCTCATTATTATCCTGCTCGGCAGTAAATATTGACCGAGGTTGTGGGCTGCTGCAAGGCTCACGCGCGGGCAGGAACCGCGGGGGTGGGGGGGTCGGCCTGTGTGATGGAGATGGACCAAGACAGGCCTTGATTGTGGATTGGTTTTGGAAAGTGTGCTCATGAATGAATGGGTGATTGAGGTAGTACTGAAAGGGATCTAAGTGAAAATAAGAAAACCCTTTACCAGAAACCCATTATTTCGACCCCAATACCAAGAAACAAAGGCATCGGCCCAGATGACCAGCACCGCTGTCTGAAAGTCCCAGTGCCTGCATTATACAGAGAGTGGGCTTTGGGTCAGACCCCTTCAGCCATTAACCTATTTTGATCAACCTCTTTCAGCCACTGACTTGAGGCGCTGTCAATCACACCTTAGATCCGCCCAGAGGAGTATTTACCTCGCGCCACCATGCTGTTGGCTTTTTGGTGTAACACTCCACCTCCTGTAGAGTGCTTGCTTTGAAATGAATGAGGGTATATTTAATATTTAAAATTTATGCTCCACCATCCAATCGTTTGTCAAATACTATTCTTTGTCTGGTGCATGCTTTGTATACAGAAATCGATACTCTTTATCATACAAGGCATTTTTCAATAAGGCCTTCTAATAGCTTTTTGTCGATTACACCACCTGTTCCACGCTAACACCACCAATATCACAACCATAAGTGGCACATCATCACATATACCACACCACTCTCTGTACCAGCAGCACAATAGAATACCACGACAAATACCACACTACCCTGAATACCAGCAGTACCACCACAATCAATACCACACAACCACCACTGACAGTATAACAATCAATTTATTACTGTTGGACTTGGCCCTTTTTGCAGGGTCATCCCTGAACTTTTTGCCTTCCTCCTAGTCTTGTTTCGGACCTGGTGTTGGTGGTTTTAGGACTCTGGGCACTTTAGCACTGCTGTCCAGTGTAAAGTGCGTGTGCTCTCTGTGGTAAAGAGGGTAAGATTGGTCTACCCCTGTTTGGCGTATTTAATTTACCTGTCAGTCCCTTGTAAAATGGTATCTCAGATACCCAGGGCCAGTAAATTAAATGCTACTGGTGGGCTTGCAGCGCTGCTTGCGCCACCCACCAAAGTGGCCTTTCAAACCTGTCTCAGGCCTCTGCCATTGAAGGGCCTGTGCGCGCAGTGTTACTGCCGCTGTGACGTGGCACCTAAAGTGTGTGCCACGTCTGTGACCCCCCTTTTACTGCATGTCAGTCACCCCTAAGGTAGGCCCTAGCTAGCCCTATGGGCAGGGTGCATTGTAGGTAAAAGGTAGGACATGAACCTTAAGTGTGTGACATGTCCTGGTAGTGACAAACAGCCATTTTGGTTTCTCACTGCTGTGAGGCTGCCCTCTCGTAGGAATGTATTGGGTATTCCCTGATAAGTGGTTGAGTGGTAATTCCTGATATGAGAGGAGCAGCGTGGTCAAGTTTGGTATGTTTGGAATAGTGATAATAAATGCTGCGTAATGGTGTGCGCAGATTTATGATCACTATTTTAGAAATGCCACTTTTAGAAGTTGGCATTTCTGTGTGCTATGTGTCTGCCTGCCTGATGTGTATTGCATGTCTGGCTCTGGAGTGACAGGGGCTGGTGAGATGTGTGGCTCCAGGGAGGGCAGGGTGATCAGCGCTAGGCTGAATGGGCAGATCTGCATTTGGAGTAGTGGGAGGAGTAGCCCCTGACCCTGAATAGGTCTGTGCCTGCCTGGGTGAATGCTGGCTCCGGCCCCCTGTGGTGTGTCTGATGACAGAGCCCAACCTGACAAAGGAGGGTGTGACAACTGTACACAAAATGTTCCAGTACCCCCCAGAACCAGTTGAGACTGGTTCCCCAAGCCCTGTGCCAGGGCAGAACAAAGGGAAAATGTAATATAAATATTGGGGCTGTGACCCCATGTTTCTTGTGCTGTCTTGGGTGCTGTTTTGTACCTGCTGGGCCCCAGGAGGAACCGCCACAAGGGATTGCCCCTCTGCTGGAGGTCCCTGTGAGCTGGCCTGCCTGGGCCCAGCTTTGCTCCAGCTCTGCCTCCCTGGACTGAGACCTAGCGCCTCGGGATCGCTACATCCTAATTGCTGGTGTGAGGACGGGAGGAGTGCTTATGCCCTGCAGCGCTGGGCTGCAACTTGTTCAGAGGGAATCCCGGCGTGGGGATTCCCCCGTGTTGCCTGGAGGTAAAGCGGGAGCCTACCCCGCATTGGTGTGCTCCCCAGGGTGCGTGCTGTCAGAGTACAGCTGGCACCCACCCCGCATTTCGGGTGCTGCACAAGTGGAGCGGGAGCCTACCCTGCGTTTTCGGTGACCGGAGAAGAAGAAGAGCTGTGACCCGGAAGCCAGGCAAGCTGCCTGGCTGTAGGCGGGGCTAGGAAGAAGAGGTGCCGGCCGGAAGACAGGAGGAGTGTGCTTGTAGGAGGGCCGGAGCCTACCCCGCCTCCGTGAGCGCAAGCGGAGAGGGCCGCAGAACTTCCATTCCAGCGGGAGCCCACCCAGCGTATTACCGCCCGAAGAGTCGGGAGCCTTGCGGGCTCCTTTCCGCCCCCCGTCTCGTGGAGAGAGAGAGGCAGGTCCCTGAAGGCCGGAGGGGTGAGAAGAGGCCCCGGGAGTGGGGCCGGCCGAGGCTCACTGTCGGTGCCTGAAAACCTTCCGCGAGGAGACCGGAGGAGTCCCCGAACAGCCCCGGTGAGTGGGGGCTGAACTTAGAGCATTGTGGGTGCTCCCAGGGCACGGTGGGTGCCAGTGTTTGTTGCTCTGCCACAGCTGCACTGCGAGAGCGCGGGCAGCTGCACCGAAGGGGCTGTTGTATTTAGAAGTCCCGGAGTGGGGCTTCCAAGGCACGGTTGGTGCCAGTGCTTGTTCTCCACAGCTGCACCGCAGGAGCGAGGGCAGCTGCAACATGGGGGCATTTCCTTTCATCACGAGGAAGGGGTGAGACGCACCCTCGCTCCCAGTGCATTGCGCACATCTTTTCTGCTGCATTGGCAGCCGGAGGGCCTGGTGGGAGGCCCAGTGATTATTGCGCCCTGACTTTTGGGACAGAGGGCATTTAGGCCCCAGAGAAGGCCAGTTGGCCTGGGGTCCTCTTGGTGATATTGGTAGTGCGCAAGGCCCTACGAGGATGCATAATATGTTTATGCCTGAAGGTAATGTATGCACCTAGGGAGTGTTACTACGGTGCACTTCTAAATGTGATTTATGCCAAATGTCATGCTATGATGTTTAATGCCTAATGTGATGCAGACATAATGCGTTTATGTTGCTTGCGATGATGCTGAGTACAGTATTTTACCAGTAGTTACTGGTTGTTTTATATTTGCTACTTGTGCTTTCTAATGGTTCTGACAGCGGCCCGATTGGCCCTGTCATGTATATAATCCCCTGTAAATCACTACCTGGTGCCAGTTGGCACAGTGTATATGTGTGGTTATGATTTAATGTGTTTATGATAATTTAAAGGCTATTTTTGATATAACCTTGTGTGGAGTTTCTTTTGTAGGGTGCCTAGTGTGTTGCTGCTGTGTGAGTGTGTTGCGCAAACGCTTTACACATTGCCTCTGGGATAAGCCTGACTGCTCGTGCCAAGTTACCAAGGGGGTGAGCAGGGGTTATCTTCAGTGTGTAACTCCCTTGTCCTGGCTAGAGTGGTGGTTTCTGCCTGGCTTGGACGCCTGCCCTAGCCAACCAGAAATCCCATTTCTAACAATTACCATAAGGTGCTCCCCTACAAGCAGTACCTTAGCAGGTATTCCCTATGTACCTATAGTTGTGAGAGGATTTTCAGTAGTAGTATGTACTACACTTGCACACCTGTGTTTAGTTAAAAAATATTATTGAATTTTACGTCGTTCTGACATAAATCGAAATATTTAACATGAACATACATCGAAGTTTTGGCATGGGATTTCTTACACTTTGCATTTCAAGACATCCCCCAAGCACGATTCATAAAAACATCACAATAATAATACACAATATTAAAAATTGGTAAAAATCAATCAAGAATATATTTAACAGGAATGTCGACACTGCATTTCAGCAGGTTCCAAGGGTCACCCCACCTTCTTCAGGACATATATAATGATAAAAAAATTGTTGCACTGTTAAATACAAAAAAAACCACCAAAAACACAGGTATGAGTGTGCAGCACCTCTCAATAAAAAAGAGATTTTTTGATCATTTGTTTTTTTAATATTGTGTGTTATTTTTGTGATGTTTTTATGAATTGTGATTTGGGGGTGTCTCGAAATACAAACTGTTGTGAGAAATCCCATGCTAATAGCTTTGATGTAAGATGATGTTAAATATTAAAATTCATGTCCAAACAAAGTAAAATTTGTGAAAAGTTTATAATAAACGAGGTAATATTTTTGCAAGTGCAGTACATATTACTACTGAAAATCCTCTAACAACTAAAAGTACACAGGGATTACCTTCTAGTCTCAATGTATAGCTATAAGGGGAGCATTTTTTGGTAACAGGTTTAATGAACCCTGTTCCCTTCGGCTGTTTGAAGGGTTACTCTCCAAATTTGTGAATATAACCACAAGGACTACTTCCATACGGCTATCCATCCCACCACAAATCCCATTAGCAGTACCACCAGTGCCACTATCAATACCAATACCAAACAAGCATTGGCATAGCCAATAGGTCTCGTCTTTGGGACCTTATAAGTGTTTAGCCATGCGACAGTTGATGTTGTTGCACCAAGGATATTGTGCTGGATAACTAAACACTTATAAGGTTCCAAAGGCGAGACCTATTGGCTATGCCAATGCTTGTTTTAAGGAGCTGCACTAATAGCTAACACTTATAAGGTCCCAGAGGCGAGACCTATTGGCTATGCCAATGCTTGTTTAGAACTGCCGGTGCTGAGCTCCGGCAGAACCCGGCCCACTTGAAGCCCTGGGGTTAACCAATGCTACCAAGTCTCAGTCCGTCTCTGACGTACAAAGACTCCCTCTCACACCAGGCATTGTAAGCGAGACATTCTTTAATAGTTTGCTCAGCGCTGAAAGTTTACATTTCTATTTCAGCATGAATATCGTTGGTAATCTCTTCCCGTATCTTCAGAACCAGCACCCGTGTGATGTCGTTGTTTTTAGCCTCTTCACGTGATCTCTGTCGCAATCATACACATCTGTGTCTCGAGTGTGTGTGGACAGCTTCATGCACTCTGGGCTGCTGGAGGATCTTGCTTATGCCACGTGTAGATCCGGTCAAAGCGCTGCATCTGAAGGGAAGAGGTACACAGAAGTGACGAGGGGAGGATGTCACTTTATATAATGTATTTGCTTGTATAGTGCTTATTCCGTTTAATACATCTTTAAAGCGCTGCAACGCAACTGAAGAGAGAATGACAGGGCATGGGGGAGAGGGAATACTCTAGGAAATTGGAGTGAGGGAAAGAGGGAACATGATGCTACATCACACTGCTTGCTTGGCTAGTGTTTAACCCTAAGCTGCTCCAGAGCATCTAGAGGGACAACAGCTGAAAGGAGGGGACCCTAGAGAAAGGAAGGCAAGGACGGAGGATTTGCCTTGTTATACTGCTTCCTGGTAAGTGCAGCGCTTATGTCAACCCTATGTGGCTTCGCGGCTCAGACCGGAACAGGGGAAGAAAGGCAGGGGACATTAAATACAAGAAAGTGGGCATGAGTTACAGAAAGATCTCGGAAACAGGAACTGTAACCTGCGGAGTTGTTTTACAAGACTACAGGATTGGGTGAAAGGCGGAGTCCGCTATGTCCGTGAACTGGAAATTCCACACGGATGTTGGCAGTGTACTCGGCTTCAAAGCACTACAGTCTAGAAGAAGTAACATAGCAGCAGCTCTGCATGGACGAGGAGAGGGTAAAGAACGTGCACTGCTGCAGGTTTGGGGGTGCACACCTTGTCAGTGCCCCCGCCCCCTAGTGTCCAGCGCTCTCCTGCCTGCAGTCATTGATTCTCCTGGCGGTATATTAAAGAGCGTTTAGCCGCGAAGAGTGAAGCTACGGAATAAAATTCCAGTCACTGAGAGGATAAAACGTGTACTGGCTAATAACGGATTCAGTTGCCAATAGTGTAAAGTGTTTCGTCCAGGAATTAAAGCTCCATTTTCTAGTACTTTAAGCGCTACGGGCAGTAGATGGTGTAGAGACGGCGAGCGAGCTGAAAGAAAACAACAAGCCCGGGAGTGGTGCGTGCGCGCGCCCGTGTGCACGGTGCTGCACGCGAAAAAGAGATGGCACACTGCGTGCACTAAGTGGGCCGTAAAAAAAAAAAACACAAGCACTCGTTTTTTCAGACTCAAGATACAATGAAAAAGTGGCAAAAAGTAAATTTATTGCAGAAGTGCTATAGCGGGAAAGTTGGAGACGGAGCAAAAGTGCAAGCTAAGCAGTTAAGAAGGGGGAAAAAAAGGGAAAATAAAAACAGCTGTTTTAAAGCACTCGTGCTTGTGCTAGCTTGCCCCTAGCGGGAGCGGGAGCAGCGGCGCGCGGCCATGCTAATTAAAAAAATATGGTCGGCGCGCCGCTGCTCGCTTCCGCAAGGTGGATGCCACCACAAGCACGAGTGTGCTTGAAAAGGAGATGACCAATTTCTAAAGGTCATCTCCTAGGACAGCGCAAGCGCGCTGCCTAGGCGAGACCTAAAAACCACCACCTCAAACACTATCATTACCAATACCAACATCATCAATACCACACCAGCACCACCAATACACGCACTGACTCTACCACATTACCAAAAACACCACCATTACCAGGCCACTACAATAATACTACTACCACCAATACCACATCACAGACACCACAACTTTCACTAACAAGCATTGGTAAAGTCAGTAGTTCTGGCTTTAAAGTTCTAATGCAAGAAAAAAAATCTATCGTACATGCCGGTGTTTTCTTTTATTGTCATATAAGACCCAGACCTATTGGCTTTGTCAAAGCATATTTATTTGTTTTAGCATGGATCCTATTCTTTGGTGGGGGGCCTTTCAATCCTCTTTCTTAGCCATTTATGTGGTGGAGATTTGTTGGAGTGTGTTTGGGGGGCAGACCTCCAAACATACATTGCAATGGTTTCTTGGGGCATCAATCAGTGGTACTTAGTGGTAGCTGATGCATCCCCTTGCAACCAAGCAACCTGCTCTTAGACACCTAGGAATTTTTACTTTCTAATTATTTCTTTGGGATGTTAAAATAGTGCTGCCATGGCCACTAGGTACAATGGAGGGGTCTACAGATGCATGAGTCATACATGCCAATAGACCTGATTCAGGCAGAAGACTCCACATTTTTGAAGACACAAATGACTATACTTTGGCTATCCCCTGCCGGAAATTGCATCTCCTTCAATAGAAGTCAAAGGGGGAAATACATTCTCATGATTATGTTTTTATATCACCCACTCTCCTCTTCTAAGATGTCAGCATGTACAATGAATAGATGTTTATAAAAGCCCCACAATAACCCAACACATCGTGCAGAACGCATTGACAACGAGACGAGAAGGGAGGGGGAGCTGTGTGATGAAACTACTACTAACTTTTTAGAATAATCCATCCTTTAGTTTTTGCTAGTTTGTGTGTTTTAACCTATTATTAACCTCAACTTCTGAACAATTTTAGCTATCGCTCCTCAATAACTATTGATTAAAATAGGAATAATGTAGGAGCACCAGATCCAAAGGTCAAGTGATGTCATTGGGTAAAAAGGCATGCTACCTCACTCATGCACCCCATGGTAGTGTGGACTTGTCACCACTAGTGATTTCCTATGCAGAGGAAGACCATGAGCTGGCAAACATTCGACTTGTGTAATAATGACCCCATTTTGGGAAATGGCCAGACCTAGTCACATTACACTACTTTACACTGAATAGGAATATTAGCAGGGAGGTGCACAATATTTAAGTATAACGGGCCATATTTATGACCCGGTATGCATCATGTTTGCACTACACAACGTAGTACATGTGCGATTCAAACCTTAAGTGAGAATTATGAAGGCACGCAAGGTCACTTTGTGTGGCCCTGAGTGGCTCCATAAGTCTGGAGTAAAGCAACGGAGCGCAAATCGCTGTGTTGCCTTATTCTGCCCTGGGAAGGCGTTCCATGGGTGTTCCCAGGCAACTCCCACGGATTTTGACGCATTCCAAGATTGACCAAAATTGGTAAACCTGGGAATGCACCAAAAAGATATGACTTCCTGGGAAAGGTGTAAGAAGGAGATATATCTTTATTTCTCCTTGGTGCTTCCTCTTTCTATGAGTGCTGCATTCTGCAACACACAGAGATAGAGGAGTATGCCTCCCAGGATTGTTTTTGTGCAGGAAGAGGCATCTTCCTGCACAAAAATAATCCTGCATGCAACAGAGGCACCTTGCACCATGGTGCAAGGGTGCCTGCATTGGTTCTAGGCTGCCATAAGGGCCCCATCCCAGAGGAAAAGGCAGGAATGTGCCATATTGACTTAAATACAGCACATTCCTGCCCTTTCCCTGTCACTTAGTGCAGCGCAGCAAGGTGACTTGCTGCGCTGCGTGACAAGTTCGTAAATCTACTCCAATGTTTATTAGTAGAATTAGTGATGGGAAGAAAACATTCATGACCACCAAATACTTTGTTTACCTTTTTGATTCCCATCCTCGTGAGTTGTTGTATCTCTAATCTATCACTGTTTAGCACACTGTGCAAATGTGTGCTTTACAATTAATGCTGTGTGTTTTTGACTGCGGAGAAGTAATACAGTATTATTGCAAGTTGGAAGTATTATGTGATATGGCTGGTGGGCCTTATCATGTAATACTAAAACAATGCACAAGAGTGGACCTCAGATTCGCCCTTAGCAGCTTTAGCTCAGTCCGGGTAGTGTGGCACAGAGCAGTCAGGGGTCCTCAGAGGAACACGAGTTAAGCATGTCACAGCACCAGCATTGACAATAACTAAGTGTCAAAACTCAAAAGAAATTCAACACCAATTTATAAAAATAGAGCGTATTTAGTATATAACTATAGACGCCAAAAAAACTTTGTATCATATCTACAACCAGAGTTGTGGATTTTTAAAGCGTTTAAAAATAAACTCAGAAAAACTGTCAAACTGGTCCCATAGAAGTCAAAGGGGGAAAATACAGGTGACACTCGGTTACAATGCAAGGTGACTTCAAACAAACCCTCTTGTGAATAAGGTCATGCAGGTCTCTAGATCAAGTTCCAACAGTTGTTATTTGGTTATCTTGCCCAGGAAGTCCGGGTGCAGAGGTGACTTGGCTGTCCTTGGTACTGAACGGGATCCGTGGGAGCTGTCAAATTTGCAGCATTTGACAAAACCACACTTGCAGACGGAGTTGCACTCTACCCTTGGAGAGTAGGGGCCTTTGGTGTCCTAGGACCCTGGTCACACAGCTGGATTTCTTCTACCTTGCTCGGCAGCTCCAGGTGCAGAGGTAGCTGGCAGCTCTCAATCAACGGGGCAGGTCTCGCCAAAGATGCTTTACCACACACTTGATGACACCACCATCAGGATGCAGGGACACAGCAGTTGGGTTGCTGCCCACGTCGGCCACTGCTAATGTGATTTGCTCTCTGGCTGGTGAAGTCACTTCAAGGGTTGATTACCGGGCTGGCGACCAACAAGCCTTGGAAAAGTAATCCACAGGAACTTTGGCAGCAAGAGGGTGACAGGAGTGGAGTAGCGGCTTGAAGCTTAATGAAAGCTTAGCTACCACCCTAGGCTCACAGGGCACCACTTGTCTTTGGGCTCACTCTTGACAGGCCCAACGGGTCGCAATTCTTGTCACACAGCATGTCGATTTTCCTGCAGCTTGCAAGGGACTGGTCCCACCAGTCCAGGGGAGTCTGCCTTGGTATGTTGGGTCCACTGGAGTACCTCTTGCTGGAAGAAATGAACTTTTGTCATGGACACATGTCGAACACACGGTTCCAGTATATGGTCTCTTCAGGGCACTTAGGTGTCCTATCTTCGACTGCGGCAGAGTCCAAAGTCCTGTTGTTGACAATGGCATCTTTTTTGTGCCTCTTCTCGGATTCAAAGTCAGAACTGAGGTTTTGGTGTCAGGGGAGCCCCTTAAATCCAAGTTTAGGGGGGCATTGAAGGTGTGAGGGTCAGTGGCCATTGGGCTACTGGTCCCTGCAGCAAACCTGCCCCGTAGTGACAACATCCTATGGGTGTATGTCACTGTGCTACCCAGAACACACTATTCCAGGGTATGCCAAAATGGCAGAACCGTTCCTTGGCTGTACAGACCTCCTAGCCCACCCTAAAGGTGTTGCTAGGCTTTGGAGGTGTACGCCTCGTGAATCACTAATTTTCCCACCTGCCTGTGCTGCAGGCACAGAAAGGGCTTGGTTCTCGAGTGGGGCACAAGGTAATTGCACATCAAGGGTGGTGAAAGCCTTGATGACCGTAAACACTAGCCATCCTGGGAGGAAAGAGGTGTGATCTCCTTCCTGCCCTGCCTTTGTGTCTGTCCTGGGTAAGTGCTAGCACATCCCACCAGGAGGGCAGACCCTTGTCTTGGCGGAAAATGGCTCAGGGAAGCCCGCCAAGGCACTGGAGCACTAAACCTTAGGTGGGCACCCACTCAGGGTGGCACCTACATGCATGCCAGCTCACCCTCGAATCGTGTTGGGGGTGAAAAAGCACCGTGTTTGAGTCCAAACATGACACAATTCGGTGGTACCATAATGGAGCTGGCTAGCTCAAGTTTGCTGGGTAACCAGCACATGTTACTCTATGGACGACCGGTTACTTACAGTAATCCTTGCTTTACAGGGTTAATGTAGGGATATATATGTCTGAACATGTATATCCACACTTTTCATATAATGCACCCTATCTCCTGGGCTATAGGAGGCCTACCTTAGAGGTGACATACTTACATTAAGTCAGTAATAGTGACTCTGCAGCACGTGGTGTGTGCAGGGCCTCTCTCAAGCAGACAGGCTGCTTGTGCAGGCTGCAATTGCAGACATGCAGACACACTTTTACTTGGGTCACACAGTACACAATACAGTGCTGCAGTCCTAGTGACCCCTTTACCACCCTTGCCCTGGGTACCACAGGTATCATATACTAGGGACTTATAGTGGTGGCAAAGTACCTTGCCAATTAGGTGTACAGACTCACATTACTTCAGGGAAAAGAGCAATGGCACATTGGCCTGGTTGGCAGGTCCCAGTACACAATCAGGGTCAAAAACCAGCATCTAGGAGTTCAAATGGGGGCAAAAAGTGGGGGGAAATCTGCAAAGAAGCCCAGTTTGCTACAAGTATATAGGTTCTTGTGTTTCACTCTATATTTCAAGGTACACTGTATGAACATATTCACCTGGTATTGGTTAGCATGTGTAATTTGAACACCAAAAGAGAATTATGTTTTTGTCCTGACGTTATAAATGTTCACTAAACCCAACACCACATTTGAATCTTGCTTATCCTCTGCTGTGTGAGAAGTGGAAAACCAAAATTGTTTTTCATTACTCTTACTTCACAGAAACAATCAATCCTTCCCCCAACTTCCCCCACTGAAGGGAGTGGGAAAAGCAGCTGCTCCCCACCATGGATTTTTAGAGACCCAAAGGAGAGGGTTGAACGAGAAGCCACAAGCTTTCACCTCATCGGCCTTCCCACCCTAAATTCCCCAAAGAACTGCGGGAGGTGGCAGGTTATGCCATGATGTCCCACCTGCTGTCTGCCCTGCCTCTTACTTGCCTATACAGTACTGTAAGAGACAGCGGATCACAAACACTTTCAGCAGCGACTCTTACACAGCTGCTGCTAGGGCTGGGCATGTGCTAAGGGACCTACCTATGAGACATTAATCGCATGAAAGGAATGGCGGGGGATGTGGATGCTGAAACAACCACCCTCTACCAGTCTAGGTGGGCTTACGGTCAGGGTGTACGAGTACTCGTAAGTATATCGGGCGTGTCTGTTCTCTAAATTCATCTGACACGTATCATATGCATGGTCTTATCGAACAGGGGTAGTGTATGGGTCTCCACTGCCGTCATCTTCGCCAGTCCCAGTAATTCCCACAGTTTGTGAAGCCAGTCTAACTGTGTTGGGATTGCATCTGAGCCCCAGCGGGAAAGTAAGGTCTGTTTGGCGGCTCCCAGTGCAAGAGTAATGGCACAACCTTTTACAGATTTCAGGGGGTATGTCAAGGGGTTCAGGAGTCCCAGCAAAATGTAGCTGGGAAACCTTAGTATGTCTGTGTCAAACATTTCATCCACTGCAGCCAGCACATCATTCCAAAAGAAGCTTATCCTGGGACATTGCCAAAGAACATGGGTGAGGGTGCCTGTCTGTCTGCAGCATCGCCAACATGTATTGTCACCGTCTGCTTTCCACTGGGCGACCCTGGTCGGTGTAAAATACCAATAATGTACAATTTGAAGGAACATTTCTTTGCTGAAGGTATTGCTGGCTGAGGCACAGGCACGGTGGAAAATGTTGCGCCATTCTTTATCAGTAAAGGTGCATTTGCATTCCACCTCCCACCTTCTCTGCATTGGTGTTTTTGATGTTTACTGTGGGGTTCTGATGAAGGTGTAAATACCAGAGAGGAGGCGTTAGTTGGAAGAGTGGTTAAGGAGGCATTTCTCGAATTGAGTGAGGGGTCTACTGGCATGTGGATGAAGCAGAGGTTGTGACAGCCAATGCTAGATAGCCATGTACTACCAAAGTGCTGCGGATGGGAGTCCATAGACCGATTGGATCTGGAAGAAGTCTATGAGGCCCTCAACATCGAATAAGTCACCCACCCTTTTGCTGTTAGCCTCCTATCATGCGGTCGATGCTAAGCTCTGGAGTGCAGGGGGGAAGTCTGGGTTCCCTATAATCGGTGTCTGGGCGAAATGGGGGTGTATAGACCCCGCCAGAGCTGCACCCTGTCCCAAACTCCCATGGTGGCTCAGAATACGGGTGAAATATAGACCCCAGCTGGCCACTGTGGTTTCGGTAGCCATGGATCCTTCCAAATATGGATACCAACTACTGCCTGATCAGCAAAGTCCCAGTGTTTTTCAGTACGGTGGCTGAGACCACTCCACCATATAACGCAACTGCACAATAGTAATAGCACTGTAGATTGGGAACCCCTCAACCCCCTTCTAATTTTGATAGGTATGCCTGTGACTTTGCCATACACACCTTTTTACGATCCCAAATAAGGCCCTGTAATCTGTCAAGATTCCATGGTGGGGAGTTGAAGCGGCAAAGTCTGCATGACGTATAGGATTTTCTGTAAAAGTGTCATCTTAACGGCTGCCAAGCATTCCAGTCAGGACAAAGGGGAACCCTTCCACTTGGAAAAGTCTGAACGACTGGTTGTCAGGAGCCTTGCAATAGTTATGCTCTATGGTACGGCAGGGTGTAGGGTATATCTGCAGACCAGGGGCCCTATCCCCTGTGAAACCCAAGTGAACGGGAACCCAGCCTCAAGCTGGACTTGATCAACCTTTGGGAGGAGAAGGTTCAGAATAGAGGACTTCTGGAGATTAGTTTTGAAACCAGAGGCTCCTCCAAAGGGCCACCATTTCGCCCATCACCACTAGCAGGGAGTCGTAAGGGTTTGATAAAATTAGTAAGACATCATCAGCACATAGCATTACTTTGTGATCCCTGCCCCTGTATCCCTGTTATGTGTGGGTTATTACATATCCATTCAGCAAATGGCTCCATATATAAGGCAAAGAGTAAAGGTGATGGGGCAGCCCTGTTGAGTGCCCCTGGAGATTCAGAAGGACTGAAACAAGATTCCGTTAACCCTCACCGTTGCCCTTGGGGAAGTATAGCTAACCTGGACCCACCTACAGAACCTCAGACTGAGGCCAAACCGTGTCAACATTGAGTGAAGATATAGCCAGTGGATTTGTCAAAGGCCATCGATGGAAAGGAGAAGAGCAAGTGTGCAAGAGCACTGCGTCTTGTCTAGAAAGTGAAAGATACATTTTGTATTGTTGTTGCAGCCCCTTTTGGGCATAAACCCAGTTTGATTGGGTTCCACCAGGCATTGCATGTAAGGAGCCAGTCTATTTGCCAAAACTCTCGTAAAGACCTTAGCATCCACATTTAGTAATGAAATTGGGTGGTAGGAGGAGCAATGTTTGGGGTTTTTACTGGGTTTGGGAATTACAGTGGTCATGGCAAATTGCACTGTGTCTGTCAGGGTACCAGTAGTGCTAAAAGCATTATATAGCCTCACCAGTATGGGGGCAAGCAACATGTCGAATGCTTTATAAAAATCTGCGCTATACCCTTCGTGTTCAGGGACCTTTCCAGTTTGTAGACGTTGTATATTGCCAGAAGGACTTCATTGGGGGTAATGTCGCTATCCAGAGTGGAGATGTCTTTCAGAACAATGCAGGTTAGAGGTACCGGTTCTACATAGTTGTCAATGTTTTCAGCATCGAGGTCCTCAACAGAGTAGACAGTGGTATAGAATTCTTCAAATCGTTGGATGATCAACTCCTCCTGATATTTCGGGGTGCCATCTGAACCCACCAGTTCATCCACCCTATGTTGTACAGCTCAGGAGCGAAGGCGGTGGGCCAATAAGCATCACACTTTGTTCCCTCCTACTTTATATTTCTGCTTCATACATAGCAGGACATATTCTGCCCTATCCAGGGCTTTTAATTGCTTGCGGGCTGCCATTAGTTGATGCCGAGTGGCAAGCGAGCCAGTGTTCTTATGAGATTCCTCTAGTTCACTGACCCTAGTTTCTAGTTGTATTCACAGATAGTGCCTATCTTTATTGAGATGAGCTGCTATAGCAGTAAATTGATCCTGCACTACGGCTTTCAAGGTTTCCCACAAGAGTGTAATAGACATTGTTGGTGTGCCATTAGTAGTCAGAAAGGAGCTAATGGTAGCTGTGATTTCAGTGAGCGTTTGTTGATCCGAACCATCAAACCCATAGAATTTATTCAAGTGCTGATCCGGAGGCAGCCCCAGACAAGTTGGGCACCAGGAAAGGTCGGCATCAACCCCTGTGCAATGAACGGGCAGCGGAACTCCAAGAGATCACTCTCACTCGGGCGCCATCTTGGACACACCCCCTTTAAAGCCATTTATAACTTAAGGGAAGGAGGTAAGAAGGACAAAGAAGAGTGGGGGGAATCAGATCTCCAGGCACATGTAAACCACATGTCAATGTGCCAACATATGTATAGAGAGACATTCACAATGCTGTTCAGAGGTGTTGCATGCACAAAGGCGGTTTATCACATTAAAGCCTACTCTTCTGGCTTTGCCAATGCTGGGGAAAAAGTAGCAAAAAGGATAAAGAATTCAAAGTGCCAAACAGTATAATGATTAATTGTACTTTTTAGATGTAAATAGTCCCTCCTGCATTCCAATGGATGTACTTTGCTGAAGGCGGACTGATTCGCCAAATAGCCAGTATCATAAGGTGAGATTGTAGTACTTCTCCGGGTGGGGTCAAAACTCACTCTATGGTGTCTCAAAGAAAAATTGCTAAGAATAAATTTTACAGACAGCTGAACTGACCAAAAAGTCCTAAAAAATGAGGTGGAGTAACTTTGAGGGGGTAGGGGAAAGGATCCACATTGTGAACGGCCCCTGGATGAAAGTTCCTTTTAGTTCCACATTTATTCTCCTCATTGTGCAACTTGTGAGATTCCCCTTCTTCTGGGCTCATGCTACACACACAGTGCAAGCTCCTTCTGGCAATTTGCAGTGACAATTGCTACTTCTGATTGCACCAATAGCTCTATAGGACAGCCGACCTCCATTCAGGAGATGTCTAGCAAGAGATCCCAGTCCTTGCTTCAGTGCAAGGCATAGCAAAAGCAGCTTCAGCAATGTTCCTCACAAGCCACGAAGCCACTCGCTAACATTACCCAATTCACAGATATCTTGAGGAAAGGGCCTAGTGCGAACATAATTTCATAGCAAGAAGGCAAACCTGGTACTGCTGCTTCCCCTAGTTTCAGCCAGTATCCCACAGACTCAACGTTGAACCACAATCAGAAGGATAAAAAAAACTAGAGCGAGTGCAGTACATCAGTCCTGGTTTTCATTAAGTGGAAAAAAAACAGACCAGAAAAATGCCTGGTTGCAAATTCAATCAGGGATTATGATGTTCTGCCACTGTGTAGCTGGAGTTTATCACTCATCACCAGTGAAAGGATGAAGAGTCCCGGAAGATGTAGTACCACGTTTATTGGTACACAGGAGAAAGGCCACCAACAACCTGACAGCAGATAGAAGAGTTTCCCACTGACAGCCAGCAGAGCCCTCATTATCTGGAACCTTCCCACTAGATCAAGGTCCTACATTCTGTGAACATGAATAAGCAAATACCTATGTATGAACAAGATAAATTATATGTATATCATCACAAGACATGTTGTGTATTGGTATGCTTCTCTGTGTCTCCGAGCCACAAGGTCATTAATTGGTAAATACTGAGCTTAAAGAGTACTTATGACATAACATACCATGATAGATGCCATTTGCAGATATTTGACCGCAAGGCAAATACAGACGAACTCTAGGCATGGATGTTTGCCCCGCGGTGATTGCCCCATATTATTTTTAAGATCGAGCCTGCGAGAGCATGCATTAGCTCATGCATCTCGCTTGAAAGACACTGTAGTTAACAGAAAGGGCTTAGAGCCCGCCAATTGCTCACCATTTATTGGCTTGCGTGGCACTCTTCTTTACAGCCTCGTAATTCATCAAGGCAGGCCTAACATCATTTCCACTCCTCTCTGTGGAGCAGGGACCAAGCACTGATTGATTCAACTTAATCAGTGCCCGTCCGCTAACCCCAGACATGATTGAGATACAATTTTGTTCTTTTTAACTTTTAGTGCCCTGCAAACAGAAGGCGTGACTGGCAAAAATGTGTCCAGCAGGACAAACAAAATTGCAAAGATTTTTTTTTTCTATAGTTAACTTTTATTTTGCCAAGTCTTCTTTTCTCACTTTGCACTGATGTTTTCTTTTCTTTCTGCTCTGTGGGCGCTGTTCTCAATAAATGAGGATTATCTTATTGCAAAGCGACATTGTTTCTTTCTTATGTCTAATTTCTGAAATGATGCTTTAAAACATATTCGTGCAGTACACTCCAATCCACCCCACTCCAATCTGCCCCACTCCATTCCATGCTACTCAACCCACCTCACCCCACATCACTCCGCACCACTCAATTCAACTCACCTCAGACAATTCCACCACACTTCAATCCAAACCCATCCCAATCCATTCCATTGCACTCCAATTCTTCCAACCCACTCCACTCCAATCTGCCACACTCCATATGCCCCACTCCAATCCAAAACAATCTACCTCACTCCAATCCAATCCAAAACAATCTGCCCCACTCCAATCTAAAACACTCTGCCCCACTCAATCTACCGCACTTCGATTTGCCCCACTCCAATCCAAAACAATCTGCCTTACTCAAATCCAAAACAATCTGCCCCACACCAACCCAAAAAAATCGGCCCCACTCCAATCCAATTCACCTCACCCCAATCCTCCTCACTCCGCTCCACCCCACTGCACCTCAACCCACCCCACTCCGGTCACTCAGCTCATCCCACTCCAGTCCACCTCACACCAATCCATTCCACCTCAATCAAATCCACTTCAATCTAATCCACTGCACCTCAATCCAGTACACCCCATCAAAATACAATCGGCCCCAATCCAATCCACCTCAATCCAATCCACCCCAATACAATCCACTCCACTCAATCCAATCCACCTCACTCCAATCCAATCCACCCCATTGCAATCTAATCTACTCCACTCCAATCCAGAACACCCACCCCATGCCACTCCAATTCACCCACACCATTCCACCTCACTCCATTCCACCCCAGTCCCTTCCACCCCAGTCCATTCCACCCCACTCCAACACTCCCCACTCCAGTCCACCCCTCTCCAGTCTGCCCCACCCCAATCCAATCCACCCACTACACCCCATTTCAATCCACCCCACTGCAATCTAATCCACCCCGTCCAGTCAACCCCACTCCAATCCAACCCACTCTACTCAGTCCACCACACTCTACCCCAATCCAATCCACTCCACCCCAGTTGAATCCACCCCACTCCAATCCAATCCACTCCACTCCAATCCAATCCACTCCACTCCAATCCACCCCTTCCAGTCGAATCCAATCCACCCCCTTCAGTCCACTTACCCCGCTCCAAACCACCCTACTCTAATCCAATTCATCACACCCCAATCCAAGCCACCCCAACCAAGACCAATCTAATCCACCCCACCCCAATCCAACTCACCCCATTTCCATCCACCCCACTCCAATTCAACCCACCACTTCTAGTCCACCCACTCCAATCCACCCCACTCAATCCAACCCACTGTACCCCAATCCAAACCACCCCAATCTACTCCAATCCAATCCACCCCACTACCTCAATCCACTCCAGCCCACTCCACCCTATTCCACCCCACTGTACTCCATGCCACTCCACTTTAAAACATTGCAGACTAAGGCACTGCACTCTACAACACTTTATGCCACTGAACCACTGAAATATACTCCCCCTACTCAATTCTACGACACTCTACTCCCCTACTCCACTCTACGACACTCTGCTCCAACAAATCCAGTCTACAACACTCTACTCCCCACACTCCACTCTATGACACTGCACTATATGACACTGCACTCTATGACACTCTCTGCCACTAAACCACTGAACTCTACTCCCCTTCTACTCAACTCTATGACACTCTACTCCCCACACTCCAGTCAGGGGCAGTCCACAAAACTATCTTTTAGCCATGCTGAACAGCAGCTACATTAGTGTACAACACGACAAAAACACATTGCCAAAACCACTAGCTCTTGTATAGGTGAGACCAATTGACTTATGCTTGCTTATTTACGTATTGTGCCTCCTGTGCTCCCTCTTCCTCTTCCCTTACCACCTGCATCTGCTTCATTGTTTATTTACCCGATGTAGTGTACACGGCAAAATACTGGTCAGCTGGAAAGGCGCCTCACAAAGGCTTCGTAGCGCATAGATAGATAGATCAGTCGCGGTCCGTGTAGGAGTGCCGGCCGGGCGGTGACGTGGGGCGGGGGAGGGGCAGGGTGGGGGGTAGCAAAAAGTACGGATTACGGACCAATACAGATAAGTAAACATTTAAATCAATAACAACGAAATTCGTTTTATTGATTTAAATGTTTACTTACCTGTATTGGTCCGTAATCCGTACTTTGCTACCCGCCACCCGGCCCCTCCCCCGCCCCACGTCACTGCCCAGCCGGCACTCCTACACGGACCGCGACTGAGATAGATAGATAGACAGACGGGTTTGGGAAGATAGATAGATAGATAGATAGATAGATAGATAGATAGATGATTTGGACAGACAGACAGAGAGTTCCACTCACTCCATTTGTCATACGTGTTTCTTTTTTTTTTAGAATTTAAAGAAAAGGACCCAAAGTTTTAGCTCAGGTCTGCTTTGAAATTTGCAGCTTTACAAGGGCATTGCAGGGAGTTTTCTTTCTTAAAACTCTCTAGACATTGCCTGCATCCCTCACAACGTCGTTCCCGTCGCTAACCTTTATGAAGCTTTGAATACTTAAATATACTGCAATAATGCAAGTACACCTCACAGTCCAAAATAATTAAGTCTAATTTCACAGCTCAAATTCGAGACTGCTGCTGGCCAGAGCCTCTCGGCCTCCGAGGCTTTGCGGCAGGATTCCTGAAGCCATATTGTATTCCAACCACCCACTAAACATTGGTTCTAGCTGGAAGTTTGAAATGAGAGTGAAGCCCCCGGAAGCGGAACAAGAGAAGCCACACGCAGGCCCACAATGCCTCCCGCCAGAGCGGCCGGATTCTGCTGAAAGGGGATTAGCAAACTGTTTTTACAAGGATTTTGTGAAAATTTGAGCTTAAGTGGATAAACCCCATTGGTATTTTATTGAACGCGGAAGCCATTGTTTGTTCAACAGAGTATGAAAGGAGTTTAATGTTTCAGACAGAGATTTTTATTGGACAATAGCACAGCCATTTTATACTTCATCGCGTGGTCCTTAACCTTTGGCGTAATCACTTTCCTGCGGTTGCTCCTCCATTGTGATCACTGCCATTGTCCACCACCGCGTGGCAGGACGTGGTCGAGCGCCTGGCAGGAAGATGACTCAGGCTCGCTTTCTTAAAGTTGCAAAGTCATCAAAAGGCAAGATGTAGCAAAAGGGAAATCGGTCACTTTTTTGTCCACCGACGAAAGGAGGGGCAGCAAGGGTATTGCCAAGGATACCAAATGGCAAAGCAGGGGTAGCAACTGGAACCCTAGGTGACTCTCAATTGATAACCATGTCTACTTGTGATTCATCCAATATAGTTCAGAGGGGCACGGCATGCCACTAACATGTTACAACATGCATCCTGTCAGTCGTGTCACTTTTAATCCTATGCATATCCTGATCACCTCTATGCCAGGCCTAGCAGGAACTGACCTATATTGGAATATCTTTTTTTGCAAACTTCATCTCCTGGCTAGCAATTCTACACTCAGATTGAAACTCAAAAGACCAACATGAAAGCATTCCGATGGTCTGAGGGGACTACATTTGAAGCTGTGGTTATTAGGGAACAAAGAATTTTGACTTATTACACACGACACTAAATACCAGCCCAATCGGGGTTCAAAACATTTCTTTGTGGCAGTAATATCCATTCTTTATGACACATCGGGTGGAATTTTGCTGTTTACGAGCACTTAGTTTTTAATTCATGGAAATGGGATATTTAGGTGGTCATTTAGAGTTTGACTGAGTAGGTAGACCGCTGTTGATCGACAGTGCCCCAGACATGCCTAACTTCTGGTACTCAAACTCTATTTAGATTCGGCGAAGCACTGGAATTCTAACAGCAGAAGTTCAGATGGTTCTACCAGAGTAAACATCTGACCAACTGGACCGTCCACCACAGAATTATCAGGTCATACTGGTGGTCACCCCACCCTATTTAGGGAAAGGTGACGTCACTTGTTTTCTTTATCCTTAGCCTCCATGGTGGTCCTCGATAAGGAAAATGCACAATGACCCCCACATGAAAAGAAAATACTTCCTGCATGTTAACACTGTTGATTTTGTTGATTTTATATAGCAAACTCCCATTTTAATAGTTTGTTTCTTCAAAACAAGAAACGTTTGCTGAGATGGTGCAACAAACATGGCATTTGTTTGGAAAATTTAGTGCCTTCAGTGGAGCTGCCACCATGATGACTTCACTGAAGGCACTGAGATATTGACGTGGCTAGTGGGGGTCTCTAAATTTGACATGCAGTCCTACACCAGTGAACCTGAAGCCATGGCCTCCACTGGCAAGACTAGCTCCTCCCCATGGTCTAAATGGACTTATTTGTGTTTTGCAGAAGATATCATTACATCAATTTGAGAAAGGGTTTTTGTAATGACCAAATTGTATTAGGTTTAATATCACAGGGTATGATCCACCAATAAGAAGGTAGCATTACCACATTTGTGTCAGAACAAACCATTACTGTTAGAAATGGGATTTCTGGTTGGCTAGGGCATGCGCCTAAGCCAGGCAGAAACCACCACTCTAGTCAGGGCAAGGGAGTTACACGCTGAAGATAACCCCTGTTCACCCCCTTGGTAGCTTGGCAGAGCAATCAGGCTTATCCCAGAGGCAATGTGTAAAGCGTTTGCGCAACATACTCACACAGCAGCAATACACTAGGCACACCACAAAAGAAACTCCACACAAGTTTATATCAAAAATAGCCTTTGTATTACTCATAAAACACATTAGAACGTAATCACATATATATATATACTGTGCCACCTGGCACTAGGTATGACTTTACAGGGATTATATACATGACAGGGCCAATCGGGCCTCTGTCATAACCATTAGAACTCACAGTTAATAAAACAACCAGTAGCTACTGGTAGACACTGTACATAGCATAAACACATTATGCACAAATCATGAGGTATGAACATCATCGCACTTCCTAGTATAGCCTGTTATGTAAAATATAATCAGCAGTAGTGCAGCACATCAGGACCACCTTAGGCCTACACCTCATCAACAGCAGGAACCTATAGCACACCTGCCATAGGGGTACTGTCCCCAAGTCAGTACACTCTTAAGCGGGGGCCCTGTCCTGGGCTCGCCCCGCAAGGCCACCTCAACACAAAATGAGGGCTCTCCCCACTGCGTGTCCCTTCTACTACGAGGCCTCCAAACTGGCCCCCGTAGCTGCCGATGCAGCCAAAGCAACATGTGCAATGCAAAGGGGGCGGGGGTGCAACTCACCCTTGTCTCCTTCAAAGAATTCCCCCACGTTGCAGCTGCCCACGATCCGGCGGCACAGCTTGGCAACAGTTAGGCACACAAAGTGTGCTTTGCAGGCCCCACTCACCGGGGCCTCTCCTCTCCTCGGGTCAGTCATGGGAGACATGCGGCAAGGGGCAGAAGGGAGCCCGGAAGGCTCCGGTCCTTCTTCTGGGTGTCCGGTGAGCCTGCGAGGCTCCGACCCAATCTCACTGCCACAACAGACTCGGCAACACGCGGGGCTCTCCTCGTCACTACGGGAGCCCCGCCTCCAACCAGGCACAGGCTTTGCCTGACTTCCGGCCATCGTCGTTCTCGGCTGTTTCCACTCGCGGCCTCGGTCCCGCCACCAACCAGGCAACAGCCGCCTGGCTTCCTGGACGCTGCAATTCACGGAGCGAAAGTCTCCGTCGATTTTGCCGCTTTCTGGCCACTGCGCCCGCTGCACCTTGGCAGATGGAGCCCACTCCTTGGGATCGAACACCAGGCACACTCTGCCCTACACTGGGTAGGCCACCAGCGCTACCACACACAAGAGCGCTCCTTCATGGGCAAAGTTGGAGCTCCCCTCCTTAGGCTCAGGCAATGAAGATGTAGCTCTCACGAGGCGCTAAGTCCAAAGTTCCCTAGGGCAGCGCTGGGCACAGGCAGGCCAGCACGTAGGGACCCCCAGGAGACAGCAGCTGGGTCCCACGGCGGTTCCTCCTAACGCCCAGCAGTCGTTCAGCTCCAAACAGGTACAACAACATGGGGTCACAGCCCCAATGTTTATACTGCCAATGTCTTTGTTCTCCCCCTGGCACAGGGCTGTGTGCCCGGTCTGAACCAGTTCTGGGGGGCACTTAAACATTTCTTTACAGTGCACAACAACCTCCTTTGTCAGTGTAGGCTCTGGCCCCAGACAGACCACAGGGGGGCGGAGCCAGCATTGTGTAAGGCAGGCACAGTCCTATTCAGGTCCAGGTGCTACTCCTCCCACTACTTCAAATGCAGATCGGCCTATTCAACCTAGCGCTGACTCATCCAGCCCCTCTGGAGCCACTGCACCTCCCCAGCCCCTGTCATCCAGAGCCAGACATGCAATACACAAAAGGCAGGCACAAAGACACATAGCACACAGAAATGCCCACTTCTAAAAGTGGCATTTCTAAAATAGTGATAATAAATCTGCGAACACCATTACACAGCATTTATTACCACTATTCCAAACATACCAAACTTGATCACGCTACTCCTCTCACATCAGGAATTACCACTGAACACATAGCAGGGAATCCCCAATGCATTCCTATGAGAGGGCAGCCTCACAGTAGTTAGAAACCAAAATGGCTGTTTGTCACTACCAGGACAGGCCACCCAGTTAAGGCACATGTCCTACCTTTTACCTACAGCGCACCCTGCCCATAGGGCTAGCTAGGGCCTACCTTAGGGGTGACTGATATGTAGTAAAAGGGGAGTCACAGACGTGGCACCCACTTTATGTGCCACGTCACAGCGGCAGTAAACTGCGCACGCAGGCCCTGCAATGGCAGAGGCCTGAGACAGGTTTGAAGGCTACTTTGGTGGGTGGCTCATGCAGCGCTGCAAGCCTACCAGTATCATTTAATTTACTGGCACTGGGTATATAAGATACCACTTTACAAGGGACTGACAGGTAAATTAAATACGCAAATAGGTGTAGACCAATCTTACCACGTTTACCTTAGAGAGCACATGCACTTTACACTGGACAGCAGTGATAAAGTGCCCAGAGTCCTAAAACCACCAACACCAGGTCAGAAAAAATACCAGGAGGAAGGCAAAAAGTTCAGGGATAACCCTGTAAAAAAGGCCAAGTCTAACAATTACACAATCACAGTCATAAGTGTCAATAGATAGATAGATAGATAGATAGATAGATAGATAGATAGATAGATAGGTGGGTGGGTGGGGATAGATAGATAGATAGATAGATAGATAGATAGATCACAAGAGAGAGGGGGCTCTAGCCATTTCCAGGTACAGGTGAGGCCCCTTCTGGCCACCAGGGAGACCACTCCTATGAAGATCCTCTTGGGCCCCCCCAATTTCCTCTAGGAGACCTCACAGGGCCACACGGGGACTCAAGTCTCTGCAGCGACCCAGCACCCCAAAGATCTTGTGCCCCACCCCGTCCCAGAAAGATGTTAAGGCCAGGCTGGACCAGGACACATCAAAGAAGTTAGCAGCAGGAAAAGAGCATCTCACACATGCAGTCATTGGGTGGGGGGTGGGAGGGGTCAGATATGCCACGTGCAGATAGTTGGTTTGGATCATCTGAAGCCTTGAGGAAATCACCACCGCTCTTGGGCGAAAGCATGCCTCCCTCCAGTCCTTATCATCAAGCTCACCCACCCAGCCCTCCCACCTCTGCTGGAGAAGGAGAAAGTGGTTTCGGGCATTGATCAACAGGGAGCGATAGATCATTGATTTAGCTGCTTTGCCCAATCTCCCCATCATCAGCTTGGCTTCAAGGGGACTGTATTCGGGGAACTGGGCATCTACGCGGAGGTGGACCAACAATGCGTGACAAGTGCTTTAACTATTAAGTCATATACCTCGTCTCGCACAGTGATCGTGCCAGTAGTTAGTCTTGCAGGCTTGGTTGGAACAGATTACGATCAGTGAGAGATTTGAAACCCCATAAGAACACTAAACAGTTTAAAACCCTAAAATGACTTAATAGATAAGTAGCAATTATATTATCATTTATGGCGTTCTTTTTCTTCTGATGGTCAGAGAACTTTCCTCGGTCTGGTACACATCTGAGGAGGCTGTACTTCTACCAGTGAGTAAGTTACCTGTTGACTAAATGTCACCAAGGACACAATGCTCCAGTCCTAAATTTTTATTTAAGAACCTGCATTGTGGGAGTTGTAGTGCTGGTTTAATTCAGTGGATCCAAAATATGAAAACAATGGCTTGTAGAAGAAAACCTCAGGCCTGTAGTATTACTTTGTTAGTGACTTGGAGAGTCTTTGTTTACTGAACTGGACCCAGTTTCAAAAGCAGTTGAGCATTGGTTTTACAAGCACAATGGGTACCCTATTTTCCTAGCATGGTGATAGTTGTAGATGTTATCACTTGAATCCTGTTGCTATTGTAAGTGAGGTTGGATAGATATTGTTTCATACACTGTTGCCAGTATGAATGAGGTGAACAATCCAATGTTTGCTAAGCTACTAGTAATTGTGTGGTTCTATCTTGGACTTGTTGCTACCATGGATTTTGTAGGTTGTGTACATGTTGTTCTGACTGCCCTCTTTTCTTCTCTTTTCTATTAGGTAAGTTCTGATGCACCTTTGATTTCCATGGCTGATGAACATTCGATGATACGGTGGTAAGTGGCACTTTTCCCAAGCTGAAACTGTCACTGGTTTGTTCTCCTCTCCTGTTGGAGGGTCACATGCTTTACATGAAACTGTGGATGTGTGTAAGACAATGCTGAGCTTAGAATTTCATCTGGATCTTTGCCATTGCCTTGATCCTGTGGAAATTGAAAATGGCCCGATGGGTCATTAGGCTGACAAAAATGGTCTGGCAGCTTCCAAATCAAGGATTGGCCAACTTTATAACTGTTCTAGCTCTCATTTCATCTGTATACATCACTTGCTTTTCGTGTGCCCCAGGCACACATTTATTTTACTCCTCTTCTACCTACACCCAAATGTAGAACATCTCCTGCCCCACCCCTCCCTTTCTGCTTAAAAATCCATTTAACAAAGAAATACATGACTGGCATTTGGTTACGCTTCTCCCTTCTCTGACCCCTCTTTTGGCCCTTCCTTAACCTTACTTCTTTTCTTCACTAAAATCAGCAAGGAGGTGATCACCTGTCTTTTATTAACCTGATTGAGTAGGTTGGAAAGGGGTCTGGTATTTGACTTTGATAGTATACGCATAAAGGAGTTTTTGATTCCATTATTATTGTGTCTTTGTGCTTATCATATACTATTGCATGGACAGAGAATTTTCCTCAGTCCCGTACACGTCTGAAGAGGCTGTGCTGAAAGCAGTGTTTGTTTCTTAAAATGCTTGAACCTGACTTTGTATGTATGCGTGTAGAGATTTATATCTAAATATTTTGCGCAGGTCTTGCCCGGTGTCTGACGCCATTCGTCGTCTTCACTGGTTGCCCGTGGCCAGGCGAATTGAATTCAAGGCTTTATGCATCTCTTTCAAAGCCTTGAAATTGACTACCCCCATTATCCTGGCCAACCTCCTCTCGCCATATGTTCCCTCACGACATCTCCGCTCACAGGGTCAACACCTGGTGGTGGTCCCCCGGACACAGAGAGTCCGTGCTGGAGGCCGCTCCTTTCGTAGTAGAGTGGCCCTCCTCTGGAACGCACTTCCTGCTCACATCCAGGGCCTTAACAACTACCTAGAATTCAGGAAGGCCATTAAAACTCACCTTTTCCCTGCACCGTAGTCCAATTATCTGTTCCTCCCGCACATGTCAGTTGCTCTGCTGTCAGCGCCGGGACGCCGCTTTGCTGGGGCAGCTGTTGCGCTTTACAAGTTGTGGTAACATAACAACATAACATAACATATGCGCATTCTACTGTGACACTCACCACTGTGTAGTTATAGTTAGGTTAAAGTTTCCATAGGAAAGGCTCTCTTTGTTTCTTTAATAACGTTGATGCAATTTGCGGAATCTGCACAGAACGTTCCAAAAAAAGGAATTAATTCACTTTGGATCAGTCATGGGAAGTTTTGCGTTGATCCGTCAAGCGGTGGCCAAGAGAAAGGGTGAGTCCCGAAAGCAGTGCTTTTATGAAAAAACATAAGTGCAGGTACTCACCAAGTTATGCTGTGGACTAGGGGGCGGGCCAGGGGTGTTGCTTGGGGGCAAAGCTAGAAGGCTAACATTTAATGAGATCCAGATATTCTTGGTGCGCATAATAGAGAAAGTTCTGTTATCGTTAGAGTATTCTAGGTGACTTGCATGCACAAAAGAATACCTTTAATATTTAACATATGTGCAGATTGCCTGTGCACAAATGGTTCAAATAAAATGTAGAATTTTGATACTATATACAATTATGATTAATGTGGTCAGTTTGATTTTTTTACGAATAATTAAAATTGAAAAATATTTCAATTCTGAAAATGGGGGACTCAATTAGACATTAGTAAGGTCTGGAAGGGGTAGTGGTCTTTGACATGTCAATCAATCCCATATTGCTCTTTTTACGGGTAGACATTTACACCCTTTTTCTTTCTTTCTGAAATCTTCACAGTATCCCTGTCTCCTCGAATGTCTTTTACTCAGTGCCCTTTTGCATCCTTTCTTCACCTCACCTTCACTGTGCTCTTTCAAATGCACAAACATGCTCATTCACTCTCCCTCCTCACCTGTAAACACACCATTTTCTTTGGTCCATATTTCATCAGCTGCCTACCTCCTCCTCACACTTGCCTATATTATCATAATTAAACTTGGCAAATATGGAACTATTGCTCTGTGCACTCTGCTGAGAGGCCAAGGATTGGATATGCACCTTTGTTCCCACTGGTAATGAGAAGTTCACACTGCCTTCATTCTAAAGTCCAAAGCTATTAAATCTTACCCCACCATGAACACGAATGCACGCCCTCAACTCACGCAGAGCAGAAAGCTTCATTTGTATGAGTGGATATTTACACCCCCTGGGCTTAGAAGTAATTAGAGGCAACTCAGACATATCTCAAGAGACCCAAAAACGGAAGTGGAGAAAATCTGTGGGGACAGTCCCATAGGTAATTAGCATAAATTGGGTATTTACAGCTTAATAAACATTGCTTCAAAAATGCTCATGTTGCTGAGGGAGTATTTGTCGTACACAGAGAGCTTCCCAGGCTACCCTTTATTATAAGGCCCAGAGGTACCATCAATGCACACCAGACAGGAGGTGCCACAGACATTGCTGCGTTGTGGGGGTAGATAGGTTACTAAGGGTGGACACTTTATCATATGTACCCCTTGGCATCTCTCAGACACTATATGTCTGCCGTTCTACAGAGAGTGGTGCCAAAGAACACCTACACTTTATCCGAACTACCCCAACCTCTCCACTGCACCACATGGCAGAATCCTGCACAAGACTCAGCTGCCAGTTAAGTTGGTAAGACTGGTATATTTTAATGCCAACTAATAACAAATGATTCACCAATCTTAAGCAGTCCGGAATCTGTTCAGAAAGAAAATAAAACAAATAAAAACACACAGAAGCGGTGGTCTACAGAGCAGGGCCGAATGCAGCCATGGTGAAACTGGAGCCAGACCCAGAGAGGCTAACTTCACACGGGGGCACTGAGCTTGCCAAATTGAGTTTTTTAATCATTTTTGGTGAGGCCCAAGTACTGTGCCACACATGGGTTCCACAAACACACAGAACATGCTCGCCACTGTGAGAATGCAAATCTGAGATCAGAGTCCCCAGTGTCACTTTTTCTGACTGGTTTTGACCCAAAGGCTGAGCTCTTAACTATTCTTAATGTATATGTTTAAGATTTACACCCACCTGAATGAGATACCTTTACATCTCTTTTAGGAACGTGGAGGTCAAGCAGGTATTGCAGGCAGTCAGCAGATTCTAGCTATGTGCGTGCTGTGCCATGTTAAGCAGATAACTGAGGGGTTAGCCTAAGTCTACACAGAGCCCACATTCCCTACATTTTTCTCTAGATTCAGCATGTCGGGTCTCTGCTTAACCCACAGAACCTGTGTTTGTGTTACTCTGTGGGCCTGTGACAAAGGAAGGACCTTTCCATACACTAGGACATAGATATGTTATTTTATACCACTTTAACTACACTCTTTACATAAAACAGTATAATATCAAATTCTTTTCACTGATTCGAAATTGGTATTCATTCTATCTGCCTTGGAAGGATTAACTTCCAAAACATCTTCACCAGCATTCAAATGTGAAACCTGCACATCACACACCGACCTCAGCAGAAACTGCTGACCCTGCTTAGCTGAGCGACTGATCTCACTGCACATGTGGAGGGGGGGCAGTCTCCAGACCTCACCACACCAGCAGGATTGGAGCAATTCACCTAATTTCACTCCACAGCGAAGACAAGAGCCAGCCCCATGCACCAGCGCTGAGGTTGCCACCTGGCGATTTTTTCTGCCTTTTTAGATGCAGACTGGTAAAAATATTGGGAAAACAAGAGAAACCCCATATTTGTTCCCTGCTGAGACAAAAACCTAAACCTGCAACTTGATACAGAGATCAGTTAAAGTGTCTTTGGTGGCTGCCTAAAACGTTTCAGAATATTTAACAAAACAAACTCAGAGAGAATTGTCATGTAATAAAATAGTCCTGACAATTTTTCAGGAATTCTTTTTCACCTCCATGCTCTTGGCTGTGCCAGAAGAAGAAGACGTGATGACAAACATGGCCGATACTTTCTTACTAACAAAGGTGGAAGCTGTAAAGGTGTAAGTGCCTGTTCCCTTCATTAAGTTTCTTAGGGGCATATCTACAAGGGCTTTATCTCCGCTTTTTTGGCTTCTAAAGCCAAAAAAGCGGAGATAAAATCATCGCCCTATTAACAAGAGGGTGCTAACATGCATTGGCGCATGTTAGCACCCTTTTACCCGATGTCCCCCTTTGCATCTCTAATGAGATGCAAAGTGGGCGTCACTGGGCTGTACAACCTTGTAAATATCGCTGATGTGCACATCGCGATATTTACAAGGCTGTTAACGCATTTTAGCAGACGTTAGTTTTGGGCGAAAACCGCTGTTTTCGCCGAAAACTAACGTCTGCTAAAATGCAGACTTAGGCATACCTATTATGGGGGTGGATTGTGCTGATACGACCACAGGGTCGTATCAGCAAGGTTATCGCCGTTTGTAGGGAACATCGCTGGAAAACCAGCGATGTTCCCTGCAAAACGACGATTTCCCCGCTATCGCTGGTAATTATATCGCCCTGGGGAAAAGCGTTGTAGATAACGCGCTACCAGGGCGATATAATCAAGCGATAGACGGCGATAAGTAGAAAAGCGCTAAGCGCGCTTTGCGTTGACTTATCGCCGTCCTCATAGATATGCCCCTTAGTTACCCCTTTTACCCTTTATACACCCGCACCGCACTTCCAGTTTGAGGCAAAGGCTGGCCCAGCTACCAAGTGGTCCTATTTGGTATTCATCCCTGGGTCCTTATTGGAAATTTCCAGTCCTCTCTTTGCTGCCAACATGGGAGCTAACAGGTGCAGTTGGCAAAGAAGTAAGAAGGGAAAGCCATTTGCGAGCGGCTCCCTGTCGGGGGACTGACTCTCTTTCTATCTGCACAGTGCTGCGCCTAGGGTGACATCACTGGTCACATTTGAAGCAGTGGCTGCTGACTGGAAATTGGTCATGATAGCGTGCGGGTGCACGCTCACGTGACCCTTTTGACCAAAACCTGAAAAAAAACAATAAAAAGTGCTGGTACTCAGTACCTGTGAGTACTGACCCATTTAAAGCACTGCCCGAAAGTACAATTTCCCTAGTTAATTCCCACAAGAAAGTTTGCTCTATGATAGAGAAAAAAACGGTTCGACGGAATTGCACCAAATTTGGCAAAAAGTTAGAACTTTACACAAGGAGTGTTCTTTTTGTTATTTGGAGTAACAGCCCAGAGATGGCTGCCCATTGTGGGGCTGGACACAGGGCCTGGACAGAGGCTTCCAGTTCCACTCTGCAGAGATAATATCTCAACGTACATTTAAAAAATTCTAGAAATTCACTGAAAAAAAATCAAAGATTAAAGCAACATTGTAGTTTGTTGTTGAAATAACACAAAAACTAATATTTATAACACAAAAAGTCACTATAATTAACCAGTTATAGTTTACTGAGCTAACTTTAACTTGCACCCGCAATGCACTGCCTACGGCCTTTCATATTACATCACTCATGACAGAATTTCCATCCCACATGCAGATATTTGTAAGAGACAGTAGCATTTTCATAGTGTGTGTGTTCACAAAGGAGTATTGTATGGCCAAGTGTCATGCAATTGAGTCTTCCACCCACAATGTTATAACTTTGTTGGTCTTCACAAACATTTATAATGACTTAGATACATTTATCTGCACTCCTAAAGACACACCTAAATGAGCTGCCACAGTAAACGTGGGAAAGTCTAGAGACTAATAAATTTTTCCAGTTTGTGTTATGGAAGAGGAGACTTCAGATAAAAACACCACAGGATGAAAAGAGGACACAAAAAACTTGGTCAACTTCACAGATGTCCTGTCTCTACATGTGCAATTTCTGTGTTTTAGGTCCTTTGGTAGATATAGGTTAAGAGACATAAACATTCAGTGAAAATAAAAGTCATAAGTTTGCAAGAAAAGGTTTTTGGTTGACTGTAAACTGTGACAACATATAATGATTGCGTTCTTTTGCATTTGCATGCCAGTCATCACCTTGGATATAATTACTATGCCATTCTTTCCTTACGGTCACCTCTGCTCGGGTCAGCAACCTCGTCTGAATTCGCTATAACTAGAGGTACAGCCAGCCGCGGCCGGTGCAGGTAAGTGGGGTGGGGCAGGGGCGGGGCACGAGTTGACAGAATAGGGAAAATTAATTAAATAAATAAATCCTATTCTGTCATCTGTCAACATCCCCCTGCCCTGCCCTGCCTCACGCGCTTACCTGCACCGGCCACAGCTGGTTACAGCATGCCTTCCATTCTTTGAGGCCCCAAGAGTCCTTACCCTCATTAGGAGCACCTTATCTAGGTTGGAACCCTCCCAAAGCAAGTTTTCTTTATCTTTTCCATCTCTTTAGGCTCTTGAAAGTGTGCAGACATGGCTCACGTCTAACCAGTGACATCATTCTTTCTTCCTTACAAATGGGAAACCATGTACCTGACAGCATCCTGGGTACACTAGCTCTGGAAGTCTTGCATGGGGATGCAGCTGCACCTCATTCTGCTGCAAACGCATCTTGCACAAGACCTGGTCCCATGCCTACTCTGTGCATACTTTATCTTGTTTCACATGAGGACTTATTTAAGGTTTTGAGGGTGGACGTTCCCCACTCCAGACCAGGGTTCTCCAATGTCGGTCCTGGAGGGCTGGGTCCATGCCAGATTTTCATGATAACTAAATTTATCTAAATATGGCTATGCTAAAAATCTGGCATGGATCGGGCCCTCCAGGAACGACATTGGAGAACCCTGCTCCAGAGTATTGGAGGTGCCACCTCCACTGTGGAGAAAGCCACCTATTTAAAGATTGTCACCATAGTGTTGGAATTTTTCCCGACAAAGCTGATACTTCCACCGGGCAGAGAAGCATTGTTAGTTACCACGTTTCAAGTGAATCTAACACACTGATGGTTTTTACTCAGCCTGTTAGGGACACTTGAAGTTCCATTTTCTCATAGATAGACTTCTATAGTGGACTACTGACCTTTGACATTGCTGATGCAACCAGGCAAGGCAACGGACCAGGCAATGCAGAGTCACCCTTTAAAGTGTTGACAGAAAGTCTATTGACAGAATTGATGACATAACCCAGAGGAGTTTCCACCATCAGGATGTTTACCATCTGTGTCTCCTAAAATATTATGGTGGAATGCTAGGTGAAGGAATGCCCCTTCTGCTGATTTCTGTCTTATGGTCTTACAATGCCCTGGTGGCCCACAGATCTCTGCCAGGCCAGTGGAAATCTCTAATAAGGTGGTATTTTGCCACAGTGGCGGAGGTCATGACCTCCACCGCACTGGTGGACCGGGGCTGCCCAACAAGCTCTACGTGAGGGTCTTGCACAACCTGAACAATAATGCACTGATTTCGAGCCACCTTAGAATATTGCTTAAAAGTCAGGTGTAGACGTTTGACTTTAGTTTCAACCTTTCCACACAGAAGTGGAGGAAGTATCTACAGACCACAAAACAGACAGAAATATACCCTAAAATCTCGGAATCATAATTTAAATGCATGCAGCAACTCTTTTAATAAGCAAAAACTAACAAGATCTTGGAGGCCATGACACATGAGCCCTAAATCCTAGGGACGATTGCATGAATAGATCACTAGCAGCCCCCTCTGTAAAGCTGGCTACCGCACAATTATACTGCGCGCCACCACCTATTATTCTGCGCACCCTGCAAAACAGTCGCGAGTTGCAAGCAAGCATGCCAATCAGCCAGTAGAGACAGAGAGAGAGATGAAGAGAGAGCGAGAGAGAGAGAGAGAGAGAGATGGAGAGAGACAGAGACAGTGACACAGAGAGATGGAGAGACAGAGAGAGAGAGAGATGGAGAGAGAGAGAGAGATGGAGAGCGAGATGGAGAGAGACAGAGAGAGATGGAGAGAGAGATGGAGAGAGACAGAGAGAGAGATGAAGAGAGAGAGAGAGAGATGGAGAGCGAGATGGAGGGAGACAGAGAGAGAGAGAGAGAGAGAGAGATGGAGAGAGACAGAGAGACAGAGAGAGAGAGAGAGAGAGAGATGGAGAGAGACAGAGAGACAGAGAGAGAGAGACAGAGAGAGAGATGAAGAGAGAGAGAGAGAGAGACGGAGAGTGAGATGGAGAGAGACAGAGAGAGAGATGGAGAGAGATAGGAGAGCGATAGACAGAGAGAGAGACAGAGACAGAGAGAGAGAGAGATGGAGAGAGAGAGACAGAGAGAGAGCGGAGAGAGATAGACAGAGAGGGAGAGAGACAGAGAGAGATGGAGAGAGAGAGAGAGATGAAGAGAGAGCGAGAGAGATGGAGAGAGACAGAGAGAGAGAGAGAGAGAGAGAGACAGAGAGAGAGAGGAGAGAGAGAGACAGAGAGAGACAGAGAGAGATGGAGAGAGAGAGAGACAGATAGATGAAGAGAGAGAGACAGATATATATATATATATATATATATATAGAGAGAGAGAGAGAGAGAGAGAGAGAGAGAGAGAGAGAGAGATGAAGAGAGATGAAGAGAGGAGAGAGAGAGAGAGAGGGGGGGGGGGGGATATTGTTGGATTTCCCCAATCTGCTCCTTGATAGGGTTTGGTTTCAATATATATTTGCTGAAATCATTTTTGCTTCACTGTGTGAACCATCATTAGCAGAAAGGTCATAGCTCTAATGTGAAATAACAAATACGACACGGAATGGCATTGAACGCGGAGCCGCAAAGATGATTTCCAATTAAATAGCGCTCCGCTTGCCCAGCAAACAGCTTCTAGGCTGAAGCTTCACTTGGTGCTTAATCAACGACCATTGAAGGTTAACATCCTCTGGGCATTGAAACACAAGCCCATTAGTCGAAGGCTCTGGAACAAAGTTTGTATCCTGGATATACATATCAAACACGTGCTAATGGCACCATCTTTTGAATAAAAGAGGGTCAAACAAGCCAACCAGCTCACGGGGTGAGGATTCTGCACAGGGGGTTGGTCCTCAGAATATTAACCACAAAAATATTGTGATGCAAACATATTGTAGAAGACAAATGGGCCGAAGCACATGTGAATAGGGAAAACACAGTAAGTGCTCAAAATGCCAAAGTTTCTTGTAATCTGATTGGATGCTCCTGAAGATTTTGTTGTGGACGCCATTGTGTGATGCAACCAATCAGCAAATGCCAGCTGATCCCATTTCCCAAAAAATGTGTACGATAGAAATGGAAAGGTAAGGATCAACCAGGATGTTAATGCCGCAGAAAGATGAACAAATGTGTTGCTATCAATTCTGAATCAGATTCATTGAGCTCAAAGACAGACCACAGGCAAAGATCCAATGTACCAATTTGAAACTATGAAAAAGTGTTAATACAAAAAATCCGTTAATGAACTATGCATGGCCTTTAGCCATGCACAGTGAGCTCTGTGCCATGCAAGTTGAGGGAGGGATTTGGTTGAATTCTAGGCCCTGCACCCAACTTCTTCTGCACATGGCTGAAATGCATACAGAGTGGCGTAAACCCACCCAGGGTATCCTTGCTAAAACACAAGCCCTTCACTCAACTTTGACTGCACACAGCCATGCTCATGCAAAATTGGTTATTTCCATGTGGGGGAATGGTGTAGACCTAGCTGAAGGCCAGGAGAGCCAGACTCTCTACGCAACCCCCTCTGTTGATGGACTAATCGCATATGCAATAGGTTATATCTTCATGGGGAGCTTGGCATAGGCCATCCATTTAAATGGCAGTACATGGGCCTGGGAGCAGGGAAGATCAGGCCCTGTGCTCAAACATCACTGTGCATGGCCAAAGGCTGTTCACATTGGAGTATGTGTATGTGGGAGCTTTGTACAAGACCTGTCCAAATGCCTGGCACTGTATCTAAACCGAAGGGCATAGAGATGGGTAATTAACTCCTTTGTTGCATTGACAAAGGTCATGTGTGCCATGAGTTATGTCCACAAGGAGGGTGAGTGCAAAAGCTGGCACGTCAAAACATGAGTCTATTTGTACATGGATTGAGACATGCAGAAGATACACATACATTGGTATTTCTTACCATAGCCCATTGATCTATCTTATTGGGATTGTGAAATGTACTGTTGCTTATGCAAGGTTGTATGTTGTTGGGGCCATGGCCAATCAAGGTCTGGTATGTTGACTGTTACCTCTCTCCACTATATTAAACAATGGAGTCCGAAGCTGATCCACCAACCCGCTCAAACATCCAGAGGTAATTGTAACCTGCAGGTGTCCTCAACTATCTTGCTGAGCTGGAAACCTTTAATAAAAATGAGAATTTCTAGTAAGCCAATCGGAGAGCACCAGTTTGTTTACAAGGCAATGTCCAGGTTATAAAAGATCCCTATCACCTATGGAGCACCCCAGGACTCCATACTGTCTCCTGTCATCTTCCACCTATACATGAAGCCTCTTGCTGCTCAAAGATAACAACATTAAGACTCATCAATATTCTGATGAACCACAACTCTACTTGAATGTCTCCGCTGCTTCAGACATCCAATGCCTCAAACACTGCTTTCACGCAGACGCGGCTGGTACAGATAAGAGCGGTGGGGCGGGGTGGGGCGCGGGGGAAGTTGACAGATGACAGAGAAAATAAAATAAATACATTAATAAAACCACTTACCTTGAGCTTGCAGCATCGCCTGCTACCACGTCATCAGGACCTGCATGCACAAAACTTGAAGGCTTTGAACCCCAACTTCACCAAATGCCAAGACATTTGGATTCACCCTGAACACCAACCTCACCCTTAAGAAGCACACTGCTAAAAAAACAGAGATGGACTACTACTATCTGTTCTCTCTTCTGAAAAAAGACAAACCAATTCTAGAAAGTGAATTCAGAACTGCTGTTCAAGCACTCATACTCTTGCATCTGGGTGGTGTGAATGTCATACTTCATGGCCTCCTAGGCAAAAGTTCTGTATCACATCTCATCCAGGGCCTGAAGAATTTATGATCACATCACCCCGATCCTGATGAAAGTCAGTTGACTCCCCTTGGCAGCCGATACCATCTTCAAAACTAACTACATTATTTACAAAGCTATCACAATCAGCACCTTTGCTTATCTTGCTTGGGGTGCCGAGATCTTTGGTGGATCTTGGCACACCCGCTGCCAGGACACCATCAGTCTGCAGACCAAGAAGTGTAAAAAAGAGAAAAAAAAAGACCGGAGGCATTTCCCATTTATGCACTCATGATCTGGAACAACATTCATCAGGACCACCCCAACACTGCTCCAATACAGAAAGAGTTAAAAACTCACTTGTTTAAAGAACACTACATGACAATGAATTAACCATCCTCAACCCAGCTCCATCTCTTCTTACTTGTTGATTTTACGCTTGTTCTTGACCATGTACCGCAGTCTGCTACTTATGGCTAGGTTTGTGCTATAGGAATACTATATACATATATACATACATACATGCATGCATGCCTTACTTTTACACACTACCAAAAATACATAAATCCAGAAGACTTCTGCCTCGCAGAGCAATTGCTCCCAATATGGGTCTATTTTGGAAACTTTATCTGTTTTTTGAGACTTTTTTCTTAAGCCCTTTGTAATTGAGTTGTACATTAGGGATACAAGAGACATCCTCAAACTCTCAAAGGGCTTACTTTTTGAGCGTGGCACAGAGCTTATGATGGGACTATATGTGGAAGTTCTCTACAAGAGCATCCTACAGGGGGCACCTTTATAACTAATTGAGAAGCTATTATGTTGTAATGAAGTTGAATACAATACTTTTATCTCTTTGATCATGGAGTGTGCGACACTAGCACTACCAGAGCATCTCTTTAGTCTCGAACATTCCATCTATCATCATATCAAGGGCACATCCATGACAAGCGCATTTATGCTGAGTCTGGCATCTTTATACTTCCATAAGTCTGCAAATGCAACACATCTACACAGCTAAGAATACTTTTCAGTCTCACATAAAGAAAATTGCAACTTTATATAGATGGCTTCTTAGTGATTTGGATGTGCAGCAAAGCAGACGCAACCACCTTTGTCCAATGGATGAATGAACGAAACCTCTATTTAAACTTTACCAGCACCATGAGCAACAAGCCTGCTGGACCTCCTCATCAGTTCTGTGGGAGAAGGGCTAAAATTAGATTTATATGAATGCCATTGATAGCAATGCACTTTTGCGCTTCAATAGCTAACATTCACAGGCTTTAAAGGAGGCTTTGCCTTCTGGGCTGTTTTTGAGACTGAAACACAGCTGCAAAGACACCACTAGTTTAGAAGTGATAGTGCAGAAAATTATTTAAATAAAGTTAATTAACAGTGCAACCCTTGACTTACGACAGAGATCTCCAACTTCACGCCAACTCCATCTCTCATTCTACAGATCTTTGCCACTGCGTTAAAATGGAGCACAAATCAAATTTCATCAACTTACACTTTTTTTGAAGTTCAGTCAATGCTCAGAGGTTTGGTAAAGTTTATAAGCTTTATTTCTCATTAAGATATTAGTAATTGCTTTTGTTTCTTTTATTCAGGTTAGTCAGATAAGTCTGTTTACAGAAATATCTAGAGAAATTTGGTTAGAGTCAAACATGAAAAATAGCAGCGTGTTCCATAAAGGAAAGGATCCCTATCTTATTCTACAGGACTTAACCTATCCTATGAAGAACTCATCGAGAGCTCCTTTGGGAAAAGAGCAAGGTTTCTTGGAGCCATGAGTTAAAAGCTACAAAGGATCGAACGCCCAATAAAGAGCAGTTTTGAAAACTCAGCCGAGTTCCACCAACAGTCACAGTAGCAACTGCTAAATCAAGTAAAAGGAAATGATCACAAAAGTAGCTATGATCGACACAGAATAGAAAAGTCTCCTAGAAAGGCAGGGAAGGAGAAAAGTCACTGTTAGCAGTAGCTTAGAGCAATTCGGGCAAGAGTAGAACAAGGGGTATGGCGTGGAAAGGTGCATAGAATGCCTTAGCTATCTAGCTAGGAACATGTACTATATTGAAACATGAAACCATATGTTTCAAACTCCGGGGGTTACGTCATCTTCTGCCATCTCTCCTCTCGATTCCCACTGTAAACACTCGAGTCGACATGGTGTTATCTGTAGTTTGCTAACATTTTATACAGTTGCTATAATAGAGAATCTTCTCACAAGAACCTTTGCAAGCCTACTCTGTAAGTTGTTCAGTGCTCCGTTGTGTTTTGAATGGACCAGCCTATTAAACAAAACATTTTCTATCTGCAATATCCTGGTTAAAACATGAGAACTGTAAGCACATAGCAAATGCATTTGTCTAAAACAATGAAATCATATGGCGTGACGAAGAAAGAAATACAGGGGCATATTAGCAAGGGCACTATCGCCGCTTTAGCGGCACTTTTTGCCGCTAAAGCGGCGATATTCATATCGCCCTATCAGCAAACTGTCTCTAACAGCAGTTAGCGACAGTTTGCGGGCATTAGCGCCCGTTTTTTTACCGCTTTGCATGTCAGCGATATTTATCGCTAATGACATGCAAAGTGGGCGTTCCCGACGAACAAACCTGGGAAACACCCGCTAACAGGCCTATCGCCTATTAGCAAGGTGGCCATGGCCCCAGTTAGCGACGTGAAAAGTCGCGCTAACCGGGGTCATCGCCATTTATTTAACACCTGCAATTAGCAGGTGTTAGCCATACCTAACATGGGGGTGGATTATGCTGATACGACCACAGGGTCGTATCAGCAAGGTGTTCTCCCTTCTCCATGCAACATCGCTGGTTTTTCAGCGATGTTGGCCCATTTCCTCGCTATCGCTGGAATATTCATCGCCATAGCGCTAATCGTTGCTAATACAGCGTTAGCGTGGCGATATATTCCAGCGATAGCCGGCGATAAAAAAAATCACGCTAAGCAGGGTTAGCGATGATTATCGCCTCTTCTTGCTAATATGCCCCACATTTTCTTTAAAACAGCACATTTCAGAGCAATGACTTGCACTAATTTGACATTTTCAAAACGCGTTCATTTTATTTAAAGGGGAAGGTAAGAAAATATGAAAGAAAATAAGGCCTAGTCAGGAAAGGTCAGTAGAAATGAGAGTTTTCTGCAAAATATTATGCTGCACGATAATTATTAGCACGTTTAAGAAAGGCACATTTCCCACAGTTCACTTTGTTATGTATTTTCTACATTAATGTCAGGTCATATTTCCCATTCATGTAAGGTTATTTTAGTCTCAACATTTTCAGCTTTCCCAAAAGCCTAAACATATATACTTACTAACAAACTACTGAACAAAAAGTACCCAAACAAAATGGTGCAGAGAGCAAACCTGAAATAATAGAGAGTCCCTGCTGGAAAACAACAGCATACAAACTCACATGTGTGATAACATTTACAAGTCATTCAAACATATCTACCAAGTTAATCGATAAAAGGTGAGGTATTCTGATTACTGGTTCCGTACAGGGAAGACACTTAAAGACCCTCTAGAACAATCCAAGATTGACCCAGAGAACCCTCTGGATCCTTCCACTGGTTATTGGTCACTACCCACGTGCGAACAGTAATGTGTGCAGACTCACTAGTACCATGAAAGAAATTGACCTGGGCAAATATTCACCATGGAGCTGCGAACACACACAAACAACAATAGTGACAATGTGGTTTATTGAGTCGGTGCCATTGTGATCTCACGCACATCAGGATGACTATGAGAAAAGTGAAGCAAAGCATTGAAGGACATAGAAGTAAGAGAAGATGTAGACCTGCTGACACTAAACCGACGACTCACTTTTTAAAATCATTTGATAGTGAGATCAACCTTAGATGGGTTGCTTTTGAATGGCTTACAACTTCAACAAATCCGCAGAAAGTGACCTTAGCCTTAATGATAAAAGAAGAACGACGGAACATTAAGCTTAAACCCCACCTTAAAGGGCTTAATGATGACATTCCCTGGCACTCTATGACAACGTAGACCAATCACAACTGGAACTAAATGAGAATATGCTTGTACTTTTTCTGATCTGGATATACACAGCCCTCTTCTAGATGCACTTGTCCACACGTTCATCTACTGATATTCATTTCCCTGCTAAATATGACCTAGAATTTCAGCTTTTTCTTCCATCATAGTACAAGTAAACATACCTCAAAATCATGTATTGCTATCTCACAATTCATATATACGACCAACTTTGTGTATCACACTAATGCTGGTGGCATGAACATTCCAGTCTGAGTTGTGCTGCTATATGGCTTCCTTTCTTCAATATTTTAAGCCTGCTGAGTGTACCACCAGAGCACATTTTTGCTCTACAGAACTCCCCTGAGATACATATTGACATCAGATGCACTCTACACTTGATAACATCATAAATTATGTAAGTGCGAGGTTGCTTGGAACATGATCAAACACCAACACTATCCTGCACACAACAGAAAGATAAATAGCCACCCAATCTATTCTGGGTCCTCATCCCAAGGCAAAAGATGCTAACACCGTACCTCAGCACTCAACTAATATCTGCTGAAGCGAATCAGGAAGACTCTAGTCAATTAGTTTTGTCTATCCATGAAGTAATTTTAGCAGCAACAATGGTAACTTTATTCCATTACAGTTAGGGATACATTTAGCAATGTGCAACAAATTCCTGGCAAAAAAACTATAAGCCTACTCAGGATAAATGTGTTCTTTCTAAGAGGAAACAGTGGGCCAGATTGGTGAGGAACGTTTGTGTGGGGTGCCTGATCACAATGTATTAGGCCAAAGCAGGGGCGGGGAATTTACTCCGATATCAGTGAACGCAGTATTAAAGCAATACAATATGTGAATGCATACAGCTTAATTTACGATTCAGATTACAAGTGAGGGAATGGCAGAAAACATCATATATTCTGAGTCAGATAAATACACTGTATTGAAAGCTATGTTTAAGGGGTGGTTTGCTTTCCCTACGTTAGCCATTATATCAGGTTGACCAATGTTTCATTTGTGTGGAAAAGGTTTGCACCCAGGTCTTCATCAGGACAAATGTTGCCAAATCATCGCAGTTTCAAGACAAGACCAGTAGAGGATGAACTTTTATTGTGGTTCATAAATCACCCAAAATCGTGCTTCCTATGAAGAGGGAAGACAATATTTAATAACTATGACAACCTCGACTTATAATTTATGACTCAGAGTAAATAAAGGCTGTAGAGCATTTTCAAAGTTAGTTAAAAAAGTGAGTCATTCATAAAGATTACAGAACCAGATGGAAAGGCGTATGGTAGATGATGCTTTGTGCACCTAAATGCCACATCAGGATGACGAACACTTCAAATTGGGCAGGTGCCAGAGTACACGCATGATAAATCTTATTGAATTATTTCAAGACACTGCAGTGATAATTATTCCAAAATGTATTTACTTGAGGGATATGCAGGCATACCTATTATGGTCAAGGGAGAAACCTAAGAGGTCCATATTATTTTATGAGGATTTGTAGAGCGCGCTTATCACCCGAGGCATATACAGGTGCTGAGCTATATTCAGAATATTAGAGATGTGAGTACTTCAACATGAGGTGAAAGTTGGTTGCTCTGTGAAGTGAAGGACATACTGTCAGACACTAGACCTCATCTCCAAAAGTTTTTGTTTATGAAGTTTGACATATACTCAACTAGGTTTTTATGAGAGCACAACCACTTCTGCTTCTCTCAAAATTGATTTTGCATTTGCATGAAGATCAACTCACTCAAAGGCAGTTTTGTGCGTGAAGCCATGAGAAGGCAAATTATAGATGGCCAGAAAGTTGGATATACAGGGCGCAAAAGTCCTATACCTTTGTAAACATTCAGAAACGTTCTGATTTGTGAGTTACTGAAACTCACCTTCTTAAAAATCTGGAAAATTGCAGTCGCAACCTATGTATGGTCTTGCATATGTGCAGATTTCTAAAATCTAAAACAGCTGAAGAGCTGGAACAGTGCTGTTTTACCACGGTACATAGTGGTAATGGGTTTGTATGTAATGAAAACTTTAAAGGTACGAGCTGCGTCTAGCTATAAATATATAACAGCACTGGATGACATCTCTTAAAGTAATCAACAGAACATAACTCAACTATACACATAATGGGAAAAACAACTCAATAAAAGACAACAGGGCACAACACAACAAAACAATCACACCAGAATGCAAACCAAAGCCACAGTAAACACAATATCACATTGTATTAATACAGCAGAAAAAGAGAGCCCCAAAAACTGAACACATCACCAACTCAACAAAATGCTACACAAAAAATGTGCACAAACATTCTTGATATACATTACTACTTTCATAAACCTGCTTTCACAAAACGGTGACAAAGGGTAGGTGTTCTAAACATAACTTTAACTTACCACCCATGAGTAAAATGGCACCAGACAAAAATGTTTTGTGATGCAGCCCCACATTCATTATAGTTGATTCTTTTGTGCAACTTGCAGTTTTTCACTTATTTTGTGATAGCTGCTAGCAGGTCAGAAGGCCATTCCGCTTCTCTGGTATTTCCCCTGTGGGACACAGACTGGGGGGCTACTTTCAAACCAAGAAGGACTGCCATGAACAAGCCATTTGCCAGTGGCCCCATGCTAGTTACAGCCTACCGGAGACGTGCTCCATAGCAACATCCTCAGGGCATGGACTCAGGGCCGTTTCTACAACTTGGCAGGACTAGGCGGCCGCCGAGGGCGGCAAAAGGTGGAGGGCGGCCGGCGGGCGCGGCAAAAAACAATGACCTGAAATGGACTTAAACGCTGGAGCTTCTTAAATCAACTTTTGAAATTCGAGGAGATTCGGATTCCCGACCATCAAACAGCAGAAGAAGTCAGAAGAACTCATGTTGGCCGGGAATCCGAATCTCCTCGAATTTCAAAACGAAAGCGCCTGTTCAATTCGAACGTCGACGTGACATCACGTGACATCACGTGACGCCACGGGCAGCAGGGGGGCTGTGCGCCCGCGGCCGGCAAGACAAGAGGCAGAGAGAGTTCCCGCTGCGGCCTGCAGGCCTATCAGGTACCGGGGGAGGCCGGAGTGGGAACCGGGGCGGCTGCAACACTGCAGCATAGCTGCCAAGGTTTCAGTCTGCTATGTGTGACATTTTCATAATAGTGTAATTATGAGTGACATTTTCAACCACTATGAGTGACACTTTCGAGCGAGCAAAACCAAGCAATGAGGACGTCTCGGACTCGCCCCAGCCAGCCCCCGCCGAAGACTGCACTGGGCATTGTGCAAGCCTCGGAAGAGTGAGGTGGAGGCACACGCAGTTGTTCTTAAATTAAAAGAAAAGTGTGTGTGCTCATGGTCATAAAGTGTATTGTGCCTTATTTTGTGTAAATAAATAAAAGCGGCACTCTGCAGACACGTGGTACAGTTGAATGAACTGGTTTTTTATTGTTTGAATCGACTAGAAAGGTGGTGAAAGAGACGAGAAGTAAAATAAAGTCACTGACTTTCATTCTTACTCTCGGTCTCCGGCAGCTTATGTCTGAGAGCTGTTATTTTATTACCTCGTACGTGGCTGACCAATTAAAATGAAAACAAACACCAGGGAAGATCTGCAGTACGAATCTACAACACTGTAATCACTATCTCATCCCCAATATATTCTACATATGTAATGTCGTCCGTCTTTAATATCTATTATCACTTTGGTCGTAGCAGTCCCCTGCAGTGCTGGATAGGACAGAGTCATATTAAGAGGACTTAATCTGCACACTTCTACAAGCCAGATAGAGTGGCAGGGTCAGCGTTAACACTGGGCTCACTGGCGAGTGCCTGCGAATCTTGGCAAGAACAAAGAGCAAACTTAGCTGCCAACTGGGCATGGAAAAAACAATGAAGAAGCGGCTGACTTGCCGGTTTTAAAAATGCTTTTCCTTATCAACTTAGTGCTGTTTTCATATCGTAATCAGATGATGGCCGTCACAAAAATTAAAGATCTTAGTGGCTGCTCTAAAGGTTATGTTTACTTTACCGCCACCTTAATTGCCTCGCTGAGCGTATGGACCGCTGGGATGAACGAATCCAGCTCTGTGGCTCGCTGCAGGGGGTTCACTCAGCCGCGGGTGTGGTCGGCTCCCTCCGGTTGGATAATCATCCCTCTCTTCCTTCAGTGAGTTCATACTCTCCCTCTCGTCCTTCAGTGACGTCATACTCTCCCTCTCTTCCTTCAGCGACTTCATACTCTCCTGCTCTTCCTTCATGACGTCATGCTCTCCCTCTCTTCCTTCAGCGACTTCATACTCTCCTGCTCTTCCATCATGACGTCATGCTCTCCCTCTCTTCCTTCAGTGACTTCATGCTCTCCTGCTCGTCCTTCATGACGTCATGCTCTCCCTCTCTTCCTTCAATGACTTCATACTCTCCTGCTCTTCCTTCATGACGTCATGCTCTCCCTCTCTTCCTTCAGTGACTTCATACTCTCCTGCTCTTCCATCATGACGTCATGCTCTCCCTCTCTTCCTTCAGTGACTTCATGCTCTCCTGCTCGTCCTTCATGACATCATGCTCTCCCTCTCTTCCTTCAGTGACTTCATATTCTCCCTCACTTCCTTCAGTGACGTCATTCTCGCCTCTCTTCCTTCAGGGACTTCATTTTATCTGGGTTGAGCTTTAAGTGGTTAGCGTTGAACCAAGTTTGGATCTCGGTCAGAGTGACATTGAGGTGTCGGATGTCGCTGGGAGACTTGATTTTGAAATAGATTTGGGTGTCATCAGCGTAAAGGTGGTAATTCACTCCAGCTTTTTCAAGATGATTGTGAGGGGCTCCATGAAGAGATTGAAGAGGGACAGGGAGAGGATCGAGCCTTGCGGGACCCCTAGTGTGACTTTTGTTGGCTTCGAGAGACAGGAGTTGATTTTAATTTGTTGCAGGAAGGAGGTGAACCATTTTAGTACTGTGCCATTAATGCCGGAGCGCTTCGACAAGGTCTCCAGAAGAGCTGGATGATTTACTGTGTTGAATGCCGCAGATAGGTCAATAAGGATGAGTAGGCAGGCATCACCTTCATCTAAAGCCTTGTGAATATCGTCAGAGATGTTGAGCATAGCTGTTTCAGTGCTACAGCCTTTCCTGAATCCTGATTGAAAGGTGTCGAGGAGGTTGAACTCATCAATGTGTTTGTTGAGTTGGTGGAGAACGCATTTCTCCAATGTTTTTGCAAGGAACGGGAGGTTGGAGATAGGTCTGAGGCTGTTAAGATCATTAGGGTCGGCCCCTGGTTTTTTGAGAATGGGTGTAATTTGCCCTAGTTGCAGGGAGTCTGGGACACAGCCTGAAGTGAGAGAGGCGTTGATGATTTTTGTCCAGAAAGGGGAAATGGTGTGGTTGAGTTCTTTTATAATTGTGGATGGGAGGGGGCCCATAGTGTGGGAGGAAGGTTTTAGATTAGAAATTATACTGATACCTTTGGTGACACTGTAGTGTCTAAGGGTAATGCATGGACACTACAGCTTCAATTGAGGGGTATTTAAAGACCAGTGCTTAGTTAGGTGGTTGCTGGTGAGCCCCAACGTCCTTCATTTTTGGGACTGACACTTATTTGACCTCATCAGGCTTTGATCCAGAGCAAGAGAGAGAAAAACACAAAACAGGGAATGAAGGAGGAAGAGAAAGACGGGGAAACAAAGTAAGAAAGCAGGAATGCAAAAGAACCTGAAAGAGTGAGATGAAGGACCAGGGAGTGAGTGTCTGGGGGTGGATGAAAGAGGCACAGGGTGCAATCGACACTAGGCAGCCTTGGTATTCGGCCCTCTGGCATACGATGGCGCGGGCCGTGGGCTTCTGAGCAGAACTTCGGGCCCTGGCATTATACGTTTTCATATTAAGCACTGCCACAGATATGCTGTAGTAACCACAGGCTCCCATCCAGTGATGTGACAGTGTGTGTGCGGTGCCCTCTTTGATTCCGTAGTGTCTATGGTCACTCTTCTGGGGATCCCTGCCATCTATGGCTGATGCAGCAATGTGTACAAGCCGCTGTCAGATGATTCCGTAGCGCCTACGTGGTGTTTATCTGGTGAGGCACTGGTTCTGTAAGGCACCGCTTTAGTGGTACTGTAGTGTGTATGGATAGCATTGTGGTGATGCACTATCTATGGGGTGATGCTCTGGTGAATCAGGAGAACTCCTGTGGTGATGTGGATCTGTCCGCGTGGTAATCCTACTGTGCAGCAGTAGTGTCTGTGTGCATCCTGGTAATGATGTGGTGTCTATGGCTATTCCTCTGCTGAGGCTGTAGTGCCCACGCCTTTGGTGAAGCTGTAAAAGGTAACCCTAGTGACCCTGCACTATTTATAGGTTACCCCAGTGGTGCTGCAGAAACATCCACGAGATGGTAGTAAAAGGGAGGGGGCGGCATTTTTCAATTCTCGCCTAGGGCGGCAAAACACCTAGAAACGGCCCTGCATGGACTAGCAACTCTCAGGCCTTGTTTGCAGGTTTAACTATTGTTCTGAGCTCATTCATGGCCGTTGCTAAGGCTTGAGGAAGATGGTGGAGAAAAGTGGGTGACAAATTGGTTTGTCATTATATTTAACTTTTGTGACTGGAAAGAGTTTTCTAGTCTGAGGTTTAGATCTTCAGATGATATGTTGTTTTACCCATGCGTTTACAATTTTCAAGATTTAAGATGACTCTTTGGAATCTTCCGGTAGTCTGATGTAGTAAAACTGTTTTATTTTTTGTTTTTTTAACTCGAACGATCTATCTTCCCGCCTCCTAGAGAATGTGTTTTGCATATAGGACTGGGCCTGGCTCTACTAATCTCTTCAGCTCTGGACTGGCCCAAGCTCCTGTGAGACTTTCGGGCCAAAAATAAGACAGATTCCGCCTGCCCTCCTCCGAGTAGTGGTCAGACAGCGTTGCAGGCTGTGTTCCTTTTGAACTACCTCATAATGAACATTTAGAAGGTCTGTGGAGATGGCCACCCCTCCTCTGTTTCAGGGAGGTGCCGGGGATGGCACTCTGCTATATGTGGTTTTTAGCGCCATGAAACCAATCGGTGTACGTGTGCTTTATAAATAATTTTAACATAACATAACAGCACTAGGAAGGCTCCACTTACATAGGAGAAGCAATACGAGGCAAACATGCTTCTACTTCTTAGGACACAACTCTCCCTGTGTGTTACTCTGGCTTGCTGTACTACACAAACATTGTTTTTATCACATGGCAATAGCCCAAATCTAAGTTACTGTGACAGGCTGGGGTTCAAGGTCAGTCGGGCTGAGGGACTCTCAATAGAGTGACATGTGCTTGACTGTGACCACCTACGTTATTGAGCTACCGGTGGCCCGTGCCCGTTCAGCATGTCCATATCCACTTATGTGCTAGTTATCCTCAGACCCCCTCTCTGTATCCTTAGGTCACCTAGCTGGCTCACCTCGTGATTTGCCTCTTTCAGCCAAGGCAGGTCCCTCGCTTGGCTCTGACTTTGCTCTTCCCTTTAATTCTCACCAGCCGCGGCCCATGCAGGTAAGAGCGGTGAGGCGGTGGGGACGGGTGGGGGGGGGATTTTGACGGACGATGACGAGGGAAAATTAATTATTTCTTTAATTTTCCCTTGTTATCGTCTGTTGACATCCCCCTCCCCCCCACCTGGCCCCACTGCTCTTACCTGCATGGGCCACGGCTGATTCTCACTCATGCCCTCTTCTAGCTTTGCTGGATGGTATGTGTAAGAAATTGAATTATTTGTTGAAGGGGGTGAGAACCCACTTCAATTAATAATCACAATCCTTCTCAGAGTGAATCACAAATGTCAATAAATTAATCTGTGCTTAACCTTCTGATAGCCTGGCACAAAGCAGCCAGGCTTAACTTAGAGGCAACGTGTAAAGTATTTTTGCAATGCTCAAACAGTAATAACGTGAAAACGCAACATAAGAAAAATCCCAAACTGATTGAGGAAAATAGAAAATATTTTATTAAATAAAATGGAAACAAAAAAAACAAAAATCCAATTAGTAGAACTGGAGTCATGATTTTTTAAAGTTTTAGGAAAAAATTAGCACCAAAAAGCCTACAGTGCCAACTGCAGGTATCTGGTTGAGGTCGACTGGGAAAGTCAACAGTTGAGGCCGACAGTAATGGAGCGCGAGCTGGGTAGAGGAACCAGGCTCATGCTGCTAGAAGTTTTACCTTCTGAGTTTGATGCAGGGGCTTCACGGTGCTGCAATGTGAGGCTCTGAATTGGATCCGGTGAAGTCATCAATAAGGAGCAGCGTGGTGCTGCAATGAGAGAATTTGTGACACAATAGGTTGCTGTGCATCAGCTTCAATTGAGCCGTTGATCAGAGATGCACGGTGCTGCGATGTGAAGGCTCTCAGCACTCTGCATCAGATCTTTTGAAGCTGCTGATCAGGTGCTGCACTGCGGTGCAAGACTCTGCGTCAGATCTTTTGAAGCTGCTGATCAGGTGCTGCGCTATGCTGCAATGTGAAGGATCTCAGCACTCTGCGTCAGATCTTTTGAAGCTGCTGATCAGGTGCTGCGCTATGCTGCGGTGCACGACTCAGCGTCAGATCTTTTGAAGTTGCTGATCAGGTGTTGCGCTATGCTGCGGTGCAAGACTCTGTGTCAGATCTTTTGAAGCTGCTGATCAGGTGCTGTGCTATGCTGCGGTGCAAGACTCTGCATCAGATCTTTTGAAGCTGCTGATCAGGTGCTGCGCTATGCTGCGGTGCAAGACTCAGCATCAGATCTTTTGAAGTTGCTGATCAGGTGTTGCGCTATGCTGCGGTGCAAGACTCTGTGTCAGATCTTTTGAAGCTGCTGATCAGGTGCTGCGCTATGCTGCGGTGCAAGACTCAGCGTCAGATCTTTTCAAGTTGCTGATCAGGTGTTGCGCTGTGCTGCGGTGCAAGACTCTGCGTCAGATCTTTTGAAGCTGCTGATCAGGTGCTGCGCTATGCTGCGGTGCAAGACTCTGCGTCAGATCTTTTGAAGCTGCTGATCAGGTGCTGCGCTATGCTGCGGTGCAAGACTCTGCGTCAGATCTTTTGAAGCTGCTGATCAGGTGTTGCGCTGTGCTACGGTGCAAGACTCTGCGTTGGATCTGGTGAAGCTCTTTGGTTAAACATTGAGGAGCACATTCTGGCTCCAGTTAAGGGTCCAGGATCGTGAGGACAGCTCTTGGGGGTAAAGACTCACTCCCACAGAGGCCAGCAGAGGAGACCAGGTCAATTCTAGTTGGTTCTGGTCAGCTGGGAAGCAAGAAAAGCCTGTGGAAGCTTGCTGTGTCCCTGTAGCTCAAACAGAAGGTGACTCTTGTAGTCACTTCTGGGGTCCCGAAGGAAAGACAAGCATGTCCTGTCTTCCTTCTTCAGACAACAGGGCATTCCTACTAAATCTTCTCAGGTCCAGGAGTGTTCTGATTTCAGGTTCTGGGCTTGTAAGGTTTATCAACTGTGCCAGTCTGTGGATGAGGGCCAATCCTTTGTATACCCCCAAAACTACTTCTGGTCTGTTCTTCCCTCTTCCCTGGGTTTGGCTCCGGCTTGGCTAATGAAAGTAAAGGCAGGGGCAGGACAGGTGCCGGGTTCATTTGAGTGTGCTGCGGCAGCCTCTCTGAGTATAATCAGGGCCTAACAGCCAGAGCTGCCGACTTTGGAGCTGGGGAACCAGGTTCGAGTCTCTGCATCGGCTCAACATCCTGTGACTCTGGGCAAATCACTTAATCTCCCTGTGCCTACCAAAAAATAAATGTGTCCTTGTGTAATGTAGCTGGTGCTCATGTAAGGCGCTCCAATACCTTTGGGTCGAGTTTGCGGTATATAAAAGCCATTCTGTCAGGAAGACCCACTCCCGTCTACACCAGGCCCTCTGTCCACTGTCTGGCTCCAACACACATTTCCCTGTGTGGGAGACATCAACACCCCAGTGGCAGATGGCCACTCATGGAAAGGCTTCAGAAACGTTAGGCAGAGAAATGCCAACTTTCCACAGTGGCATTTTCACAATAACAATTTAAAATCCGATTCTACCATTAAAAAGGATTTTAAACTACAATTAAAATGAGTGGAAGGAGCATTTCTCTAGCTGCTCCCAAACTGAATGTAGCACTTGTTAAATTTAATTAGGTAAACCAGTGCTCGTCTACGGGAGATCAGCCTTGCCACAATGAAAAACGACTTTGGAGAAACATTAAATGTGCATGGCCTACCTTAGGGGTGACTTATAAGTAATAAAAAGGAACATTTAGGAGAGTCAACAGGTTTATTTTGCCAGGTTGAAATGCCTGTTTAAAAACTGCACTACAGGTGACACCTGAGACATGTATTTAGGGAGCTACTATATTGGGTGGCATAATGAGTTCTGCAGTCCATTATAGCATTTAACAGGCCCTTGCTACAGGTGGTATCATATAGTAGGGATTTATACATAAATTAAACATGCCAATCATGTGTATTCCAATTTTACCCTGTTTAAAGGAAAAAGCACATGGGCATTGCTACTGGATGGCAGGGGTAAAGTGCACAGAGTACAAATGCCCACAACAAGGAGTTCAGCTACAGAAGGCACAAATTCAGGGGTGAACCTGCAGAAATGGCAGTTTCCAACAGTTTGTCTCTGGTGTTGTTGGTTGTTAGTCATTTTCTTAGCAACCTTCAGCTCAGAGTTGTAGTTATTGCGCAATTTCTCTTTTCCATTGTTTTTAGGTCGAGCCTCGAGTAGCGCGCCAGCGCTGCTAAAGGCGAAGACTTTTAGTAAGTGACTTTGAAAAGCAGTCCCAAAAACGCTCGTGCGTCGTGCTGGCCTTTTTGGGATGGGTACGCGCTGCAGACATGTGTTTACAATTATCGTGCCCAGACGCGTGCGCGATAATTGTAAACATATGCCGGCCGTGCGGGAAAAGGCCATGACGCACGAGCGTCTGGTCAGCTTTGAAAGCCCAGGCTGCCGCGCTCGCTCGCCCCCGCTCCTCTCTTGTCTTAGACGCCGTTATATTGACGTCGAGTGAAAGTCAGTAAAACGTCCCGAGTGTCCTTTCTGTGGCAAGGCTTTGAGCCGTCGCTGTAACGGTCTGCTGGTGCGGTGATGCACCAGTGAACTCCATCCGAATGGAAACCTCTCGGTGGCTCCGTGTACGTGCCGAGGACGCCGTGCCCCTCCGGGCGGGACGCGGTGCTCCTGGCCCCTGTGCTCGCGTTCCTCTGCTCTCTGGGCCCGCAGGGGTTAACGCGCTGGCAGCCCCCGTGAAGTGTTTGCGGTCGGTGAGCCGAGCCTGCCGCCGCCATCTTCCCCCGCGCGGTGCCCAGTCCTGCGGCTGCTGCTCGCCCTCAGCCCTCCCTCCCGCCCACCTTGCCTCCGCAGTACGGGCCGCGTGGAACCCCCAGCCCGCCCGCCCGGCATGTGCATGAAAGTCTCCGTCCCTCGCGAGGGAGGGAGGGGGCTCTGCTCGCCGGGGCCCCTGCACCAGGAGGAGTTGGCAGGCAGCGCACTTGTAGCAGTAAAATGACACCATGCTTCTCCTCCATTTTCTAATGAAATCCGCCGAGTGGGAGAGCAACAGGAGTTGGAAGCCCCTTTCCTTGGAGACTTTCGCCGTAAGTTCGGGCTCCTGTAACTTTTTGTTTTATTTTTGTGTGTGCATGTTTTAATGTTTGCTGTCTTGTTGAAGTGCCTGCGAGAGATTCGCCAAGAACGCTCAAAGACCGCTCAGTTGCAGAAGAAACTGTTCCGGATGGGAGGAGGTGTGCCAGGCATGGCGCAGCAGAGAAAGTTTGTGAGTAAACACTTCTGTGGTGTTTGGAAGAAAAATTAGTCCCGACTGCGGGCGACGATGGGTGAAAGTATTAGTTTGTTTTCCACCTCGTTCCTCTGTTTCAGCAGCTAAATGGGTCCAATTCTATTTATTTTTAATGTTTTTGTGTTCTTCCTGTCGCCGTGCCGAATTTGCCAGATCAGACGTCCAAGTCTGCTCTGTAAATAGACCTTTGCTTTTTTTTGTTTGTTTGTTAGTGATTGCACAATAAAAGGCTTGATTGCTGAGGACAGAGCAGCGACAGGGTCGAGGGAGGGCAGATCGGTAACAGTTGAAGCAAGGAACGCGACCCATAGGGGCTGTGCGGTAAGAGGGTGCTTCTGCTCGGGGAGGAGGAGGAATGCTGAGGTTTGCGTGGTGGGGCAGAGGAGAAGAACGGTGGCTGTCCGGCCTCGCTGCACATAGCAGTGATTGGTGTTATGCTGGGTGTGTGATGGTTGTGGTTGCTTGAGCTGGTGACGGTGACAAGTGAGGGAAGCTTGGCCACTCCAAGGGTTAATGCTCACCGCTGAGGCGAGTGACAGTCACTGCTAGACTTCGGATAAAACAATGGCTGTTCAGGAAGAGTCCGTTGCGGTGGCTGACCGCTGTGAGAACCGTGGGGCCTAGAGACTGGGCATGGAGGCTGAGCACTTAATGTTGTTGTGAGGGACAAGGGGGTGGGGGAGAGGGGTATTGACTGTTGTGAGTAGTGACGTGAGAGTGGGGACGTATCTGGCTAACGGACTGAGATTGCTGGTTTTACATTGATAGAGCAATGACGCCTGGGCCATAGAGTTGTGATTGCTGGGATGGGGGCGCAGCACCTATTGCTGTGGACGATGAGCAGCGGCTGCTAGGGTGCAGTACGGAAAACATTAACTGGATATGGGCAGAGTCTTACTACTGAGGTTGGAGTGAGTATAATGGTGGTTATTGGACCTCAGGCTGTGGAGCATAACCGTGACTGGCGATAGATGTGAGGCCAGAATCTACAGTTGTAGAAGCAAAGTGTATTGAATGTATTCTGCAGATGTCTGAGTGGGGCATGTGTAACATGCTAGGCTAGGTTGGGAGGGGCAGGGAGGTGTAACCTGCCAAGGGATATAGTTCAGTTTCCCAGGCTGCTGAAATCTCCGGTACCAAAAGGGAGATCCAGTTCATGTAATCTCATTTGGTGACCTAAACGATTGTTGATCGCAGCTAAATTGGCTAAAGGGTCAGAGTTGAACTCTCCTGACTCCTTAGTTATTGCTACTGACTCCTCAGAGGAAATATTTTCCACAAGACCGTGATTGGTACACAGACAACGGAGCCACAGCCCATTGGACTAGACCTTGTGATGATCTGACGCGTTTCTTATACTTGCATGGTGTTTACTTCTGTACGCTCAGATTGGAGACTGGTATCAAGGTGCATACAACCTCGAAGAGATTGCTCTGTAGTGCAAAGTCAGTCATAGATGCTTTATCCACCAGGCAACAACTCTAATATGATGACCTAACCAGCTTAGAATCTGCTCGGCAGTCGCCAGTTCTTAAGCCCAATAGTCTGTGGTGTGGGCTGAGTCCATCTTGCTTTTCTGTGAGCAAATTATCTGAAGACTGGAGCACATGCAACTGGCCTTCAAATTATGAATCTTGCTCCTTGGGTGGAGTCGAGATGTACAAGGACCTGCAAGGCACTGACCAAAAGTATAATTATCATTTTATGGTGGTGGGACCGAACAAGGCCCCATACAGCGATTGTTGTTTTGCGCCATGCCATGATTGCTGGATCTGCAAAGTTCATTTGATATTGATTTCTTACTAGACTACGGTGGCATTGGAGCCTTTACAGAGAACAAGCACTATATCTGAGAGAGAAAAACCAAATCAATTGAGAACTGCCAAGCTGTAGACATTCACAGTATTCTTTTCTATCCAGTATGTTAATTTGGTATTACAGACAAACTGTCCAAAACTTGTTACAGTAAATATCAATGTACCAAATGACATCAGAGGTTCCTGCTCTATCCACAGATTTAATTCTCTCCAGCTTGGTTGATCCTGACATGTGAACGTTTACATGTTCAAATAGCTCCTTCAGTCCAACGCAATTCAGAAACGCCATCTTTCGTCTTAGGAGTTAAGGGGTAGGTCTGCAAAGAATGGTATTCTACTTCAAGGTTACATTAGGGATTATGAAATAATTATAGTTTTAGCCTTTCATGCATATATCATAATATTGAATTCGCTTTAGTAAGTTACTCAGTGTTTGTATCCACACATTTAGTGTGATCCTGTTATCTTGCTGAACCATTCATCAGGATATTTTCACGTAGCATTGTTGGTTCTAAATTTGCGTTCACAGATATTTGGAGAATTGTGCGTTCCACAGCGATTGTCCCTAATGCAGCCAGCGTTTTGCAGGTGCCTTTAAAGTTTTCAGCTGCAATGTTTACACTAAAATGAAATTTCCTTTTTAAAGTATTATAAGTGGTTTAATTTTTAACTATTAAGAAGTGTCTCCTTTGTAGTAATACTCACTTCCACCAGATTTTTAAGAATTTGGTGATGATGGAAGAACTGGGTCGAGAGGAACCAGATGGCTCTGTTGACACCAGAGATGACGTAATGTTTTTGCTCAAATAAGTTATGACTCTGATAGCTCTGAAAGGTTGTTAATATTTTATGGTCTAGGAGTCTGGTTTGCAGAATGCAACATTTTACCACATCTTTTGCTATAAATGCCAAATTTAACTTTATTTTACTGGCACGTTTTGAGACTGTAATCCTGGGTTCTTCTCTCAAATAATATCACAAAGAGGTACATCTTCTAGGGAGTTATTTTTCTGTCTTCAGGTTATGTAAAGCCGACCATTGTATTTCAGAATTAGACCTCACAACCTGTGCTTGTTTTGGGTTGGACGCAGGTTATGTTCATATAGACCCTCCAGCATTTCGCGATTTCGCATTCACAAAAAATCGCAAACTCTACTGGCTAGCGCAATGGCCGCAATATTTACTAATTCGGCCACAGAAAAAGGGTCTCCTGGCAGGCATAAACAAGCATTGGCATAGCCAAAAGGTCTCGCTTTTGGGACCTTATAAGTATTTAGTTATGCAGCACAATATCCTTAGTGTAACAACATCAACTGTTGCATGGCTAAAAACTTATAAGGTCCCAAAGGCGAGACCTATTGGCTATGCCAATGCTTGTTTTTCTTTGTATTTTGTATATGGCATTGACTCCTCTTTCCATTCTTGATTACAGGACATTAACCTGTTGGAATTTCATTTGATGTGAAGCTATTTATTACTAACCCAAAAAATCTACATTTTATTTTGGCTTCTCTTTAAATAATTTCTGATAACTTTACCCATTTCAATATTTAGTCATTAGATCAGAATGTTGAATTTGACCTGTGACTTTCAAATACCTCAAAGATGCTTGCAGAGTGTGCAGAACCCATTGAGCTACCCTGCTGAAAAGCTTAAGCTTTGGGCATTAGTGGCCAGCCTATCCGTAGGTACATGAGAGGCCTTGTGCTTGCTTCCATGACATTTACCTTTTCCAGACCTGCCAACACAAGCGGTGCCACCATGTGTTACACGATTTGGACTGTCTTCATGCAGTCTCTTGGTGAAGAGAAGATCTGACATGGTGAACTGGAGAAGAGGCAGAACTGCATGGAAGGTAAGGTGAGCTGTAAACCTCTGAGCAGAGTGGGTTTCCAGCGTGTGTGTTGAGGCTCTGAGCAGCTGATGCCCATAAGTGGGGTTTATAACCTCTGTGGCACATGGGAGGGCAGCATCACTAGCCATTGTTAGTGTTTTGATGACTAGGTAGGAGTCAAGATTGGTAGTGCAGGGCTATAAGAGGCAACCCTCTTTTCGGCCTCATCCCTTTCTCCGGGACCTCTCTGGCAGTGCTTAATCTGAGCCGGTGGTTTCTGGTGCTCAGCACCGGCACCTAATCATCAACACCATTGCTTTAGGCACGGTGAGATTAAGTGATTCGCCCAGAATCACAGGATGTTGAGCTGACGCTGAGAATCAAACCTGGTTCCCCAGCTCCGAAATCGGCAGCTCTTGCCATTACGCCACATCCTCTCCCCACTTTCATAGTTCTATTTTAGGCGGCGCTAACAGAAGAAGTGGGCAGGTCCAACCTGCCTCCTGACGAGAGCCCCGGCGCTTACTTTTTTTTTTTTTTACAAACTAACCACTGCTTTCTGGGACCCTTGATGGCTTTTGAGGAGCGACTGGCTCAAAGCCGCACGTCCCCTCATAACCACCCCGCCCATACCAAGACCCCTCCTCCTCTTACATGGTGAAAATATTTAGGGGCTTATTTACAAGGCCCTTGCGCCACTTTTGCGTCATTTTTAACATGGGAAAAGTGTCGCAAAAGTGGCGCCAGGGGCTTGTAAATCCGCCCCTTAAAGTTTATTCGCTCTGCTTTTCATCCCGCATTCCAAATCATGCCTGTTCAATTACCTCAGAACAGTGGCGAAAAACCCCACATGACCCCAAGAAGCTCTTTCTTGTGTCGAAATAACTTCTGTTGAAATGTTGTTTGCAAAGGAAACCAGATTGTTAAATCCGATATGAGAATAGCTTTGCATAATCAAGGCACGGGGTTGTCTACATTGGGGTCCAGTGGTAAGAAATGCAAGAGCGACGCACATGGAAACGAGCTAAGCTTTCCCGCGCGATGACCCCGCTCCACCCCGCGCGCGCACCCGTTTCCCAGAGCCCTTAAATCTTTACATATCCTTCGACACGGGACCTATTTCTCTTTTCATTTCCTATGAGGAGCAGGACGGCTTGATTTGCATAGAAGCGATGGGCCTGATTAAAAATGGATGAGATGGCCTGGGGGCAGGTGTGAAAAAAAGGCGCACAAAACAGAAAGCAGCGTGGAAAATGTGATTCCTTGGGAATCCGGGCCTGCGTGTGTGCGGATGTGCGAAGTCATGCGCAGCAGGTAGTGAGAAAAGGCACAAGAGGCCCAGAGAGTTCCGGGGCAGGGACAGCAAGCTCCTCTGTTTATTATCCGTGAAATGTAATATTGTCTTTTTTAATATTTCAGCACTTCCGCTCATCTGCCGCATGCTGCGATTCATCAGCGTTTCAGGCCTCACCTCCCATGGCTCCTTGCTGTAAAGTACTTCTGTCTGTGGAACATGTCCTTCCTTGATATTTTCTGCTCTCTACTTCTTTGGCTTCAGTTTCATCAGCTAGGATCCACCAAGTTGACATTCCTCTTACCTAGGACTTTAAGTGGGATGAAAAAGGTGGGTGTGTGTGGCGGGGATCCCTGAAAGGGGCGTGACCTATACAATTAAGGGCGTGGCTTAAACATATACACTAAAACCGAGTGCCACTGTACCCCCAAATTTGCACAGAATCACAATGGCAACTGGCACATGTGACCATTGCTCTGTCTGCAGAGAGGCCAAGAATTGGATGGCCCGTATTCTAAACACCTTTTTGCCCCCGACAGGCAAGGCCTACCACAAATCAATGGTGCCCCGATATAAACACCTGGATACAACTGAATTCAAATTATGCACTAGACGAGAGTAATATGCTGCCTGGAAAAAAAAAACATACAACATCCTGGAATAAGCAAACACTCATAGGGAATGCAAGATTAAATAACACTTGTGAAATATAAGCAGCAAGGACATGAATTACCTTAATGTTTTTTATGCCCATTGTTCAGATATAGATCAGTGATTTTCCATGAAAATATTAAGGACACGAATACAGGCCCGAAAGGGACCCATTTCAACGTCCGTTTTAAATTATTACCAGGTCTGAGACCAGGACGGACCCGGCCCACTTAAAGCCCCTCTCTTACCCATGTTCCGCACTGTGAGCGTGTGTGTGCTGTGTAGGCTCCAGTATGGTGAACACCCAGAGATAGGGTGTTATGTTTTTTAAGACATGAATACTGGAGAATAGTCATTGTAGTGGGGAAGTGTGAAGTTGGGAAGTTCTCACTCTGTACATTTCATTCAGAACTTCGCAAAAAACAAGGTTTTGTTTGTGACTGTTGTGAAGTTTTACTCATAAGGAAAATAAATCAGCAAAATTAGATTTTGCAGGAAATTATTTTCCAGCAAAACTTAATTTCTACCATGAGAACTCACTTGCAAAAATGTTTTTTTACAGAAATGTTTGAGAAGATAACAAACTTTGCAATGTTTCAAAGATCAAAATTTGTCAACTTCACAATATTTTGTGTGCAAAATTTCAATCAACATGGGTTTCTGTATAAACACCAGATATGTAAATAACCTCTCAGTCATATCCGTTGCATGGAAATATATTTCCTGAATATTCATTGTGAGAATCTAGAAGGATGGTTTCAAATCTGGTTTGAGGATTATTCATATTTCTGTTGCCTGGTCTTATCTTGCCACTTGGACAGCATATGCAGGTCTGCAAAATTTGCATAATTTGAGAGTTGCTGACTTGGTTTGGTTCAAATGAACCAATCAGACTAGCAAAACTGATAGTAGTAGGTTGGGGCTAAGACTGTCTCAAATTAAATTTTGGGAATTTTGCATTACATGAAATTGCAAAAATTATGCTATTACGCCAATTGTGTAAATACGCTGCGGCTCACAGTAAAAAGATAGCACGGGATCAAAGTGAGCAACCAGCTCACAGCAATTGTGTTTTAAGCACTATTTTCTGAGGGTGCGTTTCGCTCTAAAATATAGCGGTAACTGACAGATTTACATTTTGCATGATTTATTCAACATTTCACATACTTACCGAAAAGCAAAACATGCAGATATCACTAGAAAGGTTCTACGCCGAAAATGTGCACTTTTTTGATAACCTTAGTGAGAACCCAGGATGTGAGGTCTTCTTTTGTTCCTATAGAAGCATGTGCAGGCCCACTTTAGCAATACCTGCCCCTTCCATCAATAATATAGAAACTGAACAAGGAACTTACTGTCTAATGAATCACATGAAAGGCAACAGTTTGTCCTCGCTCAGTAATAAACAGGAGTGAACACAAATATTTATGCATTTTAAGGGACCCAGCAAACTTCTTGGAATATTGAAAAGGCTCAGTGCACCACGCCCATCAGAATGTTATTTTTTTTGGCAGTTTTGTATAATTCAAACTCAACCCAAAGGTTTTGGAGTGCTTTACATGAGTACCACTTACATTACACAAGGTTACATTAATTTTTTCGGCAGATTGAGTGGTTTGCCCAGAATCACAGGATATTGAGCCGATGCAGAGACTTGAACCTGATTCCCTAGTTCCAAAGTCAGCAGCTCTGGCTGTAACACCACATCCTCTCCCCCAATAATAAAACCACCACAAATTTAATTATATTTATATATAGTCAAGTTTCCCTTCAGTACATGTAGGGAATGCAAATATTTTGGTGGACACTGGGTGAAACCAGCCCTGGACCATGGAACAAGTTTAAGAGTTTAAGCACCTGAAAGTGCCCCAACATTTGGGTGATTTGGAGGTGGGGGGTCATGTTCTGGTTTACCAAGGATACTTGCTAATTTAAGAACATATAGTTGAGATTGATAATTCACCTATGTAGCTATGGGAGCAGGTATGCAAACTAAATGTGTAGTTATCACAAGCCCATTTGTAATGTTCTCGGCCACGCAGGGGTGTTTTTCATACACCCCCCTGTGCAATGGCCCCTTTTGGTTGTGCCCACGGTCACATGACCGCGGACGATAAATAAACAGGCGGGGCTGTGCAGAGGCAGTCCCGCTCCAGACCACAACCAGTGTGTGTGAGTCTCCCTGCGTGCCCGGCGCTGCGCCACACATCACCGCAGCACCTAGGCTCAGCGCTGCGGGCAGTCCATAGACACACCACTAATCTCGTTAGTATGTGAATCCTTTCTTTAATTAATAAACAGTTTAATGAGATTGGTGTTACATGCAACATCCAGAGATTCTAGCAACAGCAGGACCACCTCGACCTTCTATCTTTCTCAGATCAATCATATCACTTTCAATGCGTTCTCTGACAACACCTATTATTTAAGAACCATTAAAGCACTCAGTTACTGGTTGTATGTTATTATAATAATTATTATTATTGGTATTATTAGTATTTGTTGTGCTGTTGTTATTGTTATTATTATATACATATACAGCATATATACACCTGACTATTTACTCATAGGAAAATGGAATTCACAAGAGAATTCCAGGAGTACACCAGTAAACCTGCAAAGTTTGCAGCTTCCCTGGAACTTTTGTGGAATTCCAAACATATAGTGACTCTACTCTACTCAAAATGTAGGAGGAAACTTTGTTTTGACCAGGAAAAAAAATATATAAATATAGACATTCAGAAAGGCGAACGTGCTGAAACGCGTCTGTCCAGTGTTTTTTAGCGTGCTGGCAATAAAGAATCATTGATTGGACTCTCCTGGCGTGCACTTTATTGTTTGTTGTCCCTAGAAGACCACCCATGTGGAACATATCTATCTATCTATCTATCTATCTATCTATCTATCTATCTACATATGTATATATAGATAGATAGATTCCACATGGGTGGTCTCATAGGGACAACAAACAATATATATATATATATATATATATATATATATATATATATATATATGTGTATATATATATATATATATATATATACATATATACATATATATATATATATATATATATATATATATATATATATATATATATGAGATACTTTGTGCCAGCCCTTCTCATCCATTGGTCTGTTCAGCTGCCATTCATATTGTCCATCTCCCACTACAGCATATAGCTTGCGCCACCCGCAGTCACCATCACCTCATCAGATCCGCCAAAAGGGCCTCACTCAAAGACCGCCTAGACAACAACGCACACAACAGCAAAGAGCTCTTCAACATCGTGAAGGAACTCTCCAACCCCAGCTCCAACACCAACGACATCCAGCCGTCGCGAGACCTGTGCGACTCACTGGCCACCTTCTTCCACCGCAAAATCGCCGACATCCACGACAGCTTCAACACCACGACCGCCCCGGCAACCACCGAGACCACTGCCCCCACAACCACCAACCGCCTGCTCTCCTGGACCAACATCAACGACGAGGACACCAGCGAGATCATGAACACCATCCACTCCGGTTCACCGCTAGACCCGTGCCCTCACCACACCTTCAACAAAGCCAGTACAGCCATCGCGCCCCATCTCCGGAAAATAATCAACATCTCCTTCGAGACAGCAACCTTCCCGGAAAGCTGGAAGCACGCCGAGATCACCGCCTTACTCAAGAAACCCAAGGCAGACCCCAAGGACCTCAAGAACTTCCGACCCATCTCTCTGCTCCCGTTCCCCGCGAAGGTCACCGAGAAAATCGTCAACAAACAACTGACCCGCTACCTCGAGGAGAACAACATCCTGGACCCTTCCCAGTCCGGCTTCCGCAGCAACCACAGCACCGGAAACCGCCCTCATCGCCGCCACCGATGACATCAGGACCCTGCTAGACAACGGAGAAACAGCAGCCCTCATCCTCCTGGACCTATCAGCCGCCTTCGACACGGTCTGCCACCACACACTACGAACACGCCTTCACGACGCCGGGATCCAAGAGAAGGCCCTGGACTGGACCACATCCTTCCTTTCCGGCAGAACACAAAGCGTCCGCCTCGCCCCTTCCGATCCAAGGCCACCAAGATCATCTGCGGCGTACCCCAAGGCTCCTCCCTCAGCCCAACGCTGTTCAACATCTACATGGCACCCCTCGCCCACGTCGCCCGACAGCACAACCTCAACATCATCTCCTACGCCGACGACACCCAGCTGATCCTCTCCCTCACACCGCCAAAGCCCACCTCCACGAAGGAATGAAGGCCGTCGCTGAATGGATGAGGACCAGCCGCCTGAAGCTGAACTCGGACAAGACGGAGGTCCTCATCCTTGGTTCCAACCCTTCAGCCTGGGACGACTCCTGGTGGCCAACATCACTGGGAACAGCCCCGCCACCCACCGACCACGTACGCAACCTAGGGGTCATCCTCGACCCCACCCTCTCCATGACTAAGCAGGTCAACGCCGTTTCCTCATCCTGCTTCAACATCCTCCGAATGCTCCGCAGGATCTTCAAGTGGATCCCCACCGAAACAAGAAAAACAGTCACCCAGGCCCTCGTCACCAGCAGGCTGGACTACGGAAACGCCCTCTACGCAGGAACGACGGCTAAGCTCCTGAGACGGCTGCAACGCATCCAGAACGCCTCTGCACGTCTTATCCTCGACATCCCCCGACGCAGCCACATCACACCCCACCTGAGAGACCTGCACTGGCTCCCTGTCAACAAGAGGATAACCTTCAAGCTCCTCACCCACGCACACAAAGAACTCCACAACTCCGGACCAGCCTACCTCAACAGACGACTCAGCTTCTACACCCCCACCCGCCAGCTCCGCTCGACCAGCCTCGCCTCGCCACAGTCCCCCGCATCCGGAAAACGACCGCCGGCGGCAGATCCTTCTCCCACCTCGCCGCCAAGACCTGGAACACCCTCCCCACCAACCTCCGACAGACCCAAGACCTACTGGCCTTCAGAAGACTCCTCAAGACCTGGCTCTTCGATCAGTAGCAGCACCACCCCCCTCTTCCCCCAGCGCCTTGAGACCCTCGCGGGTATGTAGTGCGCTTTATAAGTGACATGATTGATTGATTGATTGATTTATTAGCTCTTTTGCCCTCTTGGTGATCTTCTTTTTTCAAGGTGACCTGCACACATTCACCTTGAAAGCAGTGTACTTCGCTGCCAGGACAGTTTACCCTTGTTTGTTTCAACTATGTCTTCAGGTTATATTAATTGCCAATACTAACTTTTCTTTCACTGATAAGACAAATATTTTCCTGTAATTACAAAATGGTTTCACTATCTACTGTAAGTATCCCTGCCTGTTAGGAAGCATCCAAGAGGTTGTATTAAAATGACATTCAATGGTTATTTTTTTCAATAAATTGAAATCTTTATTGCAATCACAGGGCTGCCATGTTTAGGAGGCAATAGTTTGCCTTTTTGTTTCTTCCTCGTTGTTTTTGTGGCATATGCTTGCAATGAAATTAAATGCAACCATCGCACCAGATTGCCATGGCCAGATCAATTGTTTTAGCCGCTCCTTGCTAATATAAAGCTGCAGAGGTTTCAAGATGCCAAATTACACCCCATTCCTTGTGCAATATAATCACAAACTTCACATGATCTATTTTTCCCTCAATTGCCTCCATTCTAAGTTTGTAGTCATTGCAAAATCCAATGTAAAAGAGTTCCTGTCCAAATCTGGAATTGCAATAGGTGCTGGAATACCACTCACTCAATTTTCTCCCCACCACTGACGTTTCACCAGCTGATGGCTGCTGAAATTTCTGCATGAGTAAATGCAGGGAATGGATCCTCACCACAACAACAGTATTGAATCCCCACAGTAATTCCCCATTCTACCCTAAGGGCACCCTCACGATTCGGATTAAGATGCTGCAATATTGCTGCGTCATCGGATTATTGACACCTGCTGCGCCAGTAATACCCTTTAATTTGGTTCTCCATGCAGCATAATCCTAGCACCCCTGGCAATGTTAAAGCTCTGCAGAGCAGTTTGGGGGTGAGGAAATCCCTACTTCACACAGAACCATGAATGTCTGGTGGTTTTATTGCACAAAATGGAACGGTACAAAACCCATATTTCATAGGGAATCTTAAAATACAGGAAATATCCCACAGTTGTCTGTAAATGTGGATTTCATTATCACAATGACAGCTCCCAAACCATTCTGCAGTACTTTCACACTGACAGGTCAACTCAGATTATGCAGCAGTTAACTAAATTATTCGGCAAAGGTAGAGATGTGGGGTTCTAGGGAAACCTATAAAGCACTTGGCCGTGTGGTTTATGAAGTTATCACCAGAGCCCGTCGATGGCAATAGTGGACCTTACTACACGTTACCTGTTAGGTACCCTCACTTTGTATATGCAGGCATGCGTATACATTCTATCGCTCCAGGGGGCAGGCTGCCATCATGCCTACCAACTCACCACAGGAGGAATTGAGTGGGTGGGCTGTCAGACTTTCTGTTCCTGCCTTATGAGGACATGAAGCCAGGAAGTTAACACAAGTGTTGTTCACGCCACTGTCTGACATCCCAGCGCCTCGGAGATTGATAAAATGGCGGGCACAGCATGGATCCATCTTGTAAATGTGTCAGGGAGGCATGTGGAGGCACGTTCAGCCTCTGCCCGATTATCTTTGGAGAAGGGCAATGAAAATAAGTGACAATTTCGCGGAGTTCAAACCTCTGCCTACACCGATTTATTTGTAATATGTTGCGTTGTGGCCTGCATTACAAAAGATCACTGCTTATGAATTTCTCACTTTAATTTCAAATGCTGATATGAATGCTGAATCTGTGCGGAAATATGCAAAAGTAATACATTATTTTGCTATTTTTGGACTCTAATTTGCTTTTTCCACCTCTCTCTCGCTCTCCTCAAATAAACATATCTGGTTTTTTTCAATTACATTTTATTTGGTCAGATGGTTACCATGCCAGTCTGTGAGTAAAAGACAATCCTTTCTCTACCCCCAAATCTAGTTCTGGTAAGTTCTTCCCTCTTAACTGGGTTTGGCTCCAGCCTGGCTAATTAAACGGACATCATTGGCAGGCCTGGTGTCAGGTTGCTTGGAATATGCTGCAGCAATCCCTCTGAAATGTGATGAGGGCAGAGCATAATTTCCCCCCAACCATCCTGTCAGGAATACCCACTCCCCTTTACACCTGCCCCTTTGTCCACTGTTTGCCTCCAATATATATTTCCCGGCAGTAGCGGTCGGTGGTGGGAGTGCCGCCGGGCGCTGACGTGGGGCGGGGGGTAGTAAACTATGGATTACGGGCGATTACAGGTAAGTACACATATAAATAAATAAAACGAATTTCGTCTCGCGCTGCATCGCCAAATGTGATGCAGCGCGAGAAACGAAATTCGTTTTATTTATTTATATGTGTATTTACCTGTAATCGCCCGTAATCCGTAGTTTACTACCCCCCACCCTGCCCCTCCCCCGCCCCACGTCAGCGCCTGGTGGCACTCCCACCACCGACCGCTACTGTTTCCCGGTGAGGGAGACCTCAACACCCCAGTGGCAGCTGGCCACCCACAGAAAGGCCTCAGAAACTTTAGGCAGATAAATGGCAACTTTCCACAATAATAATGTAAAATCCAACTTTACAATTACAAAGGATTTTAATTTACAATTCAAATGAGTGGAAGAAAGATTGTTCTAACTGCTCCAAAAATGAATTTTGCACTTATTAAGTGTAATTAGGTAAACCAGTGCTAGTCTATGGGAGGCCACCCTTGCCACAATAAAAAATTACTTTGGAGATTTTTCACTAAAAGATCATGTAAAACATTAAATATATATTTCCTACATTGTAAATACTATCCACCCTGCTTTGGGATGCCCCCAACTTCTTTAAATTTGGAAGCTTTCGCTTGAAGTAGTCAAAGATGAGAAAAAGTTATACTAGTTATAATCTTGATATTCATGTAGCTCATTCTTCAATCGGTATTTTCATTGGGCATTTAATTAGTAGGTGGCGTTTTCAACCATACACATGGTAGTCGTTTTATGAGTCCGGATGGATGGGTGTCTGAATTGGATGAAAAAGCTATGTTCCCCATGTCACAAACACAATTCTGCAGCAATCACTTAGTCCACTGAGTTGTCTTACTAGATTTCCCTAAACCAAATCAGTTTTGACCTCATCAGAAATGCTAAATTAGAATCTAGAAAATGCACCTTATGTTCCTTCTATGTCTTTGAGTGAAATGGAAGCGGAACGCATTTACCAAATTGACAAACTGAGGACCGTTGCGAACCTCTGGTGGCCATTCGGACAATGCTCTTCCATGGTCATATAGATGTTTGTGCCAAGTCATGCACTTAAAAAAATGAGAAATGATGACCATCTGCTAATAGCTGTTTTAAATATTACCACTATTCTAAGAATGAGGTGGTGCAGAAATTGTAACAACGCCTTTATGAGAGGAAATTCATTTTGTGTTCTCTGGGGATTATATAATTTAACAAAGAATACAGCATCCCAGGACATTTGTGTGTTTCTGGTTTTAGTCTATCCCTTTTAAAAGTCATTAATTTATGGTCTTGATATAGTTGACACAAAAGCAGATTTGTTGGCCCTTTTTTGAGTCAGGCAGACATGTGATGGGTGTATCAAAAAAACAATTTCTCTTAGATAACTTCACTCATATACCATATCTCACACTCAATCACTTATATGACTTTAAAATGTCCTCAATGAACTATTGCAACTCTCTCCTAAGCACTCGGAAATTAATTGGAGCAGATTGCCCAGGTGTTACATTGGGTGAAAATACCACATTAAGCGGAGTGGGATACAATTGATATTTCTCAAATCAGCAGAAGTATTATAAACATAAGGCACATTTTATATTATTTTATCCTTGAGAGGGACATTAAGTTTGTGGGTCCTGAAGAAGATGGCTTAAAAATACATTGTCCACCGAAATGCGTCAACGCTTCATTTCTGATTATTGTTAAATTCGAGGAACGGTGAAGTCTAGACACAACAGAATTCACAGATTTTCATAAAATTTATTCAATCGAATTCAATCAATCAATCAATCACAGAATTTGTAGAGCGCACTACTTACCCGCGAGGGTCTCAAGGCGCTGGGGAGAAAAAAAGGGGGGGGGTGCTGCTACTGGTCGAACAGCCAGGTCTTGAGTAGCCTCCTGAAGGTCAGCAGGTCATGGGTTAACATGTTTATGATGATATATGTTTATCACTTGGATTGTCTCTCGTTTTAATGTTTTCTGTATCATAGTTTTTTGAATTTGAGATCAATTTTAGGATTGTTTTGACTTTAGAAAATTATTGTGTATATGAATTGCTCTTTATATGATCATAATTGTTTTTTAATAAATGTGTCTTGATATATACAAAAATTCTTTATAATTGATTGATGGGTTCTGTCTAAATAGTTAATTGAGGACATTTAAAAGTCATATAAGTGATTGAGTGTATGATCTGGTATATGAGTGAAGTTATCCAAGAGAAATTGTTTTTTTGATACATAGATTGTATGTGATACCCTGTCTCTTGGTACAGTGGAGTCACTCTCTTTCTTTTTGAGACGTGATGGGCATAACCTCTCGCGGAGGGCAGAAGGTTGACCAAGAGGTTGTGCAATGGTCACAGCTTCTTGTGTTGGGTAAAGAACTCACCTCCCAGCTATGAACGCTGCTAATCTAGCTGCGAACTAATTAAATTTAGCCTTCATGGATTATCTAGGGAAAATGCTGGATCAATCCCTTCATTGTAATTATGAGATTTTGTTGAGGGAGTAATTAGGTTGCTTTATTAAACTTTCAATGATAAATGTGTGCAGCACTGTAGCACGCTTTTGCTTGCAAGATTTTTCTTATCAACTTTCTTCACCTACAACTGTCTTTTACTCTGTGCATCTCTGGCTCTCTATGTCTAGCTCCCTATGTACAAGAATGAAGTGGCTGAAACTGATGAACTCACCAATGAACAAAAATAAGTAATTTCCATTACAACGTTTCACCTAGACTTTCTTGTAAAAGACTGTTAGCCCAGTGCGTGCTTAGCCGCTTATCTATCTATCTATCTATCTATCTATCTATCTATCTATCTATCTGTCTGTCTGTCTGTCTGTCTGTCTGTCTGTCTGTCTATCTATCTATCTATCTGTGTCTCATTTATCCTTTATTGGTGAGATCTATCTATCTATCTATCTATCTATCTATGTCTCCTTTATCCTTTATTGGTGAGATCTATCTATCTATCTATCTATCTATCTATCTATTAGAAATGGGGGTCTCTAGTTGGCAGAGGTAGGTACCTTTGTCCAAGTAGGGACCCTTGCTTCTAGTCAGGGAAAGGGGGATACACACTTTAGAAAACCCCTGCTCACCCCCTTGGTAGCAGACAGGCTTATCCCAAAGGCAATGTGTAAAGTATTTGTACTAACACTCACAGTAACACAGTGAAAACAACACAAAAGGACACCACACCAGTTTAGAAATATAAAATATCTTTATCTAAACTAAACAAGACAAAAACAACAAAAATCCAACATACACAATTAAAAATATGACTTTCAAAAGGTTTCAAGAACTTATACCATAGAAAACTATGTATGCATGACTTTTCACCAAAGTACCTGTAGATGCATCAAAGTTCCAAAAGCCAAACAGTCGCAGAGTCAGAAAACAAAGAGATGCAACACTCCTGAGACCTTGGGGAGGCGATGCGACAGTCCCTCTTCACGCAGAGGAATGGTTGCGTCGAATCCGGTCTGTATGGGGAGTGATGCTTCGATTCTTCGTGACGTTTCCGGTCCGCAGGTGATGCGTTGGACAAACTTGCCGCACAGGTACGATGTGTGGAAATCTGGGATGCGTCGGCGATCGATGCAGCAGCGTCAAGCGGCATTGCGTCGGTCCTTTTCAGCCGTGTTCCCTCGATGTGTCGATTCTTGCAGCAGCGACAGGCTCTGCAGCGGTTTCCGCAGTGGCGCGGCGATGCGTGGAAATTCTTCTCGCGCCGTGGAGATGCGTCGGGAAAACAGCCGCAAGAAGAGTGATGCGTTGATTTCTGTAGTTCTTTGAGTTTCTTCTTTCTTCCAGCTCCCAAACAGCAGCAACAACCTCCAGAGGCCCAAAACTGGCACAGGCACCTCTTGGCAGGCTGGAGCTCACAGCAGCAGAGTTCAGGGGAGCTGGGGGTAAAGTCTTTGTGTCCCTGAGACTTCAGAACAGGAGGCCAGCACACTTCAGGGCCCTTGGAGATCTCCTTCAAGCAGGGGACACAGCACACAGCAAAGTCCTTCTCCTTTCCTTGGCAGAAACAGCAACTGCTGGCCAACCCCAGACACAGCAAGGGCAGTACTTCTCCTTAGTCTCTCCAGCTCTTCTCCTTGGCAAAGGTTCCTCTTGAATTCCAGGAATGATCTAAAAGTCTGGGGTTTGGGGTCTGATACTTATACCCCAAAATGTATTTGTTCTCTTTGTGCAAGGGGCTCTGAGCCCAGTTCAAACCAGTTCTAGGGGGCACTCTGCAAGTGCACAACAACATCCATTGTCAGTGTGAGCCTTGGCTCCAGACACACCACAGGGGGGTGGAGCCAGCACTGTGGAAGGCAGGCACAGCCCTATTCAGGTACAGGTGCTACTCCTCCCACCACTCCAAATGCAGATCAGGCCTATTCAGCCTGGTGCTGACTCATCCAGACTCCTGGAGCCACTGCACCTCCCCAGCCCCTGCCACTCCAAAGCCAGACAGTCAATCCACAAACAGGGAGAGGCACACAGGATGGTTGAACAAGAAAATAGCCACTTTCTAAAAGTGGTATTTTCAAACACACAATTTAAAAACCATCTTTACTAAAAGATGTGTAATCAAATTCTGAGTTCAGGGATACCAAACTCCACCCTTATATCTTATCCCTATGGGAAGATATGCTTGTAAAATGTTACAAAGCATTCCCCATTCTGTCCTATGGGGCAAGATAGCCTTTCAATAGTGAGAAACAAAATTGGCAGTATTTCACTATCAGGACATGTTACACACACCAGTAAATGTCCTACCTTTCACATACACTGCACCCTGCCCAGGAGGGTAACTTGGGCCTATCATAGGTGTGCCTTATATGTAAGGAAAGGGAAGGTTAGGGCCTGACAAGTGGGTGCACTTGCCAAGCCGACATGGCAGTTAACAAAGTGCTCGCAGGCACCTCGGTGGCAGGCCTGAGACATCTTTTCAGGGCTACTCATGTGGGTGGCACAATCAGTGCTGCAAGCCCACTAGTAGCATTTGATTTTCCAGCCCTGGCACACTCGGTGCACTTTACTACGGACCTACTGGTAAATCAAATATGCCAATCAGGGAGAACCAATCACAATAACAATTTACACAGAGAGCATATGCACTTTAGCACTGATCAGCAGTGGTAAAGTGCCCAGAGACCCATAGCCAACAACCACAGGTCAGGAAAAAAAATAGGCAGAAGAAGCGAAAAGTTTGGGGATAACCCTGCAAAAAGGGCCATTTCCAACGCTATCTATCTACCCAAATCTATCTATCTATCTATCTATCTATCTATCTATCTATCTATCTATCTATCTATGTATCTATCTATCTATCGAGAGATACAGATAGATACATAACAGATTTCTCTCTCTTTCTCTTACACACTTAAACGCACTCTCTTTCTGTCTCACTCCTCTCTCAAATGCTAACCCATTTTCAGTATGTTTTTTGTTGTTGTTATAGTTTGACATTGAGTCAGGCAATCACTGTAAAATGGGCACCTAAAGTTTAGTTTTTTAAACATATTATATAGTATAGATTGTGTTGAGGTGAAAGATGTATTTGAAAAGGTAGAATCATTATCTTTATCTTCGATTTTCAACCCATAGCCTCATATTTATTTATTTGCCTTTTTTCCCACTCCCCTTTGCAGGGACTCTTCTTGCTGCGGCATTGTAAAAAAACAGAGCAGGCGAGCTGCTGAGCAGCGGCATGGAAATGAATTAGTAAGGGCATCCTGCTGATTGCATCTATAATGAAACCCTGCGATTTGCATCCCGCGCAGCCAGGACATATTCGTCTTTTTGTGGCCCTGTTTCACGCTGTATTTATTATTATGATAACAAATCTCCCATGAAAATGCGGCCGCGCGAATGGGAGTCAGTCTCAGCTCCATGTTGGAGTCAGGCGCTGACGACTGTAGACTTGGGAACCCCAAGACCTGAAATCCTAGTTCAGCTCGTTTCTAGTTATTGCTTGCATAAATGTTAAGCTAATATTGGAATTCAGTCTGATTCTAAGGATTTTCATTTCGGCTAGATAAATACACTAAGGCATAGGGAGATAAAGTGATTTGCCAAGGATCACACATTTTAAGGGGGAGCAAGGTCTAGAAACCAGACATCCAGGTTTCATAACTCATAGAATAGTCACTACATCACATATCCTCACGTGTCACCATCTTCTTTAATAGCTTATGGTACGTAACCTAGAGAAATAGTATAGTGAGTACTGTGTCCGAGGTATATCTCTAGGTGTGACCTGCGACTCACAGTCTGAATCTAGGGTAATTTGGTACAGGGGTAATCCATATACCAAAGATGTGTGTGCAACCTGCAGATTTCTCATATCCCATTACAATAAGTCAGGAGTTAATGTGCTTTCTGAAGAGGGTTGTCTGTGAAAGCTTCAGTTTAGGAATCGAAATCCCAGCAGAGCCTGCTAAGTCTTTCATTCTTTGAAGTTGATCCCAAAAGGTACCAAAAGATTCCAGAAGGTGTGTAATATTAACAACTGCTATGTATGCAGCAACAGAAGTGGATTTTGGTCAGTACTAAATACATTTTGAACATTACTGTTATTATGACTCGGATTGTCGCTCAGGAACGACGGGATCTGGCCTTTTCCCCGACTACATTAAAAGTCATTATTGAAGGTTTTATAGCTGTAAAAAGAACAGATGATGGACGGAATGCTGGACCAATCAAACATTCACCCCCAGTCACAGATCTGGGTTAAATCCATCATTTATTTGTACACCACGCAATTCCAGTTTAGACCCAGCCTATCAAATCAGTCTTGACCCTGCTCCCCATGGGAACAGTCCAGCCCGAACTGCCAGGCCAGGTCCTCCCTGGACCAGAAACAAGCATCCTGGGACCTGTTTTGGGGTTTTACCCCTCATCAGCCAGGCTAGCTTGAATCCAGTGGTGTAGCGAGCAAGGAACCCATGTCTGGGCATACCCTTCCCACTTAGGGCGACAAAACTCAGATCTCTTGACTGGGGTTGAGTGGTTGAAAAGATTCAGCACTCCGGCCATCATCTTGCTGTGTTTGCTATGTTCACCCTAATTGGCCAAGGGTATTCCCAGACGTGGGTCCCTTGTTCGCTGTGTCACTGGATTCAAGCGAGCCTGGATGATGAGGGGCAATACCCCGAAACCGATCCCTGGATGCTTGTTCGGCCTGGATTGTTCCCATGAGGAGCAGGGTCAAGACTGATTTGCATATGGCTGTGTCCAAACTGGGGTTGCATAGTGAGCAAAACAACGATGGATTAAATCCAGATCTCTTGACTAGGGGTGAGTTGTTGAAAAGTTTCAGCACTCCGTCCATCATCTTGTTGTGATTTTACAGCTGTTTAAAAATTTCTTTTATTTTAATATTTTACATTGATCAGTATCGGTCACAAGGTATCTAAGAGCAGTGTACAAAATAGCTGTGTTCAAGTCTAGTACAAAGAGAGGTATTTATAGACTACTGAGATCATTATGTACAGGACAGCTACATAATTACTGAATGAATCAGGCAGCAATAATAAAACTGAGCTATATAAGGAATTAGATGACATCATAAAGGTTAGTAGAGAAGAGTTGCATTATGTTCATTGAAAACCAAGAGAGTGGCAGATGGAGCGGAGATGAAGAAGGAAAAGAGGTGAAGCTGGGAACAGATTGTGCGTGCCTCAAGCGTATGTGGGCTTTACCCTGTTTTTGAAGAATCTATGTCACAATATCGTGGTTAAAGTATCAACCTGCAAAGATATTGTATGCTTCTCAGCTACTGCAGTATCATTGAAGTATATACAGGGAAACATTGACTTGCTATTCTTAACTCCACATCTACTTACCTTGAAGATACAGTGGTATATTGTGGATGCAATATTTTGCCGGTGGATATTCCAGATTCAATAGTATGACCACCCTACCATGTTTGAAAGAGAAGACGTCGGACGCCAGTCTGATATAGCATGTTAGGTTGTTTGACATCCCTGGGACATTATCTGTGAATGAGCCAGGGAGCATCTTCTCTTAAAAGATGGGGCTCAATGCACAATGTCGATTTACCTCAAACAGTTTTTGCCCACCAGAAATAATGAGTTTCCTTGGTGAATGGGAGGCGGGGTTGGGGGCTTCCATTGGGGAGCAATTTGAATTTCAATTCAAGGGAAAATTTAATTATGTACAAGAACCACAAAACATAGAAGTTTGTTGTGGTAGAGCGTGCATTAGTAGATAATTCTCCTTTAAGTTTGCTTTTTATTAGATCGTACAGTGGAACAGATGACAGCCAGGCAGAATACCTTCCACTCCAGGACCTCCGTATCATGAAGGCCCTGGACTGGAACCCAGCCTACAGAACGCTACACACATTACATGCCCCATTCCAATAGCAATACATTCTACACCGAACAAAGTTATAACCACTTGAGACATATAGCATCATCGCCACATGAAACAAGGGGAGTGGTATCCCTGTTTAATTTTTCTAGGTTTATATTTGATATTTTAAGGTCAGGGAATTGATCACTGCAAAGATAGATCACTGTTATGTTTGACATGGAGCGCTCTATGAAACCTCCCAATAAATACAACTGTGATGATCATTTGGGGGTACCTGGGCTGATTGCTCTTGGCTTCAATTTTGTGGGCTTCCCTATTTCAAATGAGCAGGATAGCTTTAACTCCAGCAGAACCACATAATGACTCTCAAGGTACATACTACATTCTCTTCAACAGCTTTTTGTGAGAAAACAAAGAATCGATGGTGATTAAAGGTCTCAATATTAAACAGAACTTTGATCATGCAGGGTTCAAAGGCCATCGTGGATTATATTGTGTTTACAGATTCTTGCACTACTTGTGTTAATAAGTTGTATTCAGCGCATCCACTGAAAGCCCAGCCATATACCTTTATATTTAGACAACTCTGGCATGTGTTTTAATATTAATATCTTTTTTTAGATGTGTTTATTTATTTTTAAACAGTGATATAGCCCAACCGAGACCAAAAGTTATAAGGATGCTTACATCAAAAAAAAGTAAACCAGGGGGTTACATCAACGTGAGGAAAGGATATGATGGAAAATATAGGCTATCAGAAGCTGATCAGATGAGAATGATGGAGGTACATAATTCATAACTATGACTCTGGGGGGGAGAATGCAAGTGAGGTAGTCTAAGTTTAAGAGGCGTTGGTCCAGGTGAGCCTTTAGCTACTTTCTGAATGAAATAAAAAGGGAAGCAGGAAAAAAGTTCCACACTGAAACAGCAGCTCCTCGGAAGGATTGCTTGCTGCCAATGGATGTCTTGAATTTTAGTACTTCCTAAAGGATAGAATCATTTCTTCTCGGTCATGTAGATCCACCTGAGAGCGAGAGCATGTGGGAGATGTGTGGTGGGTTTTTGTTGCGCAATGCTCTGTTTTGGAACTTGACTTGCCTGGTGTGGTGGGGCATTCATCAGCTGGCCGCCTCTCCCTCAGACTCTAAGAGGGATTGTTGTCTTTGACACTGCTCTTCATGGCTCTGGTTCTCAATGCTGCTCCACATGCAGCAGGGCTTTGTAATCATCACTTCTAGATTCTGTGTGTGGTCTTTTTGGATTATTGATAGGGCAGTTGTCATTGGGTGTAACAAAGGTAATCATGTTAGTGAGAGGCAAAAGTCTGCCTCCCTACATGCTCAAGTTTTGGTACCACGAGTGAAGTAGTGTTATGATTACAGAGAGTAAAGGTATGATCATGTGATTACAGGGGTGGACTGGTAGTCTAACGCCTGTCAAAGTAGCATCCAATGGCAGGCCAGAAATGTGGTGGATCCACTAATTTCAGGAGAAATGTTGGTCCTTGTAAACAGAGAGGTTTAGAGAAAGACAGCAAGAAGATATCAATGACAGCTGCCTTTGCACATCACCTGCACCTCAAAAGGCATCTGATGGTGCAGTAGCATTCCGACTCAAGATGATGCTGCCATTACTTATAACTCTTCTCTGATTGGCTGCGCTATTAGATGACGTATGTCCCACGATACCTGCAAAAACCTTACCACCTTGTTCCAAGAGGCCAGCTGACAACATTTCTCACTCTATTAAGAGTTTGCTCCCTTGAGAGACTCTGTGAAATCATTTCTCCACACTGCACTGAAGCACTGCAATGAAAACAAGAAAGGAATGTGATAAAACTGCAGAAGGCTGTCAGACTCGCAAGGGTTTAATGATGGTCACAGGGGAGGGATAGGCCGCCAACACCCTCACTAGCATATTTTTCTTCTGTAATTATATTTGACAAAGTGAAAATAATGCAGGGTGGTGTGTTGGGTGTCAGAATACTCGTGGACTGTAACATAAGATCAATATAATAGACAGCCAGTGCTTGCAAGGCAGTGCAATATTAACACCATTGGTTAATTGTATGCCTTGTGTTACTGCTGATCACTCATTTAGGGAGGATTTTATAGCGCTGGTGAGTTGCATCTTACATGTCACTGGTTTAAGTTGCAGTCAGGCCAACTGAGTCTATCATCGTTTGTTTCATAAACGAGCACTATTGAATTTTATATCAGCCCATAATATATTAGTGGAAGGACATTTGTGGTTTGTGTTTGGCTCTGTGTTAGGGATTACTGTCCCCAGCGTTTAAGAGCCTTGGTAATTGATGGCTGCTCTCCAGTGCCCCGCCCATTCCTAATGCACCCATGAGCACACTGGGCCTAGCTGTGCCAAAGAGATCTTATGTCCATGCTGCTGCTGCTGCACTCTTTGCTTGTGATAAGTACAGCTGGGTTTAACATGATTTATCAAGTTTGATTACAGTGATCAATGGATCCCTTTTCTTTAAGACCAAAGTGCCTTTTATTACCCATTGGCTAGTATCATTTACACATAGGACATAATAATGGAACACAGGCCTTCATTCATTTTCTGGCCATTGTTTCGGTTTCATAATAAAACCCCTTATTTTTTTTATTCTATTTTATGTTATTTTGATTTTTTTTCCATTTGGGATACTTATATTGCCAAACATACCCCTGAGGGGGCTGCCTAGAGCTTTACTTAGCACAAGCATTACTTGCCTGTGCATGTACATAGATAGATGCAGTAGTGGCCGCTGTTGTGCAGGAGTGGAGGGGCCGGCGGCCTCCGGGTCACGGGACAAAATTAAAAAAATAATGAATTAAAAAAATAACTTACCTGCCGCCCTCCAGCTTAGCGCTTTTCTGGCTCCACTGCAGGCAGGCACAGGCTCCCAGCCTCCCCTGCGGCCAATTCTGATGCTGCTCTTATGCATGAGAGGAGCGTCAGGATTACCCTGAGTGCCCTGAATTTGTGCTCCCAGGGAGACTGGGAGCCTCTGCCTGCTCTCTCCAACCCGGCAACACAGCTGGATTGGAGAGAGCTTCAGTGCACATGACGGTTTGGCCGGCCTGAGACGGCCGGCCAAACCGTCATGCGCACTGATAACATTGCCCACCTCTCTCCCTGTGCATATCATCCCCTGGCCCCTCCACCAAGATTCAGCAGGGAAGAAATAAAACGATATTAATGTGTTTATTGTTGTTTTATTTTTCCTTTCCTGCAATTTTGAGGCAGGGGCGATGCTCTTCCACCTCCACCATAGCGGAGAAGCCACCGCCGGGTAGATGCATACAAAACGTTATGAAGAGCACAGAAGAGCCGGTAGAAGTTGCACTAAAATGTACATCTAGTTACAAACAGCTGAGAGGGAAACTAAAATGAGCGGTGAAGTACAATAAGGAGACTTGCATTAGGGTAGGTGTTGGAAGAGTAGTATTTTGTGGCAATTGTCCTTCAGCTAGTTCTTGAATACCAATTCAGTAGCAAGGAGATATTATATCAAATCATATGTCCTGGGATGAATTACCCCCAACCGTACATTATAAAGACATTGCAAGTCACCACTAAAGAGTTCAGTGACCAGATAGAGTAGCAGGGAGAAGGCTGAGGCTTTGGCAGCAGGCGTCATGAAATGTCAATTTAGCTGTGTTGTCGTTGCACTTAAGCAGTTATGTCACTTTCTTATTACAGGTAGCTAGAGATGACACACCTCAACTGTAATAAAGAAATTAGAGACCGATTTTTATAGTTGGATTGCAGACTTCCATGTGTTCTATGTTAAGTTGTATCAATTGTACACACAGATGATGCATATACATTTGTATTCCAAGATACAGAAAGCTGAAATGAGAGTTGCATTAATGGATGGGCTCTGATAGGAAGACCTCAGTTATGGGAGTTCTGAAAGAAGTGGAGAGGGTTTTTCTGTCCTTTATGCTTCATTCAGATCTCAAGTAATGATACAATAACTATGAAAACAGCATGTTATATGTCAAGATGGTGTGTGGTAATGTGTTGTGTGGTTTGTATATAGTTATGTTGTGTGTGTATTGGTTTGTCTTTAATTTTATGCTGTTTTTTTGTATTGTGTTGCATCGAATTGCACTGTTTGGTGCTTTATTGAGTTATGTTGTGGGTTATGTTGTGTTGGGTAGTTTTATCTGTGCATGTATATTATACGAACCTTAGTTTCAGAATGCTGCTTGCCACTTAACAGTGACCATGTATAGCTCATGCAAACTTTGGCACCTCTACAATAGCACATTTCCAGTAATATCACCTACCCAGTCACATACCTACCAGGATAATGTTCTGTTGACCAGTCTAACCCCACTTCCCAGCAACTGTCAGGAAGGCAGCTACTGAGCTGTCAGAGAACAGACTGCTCTAAAATGCAGTCAGAAATGTATGGACCCATTTAAATTATTGCCACTGGTTTTCTCTGTGTTCATTCTCAAGTCATTTTATGTACTGTCTCCCAATGACCCAGTGGCGTAGCAAAGATAAAGGGGACCCCTCTGCAAGGTACATGGAAGAGCCCCCTCTGGGCTCAATCAGGAGCTCTCAGACCCGGGTACTGTGCTGAGGGGGCCTCCTGGAGCTCGGTGGCCCCCTGTACCGCTGGGTCTGCGGAGGCCTATGTTACACCACTGAAACGACCAGACTATGTTTGGTGGCTTCATGGGAGCCCGGGCTGACAGTGTAAATTGGAACTCTTGCTCACTGCTGCGACTCGCTCAATGTTGCGATGTTTTATATACATCATCGAGCAACTGCACTTCAAAGTAACACCGCACAACTCTTGCCATTCCCGCCTTGTCGATTACGATTTTCAAAGGCTGTGATGCAAGGCGTGAGACATGCTAGCACGATCCAATGGCCTTAGGAGGTGGCTTGGCTAATGCAGCTGTGCCATGATTGTCGAGAAGTCAATTGTGCATTCCATTTGTGAAGGGTGCATTGATGAGGGAAGGATTGGCAGTCTCAATGTGCATGATGTGAAAGGCATTGGGTGGAGCATGCAGCCATCTCATGAACTGCAGAATGCTAGTCACAAAAATGCCATAGTCCACATTGATAAAGTGGAAGCTGTCTCTCCTGGACAACTCCTGTTTTGTGAAATACAATACCACCGCCATTGATCAGTCTGCATGACCTCAATGATTTACAACTGAAATAGCATTAATAACATACATAATAATAAGGCATTAATACATTACAATGTGACTCAGAGAGGGGAAGACAAGTTCATGCATTCTCCTCCTTCTGAACCACAAGGGGCCGCAATGTGTACTTTACAACTTATAAAGACATTTGGATTTATAATCTACCTTTTGTTCTTTACAATTTAGGATTTTGCTATTGCAAAGCCTGTGATTTTGCAAATTGAGGACATTCTGACCACAAAATCCATTAGCACATGAGGCCCTTTGTTCATTTCTCCCTTTGCAAGATAATACCTGGTTGCTTTGTACAAAGTGCATACATAATCATGCCTCTCTAACACACAGAGATGTTCATTTGTCTCTTCTACGTGCAAAGGGGTGCTGATCTGTACAAATCACAGGTATACTCATCCTTTTCTATATAAAGATTGTTGGAAATAACCGCCCTTTATGTTGTACACCCCTGATTACTGCTTTGACTATTTTTGCTGGCTGTATAATTTTGTGCAACAGTAGCCTGGCTGTACAAATGTAAATTGCAAAATCGACCTGTCAAAATAACCCTTTTTGACAGGCCTAAACCCTCTGTTTAAATATTAATAAGTCACCTCTAGGAGGACTTACATGCCCATATGGCAGGGTGCATTGTATTTAACAGTAGGACATGTAAAGGGTTAATGTCAGGCCTGTCCTTACTGTGAGAAAGCCCTCAAAGCTATTTACACTTTAGAAAGGATAACTGTTCCATGCAAAAGCATTGGGATACAATATTACAGTTAATATTTGCTATCTCCACTCAGGAAGCAGCTACAATTTTATGTTTTTACTTTTTAAAATATTTAGTACAAGCCCAATTCATTGGCAATGTCAAATTTGTAATAAATATTTTAAAAACTGTACTTTTAGAAAGTTACCTGTTGCCTGCTTAATGCCTCTATAAGCCAATTTGCATGAGTTTCCAACTCTCCCCCATGACCTGTGTAACTCTCCGAATAAGGTATGAACTTGAGCCCAACACTAAGACATTCCCATGGGTGTGGGGAGGTGTTCTGTTTCTCTGACAGGCTGACCAACTGGGCTGTTCCCTGCTGTTCTCAGGAACTTAATTAACTTCAAAGGCGCCTACCCTGTCACAGGAAGATGTAGCTAACACCTGGGTCTGCAGTCTTCCTTTGTCCACCAGTCAGGCACCAGGCCCAGTGGTAGTGGAGCTGCCCCAGAGGTGGGGTTGCTAATTTTCCTGAGCACACATCTACGGTGGACACAGGAGCTCTGAACAGGGGAGTTAAGGTTCTGCCATGTTGGCTTTGGGTAGAGAGGAGCACTGTGGTATTGTTTGCAATAAAACACAAAGGAAGTGCTGAAAGTTTGGGAAGGGTCACCCGCTGGAAACTTTTCCAATACTGGTTAGCGAGTGGCTGGGAGTTTCCCCTCCCATAAGCTGGCAATGGGCATAAATATAGGTCCGTCCACGGATTACTTCCACACCTGTGGAAGAGCCGAAGAGGACTGGATCTGTTGTCTGTGACCTGTGAAGGGCCCTAAAGACTGGACCTGCTCTCCTTCATTCACCCAGGACAAAGAAGTGGACTCCAAGGGTCATAAGGTTGACCTTCTGTTTGAGCTAAAGGGACACCAAAAGCTCAAGAAGCATTTTTCCAAATGACCTGACCTGCAGCCTGCTGCTGGCCTCTGCTGGAGTGAGTCTTGATCCCCAAGTGCTGTCCACAAGGTCATGGAGTCTTGACTAGTGTCCAAGTGTAATCTTGAAATCTTAAAGGTAGAAACATTTTGCCAACTTTTTGCACTGAGATTTAACAGGGGACTGGAACAAACTGGCTAAGCCGATCCAACATAGGTGCATTGCCATTGGGCCAAAGATTTTAGTTGCTCCCACCATGTTCTTCTCTGCAGCAGCAGATCCAATTAAGTGGGACCTCGGGGACAAGGTATCCAACCTCATGGATCCCTCTTCAGCTACTGCCTGCAGCCTTACCCAGTGGAAGAATCTGGGCTCCAAAAAAGTGATCAAGTCCTAAGTTAGAAATCTTCACTAAGCAAAGGTGCAATAAGTATCCGGCTGACAAGGACATTTTTTGAGGGCAAAATTCTAATTTTTGCTGTTTGAAATTTTCCTGAAAAAAGTCAATGGTCAATCAAGATCTTGTCCAAAGGCTATCCGATGATGTGGTGCCCTCTTTAGCCACAGCCTGCTGCCTTGCCCCGCTGAGGATTTTTGACTTCCATTCCAGAGATTAGGTCCGAATATAAAAATGTTCACTGGTACAACCCTGGTCCCTGTATTCAACCCACACTCCATTGCGGTCAACTTTAAACCTTACTCTTGTCCTGGTCAAGAACAACCAGCTTTGGCGCTGTTTTGAACCTTAAAATTTAGGAATTTATAACCCTGGGTCTATTTATTGAAATTTTGCCATTTTGGTGTCATTCTATTTATTAAATATACTCTATGTTTCTAAACTGGTTTGGGATTTTTCTTGTGTGGTGTTTTGATGTTGTTACTGTTCGAGTACTGCATAAATACTTTGCACCTTGCCTCTTAGTTAAGCCTGTCTGCTCTGTGACAGAGCTACCAAAGGGTTGAGCTCAAGTTAAATTAGTTACTTTCTTGGATGACCCTGGCAAGGATTGGGGTTATTATTTGTGATGGGTACTTACCCCTCTCAACGGATATCTTAATCTCTTACACAGAATTTTCTCTCTAACAGGCATCAGTGTAGTGTTTTCACTAATTGGTGCAATCATGCCAATTCTACCATTTTGCAAGCATTGGTTGTTCTTTGTAATGCAAAACATATTCACTACTATCTGTAGCAATCACAGAGGTTTTCATGTAATAAGCATATGATGGTTCTGTACAAATCACAGACATAATCAGTTCTCTCTGTACCAAGCAGAGATATATCAATTTGTAGCAGAGCCGGACAGTTCTGTCCACACCACACAGTCATTTGTTTCATTAACTAGTACAGATAATCCAGTTCTTTTCTGCAAAAAGTGTTTGTGGAATGTCTTCTCTAGAACATAGGCATAGTCTCTCTAAGGAATTTTGCTTGTGACATGGAAGCCTTCTGTGAGACTTCTGCTGCCAGGAGCAAGTTTCATGGAATTTCATGGACATCACACTGTAAAGAAAGAGAATGTAGAAACTGTAGAAAGTATTGCATACTGGAGTTCAGGGTACCCATCAATGGCAAACCACATCTGCCCTTTAAGAATTCCTAAACATGCCGTTTGTATTCAGAGCAAGAGGAGAAAAATGGAAGAGGTACCTCTTGGTAAGAAGAGGAAACCTGAAAGAAGAGATGCAGTTTCTGCTTAAATCTCTCATCTAAGAATTGGTGAGACATGTCCTTGATTGTTCCTCAGAGAGAAATCCAAGATATCTCTTAAGTAACAGGGAAGACTTTGGGGAACTGTATGGAGTCAGAGGTTATTTAGAGGTGTTTCTACAGCTCATCTCGCTCAGACCCAGACCGCAGCAAGGACGGAACACATTATGGATGGTCAGAGCGCTCACCAGATCATTCTGACAGGGCACCTTGCAATGAAGAATCATATCTACAGAACAAGAACCTCTGACTCCAATTGGTCACAAATGGATATTGGAATACTAAACCACATATTGGTCTTGAAAAAGGCCCAGACCTACACAGCACAGGGGGTGAAACATGTGTTTTGCTGTCTCTCTCTGAACACCCAAATAAAAACAAAAGATTACAAAAAGCAACTTTGTAGCTGCAATTTATTTTTCAATGATACAATATTGTTTTTCTTGATGTATACTGGCAGAAGAATATAATATAAAAGTAGTAGGTGCAAGTATCCTAATCTCATTTTGATTGCTTAGAAGGTGGAGTGCTAGTCTTCACATCTGAAAGCCTACAACCTCGCCTGAGGGAGCAAGCTAGGAGCATCTGGTTTATGCCCTTTACCCAGCCCCTATGGCCTCTGCGGAATATTATTTGAGCTTTTTTTGCCCTTGTGCAGCTTTTTTTGATAAACGATGATTGAATTGGTTCAAAGATGGGTACCAGGAAAAAATTATTCAAGTGCACTCTTCTCCCCTGCTTCCCTACTCCACCCAGGCACCATGTGCAATTTATTTTGAGCTTTGCACGTATGCTGCAGGAGGTGGTACTTACATCTCTGCCATCCACTCTGCCAAGCTGACACTGGCATTGATGGGCTTCTTACCAGAGGGGTCTCTCCCCAAGCTGTTCCTTCCATGCAGGATGTTGACACTTTAGTAGAGAAATCACCAAGAATTTAGGAGAGAATTGAGAGGTCCTGAATATGCATCAGACAGAGATGAATTATAGAATGGAAGTGCACTCAGAGAAGTTTTAAGGCATGGGCAAAGTGGGCTCTGGCCGAGGGCCCCAGCCTTTCAGCATTTGTCTGCAGAGAGTCTTTCCCTGATGACCTTGAGTAATTCTTAGACAGAATTGTTTTAAATACCGTTTTCCTTTCATTTATTTTTAATGTGGGTGATGTGTGAGTCTATTACAGACATTTTGCAGAGAAATGTTGTGTTGATGTTTCATGCTACATCCATAAAAAAAAAGGTTCTTTTAGATCAAAACAGAACATCACATATGATAAATGAGAGGGTGCCATAGAGTTTATTTGCAGTAATGTTAGTGAGCTGCTGTTGTGTTATTCCTGAATATTAGATGTAAATACATTTAGAATTTGGACCAGTGTGCCTGTGCACTGTCAGTGACCTGGCCAAAGAGGGCATTAAAGAGCTGAAATTGGATCATAAATTCAAAGCTGTTCCGAACAGAGACCCCAAAATACGTTTGGCCCAGGGCCCCAAACATCCTTAAGATGTCCCTGAGCGTGCTCCCCCTGATTCAGAGTGGGTCAGTGTTCCTGCACCTCGTTTTCCCAGGCAGCTAATTGCATCAGGTAAATTGAATAAGGGTTTGTCTGCAGCAGATTAAAAACCTTGCCTGTCACTCTTTTTCTGGCAGGTGCGAGCATTAAATGCTCCTCCTGAAAGACCCTCTCTGGTTCTTTCCCTCCTCTAGTTCTCTTTCCCCTCTCTCTCACCCATCCCACCCTGAGGCTCAGAGCAGGTGGTAAATATGTGAGTTGAACCCCATGGACCTGGGAAACATTCTGTGTAGTTTTACCACTGGTAAGTCTGGTCCCATGTGGTAATTCCCCATTCCATGGGGCTTAAGTTGTAATTGAAGGGCACTGGCTTGGGTTGGACTTTCCACACAGTATTGGTAAATGCACATGCCAGTTTACTGCCCTGCCAGTACTCTGCAACTCGGAATCAGGGCGTTCACGGGGTTATTTAGTAAGGTTGTGCACATGGGCTCCCGTGGAGCAAGGTGATGCAAATCATTGTGTCGATTTAGTCGCCACTGAAAAAGCTCCTTGGCACAGCTCACAACTGGGCATCACCCACGAGCTGCCCCCAACCATTAGTAAACCCAGACCCAGATGCAGAGAGTCTCCTCTGCACCCTTGGCAAAGGAGAAATATTTGTTGCGATAGCAAATGGATATTTGCCTCCAGAAATTTAAATCAGATGTTATGTTTTGCTACTGTCTGCTTCTTTAAAGTTTTAGGGAATTCTTTCTCCCAAGATGCTGCTTTTATCACCGCAAATGTAGTGTTCTATAAACTGTATAGCATACCGTGTTAAAGGACATTTTACACTTTCATACATGTTTGCCATTTTTCTTATTGAGTTCTTCTTATTTACACCTGGAGTAACCATTTAGGTTGTTTTTGTTGACTGCTACACACAGCGCCAGGATGCCCTGTTTTGTCTTCAGGGCACTAGAATACCACTGGCATAGAATACACCACCTCACACATTGTCTTTGTGGAAGACCTTTCTGCTTAGACCACGCTAGGATCAGTCAACGTCACCCTCAGCATCTTTGCGTGTCCTTGTGTTTTGGCAGAAATGGTCCTAAGTAACAGCTCACTTCAAGAGGCTTCCCATAGGCTTGTAGATGGACTTACTATAGTTTTGAACAGAAGACCGACATTTTCCTGCTTCTTTTTGGCAGGTATTGCAGGGCACTTTGTGAAGGCTGCCTATATGTTTACTCTACTCTGCTCATTTTTTCAACTGCATGTTCGTTTTCTCAGCTCGATTCTGTGATCTCCTTAATCTTTCTCCCGTTCCTTCCCTTTTCCCTCCTTTTTTAAAATCTTTTCTCACTCTGTTTGTTTCCGCACACCTTACCAGGGCACAAGTCCTAAAAAAAGAAGTGGGGTGACTAACCTAGTTAATCAGTATGCAAGTGGCATCACAGAGCGTGACATCACGGCGTGTGACATCGCGGCGCGTGAGGCGCGTGACATCACAGCGCGTAACATCACAAGAAGTGATATCAGATCTTAAGCCCTCACATATATGTTTAGCAGGTCTATCATTAGTACATTTGAGCACATTTCGAGTATACTTGCAAACCCTCCTGATTTAGGCAGAAGATTCACACTTTTGTACGCTACACATAAAACAATGTTGCCTTTTGTCAGCGTAAAGCTTCCTCTAGCCACAGGGCTTTAAAAGAAAAAATTGTGATATTTAAATTATTACAAGCGCTATATAAATGCTAGTTATTTTGTGCAAATACTGGGAAAGATCAACACATCTGACATTCTTACAGTGCATGCATATCTCCTAAACAGAGCCTGAACAAAGTGAAAAGCTGCATCTCTTAAATATGTGTGAAGTGCTAACAAGATGTGAGCCTTTGTTTCCCCTGTGCTGCATTTGCTTCTAGCCTAGGTGCGAGACTCCTGACTGCTGCCAGCCAGGAGACTAGAACAAAAGGAGGCCTGATGACCCCTCAGATCCGGCCTTTGTTATGGGCCCAGCAGGAGTCAGAAATTAGAGAGCCCCATCCCGTCCCCGCCTGCACGTTGTTGCGGATCGAAAGCAGATAACTTGCAGGCGCTGCTGAAAGTGTCCCGGTGTTTGGAAATTACACCGGGACGAATTCAGCATCTTTTTCAGTGGGGCCCAACTTCTTGGCAGGGTGGACAGCGTCCACCCTGTGAAAAAAGTGGGTGGACGCCGTCCACCCGCGTGTACCCCCGACTTGTGCCCTGCACCTTACTCTTATATAACCTTGAATTCATTTGCCCCTTCATAAAATGAGATTGTCCTTCCACTTTCCCTCCTTCCACCTTCTTTCCTTCACCCCCGCCCACCATCATCCTTCCTTTCTCACTTTTTCTCTTCCTTTCCTCTTTTTTTTTTTGCTTTTTTGTGTAGTTTTTATATAGCGCGAACTCGACTTGAAGCTGCCATTGGTGCTCTGTACATGAGCACCTGTTACATTACAGATGGACAATTTAATTTTTTTATAGGCACCGAGAGATTAAGTGATTTGCCTTGAATCACAGGATGTTTAGCCGACGCCGAGACTCGAGCCCCGTTCCCCAGTTTCAAAGTTGGCAGCTCTGGTTATTACGCCACATCCTCCCTCCTCCAGCTATCCTGTCGTTTCCTACTTCCGTATTTCCTTTCTTCACTCTCCCTTCTATTTCATCCTTTTAATATGTTCTCTTTTGTCCCCAGATCCCACTTGCACTGGCCCGTATACTTCCACCCTGCCCTACCAATTCTCCCCTTCACCCTCTCTTGCTGCTCGTTCTCTTCATTCCGTTCCCTCCTTTCTTCTGTCCGTGCCGCGCCTTGGAACCCTTCCTCGCCTCGTTTCTTCAAAGCTTTCTCTCGTTTTCCCTTTCTTCTTGCTACTCGCTCGCTGCCCCCAGCCCCCCTCTCACCACCTTCACACTTTTCATCATGATTGGGGTGAAGGAGAGATCACGGTGAAGTCGGGAAGACCTAATCAGCCTCTGCCTATCCCATGGTGCTTTGCTGATTGGACTGTGCTTGAGATCGACTTCTTCACTCTATTGTCAGTTCTATATTTAGACTCTATGATAACTAGCGCCCAAAGTGTACAGAACCCCAGGCAGCACAAGCGGCCCTCCTGTTGAATCACATCATATGCTCTCACTACCGCCTCCTGGTGGACAGGCTTGTCGCCGATATATGTGTCTTTCCAAAAGGCGCAGAGGGTCCCAGTCTAGAATTGTAATATGTGATTTGGGATGAAGCGCTTAGAAGCTGTGGGTTTCAAGACCTTGTGCTACTGTAGTGATCTGCTGTTGCTGTGCAAGTCTGAAATATGCTAATGCACGTTTAATATGAGTTGTTTTCCGTCCACCCCCACCTACGTTAAGAGGACAACATGCACAACATTGAACAATGTATTTTTCCTAGCCCAAATCAATGTACATTTTCTACTAAATGCACAACTTTGTTTCATATTCTGTGCATTAAACATATGACGTCCGCATGTGTGCTGCTCTCCGTGCCTTTCTGGATAGCAGAGAGGAATTTATAATTACATGAGACCTAAAGGCCACCTGGAGGCAGATGTACGAAAATGTTCTAACTCTTGGCAACTTCTCCTGCGGTCTAAAAGCATGCTGAGGGCAGCTCACTGCCATTTGTAAAATGGGAGCTGTCCAGCTAAAGTGGGCCAGCTGCGTGCAATCTGACAGCATGCGCCGTTCATTGTGGCATTGTGGAGCCTGTCCCTTTAAAGCCGGAAGTGCGTGCGCAAACAGGAAGGAAGCCTGGGGGACCTGGGAAGCAGAGTCCAATAATGCCCTGATTTGTGTTTGACTAACATTCCACCTGGGGTACTGTTGGATGGATGTATCTATGACTGAGACTGACTAATAAAATCTTATTATGTCTCATTCTTTTGAGAAGGTGTCCAGGTAAGTCCAGGAGGGCCAGGACCATGCTAGATATTCAGGATATCAATATAAGATCTATTTGCATACTAAAAATAGGGCTCCCTGTTTTATGGTATTTTTTTTATCATTTCCATCTGTTTTCATCCATATTTATTTTTTGGCTTTATTTTTGGCCTTTATACATATTTCTTTTGTGTTTTGAGAATAAGTGGAGCGTAAAATGCTATATTTTCACATTTATTTAAATCATACACATGCACTCATACAATAATGCCTGGAGCGTTTAAGCAAATTAAGCAGCCAAATGTAACAAAACACGACTCCCACAGGTAAATATTAGCATTACATACAAACATATGTTAACTCTTGCCTGTATTTGAGGAAATCTCAACCTGTTTTTTAACTGCCCACCTTGGCTATCTGTTCAGCTGTTGGCCTGGAATTCATTAAGGACAGCATGGAGAGTCGCTCACAAGAAACACAATTTTCTTCATTTTTCTGCTTTTAAAAATAAATACAGACAGGAAACACATTTATCTGTAAAAATCAGTAAAAACGGAAAACTGTGGGCCATAATTAAAAAATATATAAAGAACTAATTAATATGGTCAATGGTTATCCTGAGAATATGGTGTGGATCCATCCCTCCTGGACCTCCTTTGTACACCCCTTCTTTCCTTGATGTACATATCAAGAATAAAAAGAAATTGATCTCATTTTGCAATGCTTATGTAGGCAGACTGCAGCTGTGGAAATCTTCCAGCATAGAGGCACAGGCAGATTTTGGCACTGAAATGCCATTAGCACAGTGGTCCTTGCAGACTCGATCTAACATGCTGACGAATTATGGGCCTTAGAGCTGGGCGGATGTGGGACAATGATGTCAACGACACTCTAAATATGGTGGACAGTACATCTCCCACTGATTGGCTGATGTCCTGCTCTGCCAAAGCCTAGATCAGGTTCTATGTTTCTTCTTCTAGCTCACGAACATGAAAGCATCTTTGGAATGTGTGAGCATCCTTTGGTAAAATGTCCTGTATCCCAGAGTAGGGGGTAATGTTATTGGAATAGATCCCTGGCTCCGAGTGACCGCTGAGTGTGATGCCTGCACTACTGGAACTAAGATGTTTTTTCTCTTTTTCACCTTGTGTGATCCCTAATTAGCAAGCCATAAATCTAACGAGCTGGACCACCCGAGCGTTCAAGCACACTGTCCAGCCTGCAGCCTTGTCCTTGAAGAAAGGGCCCGATATATTCAATTTCAAAATGCAGGACGACGGGACGTTGTTTTCGTCTTCCAGAACTCTTATATATAATTAGTGTCATTTTCAGAGTGTTTAGGTTCAGTAAAGTTTCCTCTTTACCTGTCATGGTACTAGCCTTTTTTATCCACGCCCCCTTCCTTCAGCCGCAGTCATTTTCAGAGATTGAGGCGCCTAGAAGCTCTTCTGGTCCTACCTGTGTAAAATGAGTTAGTGGGGTATATATGAGACAGCGCTGCTGACAGTTTGCACGTGGAGCTGAATCAGAAGGGGCCACTCGCCTTTCATTATTTATTTATTTGAAAGCTACAGACTCCTATTTCACACAGGCCTAAAAGTTGGGGTTTCGAAGCTTCACAACTTCCCCCTTTTAAAGATGTAAAACGACACCCATTACAAGCTCTCCAGGACACTTGTTGATAGATGGAGAGGTGAGCTGTCAGACTTTGGTTTGTCAAACAGAATTCAAAGGCTCAAACAACACAACCATGAAATGAAACGACTTGAAGGGACCGACAGTCTCAGATGGAACATGTTGAGAGTATGGAAAGAATTTATTAGCATAGAAATAGAAGACAGACATGTCTTTCAAGTGGAATTTACATTCACCATCAAGAAATTCAGGACCATGTAAAAGGATAATAAAAGCACCAAGATGCCATGGACGTCATTCAGGAGTCGCAGCTGCAACCCTTGGCTTGCCCCTTGCTACCCTTGGCATTGCCTTTGCGACCCCTGGCCTAAGAAGTGGCAAATTCACTGCCTGCAACTCTGGAGCAGCTCACCCTAATGGACGTTGTTTGGTGCTCCATTTTCATGGTGTTCTGTCAAAAAGTTTATTACCCAAATAGTGACTAATATCATTCACTATTAGTATTATAAAAAATGGCGTATAATTAGATGGAATATGACCCTATCTAACAGATAAGGTGAGAACAAATGCTTTTAAATGTATGTTGTATGCATGCTTGGAGGTGAATGTATTTATCTGAGAGTGAGTAAATATGTGTATGTTTAAGCATGTGTCTGTGACTCAAAGTAAAAGTCAAATGGTGTGTGATGTCACTTCTGCTACCCCTGGCATTTTGCTGAATTGACGCCCATGCAAGATGCTGTGAAGCTCAGAGTCAAGAGAGATGCATTTCAATTAAGCTTTCTTCTGCACAACAACCCCTCTCGGAATTATACTCTGAACTGTGCACATTAGCCTATATGTGCTTCCCTTTAGCAGAGATTGTGCGAGCACATGGCGTTGCACTAGTATCCTACACAGATGACACCCAGATCATCATATCTCTTACTTTAGAAATAGGGAAACCTCCAACTAACTGAACTCCTGTCTAAAACAGGTGACAGACTGGATGTCCACAAGTAACCTAAAACTGAACAGCAAAAAGACGGCTGTATTAGTCATTGGAAACAATCCTAAATGGTGGATGGAACGTTCGTGGCCAAAGTACCTTGGAGAGCATCCCCCATTCCACTCCGTCCAGCAGTTAAAAGCCTGGGCTTCCGGGTAGACAATAAACTCTCCATGGAAACTCAAGTCAGGAAACTTTCTTGGAGCTGCTTTGGAATTTTAAGAGCTTTAGGAAAATTGCTATGCTGGCTACTGTTCTCCTCGAGGAAAGTGAATGTGCAGGGACTGGTGAATATCCGCCAAGATTATGGAAATTCCCTTTATCTAGGAAGTCCCAAGTCCGTGATAAAAAGACTACAAGTTGTCCAGAACGTTGCAGCCTGGATCCTTCTAAAAATCGCTAAGCACCAGCCGGGCACTCCGACTTTAGCAGCCCTGCACTGGCTGCCAGTGCAGAAAAGAATCCACTTCAAGGCTCTGTGCTTTGCCCATCGGGCTATGCATGGGAGAGGCCCACAGCTCATACAGCGGCTACTCAACCCCTACATTCCCAGGAGGTCTTTGCAGTCCAGGAATCTAAGGCTGCTGACAGTCTGTAGGATAAACAAGGCAAGGAGCGGGGGTCGCTCCTTTGCCTACCTAGCTCCCAAACATTGGAACAACCTCCCTGCTGTCCTTAGAATGAACCAGTCTGAATCCAGCTTTAGAAAACACCTAAAAACTCATCTCTTTTAGCCATTTATCACCTACCCTCAAGTGCATTTGAGCTATCTGGCAGACGTGTTATCTTCAGCTCTGGGAGGCAGGTTTGGGTAGCTACATGCTATACAAATACACCAGAATAGAAAGGAATAGAATAGTAATGAGCCTATGTTTACACACATTATGTTCCATTTCCATTGTAAAGCTCCCTAACACTTTTGGCTAATGTCTATTATCCATAAGACTGCATATTAAATGAAAGCACTAATGCCACTCCAGACAAGATGCACTTATGCATGGCTTCTACAAAAGAAATACACTTTTAGTAATGTAATGTCACATTTGGGGACGAGTGGGTGAAACTTGAAAATTTTTCCACACATAATACCCATATTTTTTCAGAAATGTATTGGTATTACAGGAACTAAGTTTAGGGGGCCTAAATCCATCGTTTTTTTGCTCACCATGCCATTCCAGCTTGAACCCAGCCATATGCAAATCAGTCTTGACCCTGTGCCTCATGGGAACAGTCCAGCCCGAACTGCCAAGCCAGGTCCTCCCTGGACTGGAAACAAGCATCCTAGGACCGGTTTCGGGGTTTCACCCCTCTTCAGCCAGGATAGCTTGATTCCAGTGGCATGGAGAGCACGGGACCCACGTCTGGGCATACCCGTCCCACTCGGGGTGACAAATGCAAAAACAACAGTTGATGGACAGAATGCAGAACAATGTCATACATTCACCCCAGTACAGAGATCTGGGCCTAAATCCATCGTTTTTGCTCACCATGCCATTCCAGCTTGAACCCAGCCATATGCAAATCAGTCTTGACCCTGTGCCTCATGGGAACAGTTCAGCCTGAACTGCCAAGCCAGGTCCTCCCTGGACTGGAAACAAGCATCCTAGGACCGGCTTCGGGTTTCACCCCTCTTCAGCCAGGATAGCTTGATTCCAGTGGCATGGAGAGGCGGGACTCACGTCTGGGCATACCCGTCCCACTCGGGGTGACAAATGCAAAAACAACAGTTGATGGACAGAATGCAGAACAATGTCATACATTCACCCCAGTACAGAGATCTGGGCCTAAATCCATGCTCACCACACCATCCAAACTGGGGTGGTGTGGTGAGCAAAAGAATGATGGATTTAACCCAGATCTTTGTGACTGGGGGTGAATGTTTGCATTGTCCAGCATTCCGTCCATCAATTGTTTCTTTTGCATTTGTCGCCCTAAGTGGGAAGGGTATGCCCAGACGTGGGTCCCGTGCTCACTACACCACTGGATTCAAGCTAGCCTGGCTGAAGAAGGGTGATGCCCTGAAACCGGTCCCAGGATGCTTGTTTCCCGGTCCAGGGAGGACCTGGCTTGGCAGTCTGGCTGGACTGTTCCCACAAGGAACAGGGTCAAGACTGATTTGCATATGGCTGGGTCCAAACTGGGGTGGTGTGGTGAGCAAAAGAATGATGGATTTAACCCAGATCTTTGTGACTGGGGGTGAATGTTTGCATTGTCCAGCATTCCGTCCATCAATTGTTTCTTTTGCATTTGTCGCCCTAAGTGGGAAGGGTATGCCCAGACGTGGGTCCCGTGCTCACTACACCACTGGATTCAAGCTAGCCTGGCTGAAGAAGGGTGATGCCCTGAAACCGGTCCCAGGATGCTTGTTTCCGGTCCAGGGAGGACCTGGCTTGGCAGTTCGGGCTGGACTGTTCCCACAAGGAACAGGGTCAAGACTGATTTGCATATGGCTGGGTCCAAACTGGGGTGGTGTGGTGAGCAAAAGAATGATGGATTTAACCCAGATCTTTGTGACTGGGGGTGAATGTTTGCATTGTCCAGCATTCCGTCCATCAATTGTTTCTTTTGCACTCAGGTATAAAAGGCAGAAGAGATATTTTCGCAATGTATTTTCATCAGTTTCTGGAACGCTGGGGTGAACATTTTAAAAATGCATGCATCCAAGGCGTAGATCTTGTTTCACAGGTGACATGTTTGCGGCATCTTCTACTTGAATGAGTGTTCAGTGAGAAAAAAATGGCACACCTGCCTTGATAACAAGTTGCACGGTCATGGCAAGGTGAAACTCTGCACCCATGATCACCGATACCATGCGGTAACACCACTCTAGTGCCATGTAATTATGAGTTAACGTCCACAGAATGAGGAATAACTCTACAGACTAAGGGGCATATTTACAAGGGGATATCCCCAACAGAACGTCACTTTGAGTGACGTTCCTGTGGCGATATTCCCTGCTCCTTATTTGCAAAGCATTGTTAAGCGACTTAACGTGGCTTAACACTGCCTTGTAAATATGGCCCCTTTTCATGCTTCACTTAGCATGAAAGGGGCGTGCAATGTGTGTTGCAGTGGGTGTTCCGCTGCGACACCCATTACTTTTTGACGCTGCCTCATATTTAAAAGGCTGGAATAGCGATAAAAACTTAGACTGGTGATACAAGGAGCAATACATTTTTGCTGTTTCCATGTGTGCTGCATTCTGCTGCACAGATAGAGCAAATCGCCTTTCAAGCCACTTATAATCGGGCCACTTATTACTGAGTGGAGTATCATCCACCCAGGGACACACCCCACTCATCTCAAAATCGGCCCCATGAAGTGTGAGTGGGTGAAGAACAAGAAATAATGCAAAATACGTTTACATCAAATTTTGGGAACTATGCATAATAAATTATGATTATATTACCTCATTCTTATGCTCTCCTCTGAAACTCCTCCTCCTCTGGGTCACCTCAGAAAGGGGAAGGTCAAGGCTGAAGGTCAAAAAATATTATTCTATTATCCTAAACCACACCTTTTGTGTTTCATGTTGTTAAAATGCGACAATTCTTTTTCATGGTTTTAAAATAGCTCAATTGGCAAAAGCATCTTCTGCAGAGATGAGCAGGTACCCGGATGGTTGCAGTTTGAATCATGGCGGGCACTCAGACTGACAGTGTTCCAGATCCACACATGAAGGACCATTCAGATATGTAATAATTAACACCAGGGAGCAGCTAGAGATTAAATAAATTAAATTATTTAAATGTAGTAATAATTATTATACATTGCACCAACTACAGCTTATATTTACATTAACGGAATTGTTTTACACTAACAGTATAGAGAGTTAATCTAAAATGGCATGGTATGAAATGCCTGAATCAAATGCTCACACGTGTACCTGCTGCTATGTTGTTTTCATGTCCGCTGTAAACTGATTTTATAGAACAGAGGTTTGCAATTGGGAGGCGGTGCTAGATTGGATTTTGGCAGCTGTTCTCTAATTGTGGTAAAGTAAATGACCACACTTTCCCATAAAGCCTAATTCTATAGCCAGAAGTAGTCTAGACAAATCACAGGGGCAGGGAGGGGCACTGCAGAGGGCAGAACAACACAACTCAATACAAAATACCTCATTGGTAAAGCAAGGAAAACAGTTATTGCCACTTTCTTATAGGTCATAAAAAATGTGCATGAGAGATATGGCTCTAATTTATTTGATGTATTTATCAAATATATTTCCATAGTGCACACTCAGCCACATGGGCAGTGGAACACCTTTATCAGGCCACTATCGTTTCGTAGTGGTACGATTACTAGTCCTGAAAGTGACATGTTCATTAATGATTACATTGTTAACATCATTCACCATTGTTGAATTGCAATCTGGGTACGGATTAGGCCTGGGTGGAACTCTGCGAAGTGACCAAAAAACTCCACTGCACTACGCGGGGTTCCGCAAGCAGCGGAGTGTGTTAGGTCGCCCCGTTCGTGCTGATTTTAGCGCTGGGTGTTTGTCCCGCGCTGGAACGTCAGCATGAATGGCACCATGCAAAGCGCAAGAGGGCGCTGCTTGTCGCTGCTGCTCATGTAGATGTTCTACTCAAGCGGCAGCTTCCTTAATGCGAACAGAAGGTTTCTCAACGCAAGTGGTAGCGGCCATCCGCGACCACCCACGTTGAGAAATCTCGTCGGTGGGTGGTCTGGAGTAAAATTTCCCTTTTGCGCTCGTCAACTTAGCGTTGGTGAGCGAGAGTAAGGAAAAAACTCCGCTCAACTATGCGGAGCGGAATTTTTCAGAACTTCACGCTCTACATGGAGCGCGGATTGGGAAAAACTCTGAAAACTCCGTGAGCGCAGTGTAATTTCACGCCCAGGCCTAACGCAGATGAATGAAATGTGTGAGAATATGTGGTCAAGTTTTGACTAGATGGTAGAAGTGGGGATAGTTCTTAGAGTCTGTCTTCCAAAACCACTTCCCCTCCCACTCTCCCACTCTCCTATGCTCATCAGTGTGTCCACGTCACTGCCTTCATCTCATTCAAACGTCTACCAAAGCAGAAATGTTGGCTCTGGCTAACTGGTATTTCTCCTTGCTGGTCTGCAAGTTAAGCAATTCTCATATTTTTATCTCAATGACATAGCTCTGTTGCTGCCTCCTAATACGAAGGCCAATCTATGGGCTCCCCGCCGCTAACTTCTAAGGAGCTGCTCCTAATTGATGCCGGGGAGAAGCAGCAGGCTATTTCATATGCACTGAGGAGGCAGCGCAGAAATATTCCACTCTGGGCCATAGCCAAGGCCATCACTGGTTATGTAGTCTTGGCTCGTGGTGAGCGAGAAGTCGCCCAGGGCACTGAGTTCATCTGCTTGACTTAGCCCCTACCGTATTTCTTGGAGCACTGTGGATAAGAAGAGAGAGTCCCTGCTGGATTGAGGAGAGTTGTTTCATTCTGTGCTGCACAAGATTACAATTTCCATGCACACGGCAGGCTCCAGCTCGAGAACACATAATACCCAGGGCACTGGAGAATTGATTTCCATGCCTTTCTAGCTTGCTACAGCCTCACTGTGGTGGAGTTTCAGTGCCCCATTGATTCATCAGGTTCCCTTTATCAGGTCTTCTCTGTGTGAGACTGAAGGGAATCATGGAAGGAGCGCCCAAATGGGCCACCGTGCTGCATAGGTGGTCGAGGGTATTGTTTACGAAACGTAAATGAAAATCTTCTTGAAAAATTATCTCCTGCCCCTTTAAATATTATAAAATTCCAATTCAATATCTCCTTTAGGGGAGTTTTTGAGATCATGCTGATGTCTGTAAGTTACTCACAAGAAAATCCTGTCTCTAACCTGTGTGAATGGCTCCTCAGAAGACTTTTCTTCTTTTTTTTTTTTTTTTAAGTGTTTTTATTGTGCAAACTTGACCCAAGGGCATTAGAGTCCTTTACATGAAAATCAGATTACATATTTTTAGACACACGTCAGTATCAACTGGCAATACATACTCTCCACAATGATACTCCCACCTGGTGGGGCCTCCCGGCGATGGCGGTGTGACACCCACGAGCAAGACAGGGAAAGACTTCCCTTACTGCCCAGTGGAAAGCGACTCCTGACCAATCCTGCACCTGCTATCAGCATGAGAGCAGCTCCAAGATTGGTGCGAACAGGCTAAACCAGTGCTCACTTTGAGGCTGGGGCCTTTGCCAGCAATCCCCTGGCTGTTTCACAGCCCGGGGATTGCTGGGTGTACAGTGCGCATGTCGTGCTGGTCGCAGGTAGCCAGCCGGCCAACCCAACATGTGCATTGAAAGGGGCAGCAGCCTGGCCCCCTGCCACACACTTGTGCTGTACACAGCACAAGCTAATGGCAAAATAAAAATGCCAATAGTATGCTATTTTATTTTTAGAGTTTGCCAGCTGCACTCGCAGCAGGCAGGGCGACGCTCTGCCACCATTTAGGAGGAACCGCCCCTGGCACACCTGTAATAAGTGATTTGCCCACAATCACAGGAAATTGAGCCAATGCCAGTACTTGAACCTGGTCCTCCAGCTACAAAGTTGGCAGCTCTGTTAGGCCACATCTCCTCCCTCAACCTAGTAGAAAAATAAGCGTCTGAGGAAAGACAGGAAGCAATGGAAATGGAGAAGTAATGAGGACAAAGAGGCTTGCATGCATGTCCAAAATAAATGTTATAAATTGATGATTAAGACTTAGAAAGTATGCTGTACTGCAGCCATGACACATTTGAGAATGCTGCAGCAGATGTAAGATCTCCCGGGCGCTCACAAATCCAAAGGACAAAGCAATGATACCACCTGCATCCCTAGCCATGGCAGAGTGTGTGGCCCCGTCTTTCCTTAAAAGATTGATAGGGTTAAAAAAGCCAAGGAGAAGAGTCAGGGCCAGGATGGCATCTATCTAAGGGTACGTAGAGAATAGGACAACTTCCAGGGGCAAAACAGAGTCTATTTGAAATATTGTTGGCACACCCTTTAGTAACAGGGACCATTCTTGTTAGTGCTCGCATCCTTGGTGTGGTATTCCCCCAGACTTTTTACCTTCACTCCCTGATTTTTGCTGAACTTGTTTTTGTTGGCATTAGGGCTCTGTGCTCGTTACCCTTGTTAACTAGTGCTAAAGTGCTTGTGCTCTCTCCTTATAACATGACAAAAATTGCCTACATATAATTTGCACATTTAATTCAAATATTAGCTCCGAGCAAATGTTACTTCCTGTGCCCAGGGCCTCTACATTTAATGCTATTAGTGGGCAGTAGCACTCATTGTGCCAACAACAAAAGAAGCACTGTAAACCATATCTCAGGTCTGCCACTAAATCCTGTAGAGCATTTTTAATCCACCATCTTGCACTGGCGAAATAAACCATTTTGCCAGGCTCAAGCCTTCCTTTTTAATACTTATGAGTCACCTGTAAGGTAGGTCCTAACTACCCCTAGGGCAGAGTACATAGTACTTAAAAAATAGGATATGTGGACTTAAGTTCTACATGTCGTGACAGTGAAACAACTCCCAATGGCGTTTTTCAGTGTTAGACTAACACAGGGTTAACTTATTACACTTAATAAGTGCTAACTTCAGATGGGGAGCAGAAAGAGATATGCGGTTTCCACTCAAATAAATTGTAATTTAAAATCCTCTTTAATAGTAAAACTGGATTTTAAGTTAACATTTTAAAAATGACATATTGTAGAAAGTTGGCATTTTCTACCCAAACCAACTGTGCCTGTCTGTCAGTGTCCTGGGGCACATGATTGTGAAAGGGTTTGCTGTTGTGAGTTGCGTAATGCTTCCAGTCAGTGAGACAAAGGTAGCCTAGGTGTATGAGGGGAGACGGTCTTCCTGACAGGATGGTGGGGAGGAACTGGGCACTTCCCTGATTACACTTTAAAGGGCCCTGCAGGCATTACACACACAAGAACCTGACACCAGGCCTGCCCTTTGCCTTTGTCGCTCTAGGCAGGTTGGAGCCAGGACCGGGAGAAGGGGAAGAACTGATCAGTACTAATTTTGGAGGTAGGTCCGGAGGTTCCCCCACACAAAGGTGGGTTCCAGGTATAAAAGTGGGATCTTCATAACCTCTTAGCAGAACATTCCAGGACGTGTGGAAGATTCAGAAGATGGATTGCCCTGCTGCCTAAAGAAAGAAATGAGAGACTGCCCTGCTGATTGAAGAAGGATTGGACCTGTTTGACTTGGACCAGGCTACCCAGAGTGATTCTAAGGGTCAGGCTGGCATCCTGTGTGTGCTGCAGGGATACAGCAAGCTTTCTGGGGCCTCCCGGCAGCTACCCAGCTCACCATAACCACCTGGACCTGCCTTGGCCCTACTGCTGACCTCTGCGGGAGTGAGTGATCATCCCCAAGAGGTGTTCCCTAGGTCCTGGACCCTAGGCAGGCATGAGTGAGTTTTCATCCTGAAGAAAAGGTGAAGATACAGACGTTTTGGGCTCCTCACGACCATTGAGTGACTTCTTCGAGCTGAGAATCAACTGTCTCCGATGACCTCCAATGCGAAGCTCCAGCACGGTCTGCTGATCTCGCCGACTGGGTCATCCGCAACGACCGGAAACCCAAGACCTGAACTTCACACCGACAATGACTGTCCTCGAGGATCAATCAACATAAAGATCCAGCAATGACTGGCTCTTCACGTTACAGCGATGACTGCCCACAATGCTCACCTGCTCCTCGCACCAACGGCTTCCTCATGGCCCCCAACAAGGCATCCTTCGCGTCTGACTTGAGAAGGTAACGCTTCAGTGGGAGTAACCTGGTCCCTGTATCCAACTCGCACTCCTTATGGTTGGCCTGAACTTGTGACTTTCCCCAAGTGTAGCGTGACCAGACCACGCTACACCAGGGGAAAATCACAAGTTCAATCTAACAACTGCAAGTGGTGCTTGGCGCTTTTTGGTGCTACTTTTCCCTAAAACTTTTTAAAACTCATATCTCCAGTTCCACTGATTGTATTTTGATCATGTTTATGTCATTTTTTTTATTAAACTTTACTCTGCTTTTGTAAATTGATTTTGGATTTTTCTTGTGTTGTGTTTTCAGTTTATTATTCTCTGTGTGCTGCATACATACTTTACACATTGGATTTCAGTTAAACCTAACTGCTTTTGTGCAAAGCTACCAGAGTGCAAAAGGCGAATTGGGTTTTGAGGTCTGGTGAATAGGACAAAAGGTTCTGTTGGGAGTCTATTGTTAGAAATTAAAGATCTATTTTTCTTAGCCATAAAGCAACACTGGCTAACACATCTTTCACGACACACGGCACTTCCTCAGGGCCATTAACAGTGCTGATAGAAATGGGGTCTCTAGTTGGCAGAGGTATGCCCCCTGTCCAAGTAGGGACCACCACTGTAGTCAAGGTGAGTGTAGAACACACTAAAGGTTTACCTGTGGTGACCCTCTGGTGCTTGGCACAGAGCAGTCAGGCTCAACTAAAAAGCAATGTGTAAAGTATTAGTGTACACAAACAGCAACACAGTGAAAATACCACAAAAGTGCTCCACACCTGTTCAGAAAAATAGCCAATATTTATCTGAGTAAAACAAGTTCAAACTGACAAAGATCCAATATACACAAGTCAAGATCGGAATTTTGCAAGATTAAAGCAAAATGCAGTGCTTCGAAATCAATAGCTCCAACTGGGGCTATCTGGTCTTGCTTGACCCGGACAAATCCAAAAGTTCAGTCCGACCGGGATGGACGCAAACTGTATCCTGTGAAGCGTAATTTGTGCCCATTTTTGTTAAATGTTTACATGTGGCATAAATTGTTTAATAAGTCAATCTTTTCACATGGAAGTAGCAAAGAAAATATATTTACCAGGTTTAAACTGAGAAAAAACCCACGTGTTTGGCCAAGATGTAGGTCCTGCCTTTAGACTAGTAACTAAGGCAAGCCAAACAGAATAGGTAAATGAAAGGATGGTCATAGGCGTACGAATAACATTATTATCTGAAGAGCTTTAGCACACATCCTATGCACAGAGTGACATGCCATGAAAGAATGGCTCATACCACATATCTGACATATGGACCTTAGGCGAGAGACCGATCCATGCAGAGATGAGACTATAGGAACACATTATTGCTGCCATGGTGGGTGAGAAGACAAGCCACTCACTGAAAAGACTAAAGGACCAGAATGAGTGATGGAGCCAGTGAGTGAGTTACATATATTTTTTAAAGGCTGACTTGGCTACACTTTGACCAGTTAGATAGTTCAGTGGGCTCAAAACCGCTGCTGACATTTGTGTAAAACTAGTTATCATGTTGAAATCATCGCAAGACTGTGTAAGCCTTTCATCTTTCCAATGTCAGTAAATTAAGTAGAATTGAATTTGATAACAATCATAATCACTGAGCACTAAGAGATCCTTCAGCGTGAGATGTATGCTGTTGAAATGATTAAATATTATTATTATTGTTGTTGTTATTTTTTATAGTAGTAATAGCATTATAAATAGCATTTACATTTTATGGCTGTTAATGTATGTTGCAATGTTTTGCCATTTCTTAGATGTTTTTGGCATATAATTTATATGGGGCAAAGGACGAATAAGTTATCTGCCCAGGATCACACTGTTTGGTAATCTGGAATTTAGAATCGGGATTCTAGGTGCCATAGTTATCAATTTAGCCACTAAACTCAGTGCTTAATTTGAGCCGGTGGTTTCCGGTGCTCGGCACCGGCACTTAATTGTCAACACCACGGCTTGTACCAGACTGCCACGTGGTGGTGCTGCTAAAAATTACTATTGACTGCAGCCCAAGCCATTTTTATAGGTTTGGGGGCCTAGAGTAGGCTGAATTGTCACACTTGTAAGAGTGTGATGATTAGTAATTATATTGGTACTGCAATTGGCAAAGCTGACATGGCTATGAGTGGTGCAAGTAGCAGTGGCTTCCTGACGAGGGTCCTAGCACTTATTGTTTTACAAATTAAGCACTGACTAAACTATTGCCTCTCATTCAGTAAATAGCATTTACCATTAGGGTCTTTCACCAGCATAGGGCCCAGCCTTAGTTTTCCTGTTGACATATTTTTAGATTCACATAAGGAGAACCCCGTCGTGTGTCTGTAAGCGGTCCAGGAAATGTGAGAGGTGGCTGAGCAGCCGGAGGTGACACAGGAGGTGACACAGGAGGTCTGGCTGAACAGATTGCCTCAGGCGTGACTGGAGCAGGTGTCAAAACGCAGAGCTGGATCAGCGTTGTTGGATATTATCTGTCATTCCTCATAATTCTTTCCGGTGTCTTCTTAAAAGCTCAGTTTATTTGTATTTTACACATTCTATCATACATATTTTTCTCCAAGCTGTGGTCCGAAATTATTCCAACTGTGATCATCCATGTCAAACAAACTATATGTGTCACAAAGCCACATTCCCTGGCTATATGTTTATTAATTAAGTATACTGAAGGCTCACTTCTTCAAGGGATAGTTTGCCTCTACACATTAGGAATCAATTATAACAAAAAGTCTCCCTCCTTGTAAACAATTCTGAATCCTATCTCAGAGCTCCAACCCTTGTTCAATGCTCCATTGCTCTCTAGCAAAGCTTGTGCTCTGCAAATACCATGCATACATTTTAAATTAAAAATAGCACCAAAAAGCACAAAGTGACAACCAAGGTAATCTGGACTGGGTCAAAGTCAAAAGGTAATTCTAACCACAATGGATCAGAGTTCAAATACTGGTACTTAGTTCATCCTGGTGGAAAGTTTACATTCTGACTTAAAAAATCTAAGGAGAAAAACTGGTTGTTGAAGAGTCGTTAGCGGGGCAAGCTAGATCCAAAGCGGGGCTCGACAACTGCTGGTTGCTGAAGAGCAGGGTCTCGGTGAGATTGTCGACAAAGGCAGGAAAGTTCTGAGTGGCGAAAGTCCAAAGTCTGTGCTCAGGAAGGCCTTAACTTCAAAAGGTTGCCTCTCTGAGTCGGTCTCGATGATGCTCTCTTTCAGGCTTGGAAACGTTTTGGGAAGTCAAATCTCCTTCAGCGGGGCAAACCAGCAAACTGATGCTGACTGCCGATTCAACGTCAATGGCTGCAGCTGCAAAGCGATCCTGGCCTCCGTTGGTTCTCAAGGCAGAAAGCTGTTAAAAAGTTCATAAGTCCCAGATTTTGCAGTGTGGCAGGAAGAGAACACTCTAAGAGCAGCCAAGGGTTTCGGGCCTGGGGGGCACCACTTTGGAGTTATGACTCATGCCAACAGAAGACAGCATCAGGTCAGGTCCAGCTGGTACTGGTCAGCTGGGCAGTTGCAGTGAGAGAGGCCTCTAGAACTTTGCTGTGTCCCTTTAGCACAAACAGGAGTTCAGTTAACATCATCTCTATTGTCAAATCAGATAATGATATCCATCCAGAAAATAAAACATAAAAGATCATTCAAATCAGTGTATGTTCATACAAAATTGGTTGATTAAGATTGTTTTTTTTTTAAACTTTAAACGTACCTAATAATAAGATCATAATTATTAGAACAAGGAAATCTTATTATACGTTAGAAGTATTGCCTTCACTCAATTGTTTGGACCTTATCAGCCCTGGTGCATGCAAAAATGTAGAAACAGCAAACACTATGCGCATTCTCGTGCCAGTTTTCCATATTCTTTAAGCATTTATAACGGCCAATAAACACATGGCCCAACAAAATGGAGCAACCTATCTGGCTCTGGGTTTGGAATAAGCAGCATAGAAGAACAACAGATGTTCCTCAGATTTCTCAGCCAAACAACATAGAGGACACAGTTTAGACTTTCTGTGGCAGAGAATGACGAAGAAAATGTAAATTTAGCTAATGGTAAAACACCATATCTAAACTTTAAATGCAAACATCTTAAACATGGAGTCACTTCTGAGGTCCTGGGTTCATGACAAGCAGGTCCGGTCTTCCTTTTGGTTCTACGGGCTGCAGGGCAGTCCTTCTCGTGATCTCCTCAGGTCCAGGAGTGTTCAGATGAGGGTACTGGGGATGCCACATTTATGCCCAGTGCCATCCTGTAGTTGAGGGAAATTCTTTTCCACTGCCTAATCATTGGGGTAAACGTTCCCTGGGGTTACCCTACCCACTTTTGCAGCAATTACTTGTGTGTTTTACTGTAAGCTAACCCACAGTGCCTTTTTGCTACCAAACCCCAACATGGCAGAACCTTTCTTCCTCTGGTCAGAGTCCTCTGTGCCCACCCAGAGGTGTGGCTATAATAATGGGCTATAATTATGGTCTCTCCAAATCAGTTCTGGGCAGCTCCCCCCTCCTACTGGGTTTGAAGCCAAACTTACTAGCAAGGCAAAAGGGAGGGAGGCCTAGGTGTGAGCTACATCTGCCAGTGACAGTGTAGGCATCATTTTAAGATCAGGGAGCGGCTGTGCACAGCCCCAAGGCCATCCTGCTTAAGGAAGAAAAACACCTCTCCACACCCAAGCCCTTTGTCTACTGTCTGGGAGCAATCCACATCTCGCCACAGGTGACATTGGACACTGCATAAAAGGCCATTTTTTCTTAGGCAGGAAAATTATACCTTTCTAAAAGTCTAACTTCCAAAATAGTTACATAAAATGCAACTTGAACATTAAATTGGATTTTAAATTAATTACTATCAAAATGAATTCCCAAACCATTTCACTAGCTACTCTTTAACTGGATTCAGCACTTATTAAATGTAATAGTGTATAGTAACCAGTGTTAACTTATGGTGGAGCCTGCCTTCACACAGTGAAAAATGACTTTGGAGGTTTCTCATTGCCAAGGCATGTAAAACATTAAATATATATGCCCTTTTGTCTTAAATACCATGCACCATCTCTGTGGCCATTTAAGGCCTTCCTTAGCAGAGAGTTAGAAGTAATATTATTTTGTATTTTGCCAGGTTAAAATGGCAGTTTAAAGCTGCACACCTAGGCTGCAGTGGCAGGCCTGTCAACATGTTTTACAATTTTTCTTTAGTGGGTGGCACAATTAACACTACAGCACACTAGTAGCATTTAATTTACCGGCCACATGTAGTGCCATATACTGTGAACTCATAAGTAAATTAAATGTACTAATTAGGTATATGTCAATTTTGCTAATCTTAAAAGGGAGAGCACCAGCCCTTTACCCCTTGTTAGCAGGTGTAAAGTGTGCAGAGTCTTAGAGCCAACAAAAACAGGCTCAGCGAAATAAGTTAAAAACCTGGGGAACACCACACAAAAGATGGTCATTTCCTACATTTAGTAAATACCTTTTGAATGAAATCCAGACAAAGTAGTGATGTTATTAATTATAATGTAATTATTATTCCAGATAGAAGATAGACTAAAATTATAAATTCCAGAACAAAAATTCAAAAGAAAAGCTTTAGCTAAAATATAGGATTAAGGAATTATAGAGGAGGACACTTTCTTGGGTTTCTGAGTCACAGAAACCATTTCATGAAAAGTGAAAGTGTGTAGAAAAAAATGCTAATTTTTTCCATGTTTTCAAATTTGACAATATTATCATCCAATAGAGAAGACCAGACCTATTTGAGAGTGTAGGCAAAGTGATATTTAATAAAATCAGTGAAGTTAACATCTTAATTATTTTTAGGACGCTTACATTTACACAAGGAAATATGAGCCATCTTTCAATTCCATAAAAATGTTGATATAAGACCGTCCATTGATGTAAAGAATTTTAGGGGTAATTTAGAAGAAAGTATAGAGAAGCTAAAAATTTAAATTGGTAAGTCCATCATTTTAACTGTATTGATTAACCCCACCAGGATGAGGTGGGGCACATTTCTGTAAATGCACTGACTTTTCATATGATATTTTGCAAATTAATAACTGGAATACATAATACCTAAACATGTGATTTTAATATTGAATCATTAAAGATTTGTTTTTAATAGTATTTATTTCATTACATCCCTGCAGATTTGTCGATGTTTGATTTAAATCCCGAACTGTTGCAAAAAGAGAAATGATGGACGGGATAAGCTTAGATTAGAGATACATAATAGCAATTCATCTGCCTAGGCAGAAACTCTGACTTTTGCATTCTTAAACTTATAACCCTTAGAATTCTTCTCTTAAAAGGGTTCAAGAGTTAAAATGAAAAGCAAGGAAGAGAGAGGACATCCTTGTCTTGTTCCACTCTTACGCAAGAAATAGGATGGCTGTATGCCATTTACAAACGCTGAGGTTTTTCTGGGAGGAGTAAAGAAGAGCTACGTACTGTAAGACTCTCAGCCCCAAGCCATCCCAGTCCAAAGCCTTCCTCGTGAAATCGAAACTAAACTGGTCAAAGGCCTTCTGAGCATCGTGTGTGTTTGCTGCCATTGGTTCTGTATATTTGAATGCACCATGAATTACATTAAGAAAGGTTCTAGAGGTGTTAATGATATATCTACCTTTTACAAAGTCAGCCACAACCTATCTACAGCTACTTCTACCACAACTGGAACATCTAAAATGTAGGATCACTCTTAATCTAAGATGGTAGCCAGTCATCTGCCTTTCTTAAACTCCGTGACTCATCAATGACACTGAGAAAGGATGTCACAGGAGGATCAAACAAAAAGCTGAAAAAATGAGCTTCTCCTAAATAGTCTCCATCTTTGCTCAATATGGATGACTTCATGGAGGAATTTAGAAATCTAAAGCCTTTGTGGAGTAAAAAGCAATACTTTTCATAGAACTGAGGACAATGGCTTAATCTACGGTCAAGAGTATCAGAAGTGGGAGAAACGATCAGTGATGCTCAAGATGTTATGACAAAAGTGGATATGCTAGCTAAAGAAGCTGATCTTATCAAAACAAACTGAAGAATTGGAGAGCAGAAATAGAAGGAATTATCCCAAGATTAATGGAATTCCTGAGGGAGTGGCGGTATCAGACATGATCTCCTTTTTGAAAGAGTGTTTTCATTTCTTTCCCAAGAGACTGGTCCCAGTTTTGCAGTCACTGAGATTAGCTGTCTTCAAAATGTCCTATTCCTAAGGCTCTCTGTCCAAGAGCTCTTTATTCTTTGGATCCTTGTCTCTATATTTTGAGGCTTTGTGTGCCCAGGTTTTCTAGACTGTACATAGTACTGTCTCTGAATCATACTGTTCCAGATTTCAAGTCCTGTGGAGTGGTATTGTATGAAGTGATATTCTGGGGTTGTACTGCATAGTGTGCATAGAGCGGACACCAATGTGCATTGGCATGTGGTGAAGAGTCCTGTTGTGTGATACTGGGAAAGTGGTCTGATAAGATGAGGTTAGGTCTAGAATTATATCAGGAGAACTTGTGTGATATGCAGTGATATGTTGTTTTGTGGTGTGGTACGTTTTGATGTGGTGGGATATGGTGTTGTATTGTAAGGTTAGCAACCACTTGAAAAATGTATATTGTGGTTTGGCTTTCTGTTTGATGGCATAGTGAGGTGTAATGTTGTCTGGTAAGGTGCGGTGTTGCATTGTGTTGTCAGATGTAATGTGCTCTTGACTGTTGGAGGGGTTTAACATGTGACTTGGTAAAGAGAGTGGTGTAGTATGGCATGCATTTCATTTCTTTGCCATTAGGCTAGCACCAGTGTAGTACCACAACATAAAATATTTAATATGCTACCTGCTCATATATCAACACAACAATAATGACTCCCACCATATCATCAAGGTAAGTAGATGTGAAGTTAGAACAGAAAATCTGTAATTACCTTCACAATATATTTATAGTCAATATTGCAGAGTCCTTTTGTGTGCAGGTGGATACTGTTGACATCAATATCATGACATACATCCAGTTTGTGCTTTAGAAATCATGAAACATAGATATAGTATGTCAGATATGGTCTGAGTGTTACTGTGTTGCATTGTGTGGGTCTAATGTGAGGTTTTATTTTGTTGCAGAGCTGTAGAGTGAAATATGGGGAGATATGTTGTTTTATGGTGTGGTAAGGTGCCATGTGGTGATGGTGTACTTTAACAGGACATGGAGTTTTGTTGTTGTTTTCTTATATGTTTTATGTGCCTATAATTAAGGATTCATTGGCCACTTAACGGGTTTTGGTGTTTGAAAAGCATGAGGATGGGTTGACCCAACTGCTGGTATGGTATGGTGTTCTGACTAATCTAATTTGGACAGAAAGGTGCCCTATGGTATATTGAGTTGAGATGCAGCGTTGCATGATGTAGTGTGATGTGACGTGATGAGTTTGTTATGGAGAGACAAGATGGTGAATGTTTGATGTAGCTTTATATAATTTGGTGTGGTGTGGTAGAGCACTTTATTGTGTTAATGGATGTAATTTGGTGATGGATGATATACTGCTTTGGAAGGGTCATGTTATTAGCATGTTGTCAAATGGTGTGGTGCAATCTGATGTGTTATCGTGTGCTATGGTGTGACAAGGAGTTATATGGGGTAGCGTGCTGTGATATGGTATGATGTGGTCAGGTAAATGGTAGTTGTGGCAGGACATAGTATGGTGTTATATCATCTTATATGATGCAGTAGAGAAAGCTATAGAGCTGGATGGTGTGATGTGGTGTTGCATGGTGCTGTATAGTGTAATGTGCTTATGGAAGGTTTATTGTAGTGTAGGATTGTGATGCAATGTGTTTGAGGTTGGTGTGGTGCGATATGGTAAGATGTTGCTATTTGTGGTATGGTGTGACATGATGAGGTGTAGTGGGCAGAGATGGTATATGGTGTGATGGTGAAAGGTGGTGTTGTACTGTACAGTGTGCTGTGAGGTTATCTGGTGCATTAGTGATATGGGGTTGATTGGTGTATGATGGTGAGTATGCAGTTGTGTGATATGGTGTGCTTAAAACTAATATATTATGTGTAAGTGTCAATCGCAGAACCTTAACGTAGGCCTGATGTAGAGTTGGGAGACAGAAACTCCTTCACAGACGTGGCTGATATCCCGTCTGCCGATTTGCACTTGCTTTATGTCCTAATGCTCCTGCATAAGGTGGACACAATATCTGCCATGGTTGTGATGCCTCCGTCCACCAAACTCTGAATCAGGCCCTTAATCTGCATCCTGAGGCTGTAAGCATAACTAAAGCCACTGTGCTCAAACCTGTGCCTAAAACCCTAAGCTTTGATGGAATTTGTTGAACTGACAGTAATGCTAATTTTAAGCATGGGCGAAAGTTGGTCAGTAAGATTCGGGGAGTGGTGGCTTCAGATTTTCCGACAATGAGGCTGGATATATTATATTTAAACACATTATACGACAAGCAGAGTACATGAGAGGGACCCAAGGGGCAGTCAAAAGGGAAAGGAATGTGAATTACTAGGAGTAATAAGAGAGAAAGCACAATATTTTGTAAAATAGCCAATGTTTTTGAGGACTTCCACAACAGAGTGGGAGAGACTGTGTGTATATTTTTCTGTGTATGTAAAAATTACTGGTGAAATCTGATTGGTTCTCACAATACCCGACTGAAAGCACCTGTACCCAACTATTTATCAGAAATTGCATTTATTGGGCGGGGGGGGGGCTAACCAGTGGCAGCTGGCATCTATGGGGGGGTGGGCATGTACAAAATAAAATTAAAATAATAAAAATTTACCTGAATCGACGCAATGTCATCCGCTCCGGTCCTCTTTTCACCACTGGAACTGGCAGACGCAACTCACTTGAGCAATCAGGTTGCTGCTCTCATGCAGCATGAGAGCAGTGCCCTGATTGGAGGGAGCGACCTCACTCGGTAGAATATATTTACAGTCTCCCTGTTGCAAGTAGGGTGCGAGTTCAAGAGATAAGGTGTCCAGACAGAAGAAGAGTGTACACAGTATGGATTCTGTGTTTCCGCATTCCTCAGGGTAAGGTGCCCGGATCAATAAACAAGTAACAAGCAGATGTGCGTGGAGTGTGAGGGTTGACCCTGAGCTCTAGTCTGCAACGTTTTCAACAGCCGAGAGACCTCCAAGGCAAGGCCCGGCAAGGATCTGTTTGAGAAATGAGACCACAAAAGATGCCTTGGTCATCCCTGAAGTTTGCTTCTTTAATGTTTTATCTGTATTGGTTGGTGATAGTATTGGAACTCCCCTTGCCCTCTGGCATTCGCATCCCCCACACCCCAAAGGATGCTGCGCTCTAAAGAGTGGGTGGGGAGGGCATACTTGAGGTTTGGGGGGTGGCAGCTCTGGAGGTGGGAGGTGTAGGAGTGTTCCTAGAAGGTTTCCTAAAACTCATTTGTTTAGTAACATATCTGAGGTATTTAGGTGTGTAAAAACCGGTCATCATTGGTCAAAGCAGGAGCGCTTTCTGGGTGAAAGAAACAGAACATCATGAGAGCAAAAGACCACTTACAGACAGTATAATAAAAAGAAAAATACCTTTTGCACGTGAACTAGACAAACAGAAAACTACAGAATAACCGAGTTCTGCTAAGACAATGGGAAAGCAGAAGACAAAAGCAGAATAAGACAATGTCAGGGCTTTGAAAATGAGACAGAGTAGGGGAGACCATGCAAAAAGGAATGATGGATGTGTGCATTTGTGTAAAAGAGGCAGCGCAGGGCCCTGTGAACGGGTGGGGTGCAAGGGGGGGAGTGGCGGACCGACACACCGGTGGATATGTGCATGCTGTTCCGGCTGTTACCCTGGAAAAACTGGCAGTGGAGGCAGTCACAATGAGTTAAATGCCACACTATTGACTCTACCCCATCCCTGCCTGTTTGTCACATCAGCTCGTCACAGTCTCAGCCCTCTTCCATACGTGTCCTCTATACTCTTTTCTCATTTGTCACCACTCCCCATGCCAAATGTTCCCTCTTTTCTCTGTAAAGTGTACTTTGCCTGGCTGTGGCCTGTATCCGTCTGTGCCCTGCCTCGTCCTGACAACTTTCAAGCTTCAACTGCTCTGCCTCTCATCCTCTCCCATATTTCTTCTCTCCCTCCCTCTCTGACTCATGCCATGTTCTAAGACTTCAGATAAGCATTCGCAGATTGGATCCACTTGACTTTAGCTCGCAGGTTCTCAGTGCTTAATTTGAGCTGGTGGTTTCTAGTGCTCAGCACCAGAACTTAATTTTCAACAATGACACTTATGACAGTCTGCCACATGGTGGCACTGAATGTCTGATTTAGGGTGAGCACAACAACAGTTTTTCACTAATTCAATATGCATTAGAAATGACTAATATCTGCCGCCCAAACAATTCTTATAGCTTTGGGGGCATGGAATAGTCTGAATTGTCACACTTGTAGGAATGTGATGGCTAGTAGTTGTGTTGGTACTTTCATTGGCAGCACTAGTAGGAGCAATGAGCGGTGCAAGCTGCAGTGGCCTCTTGATGAGGGCCGTGGCACTTAATATTTTTACAAATTAGGCACTGCAGGTCCTAGAGAACTCTGGTCCGCGCCAGAGCCAGTCACCCTGTTCGAGACAAGCTCGAGCCTTCAGAGGCTCACCCATCTCTATAAAATATGCAGATGTGACAAATTTTGATTTATGTAAGAAATAATGAATGAAGAATTGTATGTATATATATCAATTAACCATATAACAACATGGTCCGATATTGTCATGGAGGGCTTATGGTCACACCATAACCCCGCAATACTGGCACATATTACCCATTATGTTTTTTTTATATTACATGTTGGGGTGGTTGCCTTGTAAAAAAAGCATTTTTCTTGTAACATCAGTGTGCACGGACTGGAATTAATAGGTTTATATGTGTTCATCTTTCTTGAATAAATTGTTGATAAATCAAAAGGCCATGGTATGGGTCAGTTGATTTATGCGGTTCTGTGGCCAAAGTGTTTATTAATTATGGATTTAGTGTATTTTTCACATGATATGCCAGGTAATTTTTAAAATTTGCAGATTTCACCGAAATTGTTGTGTCTACCTCACATAAATGAAAATAATTTTGCCAGACTATGTGCCGAATAATTTTACTTTTTTGCTGCTCCATTTAGAAAACCTTGCGGCATAATTTGCAGCATAATTTGTTCCACCATGCCACATAATCCTAATAGTCCTGACAATGTTAAAGTTCTACTAAGAGGTCTAGGGACTGTCCTTATGACAATAAAATCTGTGTTTCACAGACAGCCATGAAATATTTCCCACATTTCAGGATTCCACATGATATACAGGTTTTATACCATTGGATTTTTAGCAATGAAAGCACCTTAACAGGTAGGGCCTCATTTATGAGGAATTGACGTAGGAAAGCAACGCAAGTCTTCTTGCTGTGCAGCCCTACGCCAATGTTAAAGGGCAGGAATGCACCGTATTTATGAAATGTGGTGAATTCCTGTCCTTTCCCCCTGCGCTGGGGCACAATTTGCTGCCTAGTGCCAAAATAGGCACCCTTGCACCATGGTGCAAGGGTGCCTCCATTGCAGGTAGGATTTTTTGTGTGCAGGAAGGGGCACCTTCCTGCACAAAAATAATCCAGAGAGGCATTTTCCTCTTTCATGGAAAGAGGAAAAAACTTGGCGAAATAAAAATATTTCTCCTCATTATGCATGCTCTGCAAAGGTGTAAGGTTTTGGCGGTGCCCCAGGTTAAGTAAATCTGGGGCAGCGTCAAAATCCATAGGTGCTGCGTGGGAAAACCCACCGCAAAGCCCACGGAATGCCTCCTTGATGCAGAGTAAGGCAAGACAGAGACTTGCACTGCTTTGTCTTACTCCATATCTATGAGGCCATGAAAAGCCACGCAGAGTGGGCTTGGCCTCGACACATAGATATGATTGACAGGCTTGCACCGCGGGAGCGTTAAAAAAATGTGATGCTCTCATAAATAAGCCCCATAATGTTTATATATATATACGTGTGCATGCATGCATGTATGTGAAACACATTGTGAAGATTGTGTAGTGGTGTCATGAGCTGCAAGTGACATTGTGGCTTGTAATTATACAAAGGACACAGAGACCATTTTTTTTCTTTAAAAAAAGTCTCTTTTATTTCTTCATGTGATATCAATCAATGTTGGAGGGTATTTATATACTGGTGTAGATGAAATAATTAGTCCTAAAATTTAATTCACAGATTAATCATGACAAAGGCAGCAAGGATTATGATGTGTATGTGTGACCTAGAAGGCAGCCATGTTGTGTGCGTTTTTGTCAAAGACGAAAATGAAAACTTTGAAGGTTTTATTATGTATGAAAGAAATCAATGTGGACGCCAGTAAACAAAAGTGATGTATGTAAATTAATGGAAAACGAAAACTGAAAAACCACATTGGAGGAAACCAAATCATGGAAAATCAATTTTAAGGAAAGACAATTTTAAGGAAATACAAAAAAGCCAAAAATGTAAGGCAATATTTTAAAGGAAAGATAATTTTAAGGAAAAGTCCTAAATTATATTTAACTTGGGTGGAGTTTAGGACTACTGTAGGGTTTTGGGGTTCAAGAATGGGTAATGTTTAGGGTGATGAGGAAATTTTTGGGGGATCAGGAATAATTAGAATTCAGGTATAGAAAGGGGTATTTAGGGTTCAGAGATGGGTAGAGTGTAGGGGTGGCGAGGTGCTTTTAGGGTTCGCAAATGAGTGGTGTTTAGGTATGTCAAGTGTTTTTGGATGGCTGGAGTGTAAGGGTGTTGAGGGGTTTTAGGGTTCATGGATGTGCAGAGTTTAGGACTGGTGAAAGTTTTTAAGGTTCAATTATGGGTAGCGGCTGGGCTGGTGAACAGTTTTTAGGGTTCAAGATGGGGTCTAGTTTAGGGTGGTGAGGGGTTTTAAGGATTCACGAATGGGTGGAGTTTAGATCTAGAAAAGGTTTTTTAAGGTTCAGGAATGGGTGAGTTAGGGGTACTGAATGATTTTGTGGTTCAGGGATGGTGGATTTCTGGGGTAGTTAGGTCTTCAGGGATGAGTGTAGTTTAGGTGTGGTGAGGAATTTTGGGAGCAGGGATTGATGGTGTTTAGGGGTTGCGAGAGGTCAGCAATGGTTGGTGTTTACAGTTGGTGATGGGTCAGTGAATTGAAAGCATCCAAAGTAATTGTTTGACAATGTAAAAGATATAAATATGAAATAATGTCCCCTGAAATAAATATCTCTTACAAAACTATTTCTGAAAGTAAGACTGCAGCCATTGCATTTACACTTAAACAATAAGCATTCAAAAGCCAATTTAGACGAAAAAGACATTCTATGAATTTGTTTCCAGGAAATGGTTGCTCAGTAATGGTATCCCATGAAATAGTTTTTCTATGAAATCACATACAGCCGAACCAAAGAGCATTGGTCGATCATGTGCATACAGCTCGTGAGACATAATGAAGGCATATGTGTGGGCGCATGAACATGGCACTTGCAGAAGACTGAGGTTATGTAGCTTAAGCATGAAAGGAAAGGCCTCAGATTGTGATTAGCAAAAGGGGAAAGGTCATTCATATCAGAGGTCAGGCATGGCGGCGTTCCTGCTGCGGCCTAATGGACTGGAGGTTAGGGACGTAACGTCTGTACGTCCAGGTATGGTGGGTAACTGAGTAAGGGACTTGTGAGCCCATGAAGGAAACCCACGGGCTATTGATATTAAAACTCATTTAGCTCCTGCTAGCCCTTGATCCAACCTCGCATGATCTCAGCAGAATCTGCTGCAGAGCTGGCAGCCTGGTAATGATGGCGCAAATGCTGGGAGGCAGGCAGGATTCGACTGATGTGATTTCTGTGCACAGACTTCACAGTGGTGTGGCTGGACTAAGGGGCATGGTCAGATGGCGTGTTTTAAAATGCATTTGTTCATAGATGTGTTCATTAGGCAGCTGTTTGAGTTCAGTGCCTCAGTGTGGCATGCTGGGGGGAGCTGAGCAGTGCGCTTATAGCAGAATCATGGCGGGGTCTGGGGTGCTTTACGGACATGCTCAGGCAGTTACAGCGCAGCGGCAGCCTGTCACATAAGAACAAATTCAACACCACTGCGAAGAAAACGAGTGTTTGAGAGTAATGGTGCTATCCGGGGCACCGTCTCACCAGGAACAGTCGCGAGGAACCTCACATTACCATTCAAACTGTAATCCGCAGACATCCATCTCCAAGGCCGGGATTCTATTGACTCATTCTTGCAATACAGAAAGCACAAATCTTATGTGGTCAGGACCGCTGAAGTGATGCTCAACTCTGACCCACCTGATTTTTAGTCCATGTGTAACTGATCTTCTCTTTATTTCTCCTGCTCTGTCCACTCTCCTCACCCTCAACACTCTAGTGAAGTTTGCAACATGAGTAATCACTCATTATAAGAGAATATGCTTAGCTTATTGTGAATACGTGTGCCTCATTGATTGGTTCTGTGCCTCATATGGGTGGGTTATAAGACTTAAGTCCTTCTTCTTTTCCTATAGATCAGAGATATTTATTGTGTCACAATAGACATCCTGTAGCCTCTTTTCAGTCCATTTGCACAGGTTCTTGTCCATGTCTCTATTTTCACTTCTTATCACTCCAACTATTTTTGTACCTCAAAGGGTTTCAATAGCGATACAATTGTCGTAGTTGATACACAGACGATACACAACGTAAGTTCAAGAAACCACAAATCCTGCCTTCTGCAGCTGTGAACCATTGGCTGGCAGAGCGAGAAACAGTCTCTGTTTCCTTTCTTCTTTCATGGTCTCCTCCAGAGATTTTCTAAATAAAGTTCTCTGCCCTGCAGCAATTTGTATTCAAAATGAGTCATTCTAGGGTAAGGCTTTGCCAACTAAGACGAGGGTACCTTGCTACGGGGGAGGTTCTCTTCAAGGTGAATCTGGTACCTGGGTGATCACAAAGAGATGAGATGTTTGATCTTTTGGGTAGTATGGACTCAGTGCTTCCTTTTCAATATGGAAACCCTCGGTCTAGGTCCACTCTCTCCCCACTGCTCCACTGCTCCGCTGTGCCGTCTCTTGCCTCCAGACCCCGACCTCCTCCTTGGGAGGTTCGAGGCTGCTGCCCGCTCCTGCGCCTGCTGCCCGCTCCAACTGGGACCAGACTGCCTCCAACCACCGTAACCTTTCTCAGACGCTTTTTTTCTTAATTTTTTTCCCTGTTGTGCCACTGTTATTGTGCCCATCTGTGTCTTGCTCTAATTCCACCACTGTTTTTATTTTCTCGTGCCTGCCTGTTCCTTTTGCCTTCGCCGCTGCTGCCCCTGCGGCCCCTCCCCCGGAATTCCCCCTGGAATTTCCCCTCCGGAATTTCCCCCCGGAATTCCCCCCCCGGAATTCCCCTGCTCCCACCTCCCAGCCTCTCCTCCCTCCCACCTCCCCTACTTAATGGCGGCTGCTGCGCGCTTGCGCAGCGGACGCGCGCAGCGAGCGCGCCGCCAGCGCGCCAAAGGCAAGCCCGTCTGCGCCCGTCCGCGACCCGACCGCGGCCAGCGCCAGGAACCCTGGCCCTCCCACTACCCATCGCTACGACACCACCACCCTCCTCGCACTCAACCCTGGAAGACTTAGAGAATGCCAACAGGCCTCGCCGAACACGACCCACGGCCAGTTCTCCTGCCTCCACTGCCGCCAGACCCTCACCGCCACCCCGGCCTCCAACACCGCCGACGCCAGCACCGGTGACACCCTAAAATGCATCCTCCTCAATGTACGCTCCGTACACAAACACGCCATGGAAATCTGGAACCTACTCGACTCTCTTTCGCCCGACATCGCCTTCTTCACAGAGACCTGGACCAACGCATCCTCCGCCCCGACATCAGCACCGCCATCCCAGACGGATACAAGATCCAGAGGAAAGACCGCCCCAACCACCCAGGAGGGGGCCTCGCAATCGCCCACAAGAGCACCCTCCGCCTCACCACCTCCAGCGAAACCTTCCCCTCCGCCGAACACCTGCACTTCAAGATCCAGACCACCCCCAAAGCCACACTCCGAGGAACCCTCGTCTACAGACCCCCCAGCCCCCGAACACCCTTCGCCGCCACCATCACCGACTTCATCGCACCCCCTGCGATCGCCTCAACAAACTACATACTCATTGGAGACCTGAACTTCCACCTTGACAACCCCAGCGACCCCAACTCCACTGTCCTTTGTGTCAACCTCGCCAGCATCGGACTTAAACAACTCGTCAACACACCGACCCACATAGAAGGACACACCCTCAACCCCATCTTCGCGGCAGGAAACAGCGTCCATTTCAGCCACACAACGCAGCCACCATGGACCGACCACCACTGCGTACACTTCGCCATCAACAAACCCAAGGCACCCAAACCAGCCCCACGCCCACCACGAAGGAACTGGAGCAAGGTTACCGACGAGCAACTTAACTCCACCCTCAACCGAGACAACCACACCTGGGCACCCGATGCAAACAGCGCAAACGACGCAGCCAGAGAACTCCACATCTGGATCTCCAACTGCGCAGATGAGCTCGCCCCGCTACGCAACCCCGACAGACAACGCCCCAGGAAAGCCGCCTGGTTCACAACCGCTCTCCAAGAAGCCAGACGCACCTGCAGACGCCTGGAGAAGAACTGGAGAAACACCAAGACAACCGAAAACCACACCACCTACAAGGACGCCATGACGGACTACCACAACCAGATCAGAGCCACCAAAAGGAACTTCATCCACAACAAAATCCTGGCCAACTCCACCAACTCCAAGGAACTTTTCAGTGTCATTCAAGAATTCACCAACCCACGCAGCGAAGCCACAGACATCACCCCATCCCAAGACCTCTGCGACAAGCTTGGAACCTATTTCCACCTCAAGATCAAAAATCTCTATGACAACTTCATCGACCATCCACCAGGTGCCACAGAAGGCCCCCCCGCCCACCAGAAACACGAGCCAGCCCACCATCTCCAACTGGACACCGATCACGGCCAAAGACACTGCCTCGACCATGAAAATCATCCACTCGGGGGCCCCCACCGACCCCTGCCCCCCTCACATCTACCACAGAGCCGTGGCCGCCATCGCACCCGAACTACAACGCACCATCAACACCACCTTCAAAACGGGCACCTTCCCAGATGACTGGAAGCGCGCAGAAGTCAGACCCCTGCTCAAGAAGCCCACAGCTGACCCCACCGACCTCAAGAACTATCGGCCCATTTCGCTCCTCCAGTCAACAGGAAACTGACACGATTCATTGAAGAAAACGCCGTCCTCGACCCGTCCCAATCCGGATTCCGAAGCAACCACAGCACAGAGACCGCCCTACTCGCCGCCACAGATGACATCCGCACCCTCCTGGACCAAGGCCACTCCGCAGCCCTCATCCTACTCGACCTATCAGCGGCCTTCGACACCGTCTCCCATCGCACACTAGTCGTCAGACTACACGACGCAGGCATACAAGGAACAGCCCTGGACTGGATCCGATCATTCCTCACCGGAAGAAGCCAAAGGATCAGACTCCCACCCTTCCTCTCCGACCCCACAAAAATCACCTGCGGAGTCCCACAGGGTTCATCACTGAGCCCCACCCTCTTCAACATTTACATGGCCCCCCTCGCAGCCATCGTCCGACAACACGGCCTCAACATCGTATCCTACGTTGACGACACCCAGCTCATCCTCTCCCTCACCAAAGACCCCACCACTGCCAAACTCAACTTCCAGAAAGGAATGCAAGACGTCGCAGTCTGGATGACCAACAGCTGCCTGAAGCTCAACGCCGAGAAGACAGAAGTCCTCGTCCTCGGTACCACCCCTTCTGCATGGGACAGCACCTGGTGGCCGACCGCCCTCGGAAGCCCACCTACCCCCTCAGACCACACCAAGAACCTCGGCATCGTACTCGACTCATCACTCTCCATGAACCGACAGGTCAACGCCGTCACCTCCAGCTGCTTCATCACCCTCCGCATCCTCCGCAAGACCTTCAAGTGGATCCCCCCTGAGTCAAGGAAGACAGTCACCCACGCACTCATCACCAGCAGACTGGACTATGGAAACGCACTCTACGCCGGCATCAACAAGTCCCTACTCCGCAAACTCCAGACAGTACAGAACACCGCCGCCAGACTCGTCCCTCGGCATCCCCCGACACGAACACATCAGCCAACACCTACGAAGTCGCCACTGGCTCCCCGTGGAGAAAAGAGTCACTTTCAAAATCCTCACTCACGCCTACAAATGCCTACACAACAACAGACCCAAATACCTCAACGACAGAATCAACTTCCACGTACCCAAAAGAAACCTCCGATCTTCCAACCTCGCACTGGCCGAAACCCCGCGCATCCACAGAGCCAGAGCAGGCGGAAGATCCTTCTCTCACATTGCAGCCAAGACCTGGAACGAGCTACCGGCAGACATCAGACGCGCCCCCTCCCTGAACACCTTCAGGAAGACCCTCAAGACCTGGCTCTTCGGCTAAACAGATCTGCAGACCCCCCCCCCTCAGCGCCTTGAGACCCTCACGGGTGAGTAGCGCGCTTACAATTCCCTGATTGATTGATGATTAAATCAAAAGCAAATGTACCTTTTATTCCTACGGGCAAAACGTTTCTCCTTCCACTACACCTGCACAACCAGCTTTTCATAAGGCGGTGTTGCATCCCTAACCCAACCCTGGACTACATACCAGCATTTAATAATGTGATATTCACTCCCAAACACACCACTGGACCTGGACCACTATATTTGCTAGGGCCCTAATCCAACCCTGGATCTTGACAGAAATAAATATGAAACTTATTTCAGAGTGAAAGTCTTAGTGAAACTCCTTGGTGAGAGTTCACAAAGGTACACATTTTGTAGGGCGCCTCACCGGTGAACATTGGCAAAAATGCCTGGAGACTGAAGATGTGAATTTAGGATTTTCATTCACAAATTAACTGTGCACATGGTAGAGTCTGCCAACCCTGATTTGGTGAATTAAATTTGAGAAATTCCATGTGCAGAGTGGAAGTTTTTGCAGCCAGGGTTGGTTTAAATGTCCAAAATGTTTTAGGAATCTGTCCTATAAACATTACCTGTTTTTTAATAACAATCTAATAGCAATACAGTTATACAGTTGCATAGTAATGCAGTTCAAATGTGTAAAGTTGGTGACTAAAGAAAGTTTGCTTGCCAACGCAGATGAGGCGGTGGATAGACTGAATGTGATTAATATTTTTTGTCAGAGTCTATGATACTCCTTGGTACGCCCGCTGAATATCGAAGCTAGAATATCGAGGTATATAAATATTGAGGACAAATTATCGAATCCAAAATACTGAACAGTAAGTAAGTATACACTTTCTATATCGAGCTCCACATCTACGTACCTTGAAGATATATTCTTCAAGGTACGTAGATGTGGTGTTAGGAATAGTAAATCTATGCTTCCTCTATATGCACTTACCTTTCAATATTTTGGTCTTCAATATTTTGTCTGCGGTATTCTTGTATCTTGATATTCTCAGACTCGATATTCGGTAGTACACAGTGACAGCCGGTGCAGGTAAGATTGGTGGGGCGGGGTGAGAGGGCAGTCGACAGACGACTATGGGAAAAAAAGAAAACACTTACCTCGCACTTGCCTCATCGCCAACTCGGCAATGCGGCGAGCGCAAGGTAAGTGGTTTTCTGTTTTCATTTATTTTCCCTCGTCGTCGTCTGTCAACTCCCCCCTCCACCTCGCCCCACTGATCTTACCTGCACAGGCCGTCGCTGATAGTACAGTCCTTCTCCTTTGCACTCATCTTTAGTGATTATTGACATCACAAACCAATGCCATGTTGGGTAGGCCTGTTCTCTTTTCTAAAACCGATAAATAAGATATTAAAAGAAGATCCGATTCCAACGCTAACAGATTGTACACATCACACAAAATGCGATTGCCGCAGGCCTTTCAGACATCTAACAAGGCTTAAAAATGTGGCATGAACTGTACAAAGCGTCCTCTGGCACAAATAATAACACAGCACTTGGACGGAATGTTAAAACATACTTGCAGGGATATCAAACTGTAAAAGGTACCAGGTTTTGTGCATCTTATACTGAACCTTTCACACACCTTTTGAGCTTTCTGGTAAGGGAACTACAATTTTGAAAATAGGCATTCTGGTGTTTGAAAAGCACAAAAAGCAAGAAACACTGAGACAGAAATAAGAACTCTTAAGCACTTGAACAACATCTGGCAGGTTAGCAAGAAATATGTGACTTGTTCATCTAAATGTTGTGGTAGATTCTTAACATTGTGTCAACCGATAGATAAAGGTATGGAGACTGGATAGTTTGTGGCAGTGTTGTCTACATGCTAAGATGTGATAGAGATTATTTTCAAAAAGTCCCACCAGTTGAAAGGGTCCACCAGAGAAGAGAAGAAATCATTCAATTACTTCTGTCCAATCAAGATCTTGGCTTTGGCTTCCAGATATATGCTTACATGCTCATCTGGCTTGGTGGAATAATGGGAGGTAATGGTTAATTTGCAATGAGTGGTAATTGCTTGTTGGCTTTCACATTTTATACAAGAAGGTTTCATTTTACTAAAATTATGCATATATAATATATTTATAGGGGCTTTCAGCCATCCATCTTCATCCATTGGTCAGTTGTTGTGTCATTCGTTTGTTTCTTCTGTCTGATACAGGGTACAGCATGGGACAAAGAGTCAGGCCACTTCAACCATTGGCTAGCTTCACTGTGAGTGATGACATTCTCCTCTTTTACAAAAGAGTACATCCCAAAGTAGTTACATTAAGAGCCAATGAATAATATGGCTATGCGTGCTTTTGAGACTAAAAATATTTTTGCTTTAAGGCAATGTTTTTATTTATTTACTTATTTTATAAAAGCAAGGTCTCATCACCTCCCTCAACAATAACGTTTTACAAAAGGAATTGACAAAGGCAAACGTCGCTCACAGGCAAAACTATTGGCTTTGCTTATGCTTTTTTTTCTTACCCTTTGTTCGGATGTTTCTATTCCATTTGTGGTGTAGATCTCTTGCCAGTGTGTTTACCGTCTGCACCTGGGTTACATTTGCCACTTGGCTACTTTGCTTTGTGTGGAAAAAAAAATATGTTAACAAATAATTGATAACCACACCTCTACGATAAACCAAATAGACTCCAAGTCTATATTCTTATTGTGAACAACCAGAAACCTACTATCTTATTTCCTAAGGAGGAATTGCCATCAATAATGATATCCATTATTGGCTTCGGACTTGATTATGAGAATGTCGCCTGTTTAGGACTTTCCAAGAATGATCTGCACAGATTTCAATTGGTAAAATGCAGCAGCAAGAATCATCATCTTTAAAGCTTCGAGGAATCATGACACGCCTCTTTTGAAACTACTGCATTGGCTGCCAGTAAAACAAAGGATTCAGGTTAAACTTGTCTGATCTTTAAGGCTTCACATGGTATGGCACCTCATTTTGTACCGAAACATATCATCAAATATGCACCTTCATGTGCTTGCAGCCGGTGCAGGTAAGTGCGGTGGGGCGGTGGAGCACGGCGGGGCGGTGGAGCAGGGCGGGCGGAAGTCGACAGATGACAGAATAGGTTTTATTTATTTATTTGATTTTGCCTATTCTGGAGTCTGTCGACTACCCAACACCTCCGCCCCGCCCCACCACGCTTACCTGCCCTGGCTGCTGCTGGTGCTCTACGCTCTTCCTTGGCAAACTATTCAGTCGTACCTACATTTTTTTTAACGTGGGCTTGGAGGACGGAGGTTTCCGTACTAGCACCAACACAATGGAACTTTCTTCCTGCTTATTTACATGCTGAAATTGAATTTCAATCCTTCAAAAGAACTTAAAAACATGGCTATGTAAGCAAGCCCTTTCCTACTTATTATTTTTGTAACTCTTGCTGAATGATTCCTTTATCTCAGCTCATCACACATTTCTCCCCAGTGCCATGAAACCACTGGTGACCGAGTATTTTATTAAATATTAGAACATTGGAATGTTGGGAGCTCCATTGTAGACAATGGAGTGCTCCATGCTTCTACGGGCCGGTAAAGGCCCGCAGAGCAACATTCCAATGTTTTACAAAGGCCTCTCGGAGCTCGAGGGGATTTAAATCCCCTCGAGCTCCGAGAGATCCTTTGTGTTATTTGTTAGAACATTCTGCCCTCTAGTGGCAGAATGTTCTAATAGCCTTATAGCCCTTCGTAGCAGGGCTATACCGGCTATTAAAGTCCCGCTCCCTTGTTAAAGTCCCTCGCCTTCGGCTCGGGCCTTTAACGCGGGAGCGGGCCTTTAATAGCCGGTATAGCCCGCTACGGCGGGCTATAAGGCTATATTAGTAACAGAACATACTTATTTTATGTTGTATTTTGCATATATATTCATGATGAGAAATGCTAATAATTAAGTATCTCTATGTAGTCAAAACGTATTAATTGTTGATGAAATAAGAATATTGTTTTCTATTTTGATTAACGACACACACTATTGTATTAGCTGAAAACTTTCCACGGCTTCAGTAGGGCGAGGAGCCATGATGTCCTGTGTTGTAATTTGCACATTTTCAGTAAGTGTCCACTTCTTTTAAGCTTGGGAGGGAAGTTTGTGGGAAGAATGAAGTCAGTATTTGTGGATTTGGAGGAAAGCTCCCCTTCAAGGCCGTCCTTTGCTTCCTTGAGGGGAAGATACGGTCACCTATACACTAGAAAAATGCTGCCTAGAACAACTAATTCCAAGTATGTGGTCATACTACATTGATTTGTAAGGAGAGAAACTGTATATATACTAGGGTGATTTTACGTGTCTGTTTTTAGTACATAGCTGCAATGGTTTATTTTCTAGCAAGAACCCTGGACAGTTGAAATGGTAAGTGTCTTTTGATTTTTGCTGTGCGGCCTGCTATTCTGCATTAAACGCAGGGCTTTAAGTGAGCCGGGTCCTGTCGGTGCTGAGCACCAGCAGTTCCTAAAAATAGGTGCTGAGACGGTCCCCGTCGGGCTCTCCATTTTTGCCTCGCCCTCAGAGTGATAACAAATCTAAACTTGGCAGCACCACCACCCTTCATTGGCCTTTGATGCACTACAAACAGACTTGTTATAGTTATTTCACACAGTCTCATTTCAGAATTGAAGCATTTTCAATATTACATACAACAAAGTCATTGTTGTTACTTATTTATCTTATGCAACTAACAACAAATGACAAAGCCAAAAGTCCTTGCTTATTTTAGGTGTAATGTCAGGTGTTGTATTATATATCTGGATGATACAGAAAGAACAGAAAAATACCAATCGGACAGGACACTATGCTAAGCACAGATGTTTAGCTTAAGTGTTTAAGCCACACCCGTAATTACACCCCTATGAGAGATCCCCCGTTTTTTTAATCCCATCTAAAGCCCTGACTAAACGCCAGTTGGACTTTTCGACGTATCAAGTTGTGGGACACAAACAACTACTCCCTTTCATGGGCCCACTTTCAACTCTTACAGCTTTCCTCATATATTTAGAGTAGTTTTGTAACTTTTTACAGAGCCGCAAACAAGCAGTGGCGTAGACCTGGAAGTCTGCAGCAGTCCTTGATTTCAGAAAGACTCATTCTGGCCAATTTTACTCACGCAGGTTTTCCACCTGTTGGAAACCAGGTGAAAGATAAAGTAATTTTAGAGAAATCAGTTAATCCGCGCCCTTTGAAAATATAAAAGTGTTGTCAGAAGTTTGCCACTGCATTTACACAAACACTCCACAAAGTTGGCGGCAAAAAGTCACTTTTGCGGCAAAAAGTCACTTTTGTAGGAAAATTCACCTGGAGGTGAATTTAGGTGCATTCACCAATCTTAGCAACACCATGAAGTTGGGAAATTTGTCGTGGCCTTGGAATTCTGATTTTGCACCCACTTTGATTGTTGATATTAATGTTGTGACAAGTAACCCGGGGTGTAGTCCTGCCCCTGCATACACGGAGCTGAGGAATCGTTGTATTCAGATACCAGACTCCAAGCATTGTCTCACCGCCACCCGTCTTGCTATAAGCTCACCTAGCTGTGGATTTTTCTCTCCTGCCCTCCCGGCGCCCCGCCTGTTTATCCACCCACAGGCTTCGCGCGTTTTTCAGAAGCTCGCCTGCGAAAAAATATCTCTTTAAAAATGTAAACTCGTGGAGGGAAAAGAAAGGCGCTGGATGGAGCCACGCGGTGAGAGGGAGAATCAAATATTGATGCATTTCAAAAAGCTCGAGTCTAATTTCAGTGACACTGCTGCTGCACGCGCCTTCGCGGGCTACCTTTGAGTGACAGATGAAACGCTGTCTGGCATTGGCTTGAAGTGATGCGTCGCATCCCTGTTGTGACTCCACTCTGCTGTCAAGGGACGGCGGCGGCGGCTGCCTCGGTGTCAGTCAGTGGGATAACAGATGAAAACAACACACAGGGGCTAAGAGGCCAGCCCTTAATCCATCTTTTATCTCACTCTCGGTCCTCTTTCAAGTCGCTTCCTTCTGTGTGAGTTGTCGATGTTTGTCGCGCGACTGTGGGCAAAAGTCTGTCAGTTCTTCTGCATGGAGCCTCCAAGGAGTCTGGCAGGAGTTGTGCGGGAGGGGTTTCCGCAGGTGATTGGTGGGGAATGTGCCAGCGAGCTCTGGAGGCCAAGGAAGGGGAAAGGGTGTCACGCTTTGTGTTCATAAATCATCAGATTAACACTTTTACGGTGAATTCAAGAACCAGGCACGTGTTTGTCTAAAGAGAACTCAAAGATACTCAGTCAATAATAATTGGGATACCTGGTGACGAAATGTAAGAACCAGTGTTCATCCTGGCATCGAGGTGCTGGTACCTAAACAAATGTGTACAGTTTCAGATACAAAAATTAGTAAAATGAAGACAGAAAAATATGAAAATAGCAATAACAGATGCACATTAAAACAGATTAAAAACAAGCTTGAGAAACTCTAACGATGAAAATAGATAAGAAGACACAAGTGTAAATAGTGTAGACTTAACTTCAAGTTTCAATGCATATTTAGAAGCCTCACTCGTGATGTTTCAGCATAACATCTGAAATGAAGGTGTAAGTGAGTAGTCATTTTTAGGTCGACCCTGGGCAGTGCATGCGCTGCTCTGCGAGGCATGCTGTATTGGAGTATGGACTTGAAGCTCCGCCCACTCTCCGCCCAACTTTTCAATTGGCTCCTGTTACTGTCCTTTCTAAATGTTATGTTTTGATTCGTAAATAGGCTTAGTAGTCCATCTTTAGTACCCCCTTGTCTGCATTTGTAACCTCCCATAAAGATTGGACCTTTTACTTGTGTGGCTACATGGTATGGTTAATTAGTCTGTGAGAACCATTTCCTTTCATTATTTTGTCCTACTCCAGACACGACGCGCTTTCCTGCAAGGATCGCGCGCCTTCCTTTCTTTATTTTTCCAGCGCAGTCCGCTTTGAATAGAGCGGCCGCGCTCCTTTCTTTCTTTATTAAATGCTTTATTTTGCTTTTTATTAAAGCGCCCCATGCGGCGCTTTCACTTTAATATCAGCCAGGCACCTTTCTTTACATGAGCCGCGTCTAAAAGAAATGGGCGACATTAAAGCGCTTTTACAACAAAAAAAATTTTTGTTTGTCAACTTGACAAAAAAAAATATTTGTTTGTCAACTTGTCAAACAAATGCTTTTTATTTGTAAAAGCCCCCCATGCCAACATTTAACTTTAATGTCGGCTACGCCAATTTCTTTAGATGCAGCTCGTCTAAGGAAAGGGGCATGGCCAGCATTAAAGTGAAAGCGCCGCATGGGCGCTTTGACAATAAGCATTTGCAATGCAATAGGTCTCGCATTTATGGGAGTTTCGTAAATGGGAGTACTATTGCATTGCACATGCTTGTTATCATGTGCTTCACAAGCACTTCCATCTTTAGTTGGTGCCATTCTGATTACAACTAGGTAATAAGACTATCCAGCATGTTATGTTATGTTATCTAGCATTTGTGTGATTCTGGATTGTTAATTAGGAGGAGAATAATATGTGCCTTGTTAGGTAAATGCAGTGTCCGTGAGAAAATCTGGGCAGACCCCGGACAGCTCTGTTACAAAAGAGGCAGGCTTTCCTTCAGTGGGGTGAGCTGAAAGTATTCAAAAAGCACCAAAAGTACTTTAAAGTTAATGCAATATAATTAATAAAATGCGCAAACCCTTTTACTAAAAAGATGAAAAATGTAACGAGTAAAACAAGGCCAAAATAATTGGATATGTTGCTCAAGAGATGTGATTTTTTTTTTATTCAATGATAAAAAGGCCACAGTAACAATGGGTGTGTACAAATAAATGTTATCCTATGTGCATAACCAAAAGTGACTACAGGAGATCACTTTCACAAAAAAAACAACCCGCGGTTGCCAGCAAACTGCGGTGCGCCATACTGGTTGGAAGGATTATTTCTTTCTCTCCCTTTTCCTAAGGGCTACAGCCAAGAGTTCCAATGTCCTGATAACTTCCCCCAGGTCACCTTAAAAGTTTCTATTGCTAGGAACAGATTCCAGCTGTGATGCCAGAGATGGCAGTGGGGACAGGCTCAACACTCACTCCAGGGCCCAGCGCAGGTCCCAGTATCCACTGGTCTGCAGGTTCTTCTGGGAAGATTCTTTTCTTGTCCGTGAGATCTCGGGGACCACAGGAGGCCACCAGATCCACCCTTGAAAAGCACTTGCAAGATGTGGGCACAAGGCAATGCAGGCTAGACCTGAGGCCTCTCGACAGGAAGATGCAAGTTCTTCAGGTCGTCTCCCAATCCAGTTGCTGGCATTACAGAGTCTTTCTAATATCATGCCCAGAAATTTTCCACACTAAGGCTTGTCCTCTGTTGCAGCTCTTCTTTTCAGTCTACTCTTAATTCATCCCAGAAATCTCTATTCTGGTGGTTTTCAAAATGGCCTCTGTTTGCAGCTCCGTGAGCCCTCCCATGAGACAGTTTGAAGTAAGCTTCACAACAGAGCACCGTTTACCCTGGGCAAGCGACGCTTTGTGATTTTCTTCCTTTCGCATAGTTTTCAGTGCAAACTAGGCCCAAGGGCATTAGAACGCATCACAGCAGCCCAGAAGGGCAGTCTGTGTATAACGGTAAACATCGTTTACCCCGCATTTTTAACCCCGCACGGCTTTACTCCGCATTTATTACTCCGCAAAAACTTTTACAACGCAGGGCATTACATTGCAAAACTGTTACAACGCATTCCCCAAAGTAATGCCCCCATGGAGTTAGAATAGTATTTGCGTTGTAATGGGGAATGCGTTGTAACAAATTGCGATGTAAAGCCCCTCGTTGTAAAAGTTTTTGCGGAGTAAAAAATGCGGGGTAAAGCCGTGCGGAGTAAAAAATGCGGGGTAAAGTGTCCTATTCGTTACACATGTATTTTAACTTTTAGGAACAGGGAGATTTAATGATTCACCCAGAATGGCAGGATGTTGAGCCGAGAACACGATTCAAGCTTCGATCCCTATGTTCTAAATTTGGCAGCTCTAGCCTTTAGGCCAAATCTCCCCCTTTAATAAACTTCTCTTGCCTTCCTCCCAGAGGCCTATTGCTCTTTGGAGGGCCATTTAACACCTACTTAGCAGAGACAGAGGAAGGTCATTATCACAATGGGAGGGGAGCCGAGCAGGGGCAGTTAATGACTGTGCAAACTCAGAGCAGAGATTAAAAAAACAAAACAAAAACTTTTAGCAAAATCTTAATTGAAGCACATTTACCAAAAATCAATGTGAATCATTGAATTAGATTTAGGATACATATTAATGAAATATGTGGATGATTTTGCTAGCTGCTCTCTAAGCCAATGTAAAGGAAGTGTGACTTTTATTCCTGATTAGAACATTGGAATGTTGAGGGCTCCATTGAGCAGCAGCGGCCTATATGAACTGGTATAGGCCGACTGCTCTCAACATTTCAATGTCTTAATACACAGCATCTGCCTTTCTCTTTCCCCTGCCTCTCGAAAAGGCAGAGGAAAGTGAAAGGCAGAGGCCGTGCAGGAGGGCACATGCAGCATTCGCCCTTCCCTCCTCCTGTAGCTCAGTGTCCCTAGGGCTTCAGAATGAGGGCGGGATGAATGCTGGCTGCTCAGCTCCTGGGTCTCCCTGGCTTGGCTGAACTAAAAGAGCAGTTTAGCTAAGCCCAGGGACAACCAGGGGCTGACTTTGGCCTCCTTTCACAGCTACTGCTGTGAATGAGCAACAGCTAACAGCCGCGGCCCTGCGAGTGGGCGGAACTCGCAGAGTTTTACTCTGCGGAGTACCGCAGAGTTACATGAAAACTCAGCGAGAATCTGCAGAGTTCTCCGAATGGGTGGAAATCAGCGTGTTGCGCTGCTAGTGCTGATTTTTAGCACCGGAGCTCATTCCACACTGAAAGATCAGAGCGAGCGGCACCAGGCGGCACGCCAAAGAGCACTGCTGGCCGAACTGATTTGGCTTCTGCTCGAGTAATGTTCTACTTGAGCAGCAGCTTTCTCACTGCGAGCGGTCATGACCGCCTGTGACCTCCCGCAGTGGGAAAATCTTGCCAGGTGCCATCCTAGAGCCTGACAATCATGCTAGGGGAGGTTGATTCTCAGTTGGGCTTGACAACTTACCATTGGAGAGCCATGTGCGAGACAAAACTCCGCCATGTGGCAGTTGGCAGAGTATGACCGGAACTCCACCTTACAAGCATAATGTGGAGTGGCCAAAACTCTGCCAACTCCGCCAGCTGAGCAGAATTTATCGCCCACCCCTAATTTCAACCCCCTCAAGCTCTGAGTGGCTTTTGTTTTTATAACTAGGACATTCTGCCCTCAATGGGTGGAATGTTCTGATAGCCTTATAGCCTGCTTTAGTGGGCTATACGGCCATTAAAGGCTTACTCCCTTGTTAAAGTCCCTCGTCTTGGGCTCGGGCCTTTAACGCTGGAGTGGGCCTTTAGTGGCTGGAATAGCCCTTTACGGTGGGCTATAAGGTTATATTAGAACACTGGGATGTTGAGACCACCATTGAAGACCATGGAATGGCTCTGGGCTTATAATGGCTGGTATAAGCCTTCTGCTACAGCATTCCAATGCGGCGCCAAAGTAATATCTTACGCTGTTGATACACAGTTACTGTTCACCTGCGGTAAGGATGAGGCCTTTAATGGGAACAAGATAAACGTCTGCCTGTCAGCGGTATTCGAGTGGTTTAAACAGAACCAATTGTTGTGCAATTCCGAAAAATCAGAAAATATTTTTTTTGGTCACAACCCGGGTGAGGAATGGCGCAAATGGTGGCCACAGAATATGTCTCCCCCTGCAAATCCAGCCACAACCGTTAAGAACCTCCGGGGTGAAAATGGACGCGGACATGTCCATGAAGTCCCAGGTCCAAGTAGTGGCCGGTACATGTTTTGGCCTACTGAAAATGTTGAGGAACTTCCTCCCAATACTCCCGGTTTCCCATAGGAAAACAGTAGTCCAAGCATTGATTATATCCCGCCTCGATTATGTCAATGTTCTGTATGTAGGCCTCCCTGACTATCTTCTTGGCCGTCTACAGGTGGTGCAAAACGCTGCGGCAAGAGCCATACTCATGGTGGGCCTCAGGACACGCATGACCCCTCACCTGAAGTCCTTGCACTGGCTTCCGGTGCGTAAGAGGAGACATTTCAAAGCCCTGGTGCTGGCTTATAAGGCGTTCCATAATATAGGGGCCTCTTATTTGAGAAACAGAATCCAGCGCTATGTTCCACCTAGAATCTTGAGGTCTTCGAGCCAGCAGCTTTCGTTGATTCCTAGGTTCTCCCGCTCTCGCCTGGGTGGCCGTTCCTTTCAGGTGGTAGCCTCTCAGCTTTGGAACAGCCTGCCGCCAGCCTTACGTCAGGCTCAGGATCTCCTCAGTTTTAGGCGAGGTCTAAAAACCTGGCTTTTCTCACAGTAATTCAGCTGTCGGGTGGGTGCCTGTACAGAGCGTCACTGGTTCTCTTTCTCAGCGCCGGGACACTCCATGGAGTAGCCGTGCGCTTTACAAGTGCCTAGTAACAATAACATTGTCTTTCTGTTTCTCTCTTATTAATTTAGAACATTCTACCCTTAGTAGGTGAAATGTTCTAATAGCCTTATAACCCTTCTGCCTCGGGCTATACCTTTGCTAAAGGCCTTCCCCCTCGTTTTAGGCCACAACTTGCATTCAGGGCCTTTAACAACTGGTATAGACCGCCACACTGGGCTATAAGACTATAGTAGGCTTTTACAGGAGGGAAAAGCTACTGCATCCTAGTAAATTAAATATATATATATATATTTTTTTTTTTATCCTTTCAACCAGTCCCAATATTTTCCATTTCCCACATATAAACATTAGAAAAACTCAGGACGTTCAGGCTCCAAGGCACTTCTAACAGGTGACTTGGAATAGGTCAAATGTGCACTTCAATATGTAAATTCACTGAAAAATTCCTTCTTCAACACACTAAATTCCCAACCTCTACTGCGCATAGCATTATATTTATATAGCAGAGTTATAATTTTGGCTCAAAAGCACAAAATCACAGAAATTCACATTATGGTTAGCAATACAAATGAATCCATGCACCAGCCATGTTGTTCTCTTGATGGCTATGTTTCCTCTTTTGTTGGCAAATTGGTGTTTTAAGCAAGAGTTGTGGGAGTTATGACATATCTTTGGTGTGCTGCAAACAATAATTGCCTATTCTGTGTTTGCTACCATTTTTGCAAGCACCATAACCGTTGCTAACTATAACTGGCAAATGTTATTGTATTTTTTGTGTTTCAGCCAGAGCCATAACTCAGTTTTTAACTGTTTTTACAGTTAATTACATGTTTTTTTTTATGATGTACTTAATGAGCTGGAATTCTTATGGCCATGGCTTGGAGCACAGCCTACCACAGGCGGCCAACCCCTACTGCACCGAACCATCATGCCCAGGACCCACAAAGCCAGGACAAGCCTCTCTGACCCAAGTCTCTCTCCTTCTGGGAGATGATGGCTCTGATTCCTTCACCTCAAACCCCTGAATGGTGGTGGATGGTGTGGGTTTGCAGAACGCTGGCATGAAGCTTGCCCTGTTTGCTATTCCTTTTCAGTGTTTGTGGTACCACAACACCTGCAATAGTGGCCAGGATCCACAGTGCCTGCTTAGTACCGCAGACCTTGAAATGACCACAACCAAAGGTCTTCTCGAATTCATGGTTCCAACTTTGGAACTGCAGATCCGAAAGGGATCATGGAAAAAAGGCTCCAAATCACAGATGGTGAGACATTAACCAAGAGCTTCATTAAACTACGCTCGCGTCAGAAAAACTTTCACACCCCCAGTCAATATAACACCTCCCCAAGGTGTAGCTTTGGTACATGTGCTAATGAAGTGACCTTTGGAACACAAGGACTGGTTTATTTAACTTCTGTGGCACTTTCTAAATAACTGTGTGAAACTGTGAAATCACTTTGTCACTTAGGGTCTCAAATTGTAGAAATGTGCAATGTAGAAATATGGGCATAGATATGTGTCATATCTTATTACACCTTTACTTTCTACTACACCACATTATATCGTTGACAACTTCAGGTTGTCCAGGAGGTTTCCATCTATATTCTAAAGACAGCGTCCTTTTGATGATTGGGGGGGCGAGAAAGGGGTGGGGGGACAAACTTTAAATGTTGCAGCACAGTTTTGCAAACATGCCACTTTGTGACCCTTGGAAAAGTTGTCAACTTCACAAAAGGTGGTCCAAACCTCCCAAGGCAAAATGTTTTTGGATGTAACTTTTTATTAAATTTTTGGGGGATTAGAAACCCGTGCTAAAACAGGGGTTTGCAGTTTTTTTTGCCAGTAAACCTAATTTTAATTGGATTTATTTCTGCAGTTAAAAAAGTTAAACAACCTTAGGCAAAGTTTGTAAAATAAAAAATTTGCAAAATGTGTGGATAACAATTTTGTATTTTCCTTGTAATGGTCTGATCATGGAGACGTGATCAGGCCGCCTAAAGGATGGTAACTTTTGCCCTTTGATGCTGTGGTCATGTTTCAAATAATTTATCGCAAAGCCTGAAGAGGGGCATCCCTCCTGCATCCTGCACATTGTGAACATGAGTTGTGAAAAAGTGCCTCTGGGAACATTGGCTTCCAATGTGTCTCTGGACAACAGCAGCTTTAGAACTTTTTTCCAACTTCAGAGATGCTAGTAGTCGAGAAATGTGACCAGCTACAGTGAAGTGGCCTAACGCCAGCAGAGACCAGCTCGAAGCAGCAAGGGAGCAGCCCCTGAGGCTGCAGCTTGAGGTCCAGAAGCATCTTCATTGAGCTCACAGTCAGTCCACCCCTCACCGCACTGTACGCACTGTTCTCCTTGAGCCATTCGAGTAGTTGAGTCCTGTTTCTACTGCCAAGAGTTCAACAACTCAGAAAGAAAGCAGGGGTCACACTAAGGGAAGCGGTGGAGATTATACACGGCAACCCCCTCCCTATCACCAGGAAGCGCCAAGAAGCCTTTTGTTTGGGTAACAGTGCGCTAAACAAATTGAATGATCATCTTCATCCAGTGTCTGCAACACGCCTCCCTTCCTTTCTGGTCCTCCCTGCCCCTCATGATGAAAATGATGCCAGCTTCCAGACTGTGCGGGTCGCATCCTTTGAGGATGCAGTCTCTCCATACGGTTCTCATGTGTGCACATTATATTGCACAGAGAATCTTTCAAGTCTGTTCAGAGAATTATTTCTCTGTACGCAGGCTTCAGAAAGAAAAAAAAAGTTTGTGTTGTGTTGTCATGTTCCTTGGAAGCCTTTGAAGAGCGTCTCAGAAGAGGCCGCGCCTGTGTCTGCAGCTTCCAAGATCTTGCTGCCTTTGCATCCATTGATGTGATTTTTTGGAACCTCTTATCTTCCCAGTCACAGTTCCCTCTTTCTTGCTCCCTCGGGCACACCGTAAAATGTGTGGCCATCTTTCCCTATCTCCAGCCTCAAAGCTGCGACGAATTGAAAGGGGCAACATTATCTTTCCTAGGGGAGAAGTTTTCAGAACATATTTTCATTATTTTTTTTCTGGTGAAATACTCATGAAGCCCACTTAAGTGGAGCTGGTATTACTCTGCATGAGGCTCAGTTGATCAGCAGACCCACCCCCCCTCCCCCCCCCCAGCGCCTTGAGACCCTCGCGGGTGAGTGGTAGCGCTATAAAAACCTTGATTGATTGACTGATGAGTGTTTGGCCCTGGAGCTCTTATTTGACCAGAGGGTGGGGGAATAATTCCTCTCCTCTCCCACCAATGTTACAGAATCCGGCTGGTTGCTAGGGAACAGAGAGGTCATGGTGTGGATGTTAATACTGCTATTATTAATTGGGTATTCCTTAACCACAGCATGCGCTCAGAGGAGTCTCTAGGCGCTGTAGACCGACAACCATGGCCATGCTCAATGGTGAGATTATATTGTGAAATTGTAAGTTTTTAACTTTCTCCAGAAATTCAGAAAGTTGGAAGTAGATCTTTCCATATCAAACAGGAGCTGTTGTGATGGTCTTGGTGTGTGCCTAGAGGTGTATTTTCAAAGTATGTGAGCTACAACTCAGTTTCACACTGCTCAAACTGATATACCTCAGAGAGCCCTCTTATCTGAGCAGCGTATGAGCTCAGCCGCACCTCTCATCAAGGCCTAGGTGAAATTGATGGGAATAACAGGAAAGAATTAAGAGAAATAACACCTTCCTAGCATTTTTCTCTATTGTTTTAGCACAAAATTAATCCTTGTGTCGATTTTGAGTATGAGGACACATTTCATGCTAAAAAAACACATAAAGGCTTGTGCAGGGTTGGATTGGGAACAAAAATAGGCCCGGGCACGCTAAAAAAAGTGGCCCACATTTGCGGATTGTCTTTCCGCAAAACACTGCTTCGGGTAAGTTTTATGAAGTGAAGACAGAGGCATGTTTTAACTTCACTTAGATTTTTTTTCTAAATGCACGGATTAGTTCACACTTAACGACACCTGAATACAAGTGAGACCACTTCTGCTCAGGCCCCCTACCCCGCTCAATCTGCATACAATAAAAGACCGGCCCAGCGAGAGAAAGGAAGTGACACCTCTGCCCGGTTAATAAATTGGAAGGTAATAGAGGCCCATCTGGCTCTAAAAAGGCCACTCAGGCGCCCACTGGGCCTCTGGCGGCATCCGAACTGCACAGACACCTCCCAAATCGGCCCCCAGGCTGCCCAAAAAAGCGGCCCACGGTTGGGACACGGATACCGGCCCCTCGGCCATTGCCCGAGTGCCCGCCTTCCCAATCCGACCCTGTTTTGTGATGTGAACAGCTGCTTGTGTTTTGTTCATTTGCGTTAATCCCATGCTCTCACGAAATTCTCTATCACACATTGCGTAATATTTGCGTAATCGCAATCATTTCGGGTAGCGAGCGTAACGCGAAATTGTATGCGCTCACGACTTCGTAAACGAACTGTGGCCTACTCACATCCCATCTTTGACCTCTTTCCCCAGCGTCTGGCTACATTTCCTGTATTACTATCCTCGGCTACATATCCTTTCCCATCCCTATATATATGTGAACGTGCATGGAAAGCCAGGACCCCGATAAGTGCATTGGGACTTTAGATCCATGCTACACAGCCTTAGTTGATTCATGAAAGAAAATCTAATGTATTTCTGCTCTCTCTTCGAATAAAATACCCATTACTGGGTACCAGAATTGCAGTTTTAATAACATTAATGGTGTGTGCTTTTATGTAAAAAGCCGCTCTCTTCAGATACATGGGGGCCGTCGGGGACAGGCTGAGCAAGATTGAAGTTTCATTAAGACGTTCCCTAAAGCAGGTCGGCGATGGATCTCACGCCTGCCCTGTGAAAGATGTAATGAGTCACTCAGTCACCGGGCTCTCCGCTTCCCTTTGGGCGGGATGCTACACAGCCAGGATTTAAAGAGCCAGCTCCCTGGGTTAATTGGAAAGCATCAAAGCGTTGCGTTTCGCGGCCAGTCTTTGCGGCGCTGCATGAAATGAAGCAGTGGGCCCTGTCCGGTTCCAAGTGGATGGGCAGCGGCCCATCAATCAAACCCGCGTGGCATTGGCACGTATTGGCAACCTCAGCAGACCGGGCAGGCAGGGACGTGCTGGGCTGACTGGTCCTTTGTGCCGTAGCGCGCTTTCATCACAAAGCAGATGATCAAAGCTCATAGGTTGGTAAAGAGCTGGCTTTGAAATTGTAAACATTTATGTATGTGGGCTGGGGGCTTAGTGGCCTAATGCATCCCCTGTAGCGACCTGTGTTTGACTTCATGGTCACAGGTTCAAATCCCGGTGGGTTCACTCAGCCTTTCATCTCCCTGAGGTCGATAAGATGCGTACCATTGAGTTGGGTAACAATAAACATCTTTTATTCAGCGCCAGGGTGCCAAGACGTGAAATTTACATGACATGTAATGTTATTAGTAGGGGAGTGGGGGAGTGCTCTCACAGTCGCGGAGATATCTCAGTGAGTTAAAGTCTCGCTTTAGTGATCTGCAGGTCATAAGCTTGAATTCATACAAGGCCGCCTATCTTTTTGACATCATTAAGTTGAGTTTCATTAAACTGTGTAAAAGTGACATGTGCCTTTCGCTACGGCAGCCGCGCCGTGTGAAGATGTACATGAAAAGCATGTCATTATCAGGTGTGCCCACCTGAAGGATATCTTCTTATGATAAATTAATATAAAATGTAGCTGGAACTCAGTCACATACTCACTGGTTATTCTCAAACCTTTTGATGGATTTCAGCTGTCCTGGACCTCTTGGAGCCCATGTCCTAGAATGAGACCACTATATATGATCTATACATGTAAAAAGTACATTAGAGGCAGTCCATGTCACAGCTAAGCTGTGGTCCATAAGGGGTTTGCAAACTGGAGTCTTGTTAGCAGTACCAATAGGCATAAATATTTCTAAAATAGAAGCATTTCAAGCTGCAGCAATCAACATGCCTTTTTGGACCTGAGAAGGTGTTCGAGAGATTTACAGTAATGGTCTTAACAAGATGAGTAAAAGGCAGTGGTTAGTTTGTGAAAATATAAGTGCCGGGGCTCTCGTCGGGAGGCAGCTTCTATCAGCCTTTTTCTCCTGTTAGCGCAGCCTAAAACGGAAGCCATGAAACCCTACAAGTGGGGAGAGGATATGGTGTAATGCCACCCTCGGAGATGGGGAATCAGGTTCGAGTCTCGGCGTCGGCAACATCCTGTGATTCTCGGTGATTCACTTAATCTCCCTATTCCTATCAAAATAAAAAATGGTGGTCAAGCGCCGTTGTTGATGATTAAGTGCTGGTGCTGAGCACCGGAAACCACCAGCTCAAATTAAGCAGTGGTAAAAGGTAAACTACTGGTCACTTGTGATATTATGTAGTATGAAGCCACGGATAAGCGAATCATGCCTGGACATCCATTAGCATGAGGAATAACCTGTAAGCGCTGTTCCTAGCCATGTCTTGCCCTTTGGTACCCCTCGCAATGCCCATGTTATCTATTACCTCTTCGGTCGTGAAGACAGTGGGCACTCATGTCGCTTTCGGTACCTCTGGCAGTAGTGTGACTGAACAACCCAGAGTCCAGCATCAAGGAAAGGGTCATGTAAGAGAGACACCATCATACTGTGGCCTCCATGTGCAATCAACTACTACATTCAGGCCCAACAAATGCACTAAAGCAAATAATAATGCCTCTCAGGTATTTCTCCTCTCAATGTTCTTCCAGCCATAGGTGAGCTGCGATCACCAGCCTTTCTACGGAGTATGTCAGAAGCGTGTCAGAATCCAAGGGCATTATACGAAGAATGTAGATCTAACCAGAAACTTCATCAGCCTGGCACATGGTGCAACTGGACTTAAGGATCCAAATAAAACATTCTAAATAGTTCGTCAAATGTAAAAACAACAAGGTGATGGATTGAATGCTTGAATTAATCTCAACCACTGGCAATCGCTCGGGCCCATCCCAATCCATCGTTTTTTGCCCACCATGGCACTTCAGTTTGGACCCATTCATATGCAAATCAGCCCTCACCCTGTTACTCATGGGAAAAGTTCAGCCCAAACTGCAAGGCCATGTCCTCCCTGAACTGTAACACAAGCAACACAGGGCTGGTTTTGCCCTAGTTAGGGCTCTTCAGCTGGGTTTAGCTTGGTTCCAGTGGCACAGTGAGCCAGTGACCCACGTCTGGGCATACCCGGCGCACTTAGGGTATCAAATGCAAAAACAACAAGGTGATGGATGGATGGAATGCTTCAATTAATCTCAGCCACTGCCGATCGCTCGTGGCAGCATCCCAATCCATCTTTTTTTGTCCACCATGCCACTTCCGGTGGGACCCAGCCATATGCACATCAGCCCTCACCCTGTTCCTCATGGGAACAGTCCAGCCCGAACTGCCAGGCCAGGTCCTCCCTGAACTGTAACACAAGCAATCCGGGACTGATTTTTCCCTATTTAGGGCTCTTCAGCCAGGTATAGCTTCAAATAGCACAGCAGGTGAAGAAAATAATCATTGGCAAAGGCAATAGGTCTGGCTGTAATGCGCTAACACAATGTTTCCTCAAGTGTGCATGTATGTATATGGAATTTCTGTAGAGCAAACCTATCTGTAAGGCAGCATTAGCTCTTTAAAATTAGCTACATCATTTTTAGAAAAGCGTTTTCATTTTTTTGTTTGTTACAAAAACGTTAACAAGGAAGAACAATGGATGAGAGGCAGATGGGGAAAGCAAGGGGAACAGTCATGCAGGGCACAATAGGAAATAAACAATTATGCAAAGTGAATAAAGATGTTAAAGAACCATGTTTAAGAGAAAGAGGAAAAATGTGCACATAAGTACAGACTAAAATATAAAGAAACATTATTTAATCTAAATACAAAACAAAAATGATTGCTTTCTATATAGAATGTGTGTCTGAGATTAATAAATATATTTGCAAGTTTACTTTTAAAAGGTAAAAAAGTCTTCCTTGTATTGCAGTGTAAGCACTCTATAGTAAATGGAACACTAAGCCAACATCAAATAAAATGAGATGAGAGAGTAATACTTCTCTGGGTGGAGCCAACGTCCACACCATGTATATTTTAAAGAATTGGTGACAATATGTGTTGTAGAGAGCTGTGCAGTCAAGCAAGTCATAAAAGGGCTGGTGGCTGACTGCATATTAATTACGAGACATATACCACCTTGTCGGAACAAAAATATTCTTCTGTTATTGAAGCGGTCACCCTAGAGGAACAGTTTACCACCTCTGAAAATAATGCCAGAAGGTTGATGTTATTTACCATTACACCTTACACCCATCCCACTGGCCAGTGGTCATATGTTTGGTAGACGGGATTGTCTCTTTAACTTTTCCAAGTTCCAAAATCCCAATGGTTTCATGAAAATAGCTAGCTCGGCTCAATGAGGTATCTCTGCCACGTCAAATCCATTAAGAAACTGATCCTCCTGCTTAGGTCATCCTTTGTTGCTACCAACAACCTCCTTTAGAGATGCTGAAATTTGAGGCCACTGTTTATCCTTGCTAGTCCGCGGATGGTTGTGTCACATCTAGAGTTCCAGTGAAGTTTATGACAAAAATAGTGACTCCTAGGCCCACTCAGACCTGTTTCTGAGGTAGCCAATTACTTCCTCAACACCCTCACACACACAGAGGTAATCAACGGATCTACAATTTAGCTGCTATGGGACTCCAGCAACCATTTGTCACTGACTTGGTGTTGTCACTGCATTCAGCTTCAAACACTGTCAGAAAGATCTGAATGAGTATTCTCTCAAAGTCATCTGTCCCCATCTCCGCCTCTCCTGTGGCAGTGGACGCCTGGTTTCTAACACCCATTACACATGCCCTACCAAAGTCAGATATCTTTTCTACAAGAAATTCTGGCATGGATTGCAATCCTGTAAGCCCTGCTCACTTTGAAATCAGTGCAGGAAAAGACACAGGAAATACCTCTGTAGACAAACGGATTAATCAATTTCCACCTTACATATGTTGAATCCTTCTGTGACAATAATGCCACCTCCTGGATTTGTGGGGAGACATCACCACATAGGGTACATACAAGAATCACTATCCTTTAAGTGAGACCACAGTTAGCAACTGTTAATGGTGGACACAGTGAGGCGTACCAAATGGACAATCATGTCTATTAATTGGATGGTACCTAGAATGGATAACATTGAGGCATACTGGTTAGCCGTCAGTGGTCTATCATACATCTATTGGAGTGGCCTGCCTCAACCCAGCAGAAGAGCAATTGGGGGGTAACGGTTCAATGGGGGATATGTCTGTTTCCATTTTGCATATCTTATTTGGCCATGGTGATGGCCTGTGTTCCACAAACATTTTCTATTGCTGATCCCTAAGATTGACAAGACTGATTTCCAAAGACGTCTGCTCCTAGTGGAATTCATCCTCTCTGGGGGCCAGTGAGTATTTTAATACATACCTGTTGTCTGTAATTATCTGTCGGCTTGGGATTGTGGATTTTGTCATAGACACCTGTTTGAAGAGCTCCTCCGTATCTCTACAATGCCTTGATAATGTTATTAACTTACGTGCTCCAGGTGGATATATAGATCTGGCCTCTGTGTAGGATGCATCAGGTATATTTCTGGATAGTGCTGATCAAATTTCAGTTCATAATATCAAGTCCCTGGTCCCTACAGTGCCAGCATTGCTCACATAAAAAATCACTTGCCCATCATCACACTCATGAGAGCTGGAGAATAACTTGACCGCCAAGATGTTTCTGGAATGCACAGTCACAAAACTGAAAGACTAAATATTATCTTCTAGAACCCATCCGAAGCAACCTATATTCCAACACCCTGGTTCTTATGAGAGCAAAGGGCTTCATAAGTGCCGTGCACCTGGTGGAAACTTCATGTACAAGCTCTTGCTATCTATAACCAGCTCCCTAAAGAGTCAGCAGTAAGCTATGCTATGGTACAGTATGGTATGGTATGTTACACATTTTCCTATAGCACCATGTTTCCATTAGTATGGCCTTGCAGCACCATTGGACCAGCATTGTGGTGTTTTTGTGTGTATCTTTGGTTTTATGTTTATTGTAGTGGTTGGTGTTATTTGGTGAGTGTGCCAGATATCTGTACCAAACCAGGCAGCATCATCTGGGAGGATGCCTTAAATATGAATTCCATTTACTTGAGAGTATGGCTTATTGTAATGGTGCGCATATACAGTTAAATAAGTTACAAACACCGCTCTGAGGCTGCCCATGTCTCACGCTGGGAGACACTATGTACAGGCAGCATTGAATAGGTGCATTCCCACACCTGCATCCCTCAACGCCTCCCCTACCTCTGGGGAGGAGTTTGGGGGATAGAGCAAGCTAGAAACCATGCCAGTAAGGCCCTCTTCCTTTCCTGTTGTTAGGGCAACCCCTGGGGTGCGCCCAGGAAACTTAAGGGGGTCACAGCAAAACCCACCTTACTGCTCATCCATATGAGGAGATGGTTAATGTGCACGCTTTGCGTTAACAATGATGCGTTTGCTGTATGTAGACCCATATAATGAGATCTCTGATGTATACACTCTATATGATTTGTAATATTCACCTTTTATGTACTGTTTCATGGTTGTAGGTAGGGTTATCGGGTGATCCAATATCTTTGGTACTCTAAATCAACTAAGAAAATGTGTTCAAAAGAGGGGGCAATGTGGCAATACCTCTGCAATTATTCAAAATGTGCCCAGAGACAATACATCTGCAAGCAAGCTATAGCCCCCCTGTGTTCCCTGGGACAGCTGCAAGCCTGAGAAGCTGGGGGCGGGCCAGTGATCTTCCCCCTTTGATGGGAGCGACATTCCCCTAGACTATGGTCTCCAGAGTGGGGTAAACCCAATCAAAGCCATTTGAGTATTCTTTCACTTGAATGTTGCCCTGATGCTTGTTGGTTAATGAGGCAGGCATGCAGCCTCCTTAGGTTATCTCATCACTGGATGTTTGATAGCTGGTAAGTTAACCCTTTACCTTGCTTAATAAACCTGCAACATAACTTTATTCTGTCAAGAAAAAGTGCCCGACCTCTTGGTCTTCCTCAGTGGTGTAACCAATGCCCCCCGCAGCCCCAGCAGTGCGGAGGCGCCCCCGAGCTCCAGGGGCCCCTTCAGCACAGTACCCTGGCCTGAGAACTCCTGAGTGAGTCCAGAGGGGACCTCTCCATGTAGTTTGCAGGGGGGCCCCCCTCTACTTTCGTTACGCCACTGGTCTTCATGCAGTATACATTCATGCAATTATGTTTAGTTTTGGGTTGGTGGCTTGGCTTTGGGCAGGGCCACTAGAATTATGCGATTGTGCGGCGATTTTCGCATAGTTATTGATTTGTCGCATTTGCCACATATTCCATCATCTGCTGCATAATCTGCAGATTTTAACCCTGCAAAAAATTGGTTTCTAGCTCATACCGTTAAAAAGTTACTAAAAATGCAGCAACACGTGTTACCGCGCAGTGAAAGGCCCTTTACAAAACGGCGCTTGTCACCTTCTTGTTGCTTATTGCTATATTCGGGTATTAAAATAATACTCCTGAGGTGCAACTAATCCCAGAGTGTTACCAATTTTAACAAGCATTGGCATAGCCAATAGGTCTCGCCTTTGGGACCTTATAAGTGTTTAGCTGTGAAACATTTGATGTTGTTGACGAAAGGATATTGTGCTGCAGAAGTAAATACTTATAAGGTCATAAAGGGGAGATATATTGGATATGGTAATGATTGTTTTTTTTTTAAGGACAAGAAGTGATTTTAGGCTGCGGCTGCCACTTAGTGTACCGTATTATACGTAGACGTTGTAGCTATATTTGAGAGAGGTAGCGAGAGGTAGAGAGGTGTATAGAGGTAGAGAGAGAGCTAGACAGATGTAGAGATGTAGAGAGAGGTAGAGAGGTGGACAGAGGTAGAGAGGTAGAGAGGTGGACAGAGGTAGAGAGGTGGACAGAGGTAGAGAGGTAGACAGAAGTGGACAGAGGTAGAGAGGTGGACAGAGGTAGAGAGAGAGAGGTAGAGAGGTAGAGAGAGAGAGGTAGAGAGAGAGAGGTAGAGAGAGAGAGGTAGAGAGAGAGGTAGAGAGGTAGAGAGAGAGAGAGGTAGAGAGGTAGAGAGAGGTAGAGAGGTAGAGAGAGAGGTAGAAAGAGGTAGAGAGGTAGAGGTAGAGAAAGAGATGTAGAGAGGTAGAGGTAGATAGTGGTAGAGAGAGAGAGAGGTAGAGAGAGAGAGGTAGAGAGAGAGAGGTAGAGAGAGGTAGAGAGGGAGAGGTAGAGAGGGAGGTAGAGAGAGATAGAGGGAGAGGTAGAGAGAGAGAGAGAGGTAGAAGGAGATGGTAGAGAGGTAGAGAGAGAGGTAGAGAGGTAGAGAGAGAGAGGTAGAGAGGTAGAGAGAGAGAGGTAGAGGTAGAGAGGTAGAGAGGTAGAGAGAGAGAGAGGTGAGAGAGAGGTAGAGAGAGAGAGAGAGAGAGAGAGGTAGAGAGGCAGAGGTAGAGAGGGAGAGAGAGAGAGGGAGAGGTAGAGATGGAGAGGTAGAAAGAGAGAGAGAGGTAGAGAGAGAGAGGGAGAGGGAGAGGTAGAGAGAGAGGTAGAGGGAGAGGTAGAGAGAGAGGTAGAGAGAGAGGTAGAGAGAGAGGTAGAGAGAGAGGTAGAGAGAGAGGTAGAGAGAGACAGGTAGAGAGTTAGAGGGGTAGAAGGAGATGGTAGAGTGGTAGTGAGGTAGAGAGAGAGGTAGAGAGAGAGAGGTAGAGAGAGAGTTAGAGAGGTGGAGAGAGGGAGAGATAGAGAGAGGTAGAGAGTTAGAGGGGTAGAGGGAGAGGTAGAGTGGCAGTGAGGTAGAGAGAGAGAGGTAGAGAGAGGTAGAGAGAGAGGGGTAGAGAGAGAGAGAGAGAGGTAGAGAGGGAGAGAGAGAGAGAGAGAGTGAGGTAGAGAGGGAGAGGTAGAGAGAGAGAGAGAGGGAGAGGTAGAGAGAGAGAGAGAGGTAGAGAGAGAGAGGTAGAGAGAGAGAGGTAGAGAGAGAGAGGGAGAGAGGTAGAGAGAGAGGTAGAGAGAGACAGGTAGAGAGTTAGAGAGGTAGAAGGAGATGGTAGAGTGGTAGTGAGGTAGAGAGAGAGGTAGAGAGAGAGAGGTAGAGAGAGAGTTAGAGAGGTGGAGAGAGGGAGAGAGGGAGAGGTAGAGAGAGGTAGAGAGATAGAGGGGTAGAGGGAGAGGTAGAGTGGCAGTGAGGTAGAGAGAGAGAGAGAGGTAGAGAGAGAGAGGTAGAGAGAGAGAGGTAGAGAGAGAGAGGTATAGGGAGAGAGAGAGAGGGAGAGAGAGAGAGGGAGAGAGGTAGAGAGAGAGGTAGAGGGAGAGGTAGAGAGAGGTAGAGAGAGAGGTAGAGAGAGAGGTAGAGAGAGAGGTAGATAAGTAGAAGGAGATGGTAGAGAGGTAGTGAGGTAGAGAGAGAGAGGTAGAGAGAGAGAGGTAGAGAGAGGTAGAGAGGTGGAGAGAGGTAGAGAGAGAGAGAGGTGGAGAGAGGTAGAGAGAGAGGTAGAGGGAGAGGTAGAGGGAGAGAGAGAGGGAGAAAGAGATAGGTAGAGAGTGAGAGAGGTAGAAGGAGATGGTAGAGAGGTAGTGAGGTAGAGAGGTAGAGAGAGAGGTAGAGAGAGGTAGAGAGAGGTAGAGAGAGAGAGGGGTAGAGAGAGAGGTAGAGAGAGAGATAGAGAGGTAGAGAGAGAGGGAGATAGGTAGAGAGAGAGAGGTAGAGAGAGAGAGAGAGAGGTAGAGAGAGAGAGAGGTAGAGAGAGAGGAAGAGAGAGAGAGAGAGAGGTAGAGAGAGAGAGAGAGAGAGGTAGAGAGAGAGAGAGGTAGAGAGAGAGAGAGAGGGAGAGAGGTAGAGAGAGAGGTAGAGAGAGAGGTAGAGAGAGAGGTAGAGAGAGACAGGTAGAGAGTTAGAGAGGTAGAAGGAGATGGTAGAGTGGTAGTGAGGTAGAGAGAGAGGTAGAGAGGTAGAGAGAGAGTTAGAGAGGTGGAGAGAGGGAGAGGTAGAGAGAGGTAGAGAGATAGAGGGGTAGAGGGAGAGGTAGAGTGGCAGTGAGGTAGAGAGAGAGAGAGGTAGAGAGAGAGAGGTAAAGAGAGAGGTAGAGAGAGAGAGGTAGAGGGAGAGAGAGAGGGAGAGAGAGAGAGGGAGAGAGAGAGAGGGAGAGAGGTAGAGAGAGAGGTAGAGGGAGAGGTAGAGAGAGGTAGAGAGAGAGGTAGAGAGAGAGGTAGAGAGAGAGGTAGAGAGAGACAGGTAGAGAGTTAGAGAGGTAGAAGGAGATGGTAGAGTGGTAGAGAGGTAGAGAGAGAGAGTTAGAGAGGTGGAGAGAGGGAGAGGGAGAGAGAGAGGTAGACAGTTAGAGGGGTAGAGGGAGAGGTAGCGTGTCAGTGAGGTAGAGAGAGAGGTAGAGAGAGAGAGGTAGAGAGAGAGAGGTAGAGAGAGAGAGAGGTAGAGAGAGAGAGGTAGAGAGAGAGAGGTAGAGAGGGAGAGAGAGAGAGAGAGGTAGAGAGAGAGAGAGGTAGAGAGGGAGAGGTAGAGAGAGAGGTAGAGAGAGAGAGGTAGAGAGAGATAGAGAGAGAGGGAGAGGTAGAGAGAGGTAGAGAGAGAGGTAGAGAGAGACAGGTAGAGAGGTAGAAGGAGATGGTAGAAGGAGATGGTAGAGAGGTAGTGAGGTAGAGAGGTAGAGAGAGAGAGGTAGAGAGAGAGGTAGAGAGAGAGAGGTAGAGAGAGAGAGAGGTAGAGAGGGAGAGAGAGAGAGAGAGGTAGAGAGAGAGAGAGGTAGAGAGGGAGAGAGAGAGAGAGAGAGGTAGAGAGGGAGAGAGAGAGAGAGAGAGGTAGAGAGGGAGAGGTAGAGAGAGAGAGGTAGAGAGAGAGGTAGAGAGAGAAAGAGAGAGAGAGAGAGGTAGAGAGAGAGAGGTAGAGAGAGAGAGGGAGAGAGGTAGAGAGAGAGAGAGAGGTAGAGAGAGAGGTGAGAGAGAGAGGTAGAGAGTTAGAGAGGTAGAAGGAGATGGTAGAGGTGAGAGAGAGAGGCAGAGAGGTAGAGAGAGGTAGAGAGAGAGAGGTAGAGAGAGAGGTGAGAGAGAGGTAGAGAGAGAGAGGTAGAGAGATAGAGGTAGAGAGTTAGAGAGGTAGAGAGAGAGAGGTAGAGAGGTAGAGAGAGAGGCAGAGAGGTAGAGAGAGGTAGAGAGAGAGGTGGAGAGAGAGAGAGGTAGAGAGAGAGAGGTAGAGAGATAGAGGGGTAGGGGTAGAGGCAGAGGTAGAGTGGCAGTGAGTTAGAGAGAGAGGTAGAGAGAGAGAGGTAGAGAGAGAGAGGTAGAGAGATAGGTAGAGAGATAGGTAGAGAGTTAGAGAGGTAGAAGGAGATGGTAGAGAGGTAGTGAGGTAGAGAGGTAGAGAGAGAGAGGTAGAGAGAGAGAGGTAGAGAGAGAGGTAGAGAGGTAGAGAGATAGGTAGAGAGTTAGAGAGGTAGAAGGAGATGGTAGAGAGGTAGTGAGGTAGAGAGGTAGTGAGGTAGAGAGGTAGAGAGAGAGGTAGAGAGAGAGGTAGAGAGAGAGAGGTAGAGAGAGAGAGGTAGAGAGAGAGAGGTAGAGAGAGAGAGGTAGAGAGAGAGGTAGAGAGAGAGGTAGAGAGAGAGAGGTGGAGAGAGGTAGAGAGAGAGAGAGGTAGAGAGAGAGCGGTAGAGAGAGAGAGGTAGAGAGAGAGAGGTAGAGAGGTAGAGAGAGAGAGGGAGAGAGGTAGAGAGAGAGGTAGAGGGAGAGAGAGAGAGGTAGAGAGAGAGAGGTAGAGAGTTAGAGAGGTAGAAGGAGATGGTAGAGTGGTAGTGAGGTAGAGAGAGAGGCAGAGAGGCAGAGAGAGAGAGGTAGAGGGTGGTGGGCACGGAACTCGTTTTGGGCGACCAGTGCTTGTTTTCCATAATCAGATTTCGACCCAATGCAGGCGAGAGAGAGAGAAAGTTAGACAAGAAGGGCTGAGCGAGAAGGGAGGGGGGAATGCCAGCAGCAGAGGCAGGCGAGAGAGAGAGAAAGTTAGACAAGAAGGGCTGGGCGAGAAGGGAGGGGGGAATGCCAGCAGCAGAGGAGCTTGATCAAAGCTCACGAAAAGGGAGGGGGAGAAGGGAGGAGGGAGTGCGAGCAGCAGCTGTGCACGTGCAAGCAGGCTGGCAAATGGTGTGCGATGTGCGCGCACCATGACGAGAGAGGAAAGCCACATGGCGCCTCTGCTCGTCATTGTGCGCGTACTCGCACGCTCTACGCAAGCCCAAAAAAAGTGGTTGCATTTCTAAATGCCCACTTACAAAATGTCTCGCCCAGACCAGCGCAAGCGCTGGCTTCAGGGCGAGACCTAAAAATGGTGAAATAACGAAGTGATACTATTATAAAATATGCCGCATTATGCTGCATAATTTGTCTTTTCTTACTGCCTAATTTACTGAAGCCTGCCGCATAATTTGGCCCTCTCCTGCCTCATAATTCCAGTGGCCCCGGCTATGGAATGTCAGTGCTGTGGCCTGGTGGTGTTATGGTGTACGTAAACGCTGCTGTGCAGGTTAAACAGCTCCTCTTGAATACTTAAAGCATGTCTCTTGTAAGTGCACCTGGTGCTTATGCAATCAGCCATTGTGATGCTGACTCACCTGCTGCTGCACAGGGTCTCACAACACCAGCTGTTGCTGATCTTTAAACCTGGATAATACACGGCTGCCAGTCAGCCCGCAGGACTCCGCCATCCTACGCTGAGCAGAAGCAGTTTTATTTCTTTAAATGCCTCAGACAGCATGTATTCATCCTGTTTCGTCGTTTCCCCTTTTTAATGTAATAATTCTGCTTCTGCTCCGATGAGTCCTTAAACAGCAATTTCTCCCCACGACATCGCATCCATGCTGGGCCCGGCCATTTTAAGTACATTTTCTTGCTGTTGTTAGAATTGCTTCTAGCTTTTAGGAACAAAGAGACAGAGCAGAACAAGTCTCGAGGCTCTGAGCGTTTCTGTCTGTCACTGGTCTGAGTCCAGTAAGGGGGTCACTCAGGATGTTTGCATCCGGTTTTACATTTAATGCACTTCATGGGGCATATTTACTATGAAATGTCGGAGTGCAGAGCTGCGCCAAAGTTGACAACGCTGCGCGCCTACATTTTCAAAACACAAGGATGCGATGTATTCACAAGAATATGGTGCACTCCAGCGTTTCCCCTAGCTCTGGCACTAAATTTAGCTGCCTAGCGCCAATGCAGGCACCCTGGCACAATTGTGCCAGGGTGCCTGCGTTGCAGGGATGATTGTTTATGTGCAAGAAGGTGTCTCTTCCTGCACATAAACAATGACTAATGACATTTTGCAGCACACATAGAAAAAGCAAAAACAAGGAGAAATAAAGTATTTCTCCTCGTTGCGCCAATATAACACCTGCTCTTGCATGGCAATAGTTTTTGGCGCTGCCTCAGATTTACACCTCCTTGTAAATTTCGGACAGAATCAAAAGCAATGAGGGTTGTGGTGGAACGTCCACAGCAACACCCATTGCACGCCCTTTCAAGCTAAGTGATGAGTGTAAAGGGGCATTAATTACAAGGTGGCGTTAAGACACCTTGTAAATATGGAGAAGGGCATATTGCCACCAGAATGTCATTAAAAGTGAGGTTCTGGTGGCGATATCCCCTTGTAAATATGCCCCATGTGCTTACTACAAACTGGTCGTTGGCTCGGGTTTGTGAGGGTGCAATGTCCTCAACGTAGCACAGAGAAACAATTGTGCAGGCGAAACACGGCTAAGGGAATCGCATGCAAAAAATGGTTGCAAAGTCCATTTCTGCCTGGAATTCTTCAAAGGTCAGTGCAAAAATTCTGTGCACAAATAGTATTTCATCTGACAGTATTTGTGCTAATTTCTACTGCGGATATTTATTACGGCACTGGGGTCTCCCAGAATTCCTCAGACTCTGGGAAATAAGCACAGTTATAATCACAAACTGATTCTGTCAGAAGTTACTTTACAGAGGTTATTTAGAATTTGAGACTAGGCCAGAAGAAGGTCCTCATCATGTACATCTAATGAGAATATTGGAGACGCCGGCGTGGAGTGTGTTGCCATAGTCCAGTCTGCTGTTTGTGAGGACTTGAGTGACTGTTCGTCTTGTGTGCGTGGGGAGCCACTTGAAGATCTTGAGGAGCATTCTTTGTATTAGGAAACAGGATGAGGACACAGTGTTAGTCTGCTTGGTTATTTTGAGTTGTTTATTGTCTTGGATGATCCAGAGGTTTCTTGCATGGTCTGTAGGTGTGAATGTGGGTCCTAGTTCTGATGGCCACCAGGAGGAGTCCCATGGGGAGCTCTTGTTTCCAAATACCAGGATTTATTTCTTGCCTGTTTTGAGTTCCAGGCAGTTCTTCTTCATCCAGTTGGCCACGTTGAGCATGCAGGTTGCGAAATTGGTCCTGGTGATGTTCTTTTTAACGGTGAATGAGAGGATAAGCTGGGTGTAGACAGAGTAGGAGACCGTGTTGATCTCACAGGCTCTGATGATGTGTTAGAGGAGCGTCACGTATACGTTGAAGAGGGAGTCTGAACCGTTGGGTTCTTTTGAAGAGGAAGGAGGCAATCAGTCTGAGAGCAGGGTCTTGGATTTCAAAGTTGTGAAGTCTGGAGATAACGGTGGCGCGAGATAAAGTGTTGAATGCAGGTGAGAGGTCAAAGAGGATGAGGGCAGTGGTTTCCACTTTGTCCACAATGGTCCTGATGTTGACAGTAGCTTCTATTAGGGTGGGTTCCATGCTGTGGTTGCTGCGGAATCACGTCTGAATGATGTCTAAGAGTTGGTTCTGTTCATGCTGGGTGGAGAGTTGCATGTTGATTGCTTTCTCCATGACCTTGGATGGGAAAGGCAGGAGAGAGATGGGTCTGTAGTTGCTGAGCACCTCTGGGACAGCTGATGGATTCTTCAGGAGGGCTTTGACCCCGGCGTGTTTCCAGTTGTCAGGGAAAGTGCCTCTATGGATAGATGCGTTGATGATGGAGGTGAGGAAGTTGCTGATTGGGGTTCTTCCCAGGTTGTAGATGTAGTGTGGGCAAGAGTTGGTGGGTGCTCCAGAATGGATGTTTTTCATGATTTTGTCAGTGTCCTCCATTACGACGGGGGTTCCATTTCATGAGTAGGTGTGTTGTGGTGGTGGTGGGTAGCAGCTATTTGAAGTGGTCTTCTGTAGGGGGTTGGGGTTTGTAGATCTTGAGTATTTTGTTGTGGAAGAAATCAGAGAGGGTGTCAGAGAGGTTCTATGATGGGGTGATGGTCTTGGTGGCAGCGGGGGGGAGGGGTTGGAAACTCTCTGACAACGTTGAAGAGTTCTCTGGCAGTGTTGGATCCTGATTCCAGTCTCTGAGCAAGTGTTGCTTTCCTGGCTTCTTTGATCTGGGCTTGGTATTTCCTGTGAGCTGTTTTGTAGGTGTCACTGGTTGGGCTGTCACAGCTGGTTCTCAATCTTCTCTCTAGTTGGAGTTTCCCATGTCCCCTGTTTGCAAGCAAGCTTGAGCGTGTGTTCTTGCTTGTGTGACTACCCACTGGAAACCTAATGCATCGGCACAGTCAGATATCCAGTTATAAAAGGCTCTTACGTCAGTCTGTAGGTTGCCGGTGGGGCCAGGCTGGTTGGACGTGAGGGTTAGGGTCAAGTCTTCTTCCGCATTCTTGCTCTACCTAAGTCTGAGGTTGTTGATGTATTTGGTTGTTTCTGGCCAGTTTACATGTTCTGGCCAATATATTTGCCAATATCGCAATGTTAATGATAGGAGATAAGAAATCCTGCAAAACCTATTCTTTACAGGAACTTTCACCCTTCCCACCCCAGAAAATGTACTCTTTTGAGTGTAAATATTCCACAAAGATTGTTTTTGTGGGACAAATTTCCAGTTTTTGTATGGTCAGAAGTGTGACCCCTACACAAAGTTTCTGAGAGTTGAACCTTTCTGAACTTACATTTCTTCCCAAAAATTTGCTGGCAGAATGAAGTGTAAAACCCAATTACCACCATAGCTCTCACAATTAAACGTGACAGAGTTTGTGAAACAGATGATGTGATATCATACATATTTTTTTTAACTCAAGTTCTGCCGAATTTATTTGTACTATCCTGAGAGAGCATCTCGGGGTGGCAGCTGCCAATGAGCAACCACCTGTGCCTGTCACACCAGTAATCACGAATTACTGTAAATATAGGTGCATTCAGCATCTTCATGACATCCAGCCTGCCAGTGGAGGGACTTCAATTGGTTCCAACCACCTCTTTTTTGTCAGGTCGCATTGTAAGGAAGTTTTCAGTCGCTTTTTGAATAACTGCCTATGGAGAGGTTTCAACTACCTCCAGCTGCCTGTTTCTAGAAGTTATCAGTCACTTTTTGTTAGAACTTGTATGACGCAGCACATGCTTGATACAAGGGGCTTAGAGCCTGCCCAATACTTACCATTGGTTCCCTTCATCATCACTCCTGTTTCATTGCTTCTCATTGGGCATCATGTGCCAGTTTCACTTTCCTTTCATGTGTTTTTCCCTTCTGTGGAGCATGGATCCAGTACTGCATCCTGTCAGCTGCCAGTGTTTTTCCACTGATTGTGTACTTCCAGAGGTACTTTTTTTAAATTTAAGCCGGGGCACTCCGTAAGAGTGCAGGTGTTTGCAGGCTGTCTCCCCTCCCCATCCTGCACCCCGTCGTGGATTGACCGCCCCCTCCCGCGTTGTTGCCCTGTCATCATTGCTTGCCCCATCCCCCCCTCTCCTCCCATGTTATTGTTTGACCCAACGACCCCCATCGTTGCTTGCCCACCCTCTCCCACGTTGTTGCCCTGTCCTCGTTGCTTGCACTGCCCCCTCCCACATATGTGAGATCTACTAGCTGTGATATTTTGTAGAGCAGCACTGCCATGTTGTACAGCAACACAGCTGCAGGGCAGCATGTTTGAAAGTAAAAAATAAAACAAAAAAGGGCTATGACACAGCCAGCATTAACACCACATTATAGCGTTTCTTTTTTTTTATATGTATTTTTAGTTGTGCTTCACAGCAGCCGTGCTGCTGTACAACATGCCTAAAAAAACGTTTCACAACATGGCTATAAAAAAAACATTGACAAAGTCAAAAGATCTTGCATAGGCAAGACTCATTGGCTTTGCCAATGCTTGCTGACTTTTTGAGAGGTCTTAAAATACACCGAACTTACAGTATGTGAGATTTACTCCATGTACTAATTATTTAAATATGCAAATACAATCCGAACATGTGACTAATCAGTTACCTCGCGTTTCTTCAATGAGCAAGGCACTGAGAACGAGGGCCTGGTATCTGTACATGGACTGCACAGTATGAAATCTGTCACCATTCTGCACAGACCACACAGCCCAATAATGGTGGTGGGTGTCAAAGATCTTACAACCCAAATTAAGAACACATTTCGCAGTGCATTTTGTGTGCATAAACTGAACATAGGTGTGCACAAATGACTACTATGCTGCGCACCTATAATTTTGAATTTTGCATGTGCAAAGTTCATTTGTGCTTATGTAAATGCTGACAATATGGTAGAATTCGCATATTCGCACATTTCGCACATGTAGGGTTACAAGTGAGTTTGTGAACCTCACTGCGAACTTAGATGAACACCAATAAACTTGTACGTTTATGATTGTTCATGCACAACTTGTAGGTAGTTTTTTTTCAGAATGAAAACAGAAGAGTAAGCATATTTAATGAGGTAGCGACATTTTCCACCTGCTAGAAAATCTGCATGTGGAAATGTTATCCAGTTGAGTATGCACAGAAGTTGCATACTTCTGTGAGTACTTTTGAAAGATTTTGTGAAATATAAAAATCTCAAATTTGCTTCAAACAGAAAAGAAATCCTGCGGGAGCAGAATCCTGACTTTTAAAGCCAGCGCTTTGTGAATTGGGTACTGAATGATCAAACCCTATTTTCCCAGAGGGCTTTTATGGCGCTCTGAATTATTAATCGTGCGGTAGAAAAATGCATATTGAGTGAGTTGCTGGTTTTGCATGGATCAGACTGCTGAGCCATCCCTCTGATGACTGAAAGGTGAAATGAGAGTTCAGGTTCTTGAAAAATTGACACTGCAAGCCTGATTTCAGAAGTTCTTCTTAAAACTGAAAACGTATAAAGATAGTGCCTTATTCACTCATAGCGGCTGGTCTCGCGGCAGAGTGGCGGGAGGTGAGGAGGGCCGACAAAATAAACAAAAAAAAGAAACTAATTTACCTGCTCCTCACCCATCGCTGCACTGCCGCTCATCTCCTTCTTGCTGTGTACGTGCTAAGGCTCCCAGACTCCCCATGGACAATCCCAGATCTTCGTACGAGCATGAGAGAAGCGCTGGGATTGGCCTGAGCGGGCTTGTTTTCTGCTCCAAAGGGGACTGGGAGCCTACGCCTGCTGTTCTCTCCACCCGGCAATACAGCTCGGGTTGGGAAGATGTTAATGCAAATGGAGGTTTGGCCATCCTAAGACCAAACCGTCATATGCACTGACAGCAGTGTTGCCCACCGCTCCCCTTCCGCGCCTGTCATGGCATGGCCCGCCCCCAAAGACTCGGTTTTGTCCAGAGGAAAAATAAAATGATAACTATACTGTTATTTTATCATTTTATTTTTCCTTTCCCTCAGCTGGCTAGCAGGGGGGCGTCGTTCCTCTGCCACAGCGGAGGACCCGCTGCTGTATTCACTACCCTGCATTTTGTGCAGTAGCGGCCCGTGGTGGGAGTGCTGCCGGGCGGTGTCGTGGGGCGGGGGAGGGGCAGGGTGAGGGGTAGTAAAGTACGGAATACGGCCGTATAGAGGTAAGCAGACATATAAATAAATAAGACGAATTTCGTTGCGCGCGCTGCATCGCATTTCACGATGCAGCACGCGCAACGAAATTCGTTTTATTTATTTATATGTCTACTTACCTCTATACGGCCGTATTCCGTACTTTACTACCCCCCACCCTGCCCCTCCCCCGCCCCACGTCACCGCCCGGCAGCACTCACACCACGGGCCGCTACTGATTTTGTGTACATATTTGTGATCAGCTACATTTCCCATGAACCGCTGCACTGAAGAGTTTTGTGTGCGATTTTTCAAGGGGTACAGGAAATTCTAATTCTACTGGAGAAGTTTTGCAAAGCTGACAACTTCGCAGCTTCACAAAGATGCAAAGCTAATTTACAATCTGCCCTGTCAATATTGCAGCGTTGTGCATTCGGTTTTTAATGGTACCAGGTTGGATGGATTGTGAGTGTCGAGCATAAGAACTGCCCCTGTAGTAACCTGCAGACCTGGAACTGTGTCTGCTGCCTACAGGTTGTGTGAACTGAGCTCTACGAAGGGCTTATATGGTGCACTAGTTGGGGAAACCATCGCTACAGTATCATCGCCCACCCCATACCAAGACCTGATAACAATACATAACTATATATCATACATAGCATATCACATTACTTTTGCTTATCAGTCCTTATTATTACCAAGCTCAGTATTACTCATTATATCGACCTCCGCATCATGAACGTCAGGATCTTCCCAGCCTTGAATAAAGGCTATAGATCTTGATCAGGCACTCATACCTCGGCCGTGCTGGCTGCAGGAACACATTTCAGTTTGTAAGTAATAGTTGTGGTCAATACCAACTCAATGGGCGTGCAAACGTTTTTGTCCAAAGTCCATAAAGTTATATTGACACTTGACAACATTAGAAATTGCAAAGTGTTTTGCACATTGGCATGCAAATGGTGACTCTTGTAGCAGTGTAGTTTATAAAAGGCAAACATAAATTGATTTAAAAAATGCATATGTTTGCCATTTTGCTTTGAAAAGTTCTGCCTGCATACCGTTTTTACCTGGGCTGGGTTTTATTAGTGTGAAATTGTGAAAGTGAACTTGCAACTTATCTCTCACTGTGCGGAAAACTTTAAATGGGCGAATGTAAACTTAAATTTTGCACAGCTTGCCAATTGTGAAAACTGCTAACTTTGCAAGCCCTTGTAGGCGTAAACAAATCTTTTATACTCCCCTCCAATCAACCGAAGCTGAGACAAATCATTCAGCTCTGTCAAGTTTGTAAGTTCTGACATAGAACGAGATCATAAGCAAGTGCACAGGCAAGGCTCAGAGTTCTGTGACTGTTATCAAGGCTTTATGGTGTCTAAAACTAGGAAATTCTTTGAGTTAGATCATGAGCTGTAGACAGCCCACCTCAAAAACGAATCCCTGCTTATGAGCAGGGCCGGACTGGGAACCAAAGCCGGCCCTGGCAAAGTGCTCGGCCGGCCCCCCGGGGGGTTGGGGTGCGGCCGAGCTGTTTGCCAGGGCCGCTTTCGGCCGATTTTGTTACAGGGGCCGATATTGCAGCTATGCTGCAAAAATGGTCCTGTAACAAAAACGGCCCCCCAGGGGCACAAAACCGGCCACCACCCTGGCGGCCCACTGGGGAAATGCCCAGTACCCGCAACAGCCAGTCCGGCCCTGCTTATGAGGTTTGCCAAGCTGAGGGACTTTGGTGTGAAGTGCTGGTTGCTTGTCAGAAATGAGGCTACAAAGTGTGCTATCACTGTGGATCTTCTATTTATCATGTGTTCTTCTTACAAAATATTACAAAACCCCACAAGAACAGGGAGAATTTTGAGTATTTTCATAAAAGCAGCACCTGCCTCTTTAAAGGACAGGCGCTACTTTGAAAAACATGGGGCACGATTCACAAAGTCAATCTGAGACGAAAGTCTAACTTTACGACTTTTGGTATTCACAGTCAGGCCGGAATCTCCGGCACAAACCGTACTCTCAGACGCAAGCCATACTCTTCGGCTCTGGCCAGGATCTCCAGCCAGATGAATTGTAATCAATGGACTGTAGAGCTACACTACACTCTGTGTTGACTGTAGTGTTACACCAAAGTTTGGTTTAACACTACAGTCAACACTGAGGGGAGCACAAAATGTCGACTGCATGTACCATGGTGCAAAGCAGCAAACCTTTCTGCGATGTGTTGTAGTGTCTATCCACACCCTTTTCCCTACCCAAACTGATTTTCATGACCTCCTCTACCATTTATATCATGTTCCTAATGTTCCTGTTTGTAAAAATCGTGTACCTGCCCATTGATTACACTTCATCCGAGCAGGAAATTCCGGCCCGACTGCGGACGTAAAGATATGACTAGTAAATGACCTCTGTGAATACCAAAAGTTGTAATGTTAGACTTTTGTCTTAGATTACCTTTGTGAATCGGGCACATAGATTTCCATTAGGGAATGCAGATGCACGTACTTTGGCCTGCTGTCCCTTCCAGGCCACCATCCTTGCAATCCCAATCATTCACATGAATAGTACCCATTGCTTACTTCTACTTACTGGCCCCAAAGTGTGGGGTCACTGTGGATCTTCTGTTTATCATACGTTCATCTTTCACATTCTTATAAAACCTATTCTTATCCTGCAAGATATTTGTCTACAATCTCCTCGAAAAGTGCTGTTTACACTTTACATAGTTTGCATTGCAAGTTACATCCCCGTTTGCAAACCAGTCGGTGTACAATTTACACAGTCCTGGTTTATGAGCAAGGTTAGCCCTTCAGGACTTCAGCCTGCAGCATCTTTGTTGCCTGGAATCCTTGAAAACTAATGGTTCTGCCCAACAGTTTATCCCAAATCTGTCTTGATTAGATGTTTTCACTGTGCATGGAGAGGCACTGTGCACCTAATCGTTCTAGGAGCTCACTGGTATTGAAGTGGTCTAGGCTGGTTGGTGTAGAGGAAATTATCAGAACAGGTGTGTTTTCGGTGCTCTGCAGTTGATTATCGCTGATTTCATGAAGGTGAAGTGGGAGTGCACTTTGTAGGGTGATTTCTTTGATCTCTTGTCACAGTGTCTGGTTTTGAGTAATAGGCTCTGGTTACTGCAGGGGTGTAGGTAGGAGTGGTGGGCCCAGGGCTCTGAGGGGCTCTAGTGTGCTTCACAGTCCATTTAAGTGGTCCGCTCTATTTTTTTTTCTTTATTATGAATGTCTGCCAGGGGCCTGGTTCTTCATTAAATTGGCCTATGGAGGACAGGCGAGGCTCTCTTGGCTGGGCAAAGAGGCAGAGCAAAGGAGAAGTGCATAAGAGAGAAAATAAAAAAAGAAAATAGGCAGAAGAGAGAGAACAGAAAGAAAGAGAAGGTAGAGGAAACGAGAAAAATGAATGAAAGTGATAGAAGTGTAGAGGGAGGAAAGAGATATGCAGGAGAAAGAGAAAGCGAGAGGGGCAGTGAGTGTACAGAGAAAAAGGAAAAGCAAACATTAAAAGATTGAATGGGTAGAGAGAAAGGCGAGTAGAAAAGAAGACAGGAGAGGAGAGAGTTGAGGAGCAGTGGGGAACAGAGAAAAAAGGGGATGGTTTAATGTAGCAGGGAGAGTAAAATATGAGAAACGCGGAAAAGAGGTAAGAACCAGAGAGAGAGAAGATATGCGGAAGAAAACAGGGGATATGGGGACGAAAAATGGAGTTGATATATAAGGGCATTATGAAGAACAGGAGGAAGAAGATGAGCAAGAGAATGTGAGAGAAGTGAACATAATATAAGGGTGCAAAAGGAAAAGGGAATGATGGGATAGAGGAGAAGACGAATGAATGGAGGTTGGGGAGAAAAGAGTAGGAGAAAGATAGAAGTGAGAGAGTAGAGGGTGAGGGGAAGTGGGGAGACAGGAAAAGGAGATAAAGGGAGCAAAGAAAAAATGAGAAAAGGTGAGAAATTAAGTACGGAGATAAGGATGAGTGAGAGAAGGGGATGCAGAAGAGAAAGAGGGAATGGGGACAGGTAGGAGACAAAGGCAAAGGGAAGAAGGTGATGATAGGAGAGATAAATAGTGCTAGGCAGAAATGGAGAGAGGAAAGACAGGTAGTATACGAAATCCTCTTAGTGTAAGTAGAGGTGTAGCTATCACTAGTGCAGTAGGTGCAGCAGCAGCGCTGCCCAGGGATGTAAGCAGCCCACTGAAATCCAACTATAGTTGTTTTTAATACGACCTGGAAGGTGAGGTTGGCCACTTCTTCTTGCTTGCCATAGGGCCCATGGCACACTAGTTACATCTCTGAGTTGCTGCACTAACACTAGCAATTAAGAGTTGTGGTAATGGACCAATTAAATTCTTTATTTGACAGGCACCTTTTGAGCCTATGCCTAGCGCTATGAATACAATTCTAAACATTAGGCGCTGGTGGATGTGTATGTAAATGTAGAGGAAGAACTAGTAATGTGGCTGACCAGGTAACAGTGTCAAGGGTGCATTCTGAACTTGTTCTAGCCCCTCTCCTAGTTTTACCATAGTCCTGAATGTGTTATGTCTCCATCGGCAAGCCCGGTACTGATTTGAGCTTCGTCCATTAGCGGAGTCGTTTATGGAGATCATATGGGGGAACCTTGGTGAACAAGTCTAAAGATGACTAGTAGCATTGTGCCCACACTGACCCTTGATAGGCATCAATTCATCCCTAAGTTGTAGATTGTTAGTTATATGGAATCGCAACAGCAAAAAAGACAGGTAGCGGTGCAGTAAGACCAATCGTTTGAGCTGAGTAGGCGGTATTGGTCAAGTATCAATGCTTCAGTTTTGTCATTGCCTTCACTGTTAGATCAGAGCCTGTTGAGGTTCACCAGGATTACCGGAATTTATGGAGAATTTATATGACCGGGACCAGTGCTTAATTTGAGCTAGTGGTTGCCAGGGGGTGGGGGGAATGGGGGAGTTACCGGCTATAGTTTTTAGGGACTGGCACTTATTTTCGCTAATCTGACATTTCCAGAGAGCAAGAGAGGGAAACACACACAGATTTGAAAGCCAGAGGAAGAGAAAGATGGTAAATCCGCCGCAAAGGAAGAAAGCAGGAACCTGCAAGAGAGGGAGAGGTGAAAGGGCAGGGAGTGTCTGGCAGTGCATTAAAGAGGCTTTGGGTGGATTTGGTGCGCTGACTTGAAATTCCACTAGCCATGGGCTTTTGAGAAGAGCTTTGGGTACCACCACTCATTCTTTTGCAAATTAAGCAGTGGCTGAGACTTACACAGCACCATCCTGCTGCAAAGCAATAGAGTGCCTTACTATGGGGATAATAAAGTATAAAGGGAACAAGTTAGTGAGGAGAAAAAGAAAAGGAGGGCTGCTTGCAGTGTAGAGCCTGTAATCATGTTGAGGTGTTTCTTAAAGCGATGTCAATCACTCAATCAATCGGCATTTATATAGTGCTGCTTATCACCCTGGGGGGTATCCGGGCCCTAAGGTATAGTGAGCCTTAGTGGAAGAGACAGGTCTTGAGCCCCTTTCTGAAGTCAGCGAGTGTAGGTGAGGTTCGGAGGTGGAGTGGGAGGTCATTCTAGGACTTGGAGGTGAGGTAGGAGAAAAAACGACCTCAATGCAGCTCTGCCGAATGCATGGGATGTGAGCGAGGTTGATGGAGGCAGATCGGAGTTGTCTGGTTGGCTGGTGGAAGGTAAGGTGGTGGTTGATTTAAGAGGGTCCTGTGTTGTGGAGGACCTCGTAGACATGAATCATCAGCTTGAAGTGGCATCTCTTCTGTAGACACAACTGTTTCTGTAACCGGGGAGTTACGCCTGAGTGGGCATAGAGTTACAGATATTTGGTGCATGGTGGAGGCAGAAGGGCTGTTGTACTGGCTACTCCTTCCTGAACGCACTAATCTCAACTTGCCACTGTTGCTGCTGCTATGCTATGAGCCCTCAAGAGAAATGTTGATGTTGCTCGCTATGGTCCACAAGATGGTGGAGTTTAGCACTCTGTAAAGATTGCTGCTTGCAGTGGAATTGTTGTGGGGGGACATAGGGAGCCAGTGGATGCTGGTGTGATCCATAGACCGTTAGTCAGGTAGGCTGCTTATCTGGAGAGCAGGTGAACGGCGCCTGAGGCACCGTCAGCAGCCTTGGGCACCACTGGGTATCACCTGTGTGTTGTGTGGAAGCAGAGGCGGGGGTGTCACAGAATATTCTTCACAGCACAGCACTGAGCACAAGGTTATGACATTTAGAAGGATGCTATTGTCAGTGGGGATAATGGGTATCCTGTCTGGCTATTCTGAGCACACTCCAGAAGCCAGTATGTGATTCTGCACACTAACCTGCAAACATGTCTAGTTATTGTGAGTCTGGGTAGCTCTAACTGGATGCAACAGACTCTCCGGTAATAACAAGGATGATACCCCAGGCCCCCCCCCGTTCTTCCAAAGGTTGCCTTGCCATGGTGCCTCAAGGTGCAGTTCGCGCTGCAGAGACCACTCCTGGGGCAGAGAGGGTAATTCAGTGTCTACCACCGATTAGTCCCTGCCCTGTCTGCTGAGACTGCCAACCAGGGTGCCAATTAGTGTCAGTTGTAGAGCTGGTTCCACAAGTATCTCTAAATGCTGCATGTGTGGGAGAAGCTGCGGCAGGATCTGTCTTTGATGTGACAGACACACAATTAAAGTGCGGGAAAGGGGGGGCTGGAAGGGATGCACTTGACTGTCTATGTGCGGATCCCTATATGTATTTATTAGGCTTACCAAGGTGAAAATTGTGTCATTTCCAAAGTGAAGGTTACGAGAAAATCCGCCCAAAAATAATGTGAAATGATGTTTTACTTTGCAAAAAAATCTTTTGTGCTCAAAATGCCTCCTTCAGTCCATTTTAGACAGGAGTTGCTTTTCACCCTTACAAATAGTGCAAAATTGACTGTGACCCGAACAACAGCTGCTCACATTCTGTATGTTCGCATTGTTCCTGCACTCCCACAACAGGAAGTTTGCAGCTCTTAATTTGTAAAATGCATCTTCAACCACACATTGCCGCTGCCAATGATAGTAACAACACAACCACTAAACATCACACTCCCACAAGTGTGACAATTCAGACTAATCCAGGCCACCAAAGCAATAAGATTGGCTTGGGCGGCAGGTAATAGTCATATTTAATGTATATTGAATTAATTGTTAACTGTTATTGTGGTCTTCTCTAAATTAGCCAGACAGTGCCACCTTGTGGCAGACTGTCACAAGCACCGGTGATGACAATTAAGAATCGGTGCCGAGCACTGGACACCACTGGCTCAAATTAAGCACTGGACTTTCACCAGTATGAACTCTTAATTATCCTGCTCAGGCAAATAATCTCGGGCATTTTGCATAAGAATCATAATACAAAATGCTTGAAATTGTGCAAGAACACACCGGTATCAATGAAGTTTCACCCAGGTCTATGATTTATAATGTGTACCCTAGACATGACAGATCTAAGCTTTCCATTGATTCCTGCCCTGGCATTATCTTTACTCATACTGATTGGGTTATGCCATTATGCGGTGGAGAGTGAATGAAAACGGTGGACATAGGTTTGGGTGGAAGCTGACAAAGTTCATTGTAAACACCATATAAAGGGTGAAATGTTGGCGGCCTGCAATCTAAGTTCGTCCCCAAAACATGTCTGCCGGGTGTGCCCTGAAAATAGAGGAAGAGGGGAGAGGAGTTGGCCTAACGGCTAGGGTGGTCGACCTCTAATCTGGGGAACCGGGTTCGAGTCTCAGCAATGACGCTGAACATCCTGTGATTCTGGGCAAATCACTTGATCTCCCCGTGCCTAACAAAAAAATGAATGTGTCCTCATGTAACGCAACTGGTGCTAAGTAAGGCGCTCTGATACCCGATACCTTCGGGTCAAGTTCGCGCTATATAAAACTTCGTAAAAAAAAAAAAAAAAAAGAATCTGAGCAATGCTCACAGCTTTTCTCAGTGAACAATAGCATACCAAGGGTGCTAAGAAATTTGCAAATAAAATTGGCATTCATTCACCAATTGGGTGAAAAAAATAGTTATAACGGGGGCACACTCTATCCCTGATATCCCTGGGCCCTGGTACCACTGCACTTGCTGTATTAGTGTTAGCCACTCCTCTGAAGGTCAGATGTAATGCTCAGAGATTAACATTACTACAAGTGAAATCCTCACAGAGGATGAGGAAGCCTGGGCAAGTCCTGCTTGATAAATGTGCTAATTAAGCAGTGGAGGAAAACTGATTTTAACTTAAGTGTCCCCAAAAGATAAGGACTTCCTGGGCAGTAATGATGCTCGCCATCAATGTGATGTAAATCGAGGCAGCAGTTGCTAAAAAGAAATATTTGCTACCATTAGTGCCGTCCATTTTTCTATCATTAGTGTGCAGGTTCACAGCCTGACTAAGAAAGATACATTCCTAAGCTCTGCTAATAACAAAAAAGCAAAATTTGTGACTGATATTTTCGAGTTTACAAAGTTACAGAGGAGTGGAGAGTTGTGGTGCAGCGGCCAGGGCAGCTGACTTCAGAGCACAGGGTTCACGGTTCGATCCCCGGCTCCGGCGGCAGCTCAGCACCATGTGACTCTGGGCAATAGCTCACTTAATTTCCACTACGGCCCCCAGCGCCTTGAGACCCGTAAGGGTGAGTAGCTGCGCTATATAAAAACGGACTTACATATTTTTTTTTACAATACTCTTGCAAATTTGGTGAAAGAGGACAATGAAGGACTATTGCTTAAATTCTCTTTTCATTAAATATAATTTCCAAGTATTTCATATTCTGTGCCATCCTACCCATGAAGCTTCCTGTCCCATGGCCACTTATTTCAAGGCCTATTGTAGGAAAATGGCTCTTTTTGCATGATCAGCCCCAATTTCGTGTGGTCTGATGCTGCTGGTTTTTGACTCTGTGCACTGGGACACTGAGACACTGCTAACCAGGCCCCATTACATGTGCTAGACCCCTAAAACACGTTGGAATTGGTTATACTCTTAATTGGCATATTTACTGTATTAGGTTTCTAGTCTATGGTACAAAGTATATTCATGGCCTGTAAGTTAAATGTCACTTGTGGGCTGCAGCCCCCATTACGCCACCACTACAGTGTCACTGTGAAACATGTCTCCAGGCCCACCACTGTAGCCTGGTTGTGACAGTTTAAAAACTACAATTCGACCTGTCAAAATAAACCCTTTTGACAGGTCAAAACCTTCCTTTTAAATATTAATACGTACCCCTTTCTAGGCCTTATAATCCCTAATGCAGGATGCATGGAATTTAAAAGTGGGACATGTAGCTATGTAATGTTACATATAGTCTTACAGTGAAAAAGTCCAAAAAGCTATTTTCACTGTAGCCAGGCTGGCTGTTCCATAGGAAAGCACTAGATTACATTATTGGATCCAGTAATGCTAATTTTGTTTAGGAAACAGCTAGTAATATAATTCAAAGCCTCTTTTTAATACTTATTTCAATCCAATTTAATGGTAAAATTGAATTTGTGATAACTATTAGAAAAGGTACTTTAGAAAGTTACATTATCCCGGCCTAAAGCCCCTGGAGGGCAATTTCTATGAGCTCCAGCTGTCACCCAGGAGTGGAATAGCTCCCTTGATGAGGTGTGAACTTGTTCCCAGAGCTGAGACACAAGCCTGGTGTGTATTGAGGTCTTGTTGTTCCCTTCACATGAGGGCTTGTTGGCTGGGCCCAAGAACTTGATTAACTTCAAATAGCCTTCCCCTGCCACAGGCAAATGTACCTAAAACCTGGGGTCTTTGTCCACCTAGCCAGAGAGGCACCAATCCCAGTGGGAGGGAAATTGCCCCAAAACTGGTTTAGAGTGTCTAAGGAGGAGGGGCTGTTCATTCTTACGACCACATCTCTGAGTGGATACACAGGCTCTGAGCAGGGGAAGAAGGGTTCTGCCATGTTGGATTTGGGTAGAGAGATGCAGTGTAGGATTATTTACTGCAAGGCAAACAGGAACTTCTTGAAAAGTGGGTAGGGTTACCCCGGGACGTTTTTCACTATAGGTCAGGGAGAAGCCAGGAGTCTCTCCCACCCGCAAGCTAGTGACAGGCACCCCTGGGTACCTTCTTCAGAACACTATGGACCTTTGGAAGACAAGGACTGCATCTGCTATTGAGACCTGTGAGGAGATATGAAGAGCTGGACCTGCTCCTACTTGTACGCAAGACAAAGAAGTGGAATCCAAGGCTTAGTTGGCTGACCTCCTGTTAAGCTACAGGGCCACAAAATACTGTAAGAAGGCTCATTTCCTGAAGAGCCCAGTTGACCAGTTCCAATTGGACCTGCCATGGACCCTGCAGGTGACTTCTGCTGGAGTGAGCGTTGACCCCCAAGTGTGTTCCTGAGGTTCTGGTATCTTTGGCAATGTCAAAGTGTACTCCTCTTAACATCCTGAAAAACCTGGGACTTAGAAACATTTCACCTCTAGAGGACCAGGGCAAGCCTTTCAAGTCAATCTGATGAAGGTGTGTTGCCCCTGGGCGAAAGATTCAGATTGGTCCCGCATAGCGCTTTCGGGGGCAGCAAATCTGTCTCAGCAGGACGTCGTAGAGAGGATACCTGTCCTTTTTTAGCTCTGTTTGGCTACAACTTGCAACCTTGCCTTGCTGGAGGAATCTGACCAACAAAAAAGTGACTGGCTGAATGTAAAACTCTTCCCTGGATGAAGGTGCAAAGGGTATCAGACTCTCTAGGGACCTTCTTTGGGTGTAAATTTTGAATTTCTTCGAGCTTTCAACTTTACCTCCAAAGGTCAACTGTTTCACAAGACCTTGTCTGACAGCTGTTCAGCCTTGTGAAGCCCTTTTTGACCACAGCCTGCTGCCTTGCCCCATTGAAGATTTTTGACTTCCATTTTTGAGACTAAGTCCAAAGGTAACATTTCTGACTGGATCGAACCTGGTTTCTGTGTCTGACCCACGCTCCGTCGCAGTCAGCCTTTTTTTTGATAATCAAATTTTATTGTTTTACAGCGTATGAAACAAATCAGCAAGTACACGATGGACAATGAATCAATGACATTTTTGCAGTTAAAGTATCCCACATTTCCGCACTCCATAAGACCTGCACCGACAAAAATAACGAGACAAATCATTCCGAACCTTCTACCGTACCCAGCCACTTCCCCCACACCCTTCGGTATTTCTTGGGGCACCCTCTCGCCACGTAAAGGGCTTTCTCCTGGGTCGCACACCAGTCCACCCCCCGTCACCACCGCCCAATATCCGGCGGTTCAGGATTTATCCATGCCGCCGCTATGTCCCGCTTTGCCACCATCATGGCTGTATTGAAAAATAATTTGTCATTCCGGGACCCATCCAGCCCATCCAGGATTCCCAGTATTGAGTGCCGTGGGTCATGAGGAACCTCCCAACCCAGGACCTCCGTTAGCTCCTCCTCAATTGCCCCCCAAAATCTCTCCAGTTGGGGGCAGGACCAAACCACATGGAAGAAATCAGCCGGGGCATGGGTGCATCTCGCACAAGACGCATCGGGACGCAGGCCCGCTCGGTGCAAGCGCAGGGGAGTAAGGTAAGCGGCATGTAAATAGTAAAGTTGGATCAGCTTAAGTTTAGCAGAAGTGGTGACTGTCTTGGGTGCCATGAGGGCGTCGCGCCAGTCCACCTCGTCGAGGGGCCCACCCATTCCACCCATTGGTCCTTCAACTTATCCAGGGAGGTGGAAGTATTGTTGACTAGGGTGCGGCATATGCGGGAAATGCCCCCTTGCCTAAATCTCCCAGCATTGTCTGCGCCTCTGTAGGGCTGTGTTCGGGGAGCCGCGTGTCATCCGCAATGTGCGTCCGGAGTGCATGTCTCAGCTGCAAGTACTTGTAAAATTGGGAGGATTGTAAGGAGTAACGAGTTTGGAGCTCCTGAAAGGAAAGCAGGTGGCCTGTAGCCCATATATCCCCAAGTTGTGTAATACCAATGAGATCCCATGATTTAAACCCCTGCAACCCACTAACTTCCCGGAGCCAAGCCCCATGCCAAAGGGGTGTATACCGAGTGAGCCTACGCGTCCACCCAGTGTGACGCAACGAGGCCCGCCAGGCCAGGAACACGGAACGTGTGACATCGGGTAGCTGGGATGGGATGGGCCTCCCGTACAGCATTGCTTGAATGGCGGGTAGTCCCAGCTCGCTCAGCTCGAGCCGGTAGGCCGGATCGGACCAGCCCCCGTTGAACCAATCGTGAACCACCAGGAGACGCGCAGCCAGGAAGTAAAGGTATAAGTGTGTCATCCCCATTCCCCCGTCAAAGGAGGGGATCCGGCAAGTAGACAGTGCCAGGCGTGCCCTACCCCCATTCCAAAGGAACTTGGTGGTAATACTGTCCAACTCCCGGAACCAAGACCTGGGGAAGCAGAAGGGAGTATTCTGGAGGACGTAAAGAAATCTGGGGAGTATCATCATTTTAAAAAGGGCGACCCTCCCCAAAGGGTTAAGGGGAAGAGTCTTCCACTTATGGAGATCCTCCTTGGCCTTCTTAACCAATGGGGCAACATTGAGCGCCCAGCCCAGTTCGGGAAGGAGGGTGATCCACAGCCCCAAGTACTTAAAGGATTGTCGCCGTAGCGGTATGGTGGATTGCCAATCGTAACATTCCCTAGAGAGGTGCAGTGGAACCAGGACGGACTTCCCAGGGTTCAGTCTAAGCCCAGAAGCCTGCCCGAAGTATTCTAGGGTCTGGAGGCACCGTGGCCCCGAGGATGCTGGATCGGCCAGAAAAATCAGAACGTCATCCGCATAAAGTGCGATCTTGTCCGCTTCCACACTCGGCCACTCCCATCCGCGAATACGGTCCTCAGCCCGCACCAGAGCGGCCAGGGGCTCCATAGCCAGGGCGAATAGCAATGGTGAGAGAGGACATCCCTGTCTAGTGCCCCTGTTAATAGGGAAGGCTTCCGACAATACACCGTTGACCAGCACACACGCTCGCGGGTGGGCGTAAAGGACCTGAACCAAAGCTCTAAATCGAGGCCCAAAACCCAATTCGGTCAGCACATCCTGCAAGTACGTCCAATTCACTGAGTCAAATGCCTTTTCGAAATCAATGGACAGGAGAGCCAAGTATGGAGTTAGCAAGTGCCGGTGGGCTAGAGCCAATTGCAGCCTCCGGAGGCAATGACGGGTCCCGCGTTGCGGCATGAAGCCACACTGATCTGAGTGGACCAGGGAAGCCAAGTAGGGCTTCAAACGTTGAGCCAGAATGGCGGCATACAGCTTAATCTCCGTATTGAGGAGAGAGATAGGATGATACTCCGCACAGTGACGCGAGGGGGGCTGGGATTTCGGGAGGACCACGATGGTGGCAATATCAGTTTCTGGCGGAAAGGAACCTCTTTACACTGCTTCCTGAAACAAAGCGGCCAGACGGGGCACTAGAATTTCGCGGTATGCCGCGTAGTATTCCTGCGGAAGGCCATCGGGGCCCGGGGTCTTGCCCGAAGAGGTAGTGGAGATGGATTCCTCGATTTCTTTCAGAGAAATGGGCCGTTCCAAATCCTTCTGGGCGGCCGCTTCCAGGTAGGGAAGACGCACCTTACCCCGTTCAAGGAGATCAGAAAGCGAGAGGTCAGGGGCACGCGCTGCATATAAACACTGATAGTAGGTGGCAAAGGTGTTGGCCATCGCCATAGGGGCGCAGTGCACCGTTCCTGCCTCATCCGCCACTTCTGAGATAATGCGGCTCGCCCTGGGGTAGGTGGCTAGCCTGTGCAGGATCGTACCGTTCTTGTCCCCCAGCCATAAATTCGCGCTACCGACGACCTCCATAAGAGCTTGGCAGCATCCAAGGATAGTTGCTTAATTTCGTCCCGAAGGTGAGCGAGTTGTCGGGCCTGGGCGGCATCATTAGACAGAGATACTAGTTGTTCCAAGCGAAGCGCCTGCGCTTCCCTTGAGGAGATTTCTTGCATTTGCGCCTGTCTTTGGCTCCTGAGCTGTCCCTTCGCGACCCCCCGGATAGTCGCCTTTCCGGCCTCCCACAAGATACCCGGCGAGGCCACGGAGCCGTCGTTGGTGCAGAAGTAATGCTTGAGTTCCGTCCCCACCACCTGTTTAAATTCTTTGTCTTGGAGGAACCAAGCGTTCATTCTCCATGTTTGGCGGGCTGAGGGAGGGGGAGTCCCTGTACTAAGAATCACTGGAGAATGGTCAGAGATACCTCGCGGTAGGATGCGGACATCTACAATCTCTGAGCATTCCGGTGCAGAGACAAAGATCGCATCTATGCGCGCCTGTGTTTGGTGGGCCGCGGAAGTGTGTGTAAATTGCAGGGTGTGGGGGTGCCATATACGCCATGTATCACAGAGTCCCAGCGACTCTGACCAGTTCTTGAGTTGCTTCGCTTGCGCCTTACGGGAGATGGAAGGAGGACCTGTGGTGTCAAGGGTCGGGGAGGAAACAGCGTTAAAATCGCCTCCCACAATCGTGATGCCCAAAGGCATATTATTCATCAGAGCAGCGGTGTGGGTGAGTGTAGGCGTGAGCATCGATGGGGGAGCGTAGACAGATATCAGATTGATGGGGGAGCCAGCTAGTGAACCGCAAACTGATACAAAGGACCCCTGCGGGTCGTGAGTCACCTGGGAAAGGACAAAGGGCAAAGTGCGCCTCAGGAAGATTGCCACCCCGCGGGAACCCCTGGGGAAGCCGGAGTGCCATATTCTATTGTATCCATAGCGGGCCAGGAAGGGACAATGATTCCCAAGGAGGTGTGTTTCTTGAAGCATGAGGATGTCTATATGGAGGCGTTGTGCATAGCGCAGGACCGCCGTGCGCTTATGTCGGTCAAGGAGACCATTAACGTTCCACGACAGCACGTGGAGAGATGCCCTAGGTGTAGTGTTAGCAGTCAGGTCGGGAGGTCACTACTGTGGAGTGCATAGTCTGACAGGGGTGCGTGAGCGTGTGTGGGAACATGCAAATGTATGGGCCATCGCTTGCAATAAGGGCATACCCGTTTCTTGTATAGGAAACATATGTCATTTCGTGGATGCTGAAACAAAAAGATAAACAAATAGAAACATAACAGAAAAAACTTCCCCAAACCTCCCCCTCTCCCCCCCACCCTACACTTCGAGAACGGAAGCATCTGTCGACCCCCATATGAACAATACCAAACTACAACGTTCGTATTTGGGTGCGTGGAGGACCCCTCCAGAAGGTCGGATAAGCAATGGATCGGCATTAGAACTGAATGTTAAACTTGTAAATCTACCAGTGGCAGAGAGCCCCAGTGTGGCAGCGACCCGCCCTGATATTCAGTGGACGGACAATAAGCCCACCAGGCCCTCAAAGAGTCGGAGTGCGAGAAAGATCCGAGTCTGGTTTGGGTGAGCCCACCCGAGACGGCGACGAGGGCGGTCCAGGCAGATCCTCGGCAGAGCGGTGCCTGCCGCGTGGTGGAGAGCCCGACTGGCTGGAGGAGTCCCGGGACCCCCGGGCCGCCATGCTCAAGGATCCAGGTGTTGTCTGCGATTGGCGCCCCTTGCGAGATTGTGTTCGGCGCCGGCGTCCCGGCAACCCCGGCCCCCGGGGCCGGGAGCCCCCAGGCCCCGGGGCGGGGGCACTCCCTTGTCGGAGAGGGTGTTCCTCCGTCAGCCATGTCCATGCTGCCTGAGGTGAGTCAAAGAACTGAGTTTGGCCTTGGAAAATAACTCGTAGGCGCGCAGGAAATTGGAGTTGATATTGTAGGCCAAGGGCCCGCAGCTTTTGTTTAACATTTGCCGGAGTTCTTGCACCTCCCTAGTGTAGTCCGGGAATACCATAATGGTATGATTTTGGAACTGGAGTGGCCCCTTCTCTCGTGCCGCTCGCAGGATAGCGTCCCGGTCTTTAAAGTTAAGAACTTTTAGGATGATGGGGCGAGGTGGAGCCCCTGGAGGAGGCCTGGGCGCCAGGGACCTGTGGGCTCTTTCCACCACGAACCAGGACGAGAGGGCGTCCTTAGGCATCCAGGATGTGAACCAATCTTCGACGAAGGTGGCCACCTGTCCCTTCTCGACCCCTTCGGGAAACCCCACCAGGCGGAGGTTATTACGGCGGGCACGATTTTCAGCATCCTCGGCCCGCCGGTGGAGCTCCTTGGTGTGAGTGCTGAGGTGGGCCACTTCTTCCTTCAGCTGTGAGATGTCGTCTTCCGTGGTGGATATACGGGATTCAGCCTCCGTCAGCCTCGCAGTAGCATTACGGAGATCCTGCCGGAGGAGGGACACGTCCACCTTGACCTCCCCAATCTTACCCTCAACGGACGCCTGTGAGGTACTGATGGCCTGAAGGATGGTGGCGAGATCCCTCTCCTGGGGAGGGGGGAGGCCCCCTTCAGCCCTTCCAGGGGGATCCTGTTCCGAGGTAGTGAACCGGTCCATTTTGGTCTGCGTAGGAGCCGGCGCGGATTTGGAGGCCCTGTCTCTCCCCATGGCTGTCGGCAAATCCAGTCGCCGGTTGAATAACAGGGGTTAGGTGTAGGGAGGGAACCCACCTCAGGCTCGGAATTCTTGCCAGGGGGGCCGGGACCCCGCCGACGCACGAGAGAACCAGGCAGTCAATCGGGGATCACGCGGGGGGCCCCAGAATGCCACCCGAAGAGATGGCCGTGTACGTTGGCCCGACCCCAAAGGCACAGAACACGACAGGCCTTGCCCCGTCAACCCTCCAGGCCGTGCTCCCGGTTCCGCAGACCCCACACCACACGTCCGAAGAAGGGACACACCAAGAGACCGGAGCAGTAGATGATAGTGGGGGGGGGCCCCTATGCCATCCCACTCGCCTCGCTGCCCGATACGACAGCCGGTCACCCGCTCCACACACCGGAGGATGGAGATACCTTCAGGCCCAGTAGGAGGGTGTCTCGAGAGCACAGGCCGCAGGCGTCAGGGGAGGAAGGGCCCAGCTCCGCCTGCCCAGCAGGCCGCACCTCAGGCCTTAGAGTCCTCCACACGGCCCTCCAGCGCCCCCCAATCCGGCCTCACAGCCCCGAGAGCGGTGGAATGAACGTAACTGCCCGGGGGGGGGCATACAGTGTCACCCGCGCCGCTGCCCGGTCCGACAGCCGAACCCCGGCCCCCACCTACCGGATGACTCCGCCGCCTCCACTAGCGCTGCTCAGCGGGTCCGGTCACAGGCGCGGCAGACAGGCAGGCCCAGGCCGCCAGCGCAGACACGGGACAGGCCCCAGCTCACCACCTCACATCGGGACGGACGGGAGGGGGGGACCCGATCCCGGCCCCCTCACCGTGAAGGTCTGCAACAGGGTAGACTTGGCGAAGGGATTCGTTGGCGCCCCTCACCTCTGCCAGCACATCGCGCCGCCCGCCAGCCGAGCTGCCGGCCGATCACCGGATGACGCAGGGCGCAGACCTCAAGGCCGCCACCAGCAGCTCCCCGAGCGGCCGGGCCGCCGGACCTCCAAGAGCCATCCTCGCCCGTCAATCCCCAGCACGCGGCCCAGTGTCAGGGCACCAGGAATCGTCCGGTCGCCGCCGTCCCAGGGCTCCTGCCCGCTCCGATTCCCACAGGGCGCCCCCGGCGCCGTCAGCAGGGTGCCACCACCTCAGGAAGGCCAGGCCGCTGCAGGCCGCAGACCGCACCAGCCGCGTTGGCCGTGCACCGGGGTTCCGGATTCCGGAGGATGAAGTCACCACATCAGGGGTCCCCTACATATCGGTAGAACTTGCGGATGACTGCCGATACGGGCTGGATACGAGGCGGATGACGGAGGGGTCCGGAGCACTCTTAGAGTGCGACCGCCATCTTCCGCAGTCAGCCTTAGAGTGTACCTACGTACCAGTCAAGTGCAACTAGATGACAACAGTTGGCGCTATTTATATTTAAACTTGAAACATTCATATCTCTGGCTCCCCTTATTGGATTTTTGTTGTTGTTGTGTAATTTTGTACATTATATTACTCCCTACTTTTATAAATTGGAGTGGGATTTTTTTTTGTATTTTTTACTTTTTAACTGGATTTGGTACTTCTAAATGCTTTACACCTTTTCTTTAGTTAAGCCTTAGCTACCAGGGGTTGAGCTCAGGTTTAAATTACTGAAACTTTTAGTGGACTTAACAAGAACTGTAACATTATTATTTGTGGGGGGTTACCAACCAATAATCCACTTCCTCACACCTCTCATCAATCCTTGAGCACCAGAAAGGTTACATCAGCATTCTATCCTAATCCTTGTTATGAGTTTACCATGCCTTCTCCAAAACATTTAGTTGCGTCTACCCAGCTTCCCTGATATATATTAGAGCACATTAAAAGGTGCTCAGTGTACGGGGGTCTCAAAGAGCTCTCAGGATCTGAAGTTAATGGCAGCCAACGCACTGCCAAAGGTCCCTGTGGTTAATTTGGCATAGCTGTAACTCACTATCTACTTTATAGCAGGCTGCATATCCACCCTGAAGTGCACATTACAAAATTAACATAGTATATGAAACCTTGCAGTAATGAGGTTTCAAGAACCCCAGGCTACTCCATTAGTTAATTGCTCTTGTTCCAAGTTTCTGAACTGAATGTTTCTTTTACAAATTTTTTACCTTTTAGTTTTTTCCAATATTCATTATCCTAATTAATACAAGCCCATCTTGATAATTACACTTTCCTTCAATGTAAGTAGTGCTAAAATGTCTCCTATTTTAAAAACGAAAGAAAGCAAACCTTTTATTCAGCATTTTAAACCCTGTAGACAATGTCATTTGATTTGTACCAGATTCGATTGTGTTCGTATTTGTCAACAACATCATTTTTTATGTTTGGAGACCAAAACTAAACATAGTATTTCACATACAGTCAATAAAATTGGACTTTCCAGTTTTAATACTGTACTCTGTAGACTTTTTTAAATTAGGGGGCATATTAGCAAGAACGGCGATAAAATTATCGCCGTTTTAGCGGCAGGAAACTGCCGCTAAAACGGCGATAATGGGCTTGCTAATATGCGTCATAGAATTCCAATAGAAGCCCAGGTTAGATGTCCTGCACATCTAACCTGGGCTTCTATTGGAATTCTATAACGCATATTAGCAAGCCCATTATCGCCGTTTTAGCGGCAGTTTCCTGCCGCTAAAACAGCGATAATTTTATCGCCGGTCTTGCTAATATGCCCCATAGTTTAGTTATTCATGTTGTGTTTGCTTATGAATTAGATTGACTGCTTGTGTTGTCATTTATTACCCTCTGATCCTCTATCTATTTGTGAAATGGAACAAATCCAACCTCCCAGTTTATTTAACCCCTTTGCAAGATGTTCAATCCTAAAACAGAAAACTCATGAACACAGCCGCAACTCCCAATTACCCAACAAACAACCAGAGAAACAAAGTACTCTGGAAAGGAATTGAGCATCAGCCCAATGCCCGACCCTCCTGTGTTCTCAATGGAAAAACAAGCATTAGCAACACCAAAAAGTCTCGCCTTTGAGAACTATTGGCTCTGTCAATGCCTTTTGTTCACTTTGTATAGCACTGGCAAATTCTGCACAGCATGAGCAAGGGGGGCGGGGCATAAAAGGAGCATAAAGGTATGATGTTGGAGTATTATTCGGCAATTGGGAAACTTTACCAACTCTGACATGGAGATGATTGACAGACTGAACACTGTTTCTTGTTTCTGTGAATGATTCTTAGTTGGTGGAGCAATTTGTCTGGCTGATTCCAGCGACAAATGAGACCCCTCTATGCCAACTAGTTATGAGACCCCCATCGGTTTCTCATTTCTCCTTAGGCTAGAATGCTGATTACTGCATTGTAAGTGCACACGTTTATGAACACTTCAAATATGACCTATTTAAACCCAGGAGAAGTTTTAAGGGTACCCTCCAAATGGAACTAAAGAGATATTGGCCAAAAATCTGTAATTATGAGGATAACAAATGAGAAGACAGGGTTTTTAACTTTCTAAACACTGAATAAAAGGATCAAAGAGAATTTGGTGAACACACGTATGTTAGTTGACAGACTTTCTCTTTTATGTTTTTAACTGTAGCTGTTAATAATGCAAGAATACACATTATGAGATATCAAGTGTGTGAATAGATGTTCAGTGATTGGTTTTCTAGGATTCACATCCTAGATATTTTAGAGTCCAAACAACCAGCCCTCCCCAAATCAATTCAGCATCTTAATTGTCACTGCTAACCTTGTATGATTGGGCTCCTGAGGGCTGCATTTTGAGCTTTTTGGTTGCCTTTGTTAGATTGAATGTCTGTTGTTGGAAGAAGGAACTGGAAGGCTAGAGTTTGGGAAGTAATAATCAGTAACAGCACAAAAGGTAGCAAAAGGAGCTTCTAACTGGTCTGGCCTGTCTTCAAATCCAGACACAAGGGGGCCATCAGCTTTTTGCTAGTATCTCTTGCGGTGTCAAAGTGAAATCAAATCTAAATTGTGGTATTAGTGGGTATGGCATGCATATGTGTACCCCATGTGAAGACCAGTCTGAATGATAGCTGAAAGGGGTCTGTCTAAATAACTGGACTCACTGGCATAGAGAACTCCTTCAGAACTACAAAGAAATTGAGAACATGGCCTAATTTATGGTTAGGAATGAATTTTTGACCCACTGAGGGATCACAAAGTGTTTATATAATCTGTTACAGATTGAACAAAACTGATGGTTGAGTCAGGGTCTTCAATGTTAAAGTCACATAGGATCAAGATGCAAGCATATGATATAGCTGACCACAAGGGTTCACCAATTTTCCTAAAAAGGAAATATTAGCATCTGGGGGTAGTAATCAGGATATGCATCAGAATGTGGCTGAGAACAGCTAGCCACTGCACACCAATATTTCTATCACAGAATAAACAATTAGAGGCAGAATAGACAAGTCCAAAAACATTTTGAATACAATGGCTACAGCCTCACCTCTTTTTTACCAACTCCATCACTGTTGATAATTTAGTTTCCTGCTGGAATGGTGATGTCGGGGTCTAGATTGAAAATTCATCCAACCAAAATATAGCAATGCATAAAACGTTCATTTTCTGAAAAAAAGGAAAAATATGGTTGCCGTGTTTTTAACCAGTGCCTGAAATTTAATATGGTTAAATATAGGCCAGGCAACTTTAGCTGGAATGGCCCCATCCACATGCTCTTGTTGATCTGGAGAGGTAAAGACCTCTCTGCTGTGACCCGACACTGTACAGCATGTGCCCTGATATATAGATTCAAAGGTAAGGAGGCACGACCCAAGGACCGAAGTCCCTGCAGCAAACAAATCAATGGCATGTTCATTTCTTGGGCAGTATGCTGCACATAGCGCAATTTCTCTGTGCAGGCAAGCCTTTGGCATGTGGTGCATCTTTAACTGCTATTAAATAGTGGATTTTCAGGAAGAACATGACCTCTCTTACTCAACCAGAAGACTAGACCATGTGGGTGTGACAGGTGGCAAGACTAAATTCCAATCTATGAGGACCGCCATCATTGGCCGCCAACCTATTCAAGTCTCCGGTACCTGCTAACATATTGGAAAACACAAAGAATGGTGGAAAACAGTAGATCACAACAGGCAGCTGAAGGTACGTGAGGCCAAACCAAACGGGAAATCAAACAAATATACAAAAAAACTTGGAAACTCACAAGGCAAACCATCCAGGACTGATATAGTGTGTGGTTGTTCTTGACCTCAGCTAGTATAATAATTCAGGAGACTTGGAAGCTTGTAGTGGCTCTTCTATTGAAGATTCTTTATGAAAAAAAATAAGAAAAAAGAATAAAAAACACATAAATCACTTTTACTTGTACTATTCTCTCTCAAGCTCGTGCCTTATTATGAAAAATGTCTTTGACAAGAAAAAATGGACGAAGTTGACAATCTTTGGAAGCATGTGAAGTGTACAATTGATCAACTTTGTCTAACTTTACAAGAGACCCTAAAATTTCACCCATGTCTATTGCTGACACCGTTTGGTGGAAGTGACCATTGCCCCATCATGCAGCATATATTTTGGACCAAGACTCAGCAAATACTTCAAAATATTTCCTCTTACTCTTGCTTTATTTATCTTTCTTGGAATGTGTAGGAAATTGGGTTACTGGTTGTGGGAGGTGAAACCCTACTCAAGCAGAAACCACAATTATTGTCATGGTGAAACACAAGCAGCCCCCAAATTAACCTGTGCGTAGCCCCCCTGCTAGCTTGGCACAAAAACAGTCAGGCTTAACTTAGAGGCAATGTGTAAAGTATTTATGCAGCACTTCAAACAGTAGTATAGTGAAAACACAACACAAGAAAAATCCCACACCAGTTTAGAAAAATAGAGTAAAATTGAAAATATTATTTGAGACCAAAACAACAAACATCCAATCAATAAAACCGTAGATATGCAATTTCAGAAATTTAAGTGAAAACAGTGCGTAGAAGCACAGAGCACCAATTGTGGTTATCTGGTCGTGCTGGACCGGTGCAAAGTCACAAATTCAGACTGATCATGATGGAGCGCTGGCCGGATACAGGGACCAAGTTAGGCCCGCTGACCAAAGTACCCTAAATCCTGGTTTGCGGAGCGTTGCAAAATCCCGCGTCAAGATGCATCACACAATGGCGGTTCTGAAGAAGCGGCGGGGCTGCGGTGCCGAGTCCTGCATTGTCATTGAGGATGCCATTGACGAGGGGCTTGCAATGTGAAGGCCTGTGTCGAGGATGCATTGTGCAGTGGCGGTTCTGAGGAGATTGCTGGCTTCGATGCGAGGGTCTGCATCGTGAATGCATCGTGCAGCGGCAGGTCTGATACTGCTGCGAGGCGATGCGTGGCGCTGCATCTGTTCTCCTCACAGGACTACAGTTGGGCGGGCAGAGCACCTTCAGGCCCACTTCCAAGGGTACAGGAATGAAGGGGCACCACCATGGGTTAGGATTCACATCAGGCAGAGTCCCGGGGCTGGTTTCAAGGTGGTTAGAGCCTTTTCTGTCCCGGAGGCTCTGATCAGGAGGCCAGTCAACTAGCACTTGGAGTCACTCTGGTGGTTCTGGGTTCAAGATGCAGGTCCAGTCCTTCTCACTCAGGCAGTAGGGCAGCAGGACAGCAGAGTAGCAGCCCTTCTTGCAGACCAGCACATCAGCCCTACTGATTCCAGAGGTGTACTGAAGAGTTAGGTCTGAGGGTCCAATATTTATTCCTGGTGCCCACTATGAAGTTGGAACTGTTTCTAGAGGCTTCCACCCCCAGAGGTACGTGGAATTTCCTGCCACTCTGCCATGGCCCCAGCTTATCTGGGGTCACAAAATACTAGTGTCAACCCATTTGTGAGGGTGTTTACCAACACCTATCCCTCCCTTTGTCTTGCAGTCTGGGAGCAATACCCAAAGACCAACTGCCAGCTACACCTAGTCACTTGACGCAGGAAACAGGCCATAGGCATCAATTGGTTAGGACAAGAAAATGCCAACTTTCTAAAACTGGCCTTTTCAGAATTGTGACTTAAAATCCGACTTTATTATTAAAGAGGGTTTTAAATTACAATTCCGTAGACACCAAACCCAACACTCCCATCTGCTCTCAATTGAAAGTTACCACTTATTAAATGTAATTGGGGAACCCAATGTTATCCTATGGGAGAGGGAGGCCTCCCAGTAGTGAGATATGAATTTTGGAGTTTTTCACTACTTGGACATGTAAAATTTTAAAGTACTTGTCCAGTTGCACCCTGTCCTCTGGGCTTTTCAGGCCTACACTAGGGGTGGCTTATATGTATTAAAAAGGGAGGCTTGGTCTGGCAAGAGGTTTATCTTGCCAGGTCAAAATGGAAGTTTAAAACTACACACACAGGCGCTTATTTTCATGACTGAGACAGGTTTAAAAGGCCACTTAAAGTTGGTGGCAAAATAAGTGCTGCAGGCCCACCAGTAGCATTTAACTTACAGGCCCTGGGTACATGTATCACCAATTTACAAGGGACTCACAACTAAATTAAATCTGCCAATTAGGTGTAAGCCAGTGTTATCATGTTTAAAGGAGAGAGCACAAGCACTTTAACACTGGTTAGGAGTAGTAAAGGTCTAAAGGCCAGTTAAAATGAAATCAAGAAAAACAGGAGGATGGCAGGCAAAATGTTGGAGGAAAACGAAGCCAAGGATCTCAAATCCAACAGAAAACATTTAAGTATATAGATCATTGTTTTTTATATGCCTTTTCTACGTAATTAGCTGAGTAAACACAGGCTACTTTAAAGTGTTGTAAGGTTTCCAACATGTTTGAAACAGTTGAGAGGTGCTGAGCCTTCTAACTTCCCTTATCACATATCCTACCAGTAAACAGGTGTAACGTCAGTTTCTCATCCACTCAAAACCCAACTAGCCACCTGTGAAGTTGTCTCTTGTTATCAACATAAATATTTGCTATACTAATAGGCACGCTCCAAGTTTTAATGACTTTCGAAATATAATCAAACTTGAATTTCACTTATGAAGACAGCTTGATTCGCCACAGATGTTTCAATTAATTAAGATTTGTAATTCCCAACATCTATTTCCAACTAATTAAACAATCGCAGAGAACAAAGTGTAAGAAGGACTAGCTCTACATATACTTTGAAACTGTGAAAACGTACATGCGTTTTCTGCACAGTTAGTGGCCAACCCTCTTCATGACACTGCGTGGCTTCTAGGAGCTGTAATACTGTAAGAGCCGCGGAGGTGTGCTGGGTGTTTGCGCCCGCTTCTTGCACCCACGGGCACTTTGTTATTTTAGAATGGGCTGCACATGGATGTGCAGTCTCTTGTGTAATACAGATCACTACGGCATGCATTTTGTGCCTGCACAATCACAAGAGGCATTAACTCATTGGCATGGGGGCATTTCCCTATGCCAGTGAGGAAGCACTTTGCTTCTGCACGCATACAGACGTGGGCACAGAGGCTAAGGAGCTGTCTGGGGACACAATTACTCTGTGCACATGGCGATTGTGCACAAAGCACTACAATGAGGGCACTGGTCAGAAAGGGGACAGGAGGCTCCTGGACACTTCAGGCAACCTCCTTCAGATGGGGCAATCACTCACTGCGCCCACCTGCAGGGGAATCTTTGCCCACTTTCTAAACTAGGCGTGGTTGCTGACTGCCTAGTAAAAGGCGGATCAGCGGATGTAAACAGCTGGTTCAGGGACAACAAATTCACAGCTAAAGGCGTCACACTCTCCACCCAGTGCACCCACCTGAAGATGCACCGCGGCACGAACAGGGACAACACACTCTACATGTAACGAGGACCAGATGCTTAGACATTCACATGAAGTTCTTCCTTATAGACTTTAGCATTCGCCCCATTAAGGCTTTAGCTCCGTTCCCTGATGTTAATATATTTTGTAAAGTGCGCATCTACCAAAAAGGCGTCTTGGCGCTGTGTCTAAGAGAGTGTCCCATCACAGGCGAACAACGACATAGGCATCTTTACTGGATACTGCATCACTGGTATTCACAGGCAGATGTATTTACAGGCATGCACACTGGCACCTTTAACCACACTGCCAACTTTAATAGCATCACACTTGCCACCATGCTGGCAGCAGCACTAACACTCTAGCACTCAAACGGCATGGCCTTGCCCCCTCGGTTCCCAACCCATACGTACAGGCACAATTGTTGAACAGATTGGAATTGGAAAATGGCCAGATATAAGGACAGAAACATGTTGGCACTGTGACGTAGAGGCACTGTGGCAGGGAGGCACTGAAACATGAAGCTGTGGGCACTGGAAGAGAGAGACACAGAAATAGACACTGACACAAAGACATCCGGTAACTGGAGCAGAGAGTCAGAGGCACTTGGAGAGAGATATACAGATAGTGAAATCATGGGCACTCTGTCACCATTGTGATCTTCGACAAATTGGCTTGTACCTTACTGTGAATCACTTACTGCTTTCTTCATCATTTCTTTGAGTACAGAGCAGCATTTCCAATGTGCAGATATAGAACCATATTTGTCTTGGAACACTTGCTCTTGTTGTTTCCAGACTAATTCCATCAGGCGACATTCAATAATTCAGTGATACTGTGGCCCAGCTCATGTGCACCGGACAGTATTCTGTCTGCCTTTTCAAGGAACAAGTGGAGATTGCAGACTGATTAGTTTATTTCCTGGTGTCCTCCACTGATCTACTAAGAATGATCATACTTACTCATAGGAGTTGACACCACGGTTGTGCAAAGTTGCAACGATGTTTTCCCACAAACTTAGGCTATCTCTTGCAAACACTATGACAAAGTATGTGGGGGGTGTGAACTTTTAAGCTAGTTTAACTTTTGTGTGAAAATCGGAACTTTCGCAAATATTTAATATAATTATTGTGAGTCACTTGTGAAGAAAAGTAAAGTATGACATTCACTTTCATGATACCTGCACAACATAGTTTCTTCATTTGCGTGAGTAAAAGCTAAGCATATATGTACTTGTGTACAAAATACTTGCACGTTCCCAGCAACATTTAACACTCGTGAAAGAATACTATGCACTCCTGTAGACATGGAAAAAGAGGGAAACTGCAAGTAGGCGAGACTAAGCTCATAAAATAAAAAGCCACCCCTAGTTGGCACGAATGACTTGAAATTAAGCTGTCGAGCTCTTTTTACCTGTGCAATAGACCTTTGGACTCTATGAAGGTCACATGTATACATGTTGTTGGGGCCAACTCAGCCTTTCATCCTCCAAAGCTCGAAACAATGATTTTTATAGTTAGTATGATAATGGTGGCCCCATTACAAACTATGGAGACTGTCTAATCTCTCGATGACGCATTGCATACCGAGTACTATGGCCCTATTAATACAGAAAAAAAGCTCCTATTTTTGGGGGGTTGAAAAGGTAAAAACAGCTTTAGGCAGAATAAAGAGTGTCCTTATATTGGCGCGCTGGTGACAGACACAGACAGTACAATATTAGCTCCTTAATGGGTACTTGGAAACAGAAGGGCTCTGTGCTTAGAGCTCAACAATAACCTGGGCAGGTGTCTTCGGGAACAAGACAGGGCTCTTTATTGAGTTCCAAGTTAAAAGAAAAATGTAAAGTCCATCTCTACCTTGCATTTCTGGAAACTCCTATGCCTTGTCATTTCGCAGACAAAGGAAAGTCCATTCACTTAGGTGGTCTCAACTTTAGGAAAACACCGATTTTGAGCTGCCCTTGAGGTTAGAGAGGGGTGTGCGAAGTTGCAGAGGGTTTTTTTATTGCAACATTCATGAAGTTCTATGGAAGACCTCTTCACAAAGATTTACAGTCACCCCCACACTGGTGTCTGTGCCCTACAAGGCACGTTTGCAGAGAAAAATTCTGCCCACATTTGACACTAGGCATGGGAAAACCCTAGAAATGACAAACATGCCGAAAAAGTCTGACTACATTTGACCTCTTATCTGGTTTTGAGTACAATGAAAAGGATTTTGCAATGCGTGGAAATGATCTTGTAAATGCACAAAAAAAAGATCACGAGTGAAGGTAGACCAGGATAGTGTGTGAACATCACATTTTGCAAAAATTGGCAAACTTTGGTGACAAACTGCTCGTGTCTATCAGGGACTGCCTGGGGAGCATGGCACCCCTTGCCTACACTCTGGAAGGGTTTGCCCTGGTTCAACAGTCAATTCTAGTTTGTTATGCTGGCATAGTATGTTGAGGCAGCCTACTATTACCGGCAATGGTTCCTGGCTCTGTCTTGTTACCAACGTGGTGAACAAACCAGCATTGAATGCATAACTAGGCATTTTTTTGATTTCAAAGTATTTTATATTAGTTTTAGGGATACAAAAAGAATAAATAAGGATAAAGATGAGTATTGAAAGTACATAGTGAAAGGAATGCTTATGGAATCTAAAAACATCCAAGGATAAAACACAATACCACCCGCTGGGCACAGATCTAAATCACAGATGTGTGTTTGGAGATGTTAAAGGTAGAACACCCCTGGGAGAAGGTAGGTTAAGAGTGGGGTAAATGACCTTAACAACGCAGGCTGAGCAACGCATGCCGTTTCCCTGTAAGCTGAACCACGCTTGCCTCAACCACACATATGCCTTAAGAAAGCATATGCGGGGTTAAGGCATTTGCGGTCTAGATGCTAGAATAGGCTGTCAGGAAATGGAAGGATCGGGAGAGGACACGGTCAGGTAAGTGGGACTGGGGCCGGGTTTTAGGGGTGGGGGTTAGTTTTTTGGGGTGGGGGGTCGTTTTAGGGCTTGGGGGGGGTTGGGGTTGTTTATAGGGCAGGGGCTGGGTTTTAGGGCTCAGGGCAGGGGGTGTCAGGGTTGTTTATGGGGCAGGGGACCCGGTTTTAAGACTCAGGGCGGGTGGGGTCAGGGTAGTTTTCAGGGGTAGGGGTCAGTTTTTAGGGCTCAGGGTGTGGTGGGGGAAAGGACAGTTTTCAGAACTGGGGCTGTTTTAGACCTCAGGGTGGGGGGGGGCTGGGTCGGGGTAGTGTACATACAAGGATAGGGGTCACATTTTAAGGCTCAGGGTGGGGGGGCTGGGGTAGTTTTTAGGGCGTGAGGTCAAATTCAGGGCTCTGGGTGGGGAAAAAGGGACAGTTTTCAGGGCTGGGGGCAGGGGTGTGATCCTTACCACACATGTCCCTTTACCAATCATGCCTTTACCACGAAATCGCGTGGTAAAGGGATGCGTGGTAAAGACGCGGCCGTGGTTGGGACCGCGTGGTTCAGGCATGCGTTGTTGAGGTATGAGCTGTACCATCATACAGCCAAAGAGGGGAGGTGAAGGGGGAGGGACATTATGCAAGGGGATCCCAGAGGGATAGAGCGATAAGATGAAGCAAGAGAGGGGGGAGAAAGATGTCTAGAGGAGAGCGCTACAGTTATCGGAAGGTGGTGTCGTTGCTGACAAAGGTGGTGTGAGGCAGGCCCCAATGTTACTGGTGCTGGAGTGTTGTTGTGCTCGGTGTGGGAGGGTCATTTTTGCATGTGTGAATCTAGTCTATTCCATAGTTTCTGTGAAGTCTGGTGGTTGTGATTGCTGTTAGAGATAATGTTGTCTGCGCTTCCGGTGAAGCAGACCCACGCCCACCATGTGTGGTATGAGAGGTTTTGGAATGATTCCCACTCACATAGGATGTTTTTTATAACTATTGTTAGAACTAGGCATTTTAAGGCCAAGCAATATGGCGGTATCATATGCAAATTCACCTGATTACCGACATTACAAACAAAGGACAAACTGCTACAGATACAAGTTAACATGTTTACACACACCGGATTCCAGCAGTATTTCTAACAGTGTTGCATGAGAAATATTGACACAGATGTTGTTTTTTCGTACTATGCATATATTTCTCAACCAGAAGCAAAACATTCTGTGCTTCCTGTTAATATTTCAGTTTGATGGAAACAAGTTCTCACCTGCAGCGCTGGCAGTTCTGTTCTCGTATTCATAAAACATTTGTGTAAGCAAGAGCGGTTGCAGTGAATTTCCGAAATCACCATCATTAAAAAAAAGGTTTCTGCCGTTGTTGGTACCATGGATTCTGCCATTTTACAGGAGTATAAACACCTTGTGTCACTATCACTAAACCATTAGCATCATTCTTTTAGGTCTCTATAGGAAGACAGGCATGGATGCCAGTACAACCAAAGGCTTTTAAGTGACTTCACAAATTGTGTGACCACCAATGATATTACAGGGTTGCTCTGTGCCTCACAGCAAGCTTTTCTACAGCCTTCTGTTAGCTGGGGTGCGGCAGAAAGTGTAGACTGAAAACTGCAGAGAGCAAACCTGTTTTTTAGACCCCTGTTTGTTTTCTGTTCCTGTTGTTGACTTTGAGACTCCTGAGGCCTGGGCTAGTAGCGGAAACGCAGGAGTAGCAGCTTCTAGCCAGGACTATGCCGCACAAGTCTCACCAGTGTTTCTTACTGCCCTATCTGATGTCACTATGGCAGAGGACCAATAGCTGACCAGTGTGTTTTTTCCCCCGTCTGGGACCACCATGCCATGCATGGGGGACATGGGCAGCAGGAATGAGTGATGATCACTTACCCTGCATAGGATGTTGCGACCACCACTGTAAACCACAGACCTGTGGGAGATTGACCACAGGGTCAAAGCCATGGACGTCAATTCACAAAAATGCCAAGGTTAGCGGAAGTGACTTCACATGCCCCTTGACCTTCACTTTCACTCACACATACACATGCTTACACATAAACACGCATTCACACATACACACACACTCTGCCTACACATGCATGCACACTCACACATACACACATTCTCTCTTACATAAACACACTCAAAACTGCAAGCACACACACCACATACATGCATTGAAAAGCATTTTTTATTTCTTACCTCAGCTGCCAGGGAAAGTCATATTCCAGTTATTTGTACTCAATTTTGTATTCAACTAATAGCGAACAATGTATTATTATTCACTATTATTATAATAAACAAATTGACAAAAAGCAAGCAGAGTGAAGCCACCACCTACTTCCATTAGGGTGAGCTGCTTCTGTTCATGGCACTGATTTTGCCACTTCTGACGACAGGGGTCCCAAAGGCAGTGCTAGGGGTCAAAAGGGGCATGCCAGGGTTCGCAGCAGTGACCCCTGGTGACCCCTAAATGACATCAATGGTCAAAGCCAGCTGAGGTTCCACTGTCAGAAACCTAGCGGTTACCCATTTCCCAAAATGTGATGGTGGAACCACAAGTGTCTTAGCTTGACAATTTATGTCAGGGTGCCCACCTCACCAAACTGTAAATGACCCCCTTAGCCTTAGACGATCATTGTCACTGGCTTGATTAATTCCAGCTCCAGTAAAAACATCCATTTTCACATGGATCACATGTTTGTGGCAGTTGCCGCATCCCTGCATCCTTAGGTAAATATCAGTGGTCAAACCTGCTGAAATATACAGGGGATAGAATTCTGAGGCATGCGCAGTTTGGTGCCAAAAGCATGAATTCTGCATGTTATTTCTCATTTCACCAGGGAAACTCAGAATTCGAGGTGCAGTTGGTGCCCGGTAAATTCTGAATCCTGGGGAATTTCACCAGGTGCAGTAATTGCCACATAGTTAAGATCTTTGAGTTGTCCTACACAGTGCAATGTATACAGAAAGTCAACGTCAAAGTTAACCTTGCAGTGAAAAATTCAGCACCATACTTAGGGGCAGATTTACAATAAACTAACGCAGCACGGCGCAGCAAGTCATTTTGCTGCGCCGTGCTGCGTTAGTTTTATCATCCCATTTGGTTTTGCTATGTTCGCCCTAAGTTGGCAGGGTATGCCCAGACGTGGGTCCCTTGCTCACTTTGCCACTGGATTCAAGATAGCCAGGCTGATGACGGCTGTAAGCCAGAAACCGGTCCCAGGCTGCTTGTTTCCGGTCCAGGGAAGACATGGCTTGGCAGTTCGGACTGGACTGTTCCCATGAGGCGCAGGGTCAGACTGATTTACATATTGCCATGTCTGAACTGGGGTGGCGGAGTGAGCTAAAGAATGATGATGGATTAAACCCAGATCAGTTGACTGGGGTTGAGTGCTTGCAATGTTCAACACTCCGTCCATCATCCCCTTTGGTTTTGCTATGTTCGCCCTAAGTTGGCAGGGTATGCCCAGACGTGGGTCCCTTGCTCACTTTGCCACTGGATTCAAGATAGCCTGGCTGATGACGGCTGTAAGCCAGAAACCGGTCCTAGGCTGCTTGTTTCCGGTCCAGGGAAGACATGGCTTGGCAGTTCGGGCTGGACTGTTCCCATGAGGCACAGGGTCAGACTGATTTGCATATGGCCATGTCTGAACTGGGGTGGCGGAGTGAGCTAAAGAATGATGATGGATTACACCCAGATCAGTTGACTGGGGGTGAGTGCTTGCAATGTTCAACACTCCGTCCATCATCCCCTTTGGTTTTGCTATGTTTGCCCTAAGTTGGCAGGGTATGCCCAGACGTGGGTCCCTTGCTCACTTTGCCACTGGATTCAAGATAGCCTGGCTGATGACGGCTGTAAGCCAGAAACCAGTCCCAGGCTGCTTGTTTCTGGTCCAGGGAAGACATGGCTTGGCAGTTCGGGCTGGACTGTTCCCATGAGGCACAGGGTCAGACTGATTTGCATATGGCCATGTCTGAACCGGGGTGGTGGAGTGTGCTAAAGAATGATGATGGATTAAACCCAGATCAGTTGACTGGGGGTGAGTGCTTGCAATGTTCAACACTCCGTCCATCATCCCCTTTGGTTTTGCTATGTTCGCCCTAAGTTGGCAGGGTATGTCCAGACGTGGGTCCCTTGCTCACTTTGCCACTGGATTCAAGATAGCCTGGCTGATGACGGCTGTAAGCCAGAAACCGGTCCCAGGCTGCTTGTTTCCGGTCCAGGGAAGACATGGCTTGGCAGTTCGGGCTGGACTGTTCCCATGAGGCACAGGGTCAGACTGATTTGCATATGGCCATGTCTGAACTGGGGTGGCGGAGTGAGCTAAAGAATGATGATGGATTAAACCCAGATCAGTTGACTGGGGGTGAGTGCTTGCAATGTTCAACACTCTGTCCATCATCCCCTTTGGTTTTGCTGCGTTAGTTTGGAAAGCACAGTGATGCGACATATTTACAACAATATGTCGCATCTCTGTGCTTCCCCCTGCGCTGGCGCACAAACTGCTGCCATGCGCCGATGCAGGCACCCTTTTACCATGGTGCAAGGATGCCTGCGTCGTGGGGTGAATGTTTTTGTTCAGGAAGGGTTCACTTCCTGAACAAAAACAATCTAAAATGCCGTTTTTCAACTTCTATGTGTGCTGCATTAGCACACATAGAAGTTGAAAAACGGCATTCTTTCAATGATTGTTTATGTGCAGGAAGGGAACCCTTCCTGAACAAAAACAATCATTAGAGGTGATTTCCTCTTTCAATGTGTGCTGCAGAATGCAGCACGCATAGAAACAGGAAACAAAAACGAGGAGAAATGAATACATTTCTCCTCGTTGCGCCTCCCTACGCCTCCCCTGGGGAGGCATAGCATTCACACGCATTTCCAGATTTACGATTCCTCGTAAATCTGGAAATGTGTCTCGTTCCATGGGTGTTGCGTGGGACCGCCCACAGCAACACCCATGGAACGCCCCTTTCACGCAAAGTGCTGCGTGTTAAGGGGCCATATTTACAAGGACAGGAAAAGCCACCCTGCGTGGCTTTTCCTGTCCCTGTCCCTGTAACTATGGGGCAGTGTATTGCGCTGCCAGTGCGTCACAAAAAGTGACGTACTGGCAGCGCAAGGGGCTTGTAAATCTGCCCTTCAGTTTTCATCCCTTCAGCGGCATCCCTCCTTTCTTCGTCGCAGATACGGGCACTTTCCAGGCCGAGACTTAACAAGCAAAATATCTGTGTTTCTGACAGCTCGGCTTGTTTTACATAGCTCTGCTGTCAGGCACGGAAAGCACGGCAGCCCACCACTGACTCACGCTGTGTCTGCAGCTGCACTCCCGCCGGTGAGAGCGCTCAAGCCAGGCGCGCCCCCGGCGCGCTGGAGTGTGAAAAACACTTTCTTGCTTTTATGAAACGATTTGATATGATGTTCTTGAACGGTATGTCTGTGTTTTTGTGGCTCTGTGCATTTCTATGTATGGGCTTAGAACGAGACGAGTGCCACTGTTTGCCAGTCTGTTTGTATGTACGTCAGTCTGAAAAAAAAAAGTAGGTGTGTGAGTGTGCGCACTACTTTGTGTCTGAATGTGTGTGTGGGTGTATGCGTAAACGTGCCTATCCCACGCTGTGTCCTCGTAGTGCTAGTAAAACACGACAGAACCAGACAAACACAATGGGGCAGATTTACAAGAAAGTGACGCATCTGTAGAGATGCGTCAGTTTCCCTGCGCCACCCTGAGAAACCCTTGCGCCACTATGGATGCGCTGTATTTACAATACGACGCACCATGGCGCAAGGATTGACAGATGCGTCAGAAATTCTGACACATCTGTTGGGGCAAAAGTCAAGCAATGCTAGAGTCGTATCCCAAGCACGACGCAACTCCAGCAATGCAGAAAAGATAGAGCAGACCTGTCTTTTTATGTGCGGAGACTACTCAGTCGTAAAGATACCACTTGTAGAAGGCCATTGTGAATAACAAACAATTGTAAACTTACACAAAATTTTATGTTTACCTCTGTAAATTAGGGCCATAGTATGCACATTTTTCGGCATGAGGTTTTCACATTAAAATCAGGACTTTTCAGCCCCTTTTAATTTGTTGAAAGGAAATAAACATTTTAAGTATCTTTGAAGTTTTAAAGTTGCGAGAAACCTGGTTTAAATGTAACTTGCAACAAAAAGGGTACATCCATTTTCCATGCCATTGAGCACTTGTGAGGAAATATTGCCAGTTTATGTGGAAAAATTGCAGCACAGCATAAAATGAGAAGAAATTGGAAAGTCTGCGCCCTACTTGTGGGCCAGTACTCCGGATTTGCACAATATTTCCCCGTGTAATATAAATTTCTCACACCCTTCCTCTCTGCATGCACTGAGGTGTTCATGTTTGACTTTTTTTTTGTTAAAGTTTTTCCCCAAAAAAATTCTTCTTATTTCTCTGATGTGCCGACACATACATTTGTAAAAATAAGAACCATCATGGCAACCGACTTACATCAAACAAGTAATAGCATAAACAAACCGCAGTGTAGTAATGTCTTGTCTCCTCAAAAAGGGGGATAGTCAGTTTGGGTATCATTCCGCTGCTGAAAATGGTTCTGGGGAGGAGAAAGGGGGTAAGACTGTCCCAGGAGTGAAAGGTGGGGGGGGAAAGACGTGGAAACAATGCACAATCACTCTTTTTTTAATTTAACATACTTCTCAAGAAAGGCAATCATCTTTATGCCATTTTTAGGGTTATTGGTGAAAAAAGCCCCTACGTCCAATAATAAGTGCTGGTGAAACGCCCCCTACATTTACCTGCCAGTCAGTGCTTAATTTGAGAAAAAATAAGTGACATGGCCCTTGTCAGTACGCTACTGCAGCTTGCACCACCCATTGCCAGCACTGCCAATGCGAGTGCCAACACAACTATTAAGCATCACGTTCCTCCAAGTGTTACAATACATATTATCACAGAGCCCTAAAGCTATACAATGTCTTGGAAGGCAGGTATTAGCTATTTTTGAGGTATAAACAACTGTTGTGCTCGTCTCTAAGTTAACCACTCAAAAGAGGGGGACCCCTAAATCGGATGGAGGTAGAGATATGCAGGGGAAACGAACAATATACTCAAAAAGAGAGAAATTCTCTACCTGAAATATTCTATACGTGCAACAAGTCACAGATATTAGAGAACCAGTGCGAAAGAAATATAAAATAAGAAGTGGTGAACCAAAACAAAGAGAAAAATATGATGAAAAAAGTTTTTATTCAAATTCAGAGTTATAAAAATTCAATATCATATCATGATAAATATAGATATAAATATAAATATAAATATCCAAGCGCATCCCACAAACAAAATCACTCAAACTTCAGACATACCTTCTCATGTATTCGCATTCTCACACACCTACCAAGATCACACATTCACTCTAATGTTGTCACAATATACAAAATGGAAAATGGAGATCCCCCCAAGCAAATTCATAAAGAGGATACAGAAAAAATTATATTGTTATGAGGCCAATGCCACATAAAGAGACAGATAACACATTTCAAAATAAATCAGAAAATATAATTAACATAATTAGATAACACATGTTCAAAGATTATATTTTTAAGAAAACATAAGTGGGGGTTTTCCATATTACAATGCATTAACAGATGGAATCCAGCGCTGACGCGCGTTTCGGTTTGAACCCCTATGTGGGCATCACCTTCTTCAGGGCGACAAAATCAATACAGAAAAACGAAGTGGGATGAGCCTTGACCGCAGAAACACTTTAAATGCTTACTGAAAAGTGCCTGTACAGGTTAAATAATGAGGAGCCGGTAAACGTGAGGCAATTCAAATGTGAAAAACTTCTGAATTCGCAACCGCAATGAGTGTCGGTTCTAATAGAGTGGAGACAAAGCCAAAAACAGTGCTGCAACTTGATGGAAATAATCCCTCGTCGAACGAAGTGAAAGAAACTAGTCGGAGTGACCAGGATGTGGTCAGGTTATTTTTTAAAAGACAACAGGGTCCCAAGGAAAAGCGTCCACTGTTGTCCCAGATCAGTTCTGAGGGCCACAAAGTAACGTCTGCGCCAGCGGACAGCTAGCTCCGTGATAGGTGTTGCAGAGGGTAAAAGGCAGCATGTGGGAAGCTCCGTGCTCGAGGAGTCAAGAGGTGTATCAGGCAGGCAGCATGCTGACCATGACGATGTGAAAGCTCTCTTTGTTTTGGTTCACCACTTCTTATTTTATATTTCTTTTCGCACTGGTTCTCTAATATCTGTGACTTGTTGCACGTATAGAATATTTCAGGTAGAGAATTTCTCTCTTTTTGAGTATATTGCTCGTCTCTAAGTTAGACAACATCGCCACCATGTGGCAGGCTGTCATAGTGCCGGTGTTGACAATTAAGTGCCAGTGCCGAGCACTGGAAAACACCGGCTCAAATTAAGCACTGCTGCCAGTCCCTGAATTCGTTTTGCATTTTTTTTTTCTTGATCTGAAGATGAGTGATCTGATCAAACGAAGCATGAAGGATTATTGATGAGTGACAAGCAAGGTGGACATTTTTGCAAATTTTATTTTTCTTGCATGGACTTTGCTGCAAGAAACTACAGGTTTCATGCATGTTATGTAAGCGTGGCGGACTCTCAAATTGCTTTTCCTCCTGAGATCACTATTCTCACGATCTGTTCACAAGTAAAAGTGATTTCCTTACATTTCTCTCATAGCTGCCCGCTGCGTATTTGCTATGAGTCGTGCAATGACCATAAGTAGGGCAGTGCATGCTGCACACATCCAGGCTCACAGGTCCTGCAAGGCGCGTGCAATTAATCTCATTACATCTGACTGCTTTGCAGCTGTTGCTCCAATAAACAGTAGATCTAGGACATTTTTATTGCTATCCATCACCTCAGATGGAGCGAGGACCCATTTACACTCTGAGTTTCTGCTTTCAGTTCGGCACAGCAGCTTGATGACACTTGAGTCTCCCATTTTAAATGTGGGGGAGCAGGACCCGAGACACTGAGGGTATCAAACTGCAGGAAGATTAACCTGGAAACAATCATGACTCGAAAAACGAGTACATGACCCCCAGATACGTCATGATTTACATTTTTTTTAAAACGAGTTGATGGCCTAGGAAATTAGGTAAAATTCAGACGCACGGCCAAGAATTCAGGGGCATATTAGCAAGACCCACGTTAAAATTATCGCCGTTATAGCGGCAGGAAACTGCCGCTAAAACGGCGATAATGGGCTTGCTAATATGCGTTATAGAATTCCAATAGAAGCCCAGGTTAGATGTGCAGGACATCTAACCTGGGCTTCTATTGGAATTCTATAACGCATATTAGCAAGCTCATTATCGCCGTTTTAGCGGCAGTTTCCTGCCGCTAAAACGGCGATAATTTTAACGAGGGTCTTGCTAATATGCCCCAAAGTTCTTTTGTTGTGTTTTGGTGCAGCCTTCAGGCTGAGGAGGAAAGTGGCTTTTGTCTGGAGCAAATGCCTGCTATAGAAGCAAGTAAAGGTGTTGGTCCTTGCGACTCCAAATAGATGTGCGCTCAAATAATTTTGCACACTGCGTTCTGCAAATTTGCTTTCGTTTTTTGATCTTCGCTTTAAAGTATGTTGGGCACAGGTTCTGGTGATGACATTGCACTCCTTCTGTGTAAAGTGTGCAAAGAATTGTTTCTTTATATATCACATTAGTGTTTTTTATAATCAAATGTTCTAAAGCAAATTTTTAACACTTTTACCTCCTTGCTACAGCGACTCTAATAATCTTGCTGTAGTGGAAAATCGCTTTATAGAAACTACTGTATTGAATATTCCATCTTTTCCTTCGATCGCCTACATTTTACGCACACGGATAATCTTTCCTTAAGTGTTAGTAACAATGACACTACTATGATATATTTTTTATAGACATGTTATGGTATGTTAATAACACTTATATAGCGCACAAATACCCCTGGTCTCTTGGCGCTTTCCTGACGGCTGTAATAACATGTTACTGCCAAGCTTGTTTAAAGAGAAGAGTTTTCAGACTTTTCAGGAAGGGAAGGAGGGCGGTCTCTTTCCTCAGACTCTTGGGCAATCCATTCCATGCTGAGGTATCAGGACTGAAAAATTCCGGCCGCCCAAGGTTGCTTTACTACAGCATGGACAGGTCAGCAAGTTGGCCTCAGAGGAACCTAGGCTGCGCCCCGGCACATAGTGCCTCAGATGTTCCTTAATGTAAACTGGCACAGTACCATATAGTGTCTTATGCACAATACACAAGCCCTTATCATGGCCCTCTGTTTGACTGCAACCAGTGAAGTTGTTGCAACAGCGGCGGGGCATTTTAAAGGATACATTATTTAATCAATTACTACTAGGCTGCAGGTAATAAAAAAAACTTTTTCTCCCGCCTGCCAATAATGAACTCCTGCGACATTGACATTTACACGAATTTGTTTCATTATGTAACTAATCCATCTGATCCCAGGAAGAGTCCAGTGGCGGCTGGGCAAACTTTGAAAGTGGTGAGGCGCAAATACCTACTTCAAATGGGTTGGAGCCTGAGAGCGAGGCAAGCAAGCCCGCCTCCCTCCAGGGGCTGATGGTGTGTTTAACAGTACAAAGGTCACACACTAGGGCTATTAATGGAAAAGGTTTTGAATCAAATACTCCAATACCTTTGTGGCATGCCAAGCAAGCCTCACCACACTACCTTTAGCTCAGCCTCCCTAAGAAATCTTTGAAAAGATTGCAGCATAATTATGGATTTATTCAGCACAATTGCACTAGAAATTGGCAAAAGAGCAGGATGAATGTAGATAAAAACCTGGTTATGAGATGACACATGACCCATTATGTTCCAATATGAGGACAGCATCTTTTTTCTCTACATTTTTCCATCGATTCTCTTCAACATTCTGCTATGATTGAGTTTCTATTTGGAAGGGGCACTGTGGAAAAATCAAAAGTAATGCAAAAGTAATGGAAGCCTCACAATCACAGACAAAAGACACCAGCGATAAACACATCATAGTGACGTGCACAGAAATACTACTGTTCAGATGCATTGATCTTACAGGATCAGACGGATTTATCGATACGAATGATTGAAAAAAAAATGCCCCCACACCAGCAATGAAATAACCATATTAGCAAGTGCCCTCTTGTACCAAGCAAACAATTAAAAAAAAGCAGACAGAACTTAGAATGAATTATCCCTCAAATGACAGCTATAAATCTATTTTATAATTGCAACCATTTTGTCTGTGAGATGAGCTTGTCAGTTTATGAAATTAGATATTTCAGGATGAAATGCAGAATTTTCATTTTGCATGGATAAGCTCAAATCCCTTAAAGCAAAAACTCACTTTTTCACATAAAAACAATATTTTTCATGAGATATGTTCATCTTTAAAAAAAGTTTCAAGTTTAGCAAATACATGTGTGTTTGCCATTTTACCAATCACTCAAAAGGGCAACTTCTTCATATGGACCGATTATGCCATGACCACCTCTTAAAGAGATTTTCACCTCCATCATGCCGGGGATAGCCCAAACTATGCCAAGAATGCCACAATATGCCAAGAACAGGCACGACTCTGCAATAGATATAACGCATGTTGTCAAGAATGCTCACAATATTTCACAAATAGGTCACTAGTATGCCAGGGATGGGATGTGAGCAGGCAGCAATGGCTGCTTTAGGTTATGTCACTCCCTGATCCCATCTGGTCCACTGTGGATCAGCGCAAATCAGGGCTCAGGGCTCAGGGCTAGCCTTATGCTTGTCTAAACCCTAGAAAAACATCTCCTTAGAGCCTTCTTGCCCTTGTCACTGCCTCTTAGATATGGACTGGGCACGTGAGAAGGGGGCTAAACTAAAGACACGCGCCCTTGCATTCCCAGTGTCTGCCTGTAGACTTCTCGACCACGCTCTAAAAGTAAATGTCGACTGTAAGAGGGCAGGACACCTCCCTGCTACTCTACCTCTCCATCCTGGCTGGGGATGGCAACATCACAAACACACTTATGGGTCTGTTTCCCCTGCACTTGTGATTTTCTAACCTCTGCCCCTTTACATATATACTAATCGCCTTAAAAGCAGTGATGTCACTATTCCTAAAATTTTGCCAGAAACCAAAGACTGTGCAGGAACTGACATCTGATGGTAAATGACCTTTGTGACATCATAGTGAGCGTCAACTCATGACCCTTGAATTTCATGACATCACAGAAAGTGACATTGTATGACGTAATAACGTGAAGCAGCATCGCACAGTAGCTAATCCTGATAACACGATTGGAGCTCAGGTTTAGGAAATTGATTTTCTGTTCTACACCAAGTTTAACATAAGAAAAGCAAATCAAACCAGACCTACGAGGGAGCACATATATATATATATACTACAAAATAAATAGGAATACCAATACTCTAAATCCTGCATGCATTTTTAACACATGCCATTCTAAGTGTGCTGGGCAACATGACTGTGCAGTAGAATGCCAGACTCATAGTTAACACTGGTAGTTTGAAAAGATGCATTGTATGAACTCTAGGTGACAGGATGATGGGGAGATTGAAAAAGAAATTCACCCTAGAGCTAAGCACCAGGGCACTTTTTGTCTAACTTCTGGGTGGAGCAGTCAGAGCTAAATACTTTGGGGCATATTCACAAGAAAATGTTGGAGCGCGGAGCTGCGCTAAATTTGGCAGCTCAGCACTCTGACATTTTTAAAAATGCAGGGATGTGCATTTTTCACAAGAATACGGTGCACCTCTGTGTTTCCTCTATGCATAGCACCAGCACAGGCACCCTGCCACCATTTGGCAAGGTTGCCTGCGCTGTAGGGCTGATTGTTTATGTGCAGGAAGGGACACCTTCTCGCACATAAGCAATCAATAATGGCGATTCGCACCTTCTATGTCTGCTGCAGGTGTACATATAAGGAGCAAAAAACGAGGAGAAATTAATAATTTCTCCTCGTATCACCATTCTAACACCTGATATTCCATGCCATTCGTTTTTGGTGCTGCCTCAGCCTTGTAAATCTGGGGCAGCATCAAAAAGCAATGGGTGTTGCGGAGAAACGGCCACAGCACACCCATTGCATGCTCCGTTGCCACAGTGGACTGCGGCAGAAAGGGACATATTTACTAAGGTGGTGTTAAGCCACGCAAAGTGGCTTAGCGCCACCTTGTAAATATGGAAAATGGAGCTGCGTCATTGAAGCATCAAAAAAAGTGACACTCTGGTGGCACTGGGGGCTTGTAAATATGCCTCTTTGTAAGGTGATGGGAGTAAGAATCAGTAATTCACCCAGCCAATACCGATAAGAGAATAAAGGAAATATGTCCCGAACCACATTCATGAAAAAAAGAATCATAGTCTGCTAACTACCACAAAACGTTTGATATAAAATGGAAAAGAGAACCTGGAAAAGATTACATTTACCAATTTCTGTGCAGTTCAGTGATATCAATCACTAAGTTGAACGTTTATGGAAACACATGGTGACCTCTCAGGAATGGTCAAAGTGTCAGATGCATCATTAGGCGTCACTATGGATCTTTTCAGTGGTACTGGGCAAAGACAAGCAGACTCACGGACACACTCATTTTGATAGGGCATTGGGGATCGGCCTAATGAACAAAGTTTAATTTGAATACTGCATTTTTATGGAACTCATGCTTCTGCCAAATATGGGATCTAATGGCGTCATATTGCAGGGGCCTAATCAGGCCCAAAGAGCAGGTTGTGCTGCAATGTGGCTGTGAATGTTAAAAAATAACAAAAAGCCTCATGTAGAGAAGGTGCCTCCCAATGGCTAAAGTTGGATAAAAAGATCATCAGTCAATCAATGAGGGGTTTGTAAAGCGCGCTACTCACTCGTTAGGGTCTCAAGGCGCGTGGGGGGGAAAGGGGGTGCAGCTCCGTTGCGGTCATTCGAAGAGCCAGATCTTGAGGTCCTTCCTGAATTGGTGCAGTGTCGGACTACGCCGGAGGTGAAGGGGGAGATCGTTCCAGGTCTTGGCTGCGAGGTAAGAGAAGGACCTTCCACCCGTTCTGTTCCTGTAGAAGCGTGGGGCGGTGGCTAGGGAGAGGTCGGCTGAGCGGGGAGGTTTCTCTTGGGGGCATGGAAGGAGAGGTGGTTGTTGAGGTACACTTGATGACTTAGATTCTTCTTTGCAAGTCTTCCTGAGTTTTCTTTCCAAAGTAGGCAGGGGTAAGAAGCGAAAGTCAAATGGGACACTAGAATTGTCCCCCTGCTTGCATCGAGGACCTTTGCTGAAATGGACTAAGGGATTCCCTCATCGGTAATGCGCTCAGGTGATGCAATGTCCGCTGTCCAACAAATAATACCTGAATGCCTGGTGCACAGATGCACTACTGGACCTGCAGTTGGACGTATGAGTTAGCACTTTGCCTCTTCTGAAGTTTACAAACTTTGTCCGCCTTAATAGTTTCGGATTTCTCCTTATTTCGTGGGTGAATTTTTAATTGGGCCCAGCTTAACAACATTTCTGTGAAGTAGAGAATCACATCTTAATTCCAATGTCTTCTCTTTCTCTATCACTCTTTATATTTCTTTCTCTCTCTTTTCTGTCTGACATTTGAGTCACCCTAACCCCATATTGAGTTAGTGTTGTGAATTTCAGGTGAATACCAGTCTATGAATATGGTTAAATGTTCACTTAAGAGCCCATCAGTCTCTCTTCCATACTTTTCCGTGCATTGCCTAATGAGGTTTCCTCACCCCTCGGTGAGGCAGGGTGGAAACAGGATAGAGCATCCGAAATATGTGTCTTTTTCCCTCAGCTCTTGCCGCTTGCTATCCTTTCTGTATGACTGCAGATAATGACAGTCCTGTCGGTGGAAAATCATTAATTATTCCCCAGGGTGAGGGTGATACATTGTGGTTCAGGGTCCTAGAACTGATCTTGAATTCTGTCTTTGACCACATCAGACTTGTGAGTTGAAATGCCTTTGGGGGTCCAGTGAATGGATTTTCAACATACTGGTGATCTCTAAAAGGCTCTAATTAAGAAATGAATAGTGGCTGACTTATCTCACTACAAATTGTTCTAGAGGGTTGCATCTGCAGGGGATACACATTTCATAAAATAAATCAAATCATGGAATAGTTTGATCTGCAGACTATAAGTACTTGACAAAACCCTAATGATGTACATTATTCAACTTGGATGATGCACTTCTCAGGTTGGTGCTCTTTAGAGATCACCGTATAGTCCACATGAGGGAGTGTCAAGAAATCGCCTACTTTCTATTTTCAATTTGTAACTCTAGAAGTTGGCCTCTGCTGTGAAGTTAGGCCTGATAAGCAGCCCCAGTCCCTTGATCTCAGCAAGTTGTATACCTTTGTCAACTAAGTGCAACCCTTTTTAGCCTATAATATTTTAACAACTTTGGGATTTTTGTAAAGCAATGAGGTATATAATTATTATAAGTGACCATTCCTATGGCAAAGTAAATCTCAAAGGGGGGGAGGGGTCAAAGAGAAGACAAGTTAGCTTGTGGATTAAAATATTGGTAATCAGCATAACTCTGGTAACAAAGTGTTCTGAAAGAAAGATGGCTCCAGAAAAGAGAACCTTTGATGGGATGCAGGAGAGAGGACACAAACACATATCCCATCAACAATGCGGTAAAACTGTGACCTCAATGGTCCTCTTTGCCCCCACTGTAAAAGAAGAATCTCACCCAGGGCTTGGATTCTATGCAGTTAGACCAAAATTCTATGCTAAGCTACTGAGAAGACAAAAGGCAATATAGTAACAATGCATATTCTCAAAATCCATCATATTAGACAGGAGAAAAGGGAAAATTTGCTCCCCACAAACTCTCGAAGTTATGTCAGGAAATGGACACTGACCTGTGCACCCAATGCGACAAACTCTTTTTTCAGTTCCTCAAAGTCCCTTCTCTTAATCACAGTTAATGGGCCAACATCTGGGAAAAAAAGGAGTCACCAAATGAGGTAAGTCACTTCCTTCATCCAAGATACCCACCTCGATGCAACGTCACAATGTTCTTTTTCATTAAGTGTGATGGGTTTTGTCCCACCATCCTCATGTCTCCTCCTTGTCATGGGCAGCCTAATGTCTCTCCTTAAGAATATCAGGTGGTGGACATCTCAAGTAGCCTTACTTTGATTAAAAATGGTCTTGATCTTCACTTTCAATTATCTCCCTCATTATGAGTTGTTAGCCAGCCAATCAGTCTCAAGACAGCTGCTCTCCTTTCATTTTCTAGACTGAAATTTCAAGTCTGTCTTCCAGGAAGGTCATGGACGCCACCACACAGTCCTTGAAATGTGTCATTTTTTCTGATGCTGGATTGCAATTTGAAATAAGTACCTTGTCTTATCTGCCTTCTTTTCAAAAGCCTGAACAATAGTCTTGACCGCACCGATCATTATGCGATACCTCCAAGCTTGTCCTTCAATGCTTCAAAGCAGGAGACAAAATTGTCCATTTCATGCAGTCTGTGTAAAAAGCAATTTGTACTTTCTCACTAGTGCTGCCACTTTCAAGATTTGCACCTTCACGATTCTTGTGCAATAATTGAAAATGCTCTCAATTGAAGTGGTCCTTTTGGCCCTCACTTAGGCGTTGACAAGGTCTCTGAAGGACCACCTACCTCTGTTTCGTCAATCTTCTCACTAGTGGTGTGTATACATTTAATGGATACGATAAATTCACCTGCTACTTAACTACAAAATGCAGAAAGCTTAGATCAAGACCCTATGGGTCCCTTTCTGGGTGTACTGTACTAGACTATTGTATCTAAAATATCATCTTATAGAATTATTGTGGACTAAATATAGTTTACAAAATCTGCCCTCAGTAAGACAATATTTTTTCAAATGATGTTTAGCATGCAATAATTCCTGAAGATGACATTTTGCCAAAGATATTCTGACGGCCTCCCTCCCTCTTTTGCGACAACTGCTTTGGCTTCCGGTGCGGAAGCGGATCAGATTTAAGATCTGTTGCATTGTGCACAAATCTCTGAATGGCAAAGGCCCCAGCTATCTGGCAGATAAATTTACCAAATATCTGCCATTCAGGTCCTTTCGATCAGGGACCAAATCTTTACTTCTCACTCCACGTTACAAAAAATCGCGCATAGGTGGTAAAGCTTTCTCCCACCTAGCCTCCTTTTATTGGAACCAACTTCCTATTCACTTGCGACAATGCCAAATCACTTACAGTTCAGAAGGCGCCTTAAAACCACATTGTTCTAATCCGTTTCTCTTCTGTGGCCGGCTGTAGCAATTCCATAGCGCGGAGATACCCTTTGGGGGGTGATTCAGGCGCTTTGTAAATCAATAAATATCAAATATCAAATAACATGCAACCCTTCTCCGCCCAGCGTGAGGTCTTTCATTTTCCACTACCATCAGCCACATAGCTGTCATGCCCCTGGCTCAGTCACATACCTCTCTGTTTATTGGCTCCTCTCCCCAACTTAAGGTCCTTTCACGGTCCCCGGGCTCTCACTTCTGGTCGGTCACATCTCTGTAGACAATGGCAGTGTCAGTGGCCACCATTTTGACATTGTCCAGTGATGAGGAGGAAAGGCCATTGCCTTGCCTTTTTCTCGCCTCCAAAACACTCACCTAGACATTTTCAGATGTGCACCAAAGTTTTAGCTGCACATCATGAGCACTCAAGAGGCAAAGCAACCACTATGGGTTTCGAAGTTAGGTTTCCCCGCTGATATGAAGCAGCGGAGCGAATGTCCATTTCGCAGGCCCTGCAGCCATGTCACAGTTGATCTTTAACTAGGCCTATATCCAGAAATTGAGTTGTAATTGAAGCATGCCTGAAATATTATTAACTATCCATTGGTACGGCAGAAGTAAAAAGGACACACAAGCTTTGGGAGTTTGCTTGGGGTTCAGTTACAAAACCTGTGAAGCAGGAACTATCATTCCCACATTAGACAGCCCAGCATCTGCACTGAATTCTGACAGCCTAGCTGCCAAATTTGTGCTGGGCAAATATATGTAATTTCATTTTTAATGTGAATCTAGAGTTAAGTAAATGTAACTAACTTAATTTATCCTGCTTAGAATTCCAAAGAGCAATCAGATTTCACCTATTTTTGTTTTATAGCGTTTGAGACCAAGGATACTGTAAGCCTGATCCATCTGCAGTAGTTTAGTAAGATATGTCTTATAGTTAAAGACCGTCTGTCCAATTCACACTAAAGACTGGCCCATCTCAAAGATAATTTTGTGGTCCAACCTTCGAATGTCATACGATACGCCATGAAGAGGAGGTGGATCCGCAGTGTGGTAGCGTGGGTTGCCAGGGCCCGGGCCAAGGCAAGTATCTTTCCATGTTTCTTTATAAATTTTGTACCCCTAAGAATTTTGCACCTGGGGCGACCGCCACTGTGGCCTCACCACGCTATCCCACTGGGTGCATGTGACCCAAGCTTAGTGCCTGTTCATGTGTGACTGTGGCCTCTCACACCTGGGTACTTCAGGAGATGGACCTAGACAAACGATCTGACGTCAACCATCCTAGGACAGGGCCAGAGGAAGGCGTTGAAACTGCTTTGAAGTGGACAGGGCTGAACTGTTTGGTAGTGGATGGAGTTGGAAAGGAAGAGTAGCAACTAAGACTTTCAAGCAAAGATAGAAAATTCTAGAGATGTGAACTGTAGTCACTGACAGAACTTACACAGCTGATGACATTCCTGTGCATCAGCAGAGGAAGCTCTGTCACTAAGCATAGTTCACAAATCTAGAAGATTCTATAGTTGCCTAATGTGCACTGTGCATCACAGAAAATTTAGGCCAGTTTGAGTGTCATCTCACAGCCTTACCATGTGTGTAATTGGGGTTCTCAGAAGGGCGTTGGGCAAAGGCTAGCCAAGTGCACGTATGGTTTTAATTTAATGAGACCTTGCATGTTATAATATAAAAATGTGTGGTGTTTTTTGCAGTGAAATAAATGTAGTGTTAGGCTATTAGTGGGCCTTCCTCTACAGATACTTAACATACTCAGTGTGATATATCTTTCTTAACCTGCTACTTCCTAACATGTGGCTGGTGATACACCACCTTTTGATACTTTGTCTGCCGCCTCAGCTAATTTGTTGCCATCTAACCTATGTGTCTACTTAGTGGAAGATTTGCCTCGTTGGACTCTTTGCATTATTCCAACAGGACAACTCATCATTAAACATGGCACAGAAACGCCATCTCACAAACATCTTACACAGCTCCGACATGCGATCTAGCCGTCTATTACTGCCCTTCCACCTTTACTCACACTTACCATTCACCAATGCAACATATTTAGTCTTGTCCAGATATAGCCATAATCCTCAACAGAACATGTTGGACAGACCTCTTTGCACCCTCATGTGCACAACGTGGACCCAGAACCCTATCGTTGTCCACACGCTTTGAGTCCATGCCTGTGCTGACACTTGTGCATACCTCAGAATTATTCAACACGTTTCGGCTTAAACCTACAAGACACCCATGTGCAAAATATTGAGGTAACGCTGCATAATTGGCTGTCTATGCTACTGAAAAGATCAGGCTGATGAGACCTGTCTTACTGTGCTGCTCAAAGCAACAAAGTGAACGTAAAGTCCTATGGCACCCATGCGAACACAGAGAGTAAACTATGCTACAAAACCACCTGAAGGGTGTATACACATATTCTTTGCATTTGCCGATACAAATTCTCCAAAATAATGCGGTGGACAGGCTGGTCTTCACTAACAAAAAGTAATTCCACCAAGCCACCTTGACTGCAGCCATTGGGAATCCGGAGGAAAAGAGCACCCCAACTACATAAGACCTACAGTACCATCAATCGAGCAATCAATCAATCGATAGATTTGTAGAGCGCTACTTATCAACCGTGAGAGTTTCCAGGACCATGCAAAGGGTATGTGTGTATGTGTCAAATGTTGACACTATAACTGGAATATTCTCATTAACCCTATTTAAGCTAGTCCCATAGAGTTGTGCTTGGTTAGTAAAGATCCGTGTATTCCAACACGATGGCGCAGCCTGGTCAATGCTCGCTGCTAATATATGTGGTGATTTGCAGGGTACAAATGTGGATGCTGGCGGGGCTGTCTAAGTCTTCTATCCCTGCGGTGGGTAAATTAAGTGTCAGTGAATTGTACAATAGTAACACCTGTTATTTCCAGGGCTTAGCAGCAGCAGAAAGGTGGCATTAGGCACTTTCCTGGCAGGCACTTGTTTGATTTCCTATGCCTACACATGCTTCGCACTCACCTTTCCTGTCTTGCCCATGCTATGTATTATTTAAAATCCCCCCAGACTCGCCTTATTGCTAATTATATATTAACCAGGTTCTGGCTTTCCTTCTGCTTCCTCCAGTACCCAAGACCTGCTCGGCACTGCAGGCAGAGGGGTCGCAGGACCCAGGCTGAGGAGAGGAGAAAGGGCGACCATGGAAAATCACTTTTTTCAAGGTTATCAGACCTAATGGAATATTTGATGAGCTCATAATAACCTCAGAAACCTTTTCAGTAGAGCCTCAAGCAAAAAATATATACTTTTTACATCTTTGCTGCGTTTATTTATTCATTCCCTTTTTGCAATAAGCTCTTTTCTGCATGACATTACCGGTAATCACCGCCGGTTCAGATGCTTTACATATCCTTCTGTCTACTTCTGCTCTTTGTCGCAGAAACTCTCGCCTACTCACTGCTTTCTTTTTAGTTTTCCTTTTGTTCTTTCTCTCCCAGTTCTTTCTCGCTCCAGTACGGCTTCTCTTCTGTCTCTGTTGTCTCCTGGGAATTCCATGGAAAAGTACAGGTTATCAGAATTATTTTTCCAATGTGGCAGACTGTTTCGTTCACAGATTGTGTGGATATCTGTATAAAAGCTCCCTTTACGTAGATTGGTTAAATTTCAGAGAGATTCCCACCTCCACTTGGCCCCTACCTCCTCTTAAACCTAAGCACTACTCAGCCATCTCTTACATGTGTGGCTACATGGTCTCAGCCCTTCATACTGGTTTTAGGAAGTTACATACTCCACTTCAAAATGGCCACTGTGTTAACTGGCCAATTTAGCAGGAAATGCAACGCATCCTCTTCCACTCTTCTCCTATCTTAACCCAGAGGCAGGCAGGTGGTGACCAAGACTGTGGCTTCCTGCACACCCTAGTAGAGGCTAACATATTCCACTGGTTGAAGGTGATGGTGGAGCCCCCATCCATCAATTGTAGTGGTGCATGAACATCTTACCACAGCCTTACTTCTGGTTCATCAATGCTGATTTTTAATTTTTTTTTTTTTGCAGTAACTGATTTATTTTTAAACACAAATGTATTTAAAAACTAGAGAGGATCAGTATCTGTGGCTGGATGGATGCAGATGGGACTCCTGTGAAGATTACGTAAGGCTGCTGCATTTTCTGTAGTAGTTCCTGTAGTAAGTGGCTAGAAAAATAAATGGTATCTGGGAAAGAACGTATGTTGTCATTTGGGAATGTTGTGAACACCAACAAAGTCAGACCTTTGTGGGTATAGACACACTACACCAATGGATTTGTCACCTTAAAATGCATGCCAACAGTTACTCCAAAAAGAAAAGCTGGATAAGTGGCCATTTTTAAGTCTGCAAAAGGACTCCAAACTCACCAACTTTTTAGGAAGCCCAGGAGGTAGGAATTTTTATTCAATAAAACATGTGGAGAAAAATGTTCACATTTCCCCTAACTCTAACCTGGCAGATAGTCCTGTCTGCAGAGAACCTGCTGGTGTGCATTCAGCGGCAATAAGGGCGTGAGTGAGTTAGTAAAAGGTGCCCAGATTTCCGGTTGCATTCCTTAGAACCTAGTGAATCCCTAGAAAAATGTAAATCTACATAATGCTTAGATATAGGTTTGCTCATTTTTTGTGAATCCATATCAATATACTATTTTGATACAAACATAGTAGTGCAGCAGAATATCCTTATCATCTACAGCAAATTACAAGAAAATGAGAAATCATATATTTTGCTAATAAAACAAAATATTTTAACCTACAGCTGGGCTGTTCATAAAAAATACACAAATCACCCACTTGTGAGAAGACTGCGGCACCGATCTGAAATTAGGGCAATATTACGTCATTCTGTGCCTGCAGTTGTCGCCCTTGACATATTAGATCATCCTTGTTATGTTCAACCTGCAACATGGCTGTGGATGAGAGGATGAGGGTCACCAGCCAGCCTCCTGTGAGATCATAGCAGCATGAATAGCCAAAACCCGTGATCTCCTGCATAATGAAAATATAGTTTGGTCGCAAAACATTTTGATTGGTATGCAAATACTGTGGCTGGAAAAGCTCTGCATATATGTGGGATTTTATTTGTTTTTCTCAATCGTGCAGCATGGAGTATTGGAAGGTAGAGTGCAAAGATTGTTTGCATAGATTTTGAGCATTGTTCCCACCTTGCAGTTTTCAAAATTTCCAGATTTCTCTACTCGTGATATGGAAACACTTCCCACATAGGATCACAAAACAAAGACAACACTCTTCCAATCACACACCCTACATGACGCAGCTTGCTACACAAGTAGGTAAGCATTTCAGTGCACCACATAGGGGGCAGAAAGTTCTGTATAAATGCTGCAATACAATACAAGATGTTTATGCTCTGATGATAGTTTTTTGGGAGTCCTAGTTGGCACTCATAATGGATGCGTCATTGTTTCTCAAATAAACATGAAAACATTTTTCCTTGCACTATTGAAACTAGATCAATTTTGATCCCTTTATTCTTGCCTCAGCATAAAAAGAACCTAAAAATCCACAGGCAGATTTACAAGATAGTGGCACATCTGTGGAAATGCCTCACTTTCCCTGCGCCACCCTGAGAAACCCTTGCGCCACCATGGATGCGCCATATTTACAATAAGGCGCACCATGGTGCAAGGATTGACATTCTGATGCATCTGTTGGCGCAAAAGTCACGCATTGCTGGAGCCGTGTTGCAAGCACGACGCAACTTCAGCAATGCATCGGGAGGCCTATCCTCATTGTGCTGCGTCACTCCTTATGCCTGCTCCAAGCAGGCGTAAGGTTTTGACGCAGTGGCGTCCTAGAAGTGGCTCAGTGAAATCTTGTAGATTTGACTGCGTCACTTCTACGAGGCTTTTTTGTGTGGGAATGCCCACCCTGCATACATTATACCTGAGGCAGGTATAATGTGACGCAGGGCTTTACAACGTGACGCATTTCCCTAGCTGCGTCACGTTGTAAATGGGCTGCATTTTTACGCCGCCGCTGCATCACAAAAAGTGACGCAACGGCGGCGCAAAAGTGTCGCAAGGGGCTTGTAAATCTGCCCCCCAATTTTTAACATAAAAGCCCGCATGCAGAATATGTTGCAAATTTCAGATTAATTCATGAGAACTGGCGGAAGTTTGGAAGAGATCAAGTTTGCAAGCTGGTGTACTGATTGAAATCAGTAATGAGACAACTTGTTGCAGAAGAATAGTTGCCCTTCTCTATTAATATTTAACCAGAGCTAATCCCAAGGGTTTTCTGTCTTCCCATATATTCTGTGCATTTTTTGTTTCATTGTATTTTTCCTTTAGGCTATTCCCTGTATTTCTTGCTTTTATTTATCTCATGTTATATGTCTGCTGATGCAACTATTTTATACATTTATTGTAAAACTGAAAAGTGCAAGAGAACCCTCCAGGAATAGGGCTGTGAAACCCTCATGTAATTGAATCAACAGCCTTTTATCTCTGGAGTGAAATTCAAGCCTCACTTTAAATTATGAAAAAAGTTGTTGAGTTCAGGTGAAGTTTTCAGAGTTTATGTAAAATCAGGTGTTAGGTTGTAACATTCAGGCTGGGAAAATATTTTCACAGTAAAGCATTTTCAATCTGTATGAACAGGCTTGGGTGAAACTCGAACAATCTTGCAAAAATTTAGTTTTTTTTTGCATACTACAGGCTCAGTCATATGAAAATTAGTGGTGTGCGAAATTTGTTTAATTTGCTTTCACCTAATTATGCAAAATTACTGAAAAATTAAGTGAAGCTTTGCATAATTACCCGAAATGAAAATCCATCATTTAGCACTATATTTTAACGCAAAAATGCATCCTTGTGTCAATTTTTGATGCAAGAATGCATGTTGTGCTAAAAAATAGTACTAACCGACAACAGCATCACAAACAGTGGCTCACACAGTGGCGTAGGTAGGCCTCAGGCTGCCCGTGGCGGACCCTGCGTGGCGGACCCTGGGGCTGTCCGCCCCCACTGCCCCCCCCTAGCTACGCCAGTGGGCTCACATTACCCCCAGGTCCCTCCAACCCTCGTCCCATTCCTTACTTGAGGAGATAACCCTCTCCCTGAGAGAAAAAAAGAAGAGTGGAATGCTGGGACGCTTACCCCACCCTCTCCCACTGGGAGTACATAACCAGTACTCACCCAGCATTCCGCCTGTTCTTTTTTTCTGTCTGCCGACAGAATGGGACATGGTGTGCTGGTTGCTGCTCCTGCCGGGCGGGATTGGCCTCTTCGAGGGAGTACCGTCGGTTCCTAAACGGTGCTGGAGTTTGCCTTCCGGCCTGCCGTCTTGCTGGGAGGCTTGCTTCTTGGCTTCCGGCCCTTTGCGGCTGGTGTGCCGGGTCTGCTGTTTGCTTCTTGTTGCCGGCAGCGTGACTTCCTGGAGCCAGGCTCAGGGGGAATCGCGTCGCCTTGGCTTGTTTTGAGCTGCCTGGGAGGACCTCTCCTGTGGTCCGCCTCTGTCTTGCCACTCGACCGCGGGTGCTCAGGTGCGGGCTCTGTGCCAATTGGCAGTCGCAGGTGATGGCTGCTTGGCCCATCGGAGTTGAATTGGGGGTGCTCTGATGGATCCTGGCGTCCAGTCTAGTGTTGGCCCTGCCGGCCTGGGTACTGGCGCACAGGTCTTGGTGGGCTTCTGCAGTCCTGGGGGCATTTTTCTTGTCTGGCTGAAGTTTTATGCCCTGTGGTGAGTACCGCATAGTGTTTTTTTTTCTTATTCCTTGGGTGGCACTTGTGGCCCTATGGTTCCACTCTTCGGCTCTCAGTGGAGTGGTTGAGGGTTTGGGTCTAGGTGTTGCAATTACCTTTCTCTGCAAATCTGTATGTTTTGCCTCTGTCAGGCTGCTGCCCAGGTGCTGTGGCTGGTGGTGTGTGCCTGGGCTGGCTGTGGGGGCTTGGTTGGGGTTGGCTGTGGGTGCTGTGGTCTGCCAGCCCGGGGGTCCGTGCTGCGTAGCGGTTTGTTTCTTCTTCCTGTTTCTTCGCTTCCGTGTGCACTGCCTTCTCTCTGTTTTCATTGCCTCCCTGCTGCTTCCCTTTCCTTCCCGTCGGTGGGGAACTTGCGTTTTTTCTTTCCCTCTGGCCTGGCGTGGTCCGGCGGCCTTTGGCTCACTGCTTCGCCCTGTGCTTGTGGTCCCTCTCTCTGGTCGCGGCTGGCCTTGCGGCGCTGGTGGCTCGGGGGCTGAATTGGTGGTGTCCCAAGGGGTGCCTGGTGGCCAGGGTGGTGGTTTTGCCTAGTGCCCTGGGTTGGGCTTTTGGGGCGCGCCTGGGATGGCTGGTATGGGAGGTCAGGGTGGTGCACTGTCTACCTTTCCTAGGGATGGGCCGCGCTGCAGGTTTATCTCCCCTCTTTCGTTCCATTTCTGGTGCCTCTGCCGTTTTTTGGGGTCTGTGACCTCCCTGCTGCTGGGCCATCTGCCTCTGCCTCTCTGGCTCCTTTGTTTCCCCTCTCTTGCCTGTGGCTGGCTGGTGCGTCGTTGGTGTGGTGTCCGCAGTGGTGTGAATTGTGTTTTTTCCGCTGGTTAGTTTGCTGCCTTGGCGGGTTTCGCTTCCGCTTGGGGGACTGTTGTTCACTCTTCTCTACCCTGGATTGGCTCTACCCTTGGGTGCTCAGGAGCTGTGGTCTGGGTAGCCCTGGTGCTCCTGGTGGCCGCTGGGCCATTCTTTTGCTTTTCCTGCTGCTCTGACTTGGGGTTCGCAAAGTCTGGCTGGTGGGTCCGTTCTTTTTGCAGCAGTACTGTCTGGGGTCTGCCGGCCCCGGTTGGTGACCGGGTGTCAGTTTGTATTCCCCCTTCATTTGGCTGTGTCCTGCTTGGTCGTCGGGCTTTTTGTGTTTGGTGTTTTGTGGTGTCCCTGGCTTCTGTACCATGGTCTCTGTCTTCGGTGCCTCCTGTGTGGTTTTCTGGGTGGGGGTCCCTGCGGTGTTGGCTGGGTTCTGTCTCTTTCCGCTTGGGGCCTTGGTCTTGCTGTTGGGGCTTGGTCCTTTGGGGTTCCAGCGTCTGCTTGGCTCCGGTTTCTGCCTGCTCTCCGTTCCGGTCTCTGCCCCTTGGGGGCTTGGGCTCCAGTGTGCTCCAGTGGACTTGTTGCCCCGACTGGTGGTGGGGTCTTGGCTTTCCTCTGTTTGTCATGACCTTGCTGTGCCTTAATTTGCCCCTCGTAGGCCTGTGCCGGTTGGGTGGGTGGTGCCTTCTCTGCCCTTGTCTCCCAGTTGGGGGCTTACGGTTTGGGGGGGTTGCATTCAGGAGGGTTCTGGCTTAGGCTGTTGGGGCCTTGATGCCTTGAGGATCGCCTTTGGGTGTCGGCCTGTGGCCGTTTTCTGGCTTCCCTTTCTCTGGTCACTTTGCACCTTGTTGGGGGGGGTAGGTCTTTTGGCCCCTTGGTGGTCGGTGGTTCTTTTACCGGGCATTGCGGGGGTCCGGATTGGCCTCTTTGCCCTTCCTCTGGCCTCTACTCAGCAACTGTCTTCCCCTGGTGCAGACTGGGATGTGGGCGTGCCGTTGCGGGCTGCTAGGTTTCTGCTCTGGCCTCCTGCCTCTATATGCCTTTGTGTCCTGGTTGTAGCTGGTTCCTTCACCTTTCTCTCTGTCCTCTGTGGTTGGGTGTTTCAGGCTGTTGGACCGGGGACACTCCTTCCGGCTGTGTGGGGGTGCCATATGGGTGGCCTCCTGCCTTTGCTGGGGTGTCTGTTGTTTTGTCGGCTGGCTTCTCAGGTTCTGTGGAGGTGTCTGTGAGGTTGGGTTTGTGTCTCCTGCTCTTGTGGTCCTCCTGTGTCTGGTCTTAGGGCTCACTTGGGGTGGTTCCTTGGTGTTGCCCTTTGTCCTCCGCCCGGTTGCTTCAGTGGCTGGGGGAGAGGGGGCTTGGTGTTCTACAGTCCTGTCTTTTGCGCCTTTGGTCATCCCCTGGGTGTGTGGCTGGGGGTTGTCGTCCTGGGTGTATATTGTTCGGGGCAGGGACTTCCCTGTTGTCCCTGGTTTGTCCTTGGGTTCCCCTGGTCTTGGGGGCCCAGGGGGGAGGGGGCTTTGGCCCTCCCCGCTTTTTAGGGCTGTGCGCTGGTCTGGTTCAGGGTCTCCTGGGGCCCGTCCTGTGGTTTTCCTTGGGCGGGGTCATGTTGTTCTCCTCATTCTTGGTGGGGGGTTGTGCTTCCTGGAGTTCTGGCCTCTGGTTCTCCCCCTGCCTTTTCCTGTACCAGTGGGGTCTGTGTTTCTGGCTGCCTGGCCCTTCATGGTTTGGTCTTCGGGCGGCTGGTGTTCGGGTGTTCGGTGTGCCTGCTTCCTCCTGGCGCCTGCCATCCCTTTGGTTGGTAGGGGTTTTGGGTTCCTGTTCTGGTGTCCCCTGCAGTCTTTGTGGGTGCCTTGGTCTTGGCTTGTCCCTGTGCCATGGCGCCTGCTCCCGGTTTGGGTGCTTTGGGGATCATCCTGTGTTGGCACTGGTGGTTGGTGCTGGATGTTCCTGCCCTGGGGCCTGGTCCTCCTCTGTGGGTTTTCTGTGGCGGTGTCCTCTGGGCTCTCTGGGTGCTGGGTCGGTTGGGTTGGCGGGGCCTTGCTCTTGGTTGGTGCTCCCTCCCTTCCTGATTTTTGGTCCTCTATGGGCTTGCCCTTGGTTGGTTCTCTTGGTCTGTGCCCTGACCCTGTGGCTGGCCCTGTCCTTTTTTGTTTCTGGGCTGGTCTGCTGTGGGCTTCCCCAGTGGTGTTGGGGATGGTCCTGTTGTTGGCCAGATCGCCCTTTTGTCTCCTGGTTGGGATGGGCCTGTTGGGTCGTTTCCTAGCCCCCCTCGGCTCCCTTGTAAAGTTTGTTGTCAGTCTTTTTGGCTTGGTTGGGCGTTCTTTCCGTCTTCTGCTTGAGTGCGCTCTCTGTCGGTTCTGCTGCCGGGTCTGTGTGGCTGCTTTGTGTCCCCGGCTTGGCGGCCTTCTGGCCCGGTGGGTGTCCTTCGGGGTTTTTCATGTCCTTTTGGTTGCTTCCATTGTCATGGTCCTCCAGGTATTGGTTGTTTCTGGTGGTCTGATTGCCTCAGCCCCTCTGGGGCTTCACCTTTGGGCTTGGGGTGTATGTGGTTTGCCTCCTTGCCAGCTCTGTCTTGTTTGTTTTAGCCTTGTTGCCTTTGGGGCTGGCTCCCTTCCACTTGGCAGTTTTGGGGGTTAGGGTCAGTAGGCCTGGGTGCCCTGCTTGTCCTTTTTCTCTGTGGGTGGTTGTCTCCTTGCTACCGCTGGTGGCTTTTGCTTCCGGGATGCTGGTTTGTCCAGTGCTTGGTTTTGTCCCTGTTGGTCTGGCCCTGGCATGCTGGTGTGTCTAGTTGCCTTGGGCCTTCATCAGTGTGTGGCTTCTTTGCTGTCCTTCTGTTACGGTCGGTCTCTGGTGCTTCCTTGATGGGTGCTTCTCCTCCTTTGTTGGTATGGGGGTGTTCCCGGTGTGCCTTCTGGCTGGTGGCGCCATGGGTTGGCTGCTGTTTTGTTTGCCTGGGTTGTCTCCTGCTTGTTTTGGGGGGGTGTCTGCCTGTGGTTTGGTTGGGGGCATTACGGGCTGGGTGCTCCCCTTTGCTTCCCTTGGGGTGCTGCTTTTCGGGGTGATGTCCTGGGTGTTCTTTGGGAGTTTGGAAGGCCGGGTTTCTGGCTTTGGTATGCTCTACAAGCAAGGAATGGGACAAGGACTGGAGGGACCTGGGGGTAATGCCCTATTATTTACCGGTAATCTTCATTACTCCGAGTCCCGTTGTCCTCGTCCCATTCCTTATGCCCCTCCCTCCCTCCCGGACGGCCGACCTTCCTGTTGGTGGCCTGGTATTTCAGGCAGAATGCTGGGTGAGTACTGGTTATGTACTCCCAGTGGGAGGAGGTGGTGTAAGCTTCCCAGCATTCCACTGTTCTTTCTTTCTGTCAGGGAGATGGTTATTTCCACAAGTGAGGAATGGGACGAGGACAACGGGACCCGGAGTAATGAAGATTATCTGTTAAGTAATAGGGCATTATGCTGTTCCCCTGCATTTGAAAATGTTGCATTTGTAATTAATTTTTGCCACAAGTGGTGCATAATTACGTGAAGTGGTGTAATGGGGGAATTCCCAAAATTACACAAACTATGCCAGTATAATTTAAATTACAGGCCTGATGAAAATTGTACATGAGTTCCAGTCATTGAGACCGGCCCACCCAGCCTGCTTTGGCGGGCTTTCTGAGGCTTGTCATTTACAGGAAGCTCCCTAGTATGTATGCCAATCGACCCGGCTCAGGTGGGAGATTCACTATTTTTTAAGGCAAAAATTGCTTTATTTTGTCTGTCTCCCAGCTGAAATTGCCTCTCTTTCAATAGAAGTCGATGGAGGAAATACATTCTCCCTATACTTTTTTTTTTTTAAATCTGCCACTTTCCTCTTCTAAAATGTTGGCATGTATGCTAGTAGGTGTAGCCTTATATACCTATGTGGCGGCCAGGCTGTTTTTCTTTACTTCCTGCTTTCTTCTCATGTCAGAAATGGGTTCAACTCACAAGTAATGACTGTTGTGGCGCCGTGGCCCTAGAGGTAGGCCACACGGCAATGAGGAGAGGCAGGTACTGGGCGCAGGAAAATGGATGACGCATACTCTTTCGTATCTGCCCGGGAGATGAACCTCGTGCGGTTCGTCCCCTTTTATTCGACCCCGCAGGCCACGCCTGGCCTGCGGATGACGTGCTACATTCTTCCGGCTACTATGCCCGAAGACAAGACTGCTGACCTGCTACAACTGTGACGAGGGCGTAATGGACTAAAGATGACCCATGATGTCATACTAAGCAGACAAAGGCTTTCACTTTCCCCCACTCTATTGGTGACAAACAGAGGGAAATCTGCAGGTGCTTAGACTGCCCACGTCTGCTTCCCCATTAATGTGCAGTCTATTTCAACTCTGGGAAAAAAGCACCCCAAATACACATGGGCGAAGAAGCAGCAGGAATTTCCATTCATTTGGAAGGGCGCATACAAGAGCCCTCCTTCAGGAAGCTTGTCTGTTAATTATATAGCTTAATACACTGGCAAGTGATTGCAAAGTAGTGTGTTGAAAACATATCTGCTCTGGATATGCAGAGCAGTTATGGCATCTTATTTTCACGAGAAGTATTTGGCTGCGCGCGACTTCGTCTGAATGACTCTAATTGCTCAAGTGGCCTGTTAGCAGCTGTCAATCGGGGTCCCATAATGACTTTTTTTCAGCGCAGGATATCTTAATAAGCCCACTTTGGCGTCTTCCCTTTTAATTTAAAAGCTTTCGTAAAAAAACGAGGTTTAATTAAGGTTCCTTTAAAATGTCACTGGCTGTTGCAGCCTATCAACAGACAAAAATCAAGTTTGTTTCAAGCTGTCTGTTTGTCGATGACATTTCTTTTAAAGGGGAAATGGCCTCTTAGCTCGCGCACCTGCTCCTTTGGACGCCCGCGTGCGTGCAATTGATTTCCTTTGGGGAGACGAACAATTTTCTCCCTCCCTCTATGCGAGCAGCCTTCTAGAGTATGTGCCGGCTCCCATAAACAATAATAACGTAAAATGCCCGAAAGTAAGAGTGATTATTACTGCATGCATCTGCAGCGGTTGTATGACACGACCACGCTTTCCTTTCCCACACGTTCCTTAACAATGCGGGCGGACCACGCATGCGCCTGAACCACGCAATTTACAACACAAGTTGTTACAACGACTTGCCTTAGGGGGCGCTGGAATAGTATAATTTACTATTCCAACTCCACTCCCCGCAACAGTAGGGAAAGTGTTGGACTTTACTTAACGCATGTTGTTGTAATGACTTGCATTGTAAACAGAATGTGTGGCTCAGACACATTTGTTGTTCCGCCCGCGGAAACAAAAAGCAACACGCTGTTCGGCGGTCGGGGTTTTTGCTGTTTCCCATCTGCAGCGGTTTGTGTGTGGAGCCCACCACCTCGCCATAAAGCATGTAGTTATAAATGGACTGAAATATACGCAGAGGTCAGAAATGCTTATAGAATTATTAGCAAGAACAAACTGTTTCCCGTAAAGGCAAATCATACTTTCCAAGAAAAACCCACCCTTGAATGCCCACTTCCCACGCCTTAGGTGGGGTTTACTCACACACATTACATATTATACCATCGTGGAGGAATACTGATCATGGATAAAAGGATGTACAAGTTCAAGGTGACCTTGTACCCGAGTCATCTAATTATGTTCAAGCTGTATTTGCAAGTGCCAAAGGCTCTGAGAATGGGGCCATCCATGTCCTTGACTTGTCTCTTGACTACCTGCAGTGGTTGTGCATGCGAGGCCTGTCAGCAGACAAGGCCTTCTAATAACAATTGTCCTCACTCAGTCGTAGGATAAACAGCCTTGTTATGGATTTGACACCTTGTTTCCATGTTTTTTCTTCACTTGCCTCTATATGTGTGGTGGCGATGCCGCGCTTATGTGTGATTACTCCCAATATTGTGTTTTGCAGCCATGCTAATTGCTTTCTTGCCTTTTGAGCTGCTTTGAAATAAACAAGCAGGTAATAATTGCCCCTTAGAAGTTGTTGAACAAGGTTGCGCGTATGGGTGGGATGGCAAATTGATCAGGTGATGCGCGGACGGCACTTTATTTTCTGCTTTGTTAGCGACGCGGATATTCCATTAGCATGGAACAAATGACTTTCAGGACAAAGCGCGGGAAACGCCGGCGCCAACATATAATGACAATAAACGAAACAGCAAAGACATATTTTAATGAGTGTTTATGAAATGGATTTATGCGGGGGAGAGAAAAACAATTCATTGGAGCGATTGGCCATGGGTAGAGATGATTACAGTGAACAGTGGTGGGGAACGCCGCGCAACGCCCTTGTGATCACCGCGAGGTGTCAAAGTCAAGACAGAACCTGCAGTGCCTGAGACAACAACTTGTGTGGCTATAGCAGAAGAGAATACATCTAAGACGTCTGCCCTTTTACAAAGTAATGGCTTATTAGGTGGACACATTGATTACCCACTTTCAACCAGTAGTTAATGGCTTCAGTCCAACTATTCTGAAAATGATGCACCAATATTTTCTATTTCTTGGTTTTTTTAGTGACTAAGGACCAGATGTATCAAGCGTTTTCCCGTTCGCAAACGGGCCGATTCTCAGAATCGGCCCGTTTGCGAACGGGAAAAAGCCTTTTGGGATGTATCATCCCAAAAGGCATTCGCAAAATAGGTAATCTCAATGTTTGCGATTACCTATTTTGCGAATGCATTTAGGGAATCGCAATTTGCGATTCCTTAAATGCAATGCAGGAAGCAAGAAAAAATTGCGACCCTGGCTTTAAGGAATCGCAAATTACCACCAATTTCTAGTTGGTGGTAATTTGCTAATTCCTTTAAAAATTCACTTTTTAGCATTTTCCTAAGTGGCATGTGGCTCACATGCATATTTCAGGGGTGCAACAGGGTGTCCTTTTGGCACACTTGCACCCTTGAAATTGCATGAGCAATTTGCGAGTACCTATTTGGTACTCGCAAATTGTGAATGCATTTTGAGATTCTTAAATAGCGAATTGGTAAAATTCGCTATTTAAGAATCGCAAAAGTAATTCTTGATACATCTGGCTCTAAAACACTATATATTTAAATGAAACCATCATCAAGTCACTGCTCAATTTGTAATGGAATGGGTGCTGGTGCCCAAAGTTCTGCTCTGAAACCCAAGGCTGGTACAATTAAAAGTCGGTGCACCCAATACCAAGGCTGCCTAGTCTTGAATTCACCTCAGGCCTCCTTAATCCACTGCCAGGCACTCGCTGACCCTTTATCTTACTCTTGCAGGCTCCTGCTTTCTCCCTTTATGTTGGTTTTTCTGTCTTTCTTCTTGTCAGTCTTCACGCTTTGTTTGTTTTTCCATCTCTTACTCTCTTTAGCAGAAAAATAATTCCAGGAATTCCGTTTGTATATCTGTGTCCTTAGATCTGGCTTTGATTGAGGACTGACCCCTGTATTCTTCCTCGACCTCATTTGTTTCTAAATAAAAAGATACATCTTTAATGGCCAAAAGAAGGGGTGTGTGAAATTTGTTTTTCCTCAATTACATAAACATTTGTGAAAATTATGCAAAATTACACATAACTATAAAAAATACAACTAATATATTTAGCACTATATTTTACAGCAAAATGCTTTCTAGTATCTATTTTGGACTTGTGGACGGGTTCTGAATTGTTGACACTAGCTGATTCTAGCGCCTCTCAGCACTTTAGCGAAACCCATGCTACCCAAGTGTATGAAGAGACTACCTTTGGGACATCTTTGGTTTCCTTTTTTGAGCCTTCCAGGTGATAGTGTATTTGACTTATTTGCTAAGGACAGGCCTATATCTTTAAGTGCGGAGTTCTCCGCCCAGACTGCAGAGATTCTGCAGTGGTAAAGTTACTATAAATCGTACTTTGTGAATACCAAAAAGGAGTAAAATTACACAAACGTGTAAGTTTGCCTTTACGAATTAAGCCCAAAGTGTTTAACCAGACTTTACGCTTCTGCTGCCACCGGAATTGATTGCGCCCACATTGCTTCTGTTGATTTAACGTTATTTCTTAGGCCATGAAAGTAATTAAAATGAGGGCCAGAAAGAAAGGTTAAAAAGAAAGTTTGTTTTAAAAATGCAAGGATGCACCTTGAGCTACACAAATATAAAATGTTCATAATCATGCTAAATTGTCACACTGTCCTTCCTTTATAAAGACAAGCATAAAACAAAGTAAGGCCACAGATGTTGATTCATGGTGGCTTTATGGTGCATCAGGTATGATGTGGTTTGTGGTGTGGGAGTACTGGCAGGGATTATCCAGCTTTAGCCAAGTGATAAGATGAAAAGTGAGATGTCATTTCTAACATTATATATAGCAAACAAAACCCCTGAGTGGGACGGGTATGCCCAGATGTGAGTCCTGTGCTCTCCTGCCACTGGAGTCAAGCTAGCCTGGCTGATATGGGGTTATACCCCGAAACCAGTCCCAGGATGCTTGTTTCTGGTCCAGGGAGGACCTGGCCTGGCAGTTTGGGCTGGACTGTTCCCATGGTGAGCAAGGTCAAGACTGATTTGCTTGTGGCTGGGTTTGAACTGGAATGGCCTGGGCAGCAAATCAACTATGGATTGAGGCCCAGATCTCTGTACTGGGGTGAACATTGTTCAGCATTCTGTCCATCAATTGTTCTTTTTGCTTTTGCATTTGTGGGTTGGGTATGCCCAGACGTGGGTCCCGTGCTTTCCGTGCCACTGGATTCAAGCTAGCCTGGCTGATGAGGGGTGATACCCTGAAACCGGTCCCAGGATGCTTGTTTCTGGTCCAAGGAGGATCTGGCCTGGCAGTTCGGGCAGGACTGTTCCCATAGGGAGCAGGGTCAAAACTAATTTGCATATGGCTGGGTTAAACCGGAATGGCATGGGAAGCAAAGAAACAATGGATTTAGACCCAGATCTCTGTACTGGGGTGAATGTTTGACATTGTTCAGCATTCTGCCCATCCATTGTTCTTTTAACAATATATTTAGCCAGAGAGACCTTTGCTGTATTACTTCCATTGGTGTTGAATGCAGAATGAGCGGCCCCACCCTGCCGCTGTTGCCAGGACGAGTGGCTCAGTGGCATGGTGTAGAATCAGCAAATTTAAGATAGGTGTCTAAAGGTTCCTACTTCTATAACATTTGGGGGCTAGCCCTTTGCAAAGATGTGCATGCATTAGGTTTATTCCTGATCTAAAATCTGACAAATTAAACCCATTTTAAATTGTCTAAAGCTCAGTAGATTGAAAAACAAACTAGAATCCTTATCATGAAGATGATGGTGATGATAATGATTCACGATTTATTTATTTGAAAAGTTTTATAGTGCGCAAACAAGACCCAAAGGGGTATCAGAGCGCTGTACAGAGTTGTCGTCAGCAATTATACAAAACATAAAGAAGGTAAGTGAAATTACAACCTGTGAGAAAACATTCAAGAATAAAGAGTAGGGAGTATCAGAGGCGTCATAGAGCGCTCCGAGTAAAACATCATACAATAGAAAGAACCACAATGTGCGATGTGCATCAAGGAATATTAACAAAAAAAAGGGGGAATGAGCCCAAAAATCAATAGTTGATGCAGTTAAAGGAACTATCAAGGACTGGAATAAAAAGAAGGTAAAAACATATAGAATATCATTGACAAAACTTTGAGATTTTGGTTATTAATAAAACACACGAGCACATAAAGAAGGTGAGTGAAATTACAACCTGTGGGAAAACATTCAAGAATAAAGAAAAGGGGTGTATCCGAGACGCCATAGAGCGCTCCGAGTAAAACATCATACAATAGGAAGAACCAAGATGTGCGATGTGCATCAAGGAATATTGACTGAGAAGGAACAAGCCAAGTCAATAGTTGATGTAGTTAAAGGAGCTATCGAGGCCTGGAAACAAAAGAAGATAAAAGTCATATAGTACATCAGTGACAATACTTCAAGATTTTGGTTATTAACAAAACATACGAGCATGATCAGTGCGTTAACGTTCGTTCATTAGTAGTCTTTTGACCAATTTTTTAAAGGAAGTAGTGGAAGGATTTGATCTGATCTCGGATGGCAACGAGTTCTGGATTCTCGGAGCAAGACCGGAGAACTCACGGTTGTACGACCTTTTCTTTTTGAATCTTGGAGGTTTCAAGAGAAGGGTGGACGTACTTCTGAGCTTCCGGCTGGAGCCCGATAGCTCAAGTTTATTTGCTAGGTAGTATGGGGTATTGTGGTGTATGGCTTTATGAGTCAGACAAGCTATCTTGAGTCGGATTCTAGCTTCAATAGATAACCAGTTTAGCTGCAAAAGGTCGGGTGAAATGTGATCAAATTTCCTAGAACCCGTCAAAAGCCTGGCTGAAGCATTCAAGGTAGCTCTGAGTGGGGCCAAGCTGGCTTTGGGAAGTCCTGCGAGGGTCACCAGCCCATATTCCAATCTAGGGATAATCGGGGATTGAACCTAGATTGAGATCTTCGGGGGGGAGGAATGGTTTGATTTTCTTCAGTGTGTTGAGTTGGAAATTGGCTCCCCTAGTAGTAGCACTGATGTGTGCTTGCATGTTTAGGTGTTTATCCAAGGTGATACCTAAAGATTTTGCAGAGTCTACAACATGAGGTGTGCAGTTCAGAGCAGTTAGGTGTTTAATCCAGTCAAGGGTAGGAGCTGTGTGGTTAGGTGGGGTGATCAAAAGAAATTCCGTTTGAGAGTGTTTAGTAGGAGATGATTCTGGGCTAACCATTGCTGAGTTTGGGTAAGTGCAGCATTTAAAGTTTTTATGTCCTCTTGCGATGAGATCTTCAGGTACAATTGCGTGTCATCCGCATACATGTGGTATTGTATGTTGGCTCTGTTCAGAATGACCGCAAGAGGCTCCATAAATAGATTGAAGAGAGTGGGCGAGAGCGTAGAACCTTGGGGGACTCCAATCAGGACAGGGGTACTGGAAGCGAGGACATGATTAACTTTGATCCTTTGCGTGCGGTTGTGAAGGAAGGAGGAAAACCAATTTAGTACCTGGCCCGACAATCCCATCCTATGTTGTAGGAGATCAATCAAGTTTTCATTTTTGATGGTATCGAAGGCTGAGGACAGGTCTAGAAGGATCAGGAGACAAGGGACATTTTGGTCAAGGGCTCTCACGGCGTCATCAACAATGTGAGTTAGTGGCCTGCTCTGAATCCTGACTGATGGGGATCCAGGAGTTGATATTTCTCAATATGTTTGCAGAGCTGCGAGTGAACGCATTTTTCAAGTAGTTTCGCTAGAGTCATGCTGCTGGTGATAGGTCGGAAGTTGTTTGGGTCTGATAGGTCCGCGTTGGGCTTCTTAGGAATGGGAGTAACTTGCCCAACTTTTAGGCAGTCCGGAATCTTTCCCTGTAAGAGGGATTCATGAATGATCTTGGACCAAAGAGGGAGAACGGCTGAGATTAAATCTTTATAGAGCTTGGCGGGTAGAGGATCACCAAAGTGGTTGGAGGGTTTGATGGATGCCATGTTGCGAAGTGTCTCAGTGCAGTCTGGTAGGAGAAAACTGCTCCAAGATGTGTTGTTTTTGAGAGAGCTGCCCAAAGGCGGCTATATTGTCGTGGATTCTGCCACCTCCCCTGATTCTGCGGGTGGTATCTTGGATAACAAAGTTGGGGCAGTGGGTAATAGCTCCAGCTCTATTTTCATTGTTTTTTCAGCGAAGTGAGCTGTAAAGTCATCACCATTGGGAAGCAGGGATAACGGAGTAGAGCTCTGGTTAGAGGATTGGTTAGATTGTTCCTTAATGATTTCGAAGAGTTTTTTTGGTCTATTTTTGGCTCCATCCAGTTGCGATCTGAGGTGTTCGATTTTTGCCAAGCGTATGTGTTTGTTGTAAACGCTTCTCACTTTCCTCAGTTGAGAGAGCATTGTGGTGGAAGGCGAGTTTCTCCAGAGTCTCTCAGAGAGTCTTAGATTGCGCCGTTCGTCATTTAGGGCACCATTAAACCATGGTTTAGAGAGTTTGACTGGGATCCTTTTTAGCTGATTCGGAGCAACTGAGTCAAGAATGTTAGAAAAGGTGTTAAAGTAATGCTCAGAAAGATCGTCAAGGTTGGTCAAATTAGGGGGGGTTGTAGTCTGTTTTTGGTGATTGAGGTTATCATGTTAATGTCGAGGTCTCTCATATTGCGAGTCATGTGTTTCGCTTTGAGGGGTTGACCCTGTCGACCCAGTCCCTTGTCTAAGATGAGGAAGGGAATTTGAAAGTGATCAGACCAGTCACAGGGTACGATTTCTCCTATTTGTATGAGGTTGTCTTTGGCAATGGTGAGGTCTAGAGTGGCGCCTTTGTTGTGAGTAGGGCCTTGACAAAGCTGTGAGAAATTGAGGTCAGAGAGGAAGGTCTTAAAGGAATGGACAATTGGATCATTTGTGTCATTCCAGTGAAGGCTGAAGTCTCCGAGGAATATGTGGCAGATTTGATCCGAGCTCGAGCTAATGACCTCCATGATTTGCTCTGTGGAGACTAGATTGTCACCAGGAGGGTGATAGATCGAGTGTAGCACACAAATCTTCTTGCCTTTGTTCCAGATTTCAGAGACTAACTGTTCACAGGTGGATAAGACAGTACAAGAGGATTGTTTTATTGTGAGGTTGGAGCAATGAATGTAGACAATGCCCCCTCCTGTTTTATCCAGTCGATCACTTCTGAGAATAGAGTAGTCGGGAGGGTTTAAGATGTCAAGAATTGGGGAGGAAGTATCATTGAGCCAGGTTTCAGTGATGATCAGAAGGTCCAAGTTATGCGCAATGATGAGATCAGAAATATCAGCTGCATGTTTTACAGCTGATCTACAATTGAGTAGCATCGCGTTGATGTGCAGGTTGGAAGTGACCACTTCTTGAGTCGAGGTGTTTATGTGATGTAGGTTCTCTATGTTCAACTTTCTTAGATTAAGGCTCGGTTCCCTGTCAGGGTTTGCAATGATTGAGGGGATGTTGAGAGTAAAGTTGGGTTGGGAGACCGTCTTTGAGTCAGTGTAGGTCCCAAGCAGGGCGAGAATGTCTTCATCAGATAACTGAGGTAGGGGTCTGTGGGGCCGAGAGTGGTGGTTAGGCAGAGGCCTCGAGCTCCAGCTGAAGCTAAGATAGGAGCAGAAGGAGGTAATGTCTTTGGTAGAGTACAACTTCTGTGAATTGTAGCTATCATTCCTCTGCACGGGGGTGAAACCCAACGCTTCTCCGTCTTCAAGGAGAACTGCAGCATGCTTTGCACCAACTCTTTGACTACCGAGATATCATGCTTGAGGTCATCAATCTTCTTCTCAAGGTCTTGATTGCTCAAGCACTTATTTGCAGGAGTAGCCCGCTCAGGTAGGATAGGTTCCGCTGTGGTAGTGTTAGTAGATGGTTGGGTAGGACCATTGGCACAGTTACATAGGGAGATAGGGTCATGCTCGAGATAGGGATCAGACTTTGGAGCGAGAATAGGGAGAGGCGGGTGAATTAGGAGGAGTAGAGGGTGGTGAGGCGTGTAGTGATAGTGTGGGTGAGTATCTGTTATTGTTCAGTGTATAGGAGACATCAACAAGGTTCCTGGCCATGAGATTGTAAGATCCAGGTCCTAAGGGGTGAGTATCCGAACCTGCCTGACTGTTAGGGTTGTTAGGGTGGTCATCACTCCCTTTATTGGAGCGAATAGTGTGTGATACCGGGGATTGAGGATAGGAGTTGAGGCAAGGTAGAGGGGGGCATTGGTGCGGATAGCAGCAAGGTGGGGGGGTACTCTGGTCAGTTAAACCTTCATCAGTAGGGGACAGACGTGGGTTTTTCAAGTTCGTGGTGTGGGGGTCAGTTAAACCTTCATCAGCACGAGACAGACGTGGGTTTTTCAAGTTCGTGGTGTGGGGGGTTGGGATAGCATCCGTTAACTTGGGTCGAGCCGTGGGGGGCGTGTTAACAGACAGGAGCGTGGGCAGTGGGGAGTAGGGGCCGTCAATCATCTCGGGATCAGAGTCAGTGAGTGGCACATTTTGACTGTCGGTGGAGGTGTTGGAGTTAGTTAGAGAGTTCATTATCACCACGATGATGGTGGTGATGATGATTACTGTTGTTTTATTATTTATTTATTTATTTTCTACTGTATCGATCACAAAATTAATGTTATAATTTATATGCACCATCATGGTTTATTAATGAAGCTATTGTTTTTGGCTTTAGTGGTAAATTTTATAATTTGAAATAATACATAGAATGTTATTAGTTGCAACTTTAATTATCATTACTGGTCTTATTAATATTGTTTAGAACTCATATTCTCATGGTTGCTTTTGCCATTAATGCTGTGTTTGTTGTCACCATTATTGCACGTGACGTTGTACAATCCCGGAACCACGCGCTCCTGTTGGAATGATACGACACTAAGACAGTGTGGCGACGGAGGAGAAGTGCAGCTTCATTTCACTGCTGTAGGTGGTTTGTAATTAAGATTTGGCTTCGTGGGATTCTCAGCGTGAATTCGCGAGCAGCAGCAGAAGGCTGGTATTTACAATTCTTGAAATGGCATTTGATGCAGCTGCACCTTGGAACTAGTTTTCATGTAATTGCTCTTTTTTTCTAATTGTTGTGTAATGCTGGCTGTTGGTTTCAGCTGCTTTGCTTCGCTTATCTACACCCGCTCTGATAATTCTTCACAGTTTGGTGCGACTGGGTGTGGTGGGTTAGTGGTCTAATGCATCCACTGTAGGGGCCTGTGTTTGACCTCATGGTCACAGGTTAAAATCACAGCGAGTTCACTCAGGCTTTCACCCTCCTGAGGTCGATAAAGTGAGTCCCATTGAGTTGGGTAACAATAAAATATCTGCTGTTCATCGCCAAGATGCCCATGCGTGAACGTGCGCTTTACAAATACACATGTTATGTTGTGTTATGTTATGACCCCCTTACGCACTGCAATACTTTCACCTATAACCTTTAGACTCAAAAAGTTACAACTTCCTGAATATTCAGCTAATTTTCCATTCCCTTGACAACTCCTCTGAAACTCCCCTGGAATCGCTTGCACAGGTGATGTTCATATTTACTGACAGGGGCAAGTCAAATTTATGCTCGAAAAAAGCATTGGGCAGTCGCAGCTGGCACAGGTAAGAGCGGTGGGCGGGGTGGGGGGCGGGGAAGTCGACATACGACGGGATAAATTAAATTAAATTTTTTTTAAATTAAAACCACTTACCTTGTGCTCGCCGCATCGTCGAGTCGGCAATGCGACTAGCACAAGGTAAGTGGTTTTTTTAAGGCTTCCGTTTTAATTGTACCTCTGTTACTGGGAAAGCAGCGTCCTGTTGATGAAGGCTGCAGGTTGGTCTAAGTCCTCATCACTTAGCTGGAAGATAACACAGTCGCAGCTGCTGCCAGTAAAAAGTGTCGGGCTGCAGCGGATGGGGGGATTAATAATTTTATAAAAACGTACCTGATGCTGCCTGCCACCTCATGCCTTGGTGCTCCTCTGCTTCATGGGACACCATCAGAGACCCCCCCATCCAATCCCCGCGCTGCTCTCATGAAGCATGAGAGCAGAGCGGGGATTGGCCTGAGGGGGCTGGTTTAATGCTCGCACAGGGAGTCTGTGCCATTTCTCCACCCGGTTATGGAATACACCTGGGTTGGAGAAACCTAACTGCGCAAGTCTGTTTAGTCGGCCTAAGACGACCGTCCAAACTGAGATGCGCACTTATAAGTGCACTCCACTACACTCCTTCTACCTCCCATGGCCTGGCCCGGCCAACTCCTCCCTGCACACGCTTGGTCAGCCAGCAGCTGAAAAATAAAATGATAATAAAATATCATTTTATTTTTAAACTGCTGGCTCTGAGCCAGTGGGGCGATGCTCCTCCGCCATTGTGGAGGAGCCGCCACTGAGGGAAAAGCCCCAATGCAATGTTCCAATGCATCTGTTTACACAAAGAATTCTTTGGTCAGTTCAGGTGTCTTGAGCACTGGTGCAGTGCACATGGCCTCCTTCAAGGTGTCAAACACTTCTGACACATATCTGTCTAATCACCTTCTTGGGCTGCTTCTTAGTAGTGAGCTCTGCTAAGGGGCCAACAATGATGCTATATCCCTTGAAAAATCTCCTGTACTACCCAGTCAGGCCGAAGAAGGATCTTGGCACAATCTGGGTCTTGGAGGGTTCCTAAGGCAGGATGGATTGTATCTTGGGCTGAAGGTGCTGCACCATGCCACCACCAGCTTGATGGCCCAAGTACACAACATGCCTTATCTGGCACTTACAGGCCTTGATATCCAGGTCTACCCTCTGCAGAGCCTGAAGCACTGCCCGGAGCTCATGTAGGTGGTCTTCCCAGCTAGCATTGAAGACCACAAAGTCGTCTAAGCAGCACTAAAGTCCTCTAACCCAATCAGGCACTGGTTGAGCAACCTCTGGAAAGAGGCAGGGGCATTCTTTCATCGAAAGGGCACCACACAAAATTGGAAGTGGTCAACTGGGGTGGAGAATGTGGGCCTCTCTTTGACCCCCTCGGTTAAGGCAATCTGCTAGTGCTCTGATGTGAAGTCAAATTTACTCAGGAACTTGGCAGCTCTCAACCAGCCAATGAGGTCATCAGCTCAGGGGATGGGGTGTGCATAGGTCTTGGTGACTGAGTAGAGCCCTCTGTAATCCACCCAGAACTGAAGTTCTGGTGTGGTGCTCAGTGAGGTTGCCTTGGGTATTAGACCTACTGGACTGCACCAAGAGCTGTTGGAGTTCTCAATGAACTCTAACTCCAGTATTTTGGACACCTCCTCCTTGATGCTAGCTCTTTATTCTTGACAGGGATGCTGTCCCTTGTGTCAATATCATAGGTACACCAAGTGTTGAGCTTGGGGCTAGGTTAGAAAAAAGTAGAGAATGTTCCAGCAACTGGCAGCATTCCCTCTCCTATTGAGGGGTCAGAGAGGGAAAGAAGTTCATGTCCTCTACTGAACCATCCTGCTCTTTAGAGGAGAGGAGGTTTGTAAGAGGCATGCTCTCCTCCTCATCTCCATCTGTCACCAAGAGCATGTTGAATTTGGACCTTTCAAAGTGGGGTTTGAGGCGATTGACATGCAGGAATGCAGGACCCTCAAAGGGTTCCTGCCGGTCTGGAGGTCCAACAGGTAAGGGGCCTCCCCCTTGACCTCATAGGGCCTGGTCCACCAGTCCTGCAATGCCTGTGGTTGCATTGGCTCATTACCCACACTTTCTGACAGGTTGAAACTCTACCAGAGCGGCTTTCTGGTCATGCCAATATTTCATGACTTCCAGGTTGGCTCCTGGGTCCTCAATGGCCTTTTTCCAAAAGTGCTTCACCTGAGTCTGGTGAGCCAACATATAACTTACTACATCTTGGGGAGTTTTTTTGGGAGCTTGCTCCCATCCTTCCTCTCAAGTCTGAGAGACCTGCTAACAGGGTGGCCATACAGAAGTTCAAATGGACTGAACCCTACTCCCTTCTCAGGCCCTTCCCTGTAAGCAAACAAAAGGCATGGCAAGTGGACATCCCACTTACACCTCATGGGTTCTGACAGACCCATGATCATGACTTTGAGGGTCTTTTTGAACGTCTCCACAAGCCCATTGGTCTGGGGATAGCAGGGTGTGGAGAACTTGTAGGTTACTCCACACTTGTCCCACATTTACTTCATGTATGATGACATTAAGTTGGTACCCTGGTCAGATACAACCTCCTTGGGGAATCTCACCTTTATAAATATCCCCATCAGTGCCCTTGCCACTGCGGGCGCAATCATTGTTCTCAGAGGTACGGCCTGCGGTACCAGGTGGCATTGTACATCAACACCAGGATTAGCCTGTTGCCCAGGGCTGTCTTGCGGTCGAGACAGAGGCCCCACAATGCAGATACCCACCCATTCAAAGGGGGTTCCCATGACAGGGCAAGGGATTAGGGGAGCCTTCTGCTTTATCCCTGCCCTTCCACCGGCCTGGCAGGTAGTACAGGACCTACAGAATGCATCTGATGTCACTTGCATCCGGGGCAAATAGTAGTGGGTGACCAACCTGGAAATGGTTTTGGCCTGCCCCAGATGTTCTTTTAGGAATACATCATGAGCCAGTCCCAGTAGGAAGGACCAGTAGAAATAGGGGACCTCATACACATTGGTTTGTCACCCCAGGCTCAGGGACCTTAGGCTCGCTATAAGGAAGATCATTCTCCGAATAGGTGTGGTGATCACCAGAAGTGTCTCCATTTGCCTGGGCCTCAGCATGTTGCTGTAGGCCCTCAAAGGTAGGACAGACATTCTTTTTGCACCTGGCAGAATTCATCCCAGCAGGGGCTTCCTTCAACTCAGGTATGTTTCCCAGGGCAGCAATACCATCCCTTGTAGGTTGTGGGGCATTACCCTTGGGATCAGCATCCTCCCGGACCATGAGAACATATATGGTGGTTTCCCACATCCCCACCCATCCTCTTTTTAGCAGGTACCTAGGCCATTGTTCCAGGATTCAAGTTGAAGGAAGTGACCCGTATAGGGTCACTCGGGTTACTACACCACCTCTCGGCCTTACCTATATCAATGAAGAGTCGGTCAACCAGTAGAGAATGCAAACAAGCAGTTTATTATCTATACTCTGCAGAGGAGCCCAAAAACAACATGCACCATGCAATGCTTGCTAATGGACTGCCTCAATAATCATGCGCAGCATAGTATGATACATCAAACACGTCATAAACATCTAGAGCACGCCTACAAGGGAAAGTTACAGGTTTAGGGATGCGTACTTTAGGGAGGCAGAGGGGCGTACATCACCAGCCCGAGGCAGGCACACGGTATCTCTTAGCCAAGGTCAGCCAGCTGCATCCCTGCTCTTCACAACATAGGAGAGGTGCTGCAAATAAAATATTACTTACGCACACAGAAAGGCTTATTCATAAGCGAAGCAGCGCCCCTTATTGAATAAAGAAATGAAACTGGGCGTATACTTATCAGGTGAACAACAAGTGTCATGGCGCAGCTGTCTGGGCCTACCTCGTTCGCAGTTTAGAGCTCACCGCGTGCTTAAACATAGCCATATTGTAAGATGGCGGCCAGTATACAAAATGGCTGCCACCTATCCAAGACTAACCTGTTCTATAAAACATCATCTTTCTTAATATAGCTCAGTGGGTTGTCAATATAGATGACTACCACTTCTATATTTAGCTATATAAGGCTAATCTAATAGCGTAACATAAGGGGCATAGCCCTATGATTATTTTGAAACCTACAGACCCTCCTTTTAGCGTTATAAGCTAATTATAAAAGTACAGAGGCCATCAGGCAGGGTCTTTATCAGTCGTCAGCATGAGGAAACCGGGGGGGGGGGGGGGTATGCAACTGTGCAGAACTAAGGCGAGATTCTGTTGAATTCGAATCTCTAGTCCTCGAAAATGCCTTCGTCGATATCCATCAGTTCTTGAAGTTCTTTCAGCATCATAATCGCATCCCTGGCTTTAGACTGACTTTTTGGAACAGAGGGGGTGAGTTTAGCCATGCAATAAGTGCAACAGGATGGAAGACAGTTCACACAAAGGCAACAAGTGAAGATGATCCCTGCAACTACTACTAAACCCATGAGAATCTTCCTTCCCCATGCGGACATTAGGCCCCAGAACCACTGTGTCAGAGACCCTGTACCGTTATCTTCATGTATTTCAGAGGCTAACCTATGGAGTTTCTGAATAGCTGAATAAACGGTAGGGGCGTGGTCTGGTATGTAAACGCAGCAGCTGCTACCAATCACACGGCAGGCTCCACCCCTGTCTGCAAGAATGACGTCAAGGACAATCCGGTTTTGAAGAGCAACAAGCCTGGTCGCCTGAAGCTCAGCTGTAATATTCGTGAGTATACCAGCAGTAGTGTTAATGACCGCTTCCACTACTCTAGTAAGATGGCGAATTCGCCTACTATTATACATAGGTCCAAATAGAGGCACCAATCCCTTCATAGCATCAGCAAATTGCTGCATCGTGGTATCTGTCTGATCAACATCTTCAGTGTTGATATTCCTCTTTACTCGTGACAATGAGGTACCCCTTTCCTTCAACTTATGATCCTTATGATAATTGGATGGGGCTAAGTAAACTGGGGGTAGAAGGAAAGAAACATAACAGCGTCCTGCCCACCCCCTAGGGAGCCATACATGAGCATGTGTCCCACAGACAAAATATACATTTAGGGGTGTAAGCAAGGGTGGACTACTTGTCGTGGTCAATGTAAACATATAATTACAATGACTCTTCCCCACAGGAACACTCCCAAACCCTTCTACACAAAATGGGGCTGGTGTATCAATTATTGGAATGGGTAGGACCTCACTATCTGGAATATTTCTCTCATGAAAGGATTTAAAATACTCTGTTATATTAAACCCTTGGAACTCCATCATCTCATCTTTTACCCAAGAAATGTTTGCACTTTGCTCATAAACATTCATACAGGCATCTGGATGCAAAGTACCTGCCTTCCCTCCTTTTCCGGGAGTGTATCCCTGGTGCATCACTATGTATTCCAACACTGCTTCATAATCTTCTTTAGTCAGTTGGGCAGTATCTGCATGTGAGTGGGTATACACTACAGTAAGGAGCTGGAACCATGCTTCACAACTCCCTAGATATGACAGAGGCAAGGATATAAGAAGATCATTCTTATGAGTCATAGAAGGAAGTAAAACACAGATCCAACACTTTGTCGCATTAGTCGTTTGGTGTACTTCATGGAGCATCTGAAGAAAAGCATTTCCAAAATACGTCTGCCTATGTCTTTCTTTATGTGGAGCTAGGGAAACAAACGAATGCTCAGGCGGATCAGGAGTAGTCCCTATCAGAACATGCATTGGATGCTTAAGTTCTAAATAAAATATCACACCAAACAATATAATCATAACAACAAAAATGCATAATAAAACCACAACTTTGGTTCTAGTGGTCCAACTAGGTCATCCAGGATCATTTTGACCTAAGGGCGGGGCCGCCAGAGGCTGCTCCTCTTGCGCGACAACTCGCCCAAACGGGAACATATCTAACACCTACTTTCTACAATAATGATGGAGTCACTTGCGACCTTCTGCAATCAATGATCAACTACGCCAAAGTCCGTTCTAAGCCTCTTTGGTAGGCTTCTTAATGCCCATCATACTGTAACAGGTGACTTCCTCCGCGTGGGGCCTCACAGTCTAGGCCTACTCAGTAATCCAATCCTTCTTTGTGTCGGTTGGGGTGCCCTCCTGGCAAACACCCACAGCTCACTCCAAAGTCTAAATGTTTCAAAGCAGTGCACCAGTGTCTCTCTTTTGTGGCAGGCACTACAGATATTGTGCTCTTGCCATAAACTCAAATCCACAACTCTCTATTTCCCTCTGGTGCTCTTCTTTTGTCGTGGGCGTAGATCATATCTTACAGACCCAGGCACTGTTTGCTCAGAAAAAAGCAACGAAGGCTCAGGCTCAACAAAGCTCCCAGACTCCAACACTCGTTGTTCAGCGTCAGAGGACTCTCGTGCTGCCCTTATTTCGGGAGGGACAGCTTCCAATAACACATCTTCGTTCTCTTTTTCTGTCTCCGTCCAAGTTAGCCGAGCATCCGAAAACGGGATGAACCTTGGTACGTGCTCACATTCATGATCTCTGATTCCTTCTTGGACCCATCGGTCATAAGGGAGTGGCAGCGGTATTCTTTTGGTATGGTGGGCATGTATCCAATTCTTTCTCCCATCCACCTTCGCCGCAGTCCTCGTTGCAAGGAGGACTTGCTTCGGTTCATGCCAACGGGGTTCTAGAGCCTTTGTCCTTGCAAAGTTTCGGATCAGAACCCAGTCACCGGGCTGCAACTTATGTCCGGGACTCTCTGGAAGTGGTCGCAGTGACTCTCCGATCTGCTGATGAATAGAACGAAGATTTTTAGTTAACTCATACAGGTAATCTATCATCATCGGATACTCGATTTCACTAAAAAGTTTTGGCCTAGGGACACCCCATATATTGGCAGGGCGCCCGAAAACTACCTCATAGGGAGATAGACCAGTCCTCGTGTGTGCGGTCATTCTTGTGGACAAAAGGGCTAATAGTAACGCATCTGGCCACTTCAGGCCTGTGCTCTCCTGGATCTTAGCTAGCTTCAACTTGAGCGTTCCATTATATTTCTCCACAAGACCTGCAGATTGGGGGTGATTTGCTGCATGAAACTTCTGATTTATATGCAACCCTTCACACACCAACTGCGTGACTCGGGCATTAAAATGGCTGCCGTTGTCACTCCAGATCACCCGAGGCAAACCGAAACGAGGGAAGAACACTTTTATGAGTGCTTTCGCCGTTGCGTTAGCAGTATTTTCCTTCACAGGGTACGCCTCCACCCACTTACTGAAAGCACACACGACAACTAGAACGTACTTCAAATTATTCACTCGTTCTAGCTCAATGAAGTCCATTTGGAGAACCTCAAAGGGAAATGAGGGTGGTGCGAAATTCCCAGAAGGCACAGGAGTACCTTTCCCAGGATTATGCTTTAAGCAAATCATACAATGTTTCACTAAATGGACAGCTACCTTGGGAATGAGATCATTTCGCCACACCGGGTCTAACAATTTACAGATCCCTTTTCCGCTAATATGAGCGGGACCATGAGCCATGGTGACAACTGGGAAAACATATGCATTGGGCAACAGCCATCTCCGGCTGTCAGACAAATCAGTCCAGCACCCATCCTCATCTAGAGTACCTGTCCTTTCCTGCCATACAGCCACTTCATCTGTTGTGGCCTCATTCTGTATGTCCTTAACACTACTTACAGTGTTCTCATATATCGCATTATCAGGTACCCACCTAGCAGGTCCTGCCACAAACATCTTACTCATCTTCGATCTAGCAGTTTCTCTAGCTGTTTGATCCGCAAATGCATTGCCCCTACCCACGTCATCTGTAACTACCTTGTGGGCACTGCATTTTATTATTGCCAGCTTTTTGGGTAACATCAAAGCCGACAGCAATCTATGGATCAACGGGCCATGCTGTACCTTCAACCCATGGGATGTCAGGAACCCCCTTTCCGCCCAGAGCTGCCCAAAATTATGAGCGACTCCAAACGCGTACTGGCTGTCGGTGTAAATATTAACAGCCATCTTCTCACTTAACTCACAAGCTCTCAACAGGGCTACTAACTCAGCAGCCTGGGGATTGATATGGGACGCGGGAACTCTCTACGACTGTGCGCAATGTGGTGATCGCATATGCGGCAGAAGTAGTGCCATCTGGTAGCTTAAGGCAGGAGCCATCGACATATAGTTCCCCTTGGGGGTCAGATAAGGGAACATCAGTCAGGTCTACACGTCCCTTCGTTTCTTCCTCTGTTCTGTACATACAGTCATGCGCATCTGCATAATGACTCATCGAAGGGAGGGGTAGTAATGTGGCTGGATTCAGAGTGACACATCGTTTAATGGTGACATGTGGAGCGAACAAAGTTAGCTCATATCCAGTCAGACACGCACTAGTAAGGTGCTGCGTCTGCGTTCTATTCAATAGAGTGTCTACAGAATGGGGTACCATGACCATTAGGTCAGTGTCAAGAACGAGCCCTGCCGATTGTCTGATTGCAATTGCCACCGCAGCAGCGGCTCTCAGACAGCTCGGGAGCGCTCTAGCCACATTGTCAAGGACTGCAGAAAAATAAGCACAGGGCTGATACTTACCACCAAAAGCCTGTGTCAAGACACTCAACGCACAACCATCCACTTCATGTACATACAATACAAAGGGCTTCCTATAGTCAGGAGTACCAAGGACAGGAGCAGAACAAAGCGCATGCTTCAGTTGCTCGAAGGCATGCTGACACTCAAGCGTCCACGGCAAGGGTTCACACACATCTTTCATAGTTAAATAAAGGAGGGGTTTCACAATCAGAGAATAGTTGGGGATCCAATGTCGACAGTATGTGGGAATTCCAATGAAACCTCGCACTTCTCTCTGTGTCTTTGGCACGCCCATTTTATTGATTACAGAAATACGTTCAGGTGTCAATCTTCTACCCTCCTTCGATAGGAGGTGACCTAAATAGGTAACCTCCTGTCGACAATACTGAAACTTAGAAATGGACGCTTTATGTCCATTTTGTGCCAGATGCATTAACAATTTGACCGTGGCTTCCTTACATCCTTCTTCAGTATCAGAGGCCACGAGGAGATCGTCAACATATTGCAACAATACATTACCAACCGGAAGCACTAGCGAGTCCAATTGCGCTTTCATGACTTGACTATATATACTAGGACTTTCAGTATACCCTTGAGGAGCGCGACAGAACACAAAGCTTCTGCCAGATAAATTGAACCCGAAAAGATACCTGGAATCTGGATGAATCGGAATACTAAAGAACGCATTTTTCAAATCAATCACAGAGAAATACTGAGCTGTAGGAGGGATCATAGTCAAAATCGAAGTGATATCAGGAACAACAGGAAATTCTGGTACCACTATTTTATTAATTTCCCTAAGATCAATAATAAATCGGTACACATCAGAATGGGCATCAGGTGAATATGTCGGGGCCTTTTTAAGAATCGGAAGAATGGGACTGTTGCACACATTAAAAACTGTTTCCTCAACCACACCAGACGCAATTAAATCATTTATGATTTTCAACAAAGCAGTCTCTCCTGTCTGCGATATTTTATACTGTGGAATACGAGGCAGAGAAACATTGTCCTTAACCTGAATAGACACTGGCAGTACCTGCAACAGTCCTACGTCCGTGTCACCTGTAGCCCACAGCATACTAGGCACGTCCTTGAACTCATCGGGGTGAGGGGCGTCTTTGGCAAAGTGTTGCTTCGCCCGTGCCACATCAGGTCCAATCGTCATGTAAACACCGTCTGGGGAACAGAAAATGGTTGCATGCAGCCGTTTCAACAGATCAAGCCCCATTAAATTTTCCCCACAATTTGAAGTCAAAAGGAACGAGGATTTCACTGAAAACGGACCAATTGTCAAAGCAAGGGGCTTAGAGATGGGACTAACAACCGGCGTACCTGAAAATCCCACCGAAACATTATTCTTGCCAGACAGAGCTGCCCCAGGGACCAGCGAACGGGAAACGGAGCTGTTCATAGCACCCGTGTCAATCAAAAACTTTTGAAAGGTACCAAGTAAACCCGCAGCAACATAGGGTCCGCGTTGATCTACATTCACCGAAACTGGTCCCCCCCCCCCTGTCCGTCGCTGTCCTAGCTGTGGATGGACATCCCTGTTCCTTCATCTACATCATAATCCTCGCGACAATACTGTCGTCCTCTAGGATCATCAAAGTAATTCTGATCCTTTTCAACATTCTCAGTTCGTTCTGGTCTTCTCTCACCCTGACTTCCTGTTCCTCTACCATGTCCCCGAAAACCCCCTCTTCTAGGGATTCCACCAGCCTGTAGTAATTCAGGGCACTCATTTTGCCAATGCCCCTCCTTCCGACAATATGCACATTGATTAGGTCCCACAGGTACATATGGAGCACTCGTTCCACCACCTCGAGGTACGGACCATCGCTGCTGCACTTGCGGCTGACCCCTTCCTCTTCCACTACTTCCCTGCACCTGCTGCAACAACACCTTTGTCTTCAATTCCTTCCCTTTCTTCTCTACAACCTGCCTCTGTTCGTTCTCTCGATGTTCATAATATTGCCCCATACTCAATATTCCCGAGGGAGTGGACGTGGACCAGGTACTTTCCGCTGCCTTCATCCGGGCTGCAATCTCAGGAAGCAAATTATTAACAAACCTGTCGACAAACAGCCGGACTCCACCATCCACTGACAAATCCTGACCACTGAAATCCAAAAACATCCCCTCGTACCTAGTAAAGAAATCTGACACACTCTCCTCTTTCTTTTGACAACATGCTGTAAGTTTATCCCAATCCACTTTCTTGGGAGCAATAAACGAATGCATGTACGTAATAATTCGGCCAGGTAAAGCTAACACTTCCGCTCTTGCCTTCTCACCTGGCTTATGTTCTTGATCCCACAGCTTTATCTGATCCCATGTTGCTCCTAACTCTACCACGTGATCCACCAAGTGCACCTGCCTCCATATATCAATCGGCACCAGGAACCCAAAAAACATCATAATGTCAGCTAACGTCATACCTGTTGAATCGGCCGCTTCTGTCAGATCTTTATAATAGGCAGTCTGATTCTTTCTGGGATCTGGCAACTGATTTTTAAGAGAAAGTACTTTGCTTCTCTTCCAGGGGGTATAAACCCATTGTTCTTGAAACCGTGCCCCCTCCCGGGGCCGAACAATGTCACCCACTGCATTTATTTCTGCTGGTGTCTCGGGATGATATATGGGGTGAACTTCTCTCATAGGGAACTGCGCTAATGCTGTGGAACCCTCTTTAAGCATCCTACCTCGATATTTTAACAAAGTAGTAACTTTATTCAACACAGCAGCAGGATCCATACCGGAACCATACACTTCATCTCGTATCTCAGAAACCTCAGCATTAAAGCGCTGCTCCCACAAACTCATCAGCATTGTACACATATGCTTAAGAGCAAGTTGTTGCATAAGCGGTTCATACTGTCTCATCACACTCCATACATCCTCAACCATATAGATCGGATTTCGAATCCACTGCGCAGCCTGATTTGCCACCATCTCCTTTTCTTGATTACTTACTGCAGAATGCACCAACACCCTACTCACGCGTACTTGTACTTTCGCTCGACTTCCCGGGGACATTCCACTCACAGGCGTTCTGTCAAATTGCATCATGGGAAGTGAAACATCCGCCGGTGAAAGAGTGGATGAAGAGACAGGTACCATCAATGAATGATCTTGACTAGAGGGAGTAAAGAAAGTCGAACCAGAAAATGCAGAAACAGGTGCCACAGACGGAGAGCTATTACCCTCCAACCCGGACATCGATAAAGCAGTATAATACCCAGAAGGCGTCAAATGTAGACCTGGAATGCTAGGAGGAGGACTGGTGGGGCCAAGAACAGGAGCCAGAGCCCTTGAAGCCGGGGCCTGGGAAGCTGGAACAATAGGATATATCTGTAGAGGAGCATAAGGTGGTGGGGGTTGGGTGTCTAACAAATCTTCAACAAAAGCATCACCTTCATTTTGAACGACATAACTCTTCTCAGCTTGCAGCTGAAACGCCCTATCTGCGCGCTCAACACCTTTGTTTACTGTCGCTTTATCATAAGCCATGGCTTTCTGCGCGATCGTCAGCGCCTGTCTTTTTCTCATATTTTTTTCCTCTCTAATTCGCCGCTGCTTTGCCTCCTTCTGCCAAACCCTTAACATATCAAACATTGACTGCCTACTCTTCTTAGCAAACAGCTTTCCTTCTAGAAAATTCAACTTTTGTTCATCGAACGAGCCAACAAGTGGCCACTGCAAATCAGCATTGTCCTTCGTATATTTATGCCATAAGGTGCTAAACATTATAAGGCCAATACCGTGCTTTATGTACATATCAAAATTCGGTGTACCCTCTGGAGGAGCAGGTTGTCTCTCCTCCAGTCGATCACTTGAACATCAACATCGACATACAAAACATCCAAGTTTACTAAAACACGGCATCTTAATATAAGATACTTACACAATTCCCACTGCGCAAAGCAAATCCACTTCTCTGTCCGAAAATTGTACAAAAAAATCAGCACGAACAGACCTCTTAAGGTATGCGATACAACACGGCCCAAACAGCCTTTCACTAAGCACCACCTAAGAATCTCTGTTACGTGTATGGATAGCCCAGCTCGACCCTGTTGTGATTAGACACGATCTAAAGCCTATCCCGTATCTTGTAGCTCGTAGAGCCGTTAACGACTCTCAAACCACCACGAGATTCAGCCTCAGCACTCGTTCACACACTACAGTTCAAACTCGCTATTAAAGCACAGCCCAAGTAGCTTGTCCACAATACTTAAGGGCACAACTCAAGGTTCTGCCTTGTCAAACGTGGTTTGGCACTGCCCGTGAGGTTCGCCACTAAGGCTCATCTCATCTGTGGCTCAAGACCACTGAGATACAGCTCGATGGGCGACCTCACCCTCACAGTCTGGTACCACTTATGGAGCACAGACCGATCGGTTCTGTCTCCCTCAAGTCGGTAGTGTGGCTCCGTCCACGAAACACGCCCCGAAGGCCCTGCCCCTCTCGGTGCTACCCGAGAACCACTATGAGACGGGTCTCAAAAGCCCGAATCACCCGGAGCAGTTCAAGTTCACACCGAAAGGCCGTCAATGGTCTGCCTCGCACGGTTCAGTCCAACACCACCTCAGGACTGGCGCCAGTACATTTTCACGTACTAAAACGTACACAAAGTCACTCACCTGTCAAACGCAGGTTTCACACGTGATTCTCTGCCGCCGACTCTCCAGACCAATCTGGTTAGCTCCAAGGTCTCGCCGTCTCTGGACCCCGGCGTATCACCACTAGGCAGGGCACCCTCGATCAGACGGGCGGGGCAAGCCACAGAAACAGAGCTCTATCTTGTGGGGGCCCCCGATCTGCCCGCTAGACCAGCCTGTACCCCGACCTCACGACCCGTTTACGGGTGTGATGGGTGATTAATCACGGGGTCCCTGTTCGGGCGCCAACTGAAGGAAGTGACCCGAAAAGGGTCACTCGGGTTACTACACCACCTCTCGGCCTTACCTATATCAATGAAGAGTCGGTCAACCAGTAGAGAATGCAAACAAGCAGTTTATTATCTATACTCTGCAGAGGAGCCCAAATACAACATGCACCATGCAATGCTTGCTAATGGACTGACTCAATAATCATGCGCAGCATAGTATGATACATCAAACACGTCATAAACATCTAGAGCACGCCTACAAGGGAAAGTTACAGGTTTAGGGATGCGTACTTTAGGGAGGCAGAGGGGTGTACATCACCAGCCCGAGGCAGGCACACGGTATCTCTTAGCCAAGGTCAGCCAGCTGCATCCCTGCTCTTCCCAACGTAGGAGAGGTGCTGCAAATAGAATATTACTTACGCACACAGAAAGGCTTATTCATAAGTGAAGCAGCGCCCCTTATTGAATAAAGAAACGAAACTGGTCGTATACTTATCAGGTGAACAACAAGTGTCATGGCGCAGCTGTCTGGGCCTACCTCGTTCGCAGTTTAGAGCTCACCGCGTGCTTAAACATAGCCATATTGTAAGATGGCGGCCAGTATACAAAATGGCTGCCACCTATCCAAGACTAACCTGTTCTATAAAACATCATCTTTCTTAATATAGCTCAGTGGGTTGTCAAAATAGATGACTACCACTTCTATATTTAGCTATATAAGGCTAATCTAATAGCGTAACATAAGGGGCATAGCCCTATGATTATTTTGAAACCTACAAAGTCCTTTGGACTCCCCTCTGTGTGGTCAGGCATACACACTCAAGCAACCCTAACATTTCCAAGATGACCATAGCTCCACCTCTTTCCAGATGGTGTGCTCTAGGTCATTATACCCATCTGAGATGAATGCCAACGGGAAACGCCAATGACGATAGGCTCTTCATGTCAAATAGCAACCTTCTGTGATGTCCGACATGCTCTTAACGTGACAATGGTCTCGTTGCGCCATTCATCAACATGAAGTTTTGTTGCAGCTCCCATGTGGACTTGGACTCGGAGAAGATAAAACTCTACACTTGAACAAACCTGGTACTTGTATCCAACCCATGCTCCATCACGGTCAGCAGGAACTTGTGCTTTGACCCTGTGCAGCACAATCAGATAACCGCACTTTGGCCTTAGTGCTTTTTGGTGCTATTTTTACTAGAAAATTAAAACATTCATTACTCCGGTCCTCCTGATTGGATTTTTGTCATTTTGTTTTCATTTTATTTATTAAAATTAAATATTTTTCTGAATTGGTTTGGGATTTTTCTTGTGTCATAATTTCCCATCATGCTGTATGAGTGTTGCATACATTTTTAAATAGTGCCTCTAAGTTAAGCCTGTGCCAAGCTACCAGAGGGTAAATCACAGGTTTATTTAGCGACTTTTGTGGTTCACCCTGACAAGGATTGTGGGTGTTGCCTGGGTGGGGCCTCCACCCCTCTCAACTACTAACCCAGTTTCTCACACATCTTAACACACTCTTTTTTACAGGCGTGGTCAATCATGTTTTGGTCTTTTAGTCCCAAGAATCTCTAGTATACATGTGCTTTATAAATGTTATCATAATACTGCATGAATGCATGCCATTATATAAATGAACATGATTGCTATTGGGGGGACGTTAAACTACTGTATGTATTTTTAGCACTGTAGGCAGATAGTATGCATCCAATACTTAATTTTTATGCAGACGTCTCAGTGTCCATGTTCTGACCAACACACATTCAAACCTTTTAAGTGCACCACTGGCAGGGCTTGAAATGAAAATATAAAAGTATAGATACTCACTATCCCGGAGTAACTGTATGCTTCTGAGAAGTGCTGGTACTCTCCTTATAAATTTATTGCACCCTTGTTGAAATAACCTGGTACTTTCCCTTCCAAATTAAAGAAGTGCAAGTACTCCGCAGTGGACACCAGCTGCCCATTAAGAATACTGACCAATGTTTTTTTTTTTTGTTTTTTTTCCTCATTTGCCTCTTCAAAAGGAATAGAAAACCCATTCCACTTACACCAGTGAAATGAAGAGTATCATGCCCTTCCGTACGTTCATGCTAGTAGCAAAGGGAGAAAGAGAGGGAGAAGAGAGCTGCTTCAAAGTTGTATCTGCCCTGGTAGAAGGAAGCTCAGTCTCACCACCTCGGACCCCTAGCTTATAACTCCTCTACCCTCCCTCCTGAGCCGAAGCACAAATTGGGAAGCAAAAAAAGGAGATCTATACAACCAGCCGTACTGGGCAGATAAGGCTTAATCATTGGATATTAATATTCGAATGCTGCTCACACCACTCAAAAACGGGAGACCAAAAATTATGCTTTTTAAAAAGCTTCATATCCAGGCTGGCCACATTTTTAACAGACAATAGCCAATCAGAAAACCTGGGAGAGGAAGCCGATATCCACAGCTTACAAATTTCTCTACGCGCTAATAGCATAGAGTAAAAAACAGTCTTGACTTGTTCTCTGTATGTCCCACAGGAAAATCTTCGCAGCCAAAAATAATCGAGGGTACGCTTACCTTAATATTAGACCCCAACATGGAAGACAATGCTTTACTCACGTCAGACCAGAAAACCTGGATCTCCGGGCAGTTCACAAACATATGTACATCATCTTCCTTCAGACTCCCGCATTTTGGGCAAGCCACATCCCCTCCTTTCCCGAACTTTGACAACCTTTGTGGCGACCAGTATGCTCTGTGGATGGAGAAAAGATGATTCCTCCTTAGATGCGCAGGTTTCACAATTTTAAAAAGCATAGACATTGATACTTGCCACTTATTTTGCAGTGAAGATTCTGGCAAGCATCGTCCCCATAATTCCGTGGGTAATGTGAAATCTCCATCCTCCAGTTCAACCAACAGCCAATAGATCGTCGCCAGCTCTTTCTTGTTAGCTGACTCCTCGAGAAGTCTGTCCTCCAAGTCATTTGTGTCTCCTATCCCCAAACATGAGTCTTGGAACCAGCTCTGCATTTGTATATATTTAAATCTCGATATTTGTTGGCGAGACAAAATGCTGCATGTCTCCCAGCTAATTAATTTCGCGTCCGTTGTAATATGGTTCCAGTTCGTTAGACCTGCCTCTCTCAATGGTCTGGCCAGTGCATCTTTTGCCCATTCCGGTGAGCCTGGTGAATCCCAAATAGGGGCCATAGAACTATAATATGGTATTTTAAGCACTTTTCTGACCCTATACCATGTTTCTGCAAGGCCCCTCAAAGTCTTCAGCCTAACTTTCTTGAAGAATTTGGGGTTCGCGTATTTAAACATAAAACCTTGGCTGCCTCCTAACTCTTGACTTGCCATAACTCCCAACATTCTCCCAATTTCCGATAGTGTGGATGTATTTAATAGCATTTTCCCATTCTTTAATAAAAAAGCCCAAGAGTAAAAAAGCAAATCTGGCAGAGCTAAGCCACCTTTCTCCACCTTCCTTCTTAGTTTCTTCCAGGCTATTCTTGGGCCTCTACTTGACCAAATAAAGCTACTAATTTGGCCTTGTAGTTTTTTAAGCATCTCTCTTTCAAAAGGAAGAGGGATATTGTCCCTTCCCCAACTTTTTGCCTTCCTCCTCCATTTTTTCTAATTTTGTTTTTGCTAGCATTAGGACTCTGAGAACTTTATACCACTGCTAACCTGTGCTTAAGTACATGTACTTCCACCTTAAAACCTGGTAGCATTGGCTTATCTCCAATTGGCATATTTAATGTACTTATAAGTCCCTAGTAAAGTGGTACTACATGTGCCCAGGGCATGTAGTAGTGGGCTGCAGCACTGATTGTGCCACCCACTTAAGTTGCCCTTTAAGCATATCTCAAGCCTGCCATTGCAGAGCCTGTGTGTGAAGTTTTAAACTGCCATTCTGACCTGGCAAAATAAACCTTTTCAACAAAGAACACGAGAACAAAAACTTGTCACATGAATACAAGGTGCGCTTTACACCAGCCCAAAAATTGGTGCTATGCAATTACAATACGTGTTGTGCTCAATCAAATTAAATTCAGTATTCCAAATGACATTATATCCACATCAGAATAACATTGTTATTTTTTTTAAGAAACTAACTTCCAAAACATTCCTATAGTTAATAATTATGCTAAAGTGATGAAGATGATATACAGCATCTTATTTATTAAACTATAAATCAAAAATATGAATTCATTTTTCAAATAACGAACTTCATGTAGTGTTTACATATCCCAATGCATTTCGGGAAGACCCTTCATCAGGGGAACACTGCAAGTAACAAAATAAAATAAATAAATTCCTTAATCATAAGCAATGTAAAACATATTGTTATATTCGTTCTACAGACTGATCAGAGAATGATCCGTGTCATTATAGGTGAATGGTGTATGTTTTGTTTAATCAAAGCTTTGGATCATTCAAGCATATTTCGTCAAGGTGCCAAAGAAAATAGGTAAACAAAAAATGACTGTGTGCAATTGGCTGAAAACCTGTGCCACACTCCAGTATGTGACGTTAAGTATGTCGTGTTAAAAGAATAAGAATCAGACTACACCTTATAACCCAAAAATTGACAAGAGTTCAGTAAATCAACTGCTGCCTCACCTATCCAAATGTACAAGGCCAAATATTCCAATGCTCCAAAACGAGAAAAACTTCATAAAAATGTGCCACAGCAGTGAACTTGATATCATCTCACATGTATGAACATAAGCCACCAATTTATATAAAAGTATCACTCACATGCCAAAAGTAGTAGTTTTCGTATTTGTTGTAACCAAAATTTCTTCGTGGCTCATCAGCCAACAACAGCATTAAGTAGATACACAACCGATCCAATGTCTATGCTACAGTGCGTTCTCAATTAGAACTCCGAACTGCAAGAGGCATGAAACACGAGTCATGAAATACTCAATCATTATTCAAGTTCACGTATTCCCTCTAACAACACTGCGCCCACCTACTGAATCGTCGCGCTGAGCTCACTCCTTTCGCATCCTGCTCGTAAACCGCCTCCTCCCTTACTACGTCTCACAGGATGCTTTTTAAAACAAAAAATGGCGCGAAAAGTGAATGTTCTCACTATAGTAAATCTAGAAAACAGACTATCACATGTAAATAAAGTGATGTAAAAATTCCACCGCTGATCTTCGCTAAAAGTACACAATTAATGTGAACATCAGTAGCAAAATAATCAAGATAATGTGACAATTTAACAACAAAAATAGCTATTCGTAAAAAAAAAAAATTTGATATATGGATAGGTTACTCGAACCCTATGCGTAGTGAGGGTGCATGTACCTACGATTAACAAGGTGAGCTAAATACATATTCCAATACTAATACAAACGAAAATCTTGTGAACCATTCGAATTTTCTAGAACTCCGATTCTACAGTTTAAGTCGGATTCCAGTATGTAGGCCAATCTGAAAACTGTAAACTCAATGTGTCAATGTGAATATATACGACAGTGCAGAAGAAATTTGCTGATATATCAAAAACAGATATATCAAAGTACCTTGGCAAAACACGTGAAAAGCTTGAAAACACCCAAATCTATATGATTCAACAAACATACCGTAATAAAAATAGTTCATCTACGGGTTACACGCAAGTCATAAGAAAAACATTACAGGAACCAAACCATTTCTAACTTGTCATTCAAACCATGTGGTATGAGAGTATTGAGAGTGCGCATCCAATATGCTTCTCTCTCGCCAAATGCCTATGAGTATCAACATGAGGTGTCACTGTAATTTTCTCAAGTATGGTATAACGTAATTGAGGAATAGTGTGTTTATTTTCTGCCCAATGTGCTGCTAGACTCGATTTAATGTTAGCTGTCCTGATAGTACCTTTTACCAGGCACAAAGCTTCATTTTTAATATATATATGTCACCCCTAGGGTAGACCCTGGACGGCCCAGAGGGCAGGGTGCAATGCATTTAAAATGTAGGACATGTACTTTTAATCTTTACATGTCCTGGTAGGGAAAAGGTCTTAAATTCATTTTTCACTACTGCAAGGACTTTCTCTCCCATGGGATAACATTGACACTTTTTTATTACATTTTATAAGTGTAATTTCCAAATGGGAAGGGATAACTGGTTCATGTTTGGTATCTCTAGAATCCCAATTTAAAATCCTAACTTGTGGTGAAGTAGGATTTTAAATTACAATTCTGAAAATGCCACTGTTGGAAAGTTGGAATTTTCTTGCCTTAGCCATTTGGTGCCTGCAGCCTGTCTCTGGCCACATGACTTGGTGTAGTTGGCAGTTGGGCTTTGTGTATTCCTTCCAGACAGCCATCCACAATGGAAGCTTAGGTATGACTGGATGGGCCTTCACTGGCAGAATGGGAGGGAAGAGCTGGGCCTAGCCTCACATACACCTGCATAGACTGTGTCCTATCTCCACACAAAGGGATGCATACTTGTAGTTAGTCTGGAGCCAGGGCAGGGAAGGCAGGGCATCTGTGCACTTCAAAGGCATGCCTCTAGAAGCTTCTGCAAACTTCAAAGGCCCAACTGGGTAGAAAATACTGGACCTCAAACACCAGCTCCTCAGTACACTTCTAAACCTGTGGATACTCAGCCAGGAAGAAGGACTGTTGTGCTCCTGAAAGGACTGCCACTCTGCTGGACTGCTGCTCTGAATGAACTGCTGCCGTGCTGTGCTGCCCTGCTGCCTACTGTCCTCTTGCCTGGGTGAGCAGGACTAGACCTGCATCTCTTGAACCCAGAGTGACTCCAAGGGCTTGTTGAATGGTGTCCTGATCTGAAGCCTCAGGAACATAACAGGCTTCCAACAACCTTGCACCTGCACCTGGACTCCATGATTCTATCCTGCCAAGTGGTGCCTCCCCAGTCCTGAACCCTTGGAAGTGGGCTTAAGGTACTTTCCAGCCTCTGTGGATCCAGCGGAACCGACACATCTCCTCTGCTGCGTGGCACATTCTAGAACAGAACTGAAGCATCATCATCGCTGCATGGTTTGGACCTGTCTCAAAGACCCGCATTGCCACAGCAGTCCTCTGAACTGACGCATCACCCCAACTGGACGTTGCAACTTCGACACAGCCCCTCTCATCTGCCATTGACGGCAGCCTCAACGATGACACCGGACTCCAGATCTCAGCTTCACAGCTCTTTGGAACTGACGCATCGCCCCGACTGGGTGCCGCTTGCTCAATGCTGGACTGTGCATTGCAAGCCCTCATCGATGGGATCCTCGATGACAGCACAGGACCTTACATCGCAGCCTCGCCAAATTTTGGAACTGACACATCGCTTCAGCTGTACGCCGCATCTTCAATGCGGATCCTCGCAACACTCCATAACTGAGATTTTAAGATACTTTGTTCCGTGGGCCTAACTGGATGCCTGTAGCCAGCCCACGCTCCATTGCGGTTCACAGTTGGCCCTTTGTGCTTTTTGCCACTATTTTTTACCTCAAACAGTTGAACAAGACTGAGCCTTCCTTCGGCCATCTTGAAATGGGACTTTTTATCATAGCTCCTGACAGAAAGAATAGGAAGTACTGACGAATAAAGATGGGGGCCCGCAGCAACGTTATAGTAAGGGCCAGCACCAAAGGTTTTCAAGGATTGATCCAAGCAAAGCTACTGCTTCTAGGTGGATTCTCAAGACACTGTGAGGGTCCTAGGATAGAGCAGAGTACACTGTGCTGCCTTGAAGAAAACCCAGGCGGATTAGGAACTGGACGTCCAAGGAGAGCGGTCGAGCAGCTTGCCTCCTCTAGAAATCTGTGGCATAGTTCCCATAAAATGGCTCCTGCAAATCTATGCAAAACAAGTTATTAAAATAAATAATTACAAAATAACTATATCAAGTGCTTCATTTCTTGAGGTAGGTGATAAAACACGTTAGGTAGGCACAACATTTATTACCCAATGAAATTCGTACTACTTTGAACAATCTTGGCAGGATGAAGGGCTGAGTGAACCTCACTCACTGTTCAAACGATGCTTCCAGGATCAGGTCTCCGAACCTCTGGTTTGTCTGCTATTGGTTTGATTGGCAGGGACACTCCCAATTAATCAGGAGTTCATTGGGCTCTGAGAAAAGGGAGAAATGACGGCTCTTTTGATTGGGATGTTGCCTGTTTGGATATAAATGGCCAGAAGAAGAGCCTCATATTACATGCCCCGAAGGAGGAGTTTATTCCCCACGTTATGACATTAGGCTGTAGCCCTTAGCCGTGTGATATCGACTCTGTCCGCGTGATGAAAAATGAACTTTGTGTGGCAAAGGCGACATCACATTTAATGATCCTCATTTCTGACGAGCTGGGTTTTAATGTAGTTGGACTCCCGTGGAACTGTGATCTTTGAGTCACTTTTTTCCTGGAAATGCTATTGTATCACTGTGCTTATGGCTTTTTGTACAATTAATCAAAACTGGAAAACAACCTACTCTATTTAAAAAAAACACAATTACTTCATTGGGAGTCTTTATCATAGACATTTTGTTATAGTTATAAACGTGCAACATAGGCCGATGTTTAACATGTTTAACTTATAAACATATTCAAATGATCTATAAGATGTGTTTTCAGCACCCTGATTGGTCCACTTGCAAAGTCCTTTATTATACATTAAGGGTTGTGTAAGAGTGTGTGCGCGCGCATGACATCGTTTGAGTGTGAATGAGTGTGAGTGTGGGTGTGCATCGCGAGACTAGAGACCTTAACAAATGTACTCCACTTCTCATCAAACACTTATCTGTTTTTAGTAATCCTCTAAACGCGCCAAGAAGTGCTTGTGTTCGATATTTGCTTTATTTCTGTTCCTTTTGTGTTACTCTTAAAACTATCCTTTTTGTCTCTGTTGGTTTTCATTTTTTTAAATTTTTTTAAAATTTATAATAAGGTTAGAATTATTCTTGTGACAGAATGTTCTGACTGAGCTCTATCCAACTCAGTTGCTTTAGCACATGGGTCTCCAACCTTTTGTGTAATAAGAGCTACTTATGCTCAATTAAAATCATCACAAGCTCCTGCTATTAATATTGTTGTCATAGTGACCACATCAGACAAGAGTAGATTATTGACCAGCATGTGTATTACCAGCAGTGATCACCTCAGTGCATAAGGCAATGTTGCCAACAGTAATGTAAAAAAGGCTTTGTCAGTTTGGAATGCCTCTGCGTAGGTAATACATGGCGGCCACAGCTGCAGTGCCCCTGGCACGAAAGAAGTAATATTAGTAATGTCTCCCCACATGATTTATCACTCAAAAACCAGATTTTATTATATTTTGAAAATTCAGTAATTTTTTGTCCAAACATCAGCTTATGAATTCTAAAAAAACATACATATTTGTCTTGAATGCACAATTGTGGCACATACATATTATATCAACCAAGCATAAGGCTCCAGTTTAGTAGGCTGAGATGCACACATCAGAGCTACCGACAGGTAGTTGGAGAGCTACCAGTAGCTCATGAGCTACTCTTTGGAGAAGCCTGCTTAGCACATATTGCAGAGGAGGGCACGTTCCGCAGGTAGAAACCAAATTACAGCCAAATCAGCCTTTCTTAACCAAGGTCGATTCAGGTGCCAGAATGTTCCCAGCGCCTTGAGACCCTTTCGGGTGAGTAGTCGCGCTTTACAAGACACTTGATTGATTGATTGATTAATTGATAGTTAAGACTCAAGATGCCTTCCCTTTATTAGAGTAAATATAAGGTGGCCTGATACTTGAAACCATTTACTCATTATGCAGACATGTTTCTATAATACCACTTGGTTCACCTTATAATAACTATGTCAATAGAGCCGCAGGTTTGCAAGTGGTCAGCAAAGGGAAGAGACCATCTGGAGCATTGTGTAGTGTGCACGCCTATGTGTAATACAGCAGTTCATGGCTACAGGGGATGCCATGTGCATTCTGCGCACAGACAGTCTGCGCTTACTGCACACAAGTGGGCTGTGCAGAGTTCTTAGCTATAGCATGACCTGTGCGCAGGACACTCACATCACACTATAGCCCTCTTGTTCCCATGTGATGCTTACAGTGGCAATGGCAATAGACTCTTGGGGTGGAGAGCAGCCCATCCAATGAGTAAATGTCCCTTAATGTAACCCAAAGCACTGTGCTGTTGGGGCATATCTGCTCCACTCACCCCACATAGAGGGAGTATGTGTACATAGTTTTATCTGCACATAGAAAAAATAGACGTGCCTCTCCAACAAACCTGGCGGGTCCCAAATAAGAGACCCTCTTTTCTTGTAGACATTGAGTAACATACTACTATAAACCGAAATACAAAATCTGTGTCACGATGGAAGCAATGGTTGTTTTCAGTTTACAGGGCTTATTAGGTCATAAGTTATCTCTTCTGGGCAGAGATTTTTTATTGCTTTTGAATATAACACAAGCATTGGGAAAGCCAATACATAACACAATTGTGGGAGTCAAAGGGGCATATTCACAAGAAATGGCGATAACTATTGCTAACGCTAGTTAGCTGCAGTTTTTTTATCGCCTCCTAACCCTGAAAACTATCGCCATGTTAGCGGCGTATTACCAAGCCGCCGCTACATGGCGATAGTATCAGGGTTAGGCAGTGAAAACTGCCACTAACATTAGCGCAATGGCGATAGGAATTCCGGCGTTAGCGGGCGAAATCCAGCGATAGGCCCATTAGTGGCAAGAAAACTCATGTTAGTCAGCCAAACGTGAGCTTTCTTGCCTCTAATGCAAAAAATAGCCTATCAGTCAACCCCCAATAGAAAATAGGCATAAAAAACAATAACATGCAGAATGGAGCAGCCAGGGCCAAGTGCAGCACACATCAACAACCCCTGCAAGCCAGCCAACATCCAGGATGACCAGGATGTGAGCCTGGATGCCTCGCTGGACCTGCGTCTGGAGCCTGGATGCCTCGCTGGACCTGCGTCTGGAGTCCGGATGCCTTGCTAGACCTGCATCTGGAGCCTGGATGCCTCGCTGGACCTGCGTCTGGATCCTGGATGCCTCGCTGGACCTGCGTCTGGAGCCTGAATGCCTCGCTGGACCTGCGTCTGGAGCCTGGATGCCTTGTTGGACCTGCGTCTGGAGCCTGGATGCCTTGCTGGACCTGCGTCTGGAGCCTGGATGCCTTGCTGGACCTGCGTCTGGAGCCTGGATGCCTCACTGGACCTGCGTCTGGAGCCTGGATGCCTTGCTGGACCTGCGTCTGGAGCCTGGATGCCTTGCTGGACCTGCGTCTGGAGCCTGGATGCCTTGACGGACCTGCGCCTGGAGTGGGATGTGGAGGAGCTGTGGAGTCGATGAGCCGTGGCAGTAGACATTGAGGCGTGACAACCGCCCGTACATGCTGGTGAAGTCTGGCAGGTCGAATGGAGATACGTTGCTGACCTGTGTGAGAAGACCGCCTTGCGAACCTTGGAGCTGTCAATGGTAGAGGCGCTCTTGCGCACCAACGTGGTGAGTTCCGCATCGCATACTAAGATCCACCACTACACCGTGGTGCACGAAGGGGATTACCAACGCTGTGTGCCGTCTCCCTGCATCACAGGCCCCATGATGTTGGACTGGCCGTATGCTGTGGAGGGTGAGGCCCCTGTGCTATGCCGGACTTGTGTGGCGTGAGCGCTGCAACTTCACGCCTAAGGGGGCCCTGCTGCGTCAACTGCATCGGGAGGTCCACCAGCGGACTATGCAGCGAATGCTGTACCCAGCCTAGTGAAATCACACCGGGTTGAGGCGCCTGCTGGCTGAGTCACAGATTTGGAGAGAGTGCAGTGGAGTGCGCCACGGTGTCAATGTCCAGGTAAGGAGAAGGTGGGACGGGTAGCGCAGGAGGGCCAGGGGGCGAGTCGCTCTGGCCTATCACACGTAGATGACGCACCCCCAGTGGCGGCACTACCGCAATGGCGGAAGAGCATTGCCCCACTGCCTCAAGCAGTGCAGAAGAGGAACAATCATCACATGAAGATAACTCAATCAATCAGGGGAATTGTAAGCACGCTACTCACCCGTGAGGGTCTCAAGGCACAGAGGGGGCGCAGATCTGTTAGCCAAAGAGCCATGTCTTGAGGGTCTTCCTGAAGGTGTTCAGGGAGGGGGCGCGTCTGATGTCTCCCGGCAGCTCGTTCCAGGTCTTGGCTGCAATGTGGGAGAAGGATCTTCCGCCTGCTCTGGCTCTGTGGATGCGTGGGGTTTCGGCCAGTGCGAGGTTGGAAGATAGGAAGTTTCTTTTGGGTACATGGAAGTTGATTCTGTCGTTGAACGTTGAGGTATTTGGGTCCGTTGTTGTGTAGGCATTTGTAGGCGTGAGTGAGGACTTAGAAGGTGACTCTTTTCTCCCCGGGGAGCCAGTGGAGTCTTCGTAGGTATTGGCTGATGTGTTCATGCCGGGGGATGCCGAGGGCGAGTCTGGCGGTGGGGTCTTTGGTGAGGGAGAGGATGAGCTGGGTGTCATCAGCGTAGGATACGATGTTGAGGCCGTGTTGTCGGATGATGGCGGGGAGGGGGGCCATGTAGATGTTGAAGTGGGTTGGGCTCAGAGATGACCCCTGTGAGACTCCGCAGGTGATTTATGTGCGATCGGAGAGGAAGGGTAGCAGTCTGATCCTTTGGCTTCTTCCGGTGAGGACTGATCGGATCCAGTCTAGGGCTGTTCCTTGTATGCCGGCGTTGTGTAGTCTGGCAACTAGTGTGCGGTGGGAGACGGTGTCGAAGGCCGCTGAAAGGTCGAGTAGGATGAGGGCTGCAGAGTGGCCTTGGTCCAGGAGGGTGCGGATGTCGTCTGTGGCGGCGAGTAGGGCCACGGGGTGTTTGTGCACGGAGCGCACATTGAGGAGGATGCATCTTAGGGTGTCGCCGGTGCTGGCGTCAGATGTGTTGGAGGCCGGGGTGGTGGTTAAGGTCTGGCGGCAGTGGAGGCAGGATAACTGGCCGTGGGTCGTGTTTGGCGAGGCCTGTTGGCAGTCTCTGAGTTTTCCGGGGATGAGTGGGTGGAGGGTGACTGTGCTGTAGCAGTGGGTAGCTCGAGATCCAGGGTTCCTGGCGCTGGTCGCGGTCGGGTCACGGATGGGCGCAGATGGGCTTGCTTTAGGCGCGCCCGCTGCGTGCGACAGCGCAGCGGCCGCCATCTAGTAGGGGAGGAATGATCAGCTGGGAGGCGGGAACGGGCGAGGACAGGGGGGCGGGGCTGCAGGGGCAGCACCGGCGGAAAGTGGGAAGCGCGGGCTCAGAGAAGCCAAAAAAACAGATTCAAAAGGGAGAAACAAGGGATAACTGACTGATGTAATCATGCTATGTATCCTCAGGGGGTGGGAGTGTGGGTAGGACTGCTCCAAACAGGGAGCAGGGCATGGGCGGATTGGCATGACCACTCAAGTGCGCAATGACTGTTTGGCAGGCCCACTCAGTCCGCCCAAAGCAGTCATGCCCACTTCCCTGTTCACAATGCAGGCTGCATTACAGTCTGCATGGAGAACATGCCCACCCCTCCGGCCCCTGGCTGCATGACTTGTCCCGTTGCCAATTACCAATCCCACTGCCGCATCGCAGCGTTGTGATTGACTCAGGGGAGGGAGCCTGACTGCCTACTTCCTTTTCCTGGAAGCAGACTCAGGAGAGCAGGAGCTACGAAGACACGGGACCCGGCTTTGAGGTAAGACTTCCCTCATTGAAATATTTACAACACCCGCTCACATACACATCCCCGCGTACACGTGCCATCCAGTATTCTTTCTGGCGTTTACCACCTCACAGCTGTCCCGCCCCCCCAGCACTTCTCAATGGCAGCCGTTGTACGCACATGCACAGCGGGCGTACCACTCGTGTGCCAAAAGCACATACGCAGTTACGACGCATGACATAACATCGCATTCCATTCCAATGCATACTAATACCAGGCACATTGCAACAGTAGGGTAGGTGTTTTGCTAGCGGAGACATAAATATCACTATTCCCACGTCAGTGAGTGCAACCCAAAACTAACCTTTGCACCACAAACCCAACCGTGAACCCTGGAATTCCTTTGTGAGCCCCCAAAACACACCCCAAATTTCATATTTTACCCCAAAACACACCCCAAATTTCATATTTTACCCCAAAACACACCCCAATTTTCATATTTTACCCCAAATGCACACCCCAAATTTCATGTTTTACCCCAAAACACACCCCAATCTTCTTATTTTACATCCGAAACCCATACCCACCCGAAAAACTTTAAATTACCCCATTACTGACCTCACAATGCGTTGTAATCAAATGCGATATAAAGGCACCTGCGTTGTCGGAGTTGCGTTGTTAACGATGTACTGCCTGCGTTGTAATGGTCATCTCCCATGCCAAAGGCAACCCATAGGCTATGCCGTTTGCGTCCGTCTGCCCCTGGACCACGCTCAGGACCAAGGAGCCTTCCTCTTGGACACTCCACCGCTACGACGCCAGCACCCTCCTCGCCATCAACCCTGGACGCCACCTCGCCTGCCAGGACCAACCTCTGCTCCGGACCGGACATCGCCATCGCCATCACTGACGGCTGCAGTATCACTCGCAAGGAGCACCCCGACCATCAAGGAGGAGGTATTGCCATCACCTACAGAAGCAGACTCTGACTGACCACGCACTCTAATGACCCAAGGGTGACCATGGACCAGCTCAACTCCCAGATCCGGACCAAGCCCAAGCACATCTTCTGCGGCACCCTCAGGTGCAGGCCCCCCGGGCCATGGCCCCCCATTCTCCGATACCATTGTAGACCTCATTGCACCCCAGGGTCCCCCATCCACCGACGACATCCTACTCGGTGAACTCAAGTTCCACCTGGACAACCCCAGTGACCAGGACACCACCCCCTCCTGGGGAAGGTCCCCTACATCAGACGCAAGCAGCAAGTCACCTCAACATGTCACATGGCAGGACGCACGGCCGAGCACGTCACCTCTGCCAGCGGAAACTTCAACTACAGCCACAACACTGGACTCTCCTGGACTGACCATCATTGGTAACATCACGTCTTCATCTTGCCCACCGGACGCCACCGCCATCATCGCACCCCCTCGCAGCTGGATCAAGGCAACCGAAGAAGGTCTTGTCAACTCCCTCCGCACCAACACCCCACCAATGCTTCCAAACGATGACACCGCAGCGCGCAACCACCACCGATGGATCTCCAACAGCGCCGACATTCGGGCATCCCTCATGAGCGGCACTGATGGCAGGCGTGAGGGTGGCGCAGTACCACAGGGATAGGCTGGCCCCATGCATTGCTGGAGTTGCGTCATAGTTGTGACACGACTGCAGCAATGCGTGTCTTTAGCGCAGACAGATACGTCAGGATTACTGAAGTATCTGTCATTACTTGCGTCATGGAGCGCTGTCCAGTGAATACAACGCATCCATGCTGTTGCAAGAAGGGTGTAGTGAGAAGAATGCGCACTATCTTATTGATGGTGCGCTTTCCTGCACTGTAGTTTTGTTGCAGGGCAGCGCTACAACATTGCTTGCAGTGCTGTCCAGCACCAAAACCTGCTGGGATGTGGCCCCAAGTGTTATCCTCATTTTTAAGACCAGCTATTTTCTGGTCTTAAGTCCCAGCAGCTAACGGGCCTTAGCGGCTGTTTTTTTAACGTATCGCCGGTCCAGGCGATCGTTCAGAATATCGCGAAGTGGGGTTAGCGTGCGTTTTAACACGGGAACGCCTACATCGCATATTATTAGCGTTAGTTGTCGCTAACATCGTTGCCGATGTGATTAGCGGCCGCTATCGCCAGGAAGCTGTCGCTAACGGCTGTTAGTGACAGCTTGTGAATATGGCGATAAAAATATTGCCGCTTTAGCGGCAGAAAAGTGCCGCTAACGCGGCGATATCGCCTTGAGAAAATGCCCCAAAGTGTTTTAGTTAATGAAAAGTTTGTGTATGGCTGGGCGTGAGTGAGTAAATGTGACAATATGCCAATGTCTAGAGGGAAGAAAGAATAGATGACTGCATAAATGAGAGAGTAAGAGTATGTGGTTGATCAATCGGTGACTGCAAGAATAATCTTGTGTGTGTGTGTGTGTGTGTGTGGGAATGGCTTGATGGAAAGGTGAGTGCATAAATAGATATGTGGATGTTATGTTATGTTATGTTAGTAAGATTTATTGAGCGCTCGAATACCCGGAGGTGTCTTGGTGCTGGATGGATGTAGACAGGGCACACAATTGATACAAGCTCAGTTTCAGATGGCAGAAGTGATGATATTAAATGACAAGAACTACCTCTGCCATGCCGATACAAGCATTACAGCAGTGCTGGAGTATATATCTTATCTCATTATTTTGAACTGCATTGCATTGCAGTGTGTTATACTGTATTGCAATACATAATATTGTGTAGTATTGTTGCATTGCAAATTATTTTGCATCACATAGTGAACCAATACATGTTTTTGTTGATTTTAATTTTATAGTATTGCATCTGATTGTGTGGTAGAAGCATTATATAGAATTGTTGTATAGCATTGTTTTTTATAGTGTTGTTGCATTGCATAGTATTACATTGTATACTATTATTACATCGCATAGTATTGCACTCTGCAGTAGTGTTGCATTTCATAGCATTGTATAGTATTGTTGTGTTGCAAATTATTTTGCATTGCATAGTACTGCAATGCATGTTTTTGGTGCATTGCATTTTATGGAGTTGTGGCTAATTGTATAGCTATACATTGTAAGGTATTGTGGTATACTATTGCATTTTATGGTGTTGATGCATTGCATACTATTACGTTGTATAGTACTGTTGCAGTGAATTTTATGGAATTGTGTCTTATTGTATAGATATGCACTGTAAGGCATAGTATTGCATTTAATAGTGTTGATGCATTGCAAACTATTACTTTGTATAGTATTGTTGCATTGCATAGAATTGCACTCTGCAGTAGTGTTGTATGGCATAGCATTGTATAGTATTGTTTCAATGCAAAGTGTCCCTGAACAGGTGTAAGCTATTGTGGTATAGTATTGCATTTTATAGTGTTGATGCGTTGCATACTATTACGTTATATAGTATTGTAGCATTTAATTTAGTTGAGATGTGCCTTACTGTATAGTTATGCATTGTAATGTTTTGTGGCATAGTATTGCATTTTATAGTGTTGATGCTATGGATACTATTATGTTGTATAGTATTGTGCATTGCATTGTATTGCCCTGAACAGGTGTAAGGTATTGTGCTATAATATTGCATTTTATAGTGTTGATGCATTGCAACCTATTAAGCTGTGTAGTATTGTTGCAGTGAATTTTATGGAATTGTGCCTTACTTTATAGCTATGCATTGTAAGGTGTTGTGGTATAGTATTGCATTTTATAGCATTGATGCATTGGATACCATTATGTTGTATAGTATTGTTGCATTGCATAGTATTGCACTCTGCAGTAGTGTTGTATGGCATAGCATTGTATAGTATTGTTGCATTGCAAAGTATTGCCCTGAACTGTTGTGCACCGTACCATTGAAAAGCAGCTCTAGGAGTCGACTGCCAGCAGTAGTGAACTGATTGGGTGTTAGGCTGAGGCGGCCTCCGCAGTGAACTGAATGGGTGTTAGGCTGAGGTGGCCTCCGCAGTGAACTGCATGGGTGTTGGGCTGAGGCGGCCTCCACAGTAAACTGCATGGGAGTTAGGCTGAGGCGGCCTCCGCAGTGAACTGCATGGGTGTTGGGCTGAGGCGGCCTCCGCAGTGAACTGCATGGGTGTTGGGCTGAGGCGGCCTCCGCAGTGAACTGCATGGGTGTTAGGCTGAGGCGGTCTCCGCAGTGAACTGCATGGGTGGTAGGCTGAGGCGGCCTCCGCAGTGAACTGCATGGGTGTTAGGCTGAGGCGACCTCCGCAGTGAACTACATGGGTGTTAGGCTGAGGCAGCCTCCGCAGTGAACTACATGGGTGTTAGGCTGAGGCAGCCTCCGCAGTGAACTGCATGGGTGTTGGGCTGAGGCGGCCTCCGCAGTGAACTGCATGGGTGTTGGGCTGAGGCGGCCTCCGCAGTGAACTACATGGGTGTTAGGCTGAGGCGGTCTCCGCAGTGAACTGCATGGGTGGTAGGCTGAGGCGGCCTCCGCAGTGAACTGCATGGGTGGTAGGCTGAGTTGCCCTCCGCAGATGTTAGCAGAGATGGAGACAGGGCCAGGAACTGCCACATCCTGTGCCACAGACTGAGACCAAAGCTTCCTGGAAAGCTGTGTCAGACCCCTCCACACACGTCAATCAAACTGAAGCATTACATCAGTGATGTGTACTCTCAGAAGACTACTTCCAAGCAGTATATGGTCACTCCAGTATCAGAATCACTCCAGAAACAGCAGTGCAGCGCTAAAACGGAAAATGCATTTTGCAAACCAGTTAGTACTCCAAAGGGTAACATTTTTGCATTTCATACAGAACAAAAAGTGCTTTCGTTTTTTCACTCTAAGCACATAGAGGCATGCTGCATACACAGTGCACTGAGAAAAGAGATGGTTTTGTTTAGTCCAACATATACTTTCTTCAATGGGAAGGAGCAAGTGGCAGAAGCTTTTATCAGACAATGACGATATCACCTCACTCTTGTCTCTGAAGCCACAAAGGGGGCTGAGGAGAAGCAGCAAGAAGACGTTTCTGGCATGAGGAGGAGGGATGGCAAGGGCCTTTACTACATTCATCCACCATGTTCAAGAACAAACACTGAGGTACACAAGACATCTCACAAAGACAGCTTCCAGCACACAACTGAGCTCAAGTCAAATAAGAAAACTGCACTTATTCTGATTATCATCAAAAAAGTATGCAAACATCCTATAACGTTTATCAGGGCTATTTTTCAAATATACCATGTGTTTTGTATTCTGTGTGCACTTCTGGCACACAAAAAAAAGATTTTATTGAGCAAATCACTTGACAAGTATTTTAGTTTGTTTTTGTACTTATTCAAAGGAAATTAAAAGAAAGCATTTTATTTATTTTTCAAAATATGTTGCTTTTTTCAAGATGGCTTCTGCATTCACTAAATAGTCTTTGCCAGATACTGAAAGCAGCACACCTTATGAATTACAATGAGAGCAATCAATAGGAGGCAAGATAGCTTGAAGGTGAGGGAGAAATGTTCCTCCGCGCAGGTCCAAGATGTAATTGAGCCTGTCTCAAAAAGGTGGCCGAAGAAAGGTGGCACGAAGCAGTCAATGGGTGAAGAGAGCTGGCATGAAGCAGTCAGTGGGCGAAGAGAGCTGGCACGAAGCAGTCAATGGCCGAAGAGAGCTGGCACGAAGCAGTCAATGGCCGAAGAGAGCTGGCACAAAGCAGTCAATGGGTGAAGAGAGCTGGCACGAGGCAGTCAATGGCCGAAGAGAGCTGGCACGAAACAGTCAATGGGTGAAGAGAGCTGGCACGAAGCAGTCAATGGCCGAAGAGAGCTGGCACGAAGCAGTCAATGGGTGAAGAGAGCTGGCACGAGGCAGTCAATGGCCGAAGAGCTGGCACGAAGCAGTCAATGGCCGAAGAGAGCTGGCACGAAGCAGTCAATGGGTGAAGAGAGCTGGCACGAAGCAGTCAATGGGTGAAGAGAGCTGGCACGAAGCAGTCAATGGGTGAAGAGAGCTGAACCAAAGTCAATTTTTCAAAACAAAAGATTTTGTCTGAACAAAACATACAATGAAATGGTCTTTCTTTGCTTATAACGAGAAAAATATGAGATGGAACAAAAGTAGGATGCAGATATTTGTCAAAAATGTTCTAAAAGATTATGCCAGTTATTACCAAGACAATTTGTTCAATAACCCAAATTTTGTTGAAACACGGCTTTTCCATTGAACCAGGCATGAAGT